>CM066163.1:42449756-43049756 GCA_033629205.1 Lithocarpus polystachyus
TCCATTCATCACCCTCTTTCATCCTAATTTGATGATATCCACTTTTCAAATCAATTTTTGTGAAGACACATGATCCATGCAATTCATCCAACATGTCATCTAGCCCAGGGATGGGATGTCTATACTTTACCATAATGTTGTTGATAGCCTTGCAATCAACACATATCCTCCAAGTTTCATCCTTCTTAGGCACAAGCAGCACCGACACTGCGTATGGACTCATGCAATCTCTCACATGTCATTTGGTCAGTAACTCCTCAACTTGCCATTGAAGTTCCTTTGTCTCCTCCGGATTACTCCTATAGGCTAATCGGTTAGGAATTGTTGCACCTGGCACAAAATCAATTTGATGCTCAGTTCCTTTAATAGGTGGCAATTCAATAGGCACATCATTAGGAAATACGTCCTCATATTCCTGCAACAAAGAAACAACAACACTAGACAAAGATTCGTCAAGTTCGTTAGTATTAAAACATACCTCTTTGTACAAGAGTACAAATATAGGCTGGTTTGTATAAAAAACACTCTTGACATCACTCACCTTAGCATAAAAACTCCCTTGTTTTTTTTTTCTCTCATTTTTTTTTTCACTCTCTTTTTTGTTTTCACTCTCTTTTCTCCTTTCACTCTCCTTTTCATCATCTTTTTTTGAACTCTCAATCTCACAATTTTTTTCAGG
Source organism: Lithocarpus polystachyus (assembly GCA_033629205.1). Classification (NCBI taxonomy): domain Eukaryota; kingdom Viridiplantae; phylum Streptophyta; class Magnoliopsida; order Fagales; family Fagaceae; genus Lithocarpus; species Lithocarpus polystachyus. Next base: position 42,450,436 of record CM066163.1, read on the forward strand.
TCATTCTCTCTTATTAATTTCATTTGATCTTCATACATTTGTCTTGGAGTCAACGATACAAGAGTAATGGTTTTATTGTCTTTTACAAAAGAATATCTATTCTTGGACCCGTCATGATTGACCTTCTTGTCAAACTGTCATGGCCTACCCAATAAAATGTGACCCGCATGCATTGGAACAACATCACAAAGTACTTCATCCTTGTACCTCCCAATTGAAAAAGAAACCAGTACTTGCTTATTTACCTTAACCTCTCCACAATCATTCAACCACTACAACTTATATGGTCTAGGGTGTTTCAAGGTACTTAAATTTAATTTTTCAACTAATGTAGTGCTAGCCACATTAGTACAACTCCCCCATCAATAATCATACTACATACCTTGTTGTTGACATGGCATCTAGTATGAAAAAGGTTCTCCCTTTGTTGTTCCATATCATCCTCTTTGACTTGGGCATTTAAAGCACGCTTAGCCACAAGTGACTCACCCTTCACTGGATACTCCACATCATCGTCACAAGCATCCTCAAGTGATGGAATCTGGTCATCATCTCCCTCGCTTTCAGTTTCCACCTCTCCATCAATACGTGTGATCATGGTCCTCTTATTTGGGCATTGTGAAGCTATATGACCTACTCCCAAACAATGAAAACACTTAATATCACGATTACGAGTTTGAGATTCATTTTTACCTTTGTTGACACTGGGAGCTTTATCTCTCCTTTTTGGTGGTTTGGTTTTGGACTTGAAAACAGCCCATTTTTCTTTCCTCCCATTTGATCTCCATGAAGTAGAGGAGTCCGGATTTTGAAATGACCAAGTTCCTTTCCTTTTAAGCTGTTATTCCACCTTTATTACCATGTGCACCATGTCCTCCAACTCCACGTAGTGCTGTAACTTCACCACGTTGGCAATGTCCCAATTCAGCCCATTCAGACACCTTGCCATGGTAGTTTCTCTATCCTCCTCTACATTAGCCCGAGTCATGACAATCTCCATCTCCTTGTGGTAGTCATCCACGCTCCTATAGCCTTGAGTAAGACTCTGTAATTTCTGATACAAGTCCCTATAGTAGTGACTAGGGACAAACCGCCTCCTCATGATAGCCTTCATTTCCTCCCACGTCTCAATAGGCCTTTCATGATTTCTCCTTCTATTCATCACAAGTTGATCCCACCATATAATAGCATAGTCAGTAAACTCAATAACAACTTGTTTTATCTTTTTCTCCTCGGAGTAGTTGTGGCACTCAAAGATGAACTCCACCTTCTTCTCCCACTCCAAGTACACTTCTAGATCGTTCTTCATTTTGATGATTCCTAGGTTTCTATCAATCCCATCTTGCCATCTTGGATCTCTTTGGAATCCTCTACCACGCCTTTTGCCCCTTGGCGCAAACCTACCTTTATTGTTCAATGAAGCTTAATCCTCTTCATCTTCAAACTTATCCTCGTGGTAGTCATCAGAATCATCCACACGCACACGTCATTCTTGCCTTCTAGCATTAGAGGCTCTTTGGGGACACTCACACAAAGTAGCAATAACAGTGTCTTGCCTGTCCAACTGATCCCGAATCTCATTAAACACCACATTCATGCTTTCAAATTGTTGTTGCATAGCCTACAACATGATGGATGACTCCTCTCTTCCTTCCTTATTTGATGTTTCACCCCTGGAAGACATACTTTTGAAACTACAGAGAAATGTTAGAAATAATTCCTCACAACACTCCCTCACGTGTTTGCACTCAAATTATGTCACTGCCACTCGTGTTTCACTCTTAAATTGGCTTTTTTCCAATATTAGTCTCACACTCTCTTGCCTTTTTCCACTCGTAGCTTTCCCTTTTCAGTTCTGCATTAAACTAATAAACTTGATCAAGAAATTCAACTTGTAGTATTTAAACAAATACTAACGGCAAGAAAATATGACAGAAACACTAAATCAAAGAAAAAGGACAAAAGAAAACAATATTTTGGTCTGAGAGAACTAAAACTAAAAAAAATATTTTTTTCTGTTTTCTTTTTCTTTTCTGAAGTCTCTTTTTTTTTTTTTCACTTTTTCTTTTTTTTGGAGCTTGGTGCACGATTTTAACTTGGTGCATGTCACAAAATAAGAGCAAGGAATAAAAAACAAAAAGGAACAAGATAGGATGATAACAGGAAACAAAAGATAAAGGGATTGTAAAACTGATTTTAGAACCTGTGCTTTGATACCAAATGATGTGAACCTCAATTGACACGCTTTGAGACCCAACAAATAATATTGGAATATTTGTCCAAGAAAGCTAAAATTCAGATTTTGATAGAACTCTGACCCAACGTTTATAAGTGAAATGCGAACTAAAAGTATAAGTAACAGACCTTTGACCCAATAATTATAATTGAATTACGAATCGAAGGTATAAAGTTTGAACGTCACAAGGAAGAATGCCTGATAAGTTCACAGTTCTTGAAGAACAAAAAAGAAAAGCAAAGCCTCACATTTTTCTGATTTTTTATTCAATCATCCCCTATTACAATGAGTGCATGCTATTTATAAGACATGACTGAAAATAGAAAAAAAAAAAAAAAACGTACTAAATAATAAAACTATAAATAAAAGTTGATTTGGTTTGAAATTAGCAAATACAAAATAGGAAAATAGCTAAAAAACTTCCTAAATAATAAAAGTCTTAAATTAAGGTAGATCTGGTTTGAAATTAGAAGCTCCAGAATAAAAAAAATGTCTATTAATTGATATAGAACTGAAAAGTCAATCAGCTATTAATCCACGTCATAAATCATGCCCAATTAAGCCAGATCAGCCCTTAGTAGCTTGAATTAAATTTATTACGCCTTCATCTTCCTTTGGGCCAAGCTTGGAATGTCTTGTAATAGAATCAGCCCAAATCTCTTGAATCAGCCTATTAAATGCTTCTTTGATCTTCTTGGATCTTGCTCTAATAATAGGTCCAACTGGAACATGCAATGGATACTTAAATGCTTGTTAATTCTCATCACTATTTGACTTTTGCTTCGCGTAGCCAAGGCGATATTCCTCCTTGGCACACACCTCCTTGGCACACATTTCCAGTCCTTCCCAATTACAAACTACCTGTGGAGCTCTGGGTCTTATATCTTCATTATCGTTTATCTATCCTCAGACCAATGAATATCCTCATACCAGGCTCAAGGCCCAATATGTATTCTTGGGCCCTTGCTCCCTACAAATGATAAATAGTATTTTAGCCAAAAAAAAAATGATAATAGTATTATATTTTAATAGGTATATATGTTATATGATATACGAATTATCTTAATAAGAAATAAATATATGATAAAGAAAATTCAAATGCTTAATTTTTGTATTTTTTTTTCTTACTAATAATTAGCATTTTGTAAAAAAATAATGTAAAATAATTTGTAACTCTAACATTTTTCAAATCCTATCCAAGTAGAAGGGCTAAAATGATAAGTTTTCCTTAAAATTTTTCAAATTAGGATAACTCAAAAAATATATATATATATATATATATAATCTACTAATTTTTTTCCAAAAATTTTGGGGGGCAAGGCCCCCTTCGGTCTTAACGTGGCTCCGCCACTACGTGTTTAATACAATAAATATACGAAGGGCATAATTTGACATATTTTTAAAAAGTATGTTTCAAAAGTTCAGCATTAAAATACGCAGTAATAAAACGGTACATAAATAGTTTGAGTATATTACATTTCTTTTTTAAAAATTCATAACAAAAAATATTGAAACAATTTTCATTCAGCATAAAAATACGAGGTAATAATATAGTACGTAAATAGTTCAAGTATATTACATTTATTTTTTAAAAATTTGTAACAAAAAATATGAAATATTTTTCATATATTTTTTATAGATAAAAATAATAATCTTTATATGATAACCTTTATCTTAAAAGTCACATGTAATTTAATCCTTAGACTATCCTAAACAAAAGTTTGTTGAATGATATTAGAGGTGTTATAAATTTTATTATATAAGTCTTACCAACTTATGTATCATAAATGTTTCACAAAAAGCTTATGTATCATAAATGAGAGAAAATAATTCAAATACTTAATACTTACTTTGTAATTATTATCTTGTTGAAATTAAATGACAATGAGTATATTTTTAATAATAAATGAACTAACAATGATTATTTACAAAGCATAAACTTATAGCAACAGACAAAATTGCAATTTTTCTTTTGGGAGCTTTAGTTTTTATTTATTTATTTTTTTTGGGTTTACAATTTTAATAAGATAATTACTAAAAAGTAAATATGACATTTGGCAACTTATGTTTTTATTTTTATTATTTTCTTTTTTTTGAGAGAGAGTTTCAACCTATTATATAAGCAGAGATTGAACCTCAGATTTTTTATTCAACCATCAGAAACTTTACCAGTTGAGATAGCCGAAACCCACATGTTTTTATTACTAGACATGGTGAGTTTGATAAGAAGACCTTTCATTTATTCTTTAATATTATATGTGTTTGATAATTTTGAGGCCAATAGCCAATAGTTTGTTACATCAAATTTTATCTTTTAAGAATCCGTATTAATTTTACTAGCCGACTCATTGTCTTCCGTATCAAGCAGCGTATGTTTCTCTTAGAATACAATAAACGTATAAAAATCCGAACAATTGAAAACAATTCGGGAGACGCAAGTTTAATTCAATACTACGAACGTACACAATGTATGTGTATTTTACACCTATTTACCAATTATGATGTCCACAACATTTTCACAACAAATCCTAATTAGAAGGATGTTACAGGTTTTTAATCTGAATCCACCACTAAAATTGCTTATTTACCCACTAGTAACAGTAAATAACAGCCTGCCACATAAGATTTGTTGTGAAAGTGTTGTGGAAATGTTGTGGACATAGTATTTCTTAAAAAAAAAAATTACCTAAAATTTAGAAGTTTTATTTAGAATTCACTACTTAGAGTCCATGACTTAAATGACTTGGAAACCCATTAAAGACTAGCATAGAATATAAAAGTTTATTGCAATTTTTTATATATAAATTTTATTATTAAGCTAATTGTGAAAGAAACCCAAGGGTTTGGCTTAGTGATTTCTAAGAATATCCACATTGGTGGAGCCATAATTTTAACTTTTTAGTTCTACCAAAAGCTACTTTATCTACTTTACGTTCTCATTTTACAAAATACTCAACATCAATGGTTTTATTTTACCTTTCAATACAACAAAATAACATAAACAACACAATAAAATAATAAAAAACAAACACCGCGGCCACCTCCACCAACCACCAACAGTCACAACCACCTCCACCAATGGCCACAACCACCACTCTACTTTGGCAACCACAACACAAAGAAAAAAAAAAAAAAAAAAAAAAAAACAAAACCACAATCACAACCCATCACCACCAGCCACCACAAACCACCAACCATGACAACCACAACCACAAGCCCTGCCACTGCCACAACCACAACCACAACCATAAACCACAAAACCCACTGCCAAAGCCAAAATCATCCACTACCACCACAACCAAAATCCACAAACCCACTGTCAAAACCATTCACCACCACTACCATAGCTAAAATCAACCACCAACACGACAGCCACCAAACCCATATGAAAATACATAAAAAACTCAATCACAACATAGAGAGAAAAGAGATGGGCGGCAGCGGTGGCTTGCGGCCTGGGGCTTGGGTTGGAGCAGGCAAGGTGGGTCTAGGCAGTTGGGCAAGGCGAGATTGGCGAATGGAGGAAGAGATTGGTGATGGAGGTGGTTGGGCTAGGCGATGTGGATTTGTGGTGGCTGGGTTAGGTGAGATGGCAATTGGTGATGGGTGAGCTCGGTCGATGAGGGAAGAGTGGAGAAGAAAATGGAGAGAGAGAGAGAGAGAGAGAGAGAGAGAGAGAGAGAGAGAGAGCACAAGATAAATTGAAAAGGAAAAGAAAAAAATAAGGAAAAAAAGAGAAAGGAAATAAAAAAAATATTTAAACTAGTGTGAACACTACAATAAAATACTTTTTTTTTTAACCTTTGAGTTACATACACAGCCCAAAGTAGCTGTGCACTATAGTTGTGGAGCCAAATTATTTGGTTTTGGCACCACTAATGTAGCCATATTTTTGTATTTGGTGGTGCTAAAAATAGCAATATAGCTTTTTAGCACCACTAATACTAATGCTCTAAGGCCTTGTGATATCCATGAGATCCTGGGTTTGACACCTCTTGCCAATTTAAATCCTAGGTTTGACACCTCTTGTGAATTTATTTAAGTTAAATTAAAATCCTAAGTCCCCACATGAACTCTTGTTTTTAATGCTTTATCAGTTTATCATCCTTCTCTTTTACCCTTTCTCTTTCTTTAGTTTTCTTTTTTATAGAAACTTGTCTCGCTCGGGTAGCATTTCATCTCGAATTTCATCATTCTTTTTTTTTTTCTTTTTTGTATTTTGGTTTAAAATTTCTCTCTGGTCATCCATTTAACTTGTTGGTAAAATAAGTAAATAGTAGATCTTAGTAATGGGAAGAGCAATAAAGCCTAGGTTTGAATTCCAGACCGAAACATGAATTCCGCCCAAAACGTCGATTCAGGTCGAAATTGAGGACGGAATGGAATAGGGGGGGGGGGGTCTTTTGCACTAGAACGGAATAGAATTCAAAACCTTGATTTCCAATGCCCACACTCCTTATAAACCTCATCATGCTTCATGCGATTCCATTCCATTAGTTTATTATCTTAAATTTATAAATAATTACTATAATAAGTGCATTTTAAATTAATTTGATTAGACCCAACCCATATATATATATATATATATATATATTGAGAATCAGTTCAAAGCTTTATTAATTAGAAAATAGGCATATCAACCATAACAAGACTACTAATGTTAGAAGGAACAAACTTCATCTAGACTGAAAGAGAGGAATAAAGTCTAGCTCTTTTACCTTGCCTATAGGTATGATAGAAATAAAATTTTTGCAAAGAGTTTACATAGGACATAGTGCCCTTAACTAAGTGACTAAAAGCAGAATAAAATATACCACCTTTTCGAACAGAATTGATGACAATTTTCGAGTCTCCTTCCATAATGGAATCCCTAACACCTACTTCATGGACAAAAGGGCTGCTCGCTGAGCTACTAACATTTCAAGAACAACAATTAAGGAGGGATGGGGAATTTTTTTTTTCAGACAAAATTGCCATAACTTCCCCTTCATGGTTTTTTATCACAACTCCCAAACCAACTTCACCCAAATCATGGAACATGGCCCCATCAAAATTTGTCTTGAACCCATGCTGATTTGGAGGCTTCCATTTTACCATTGCTAGCTGTGCTTTTGTCATTGGAATACCTCCAAATTTTCTATACAGAGATAAGAATATCTTTGCTTTAGTCACAACTCGATCCAAAGGAAGAACATTCTCTTCCAATTGAATTTTATTTCTTCGAGACCATAGAAACTAGGAGGTAACTACAAACAGCTCTAGTAGATGAGGCCTATCCCAAATCAACTTAACCACCCCATCAAAAAAGCTCCTTGAAGCTTTAGTTCGATTAACCCATGAGAAATCAATATCCTAAACTGACCTAAAAATCACAATCCCAAAGAGCATGAAGGGACGACTCTAATTGTTTTGAACATAATTGACACACATCCTCAGTAATAATCTTCCTTCTTTTAAGATTCATCTTAGTTGGCAAAGCGTTAAGAACATGCTTTCCACATAAAGTTTTTAATTTTTCCCGATAACTTGGAGGTCCAAATTCTTCTCCAAAAACTTTTTATTGCATCAGAGTTAGAGAGTTGAATCTCTATTTTCTTTTTCACATAGTAACTGATAGCCAGATTTAACCACATATGAACTATCTCTGCTATTGGGCCAGTACAAGTAATTTGGTTATATAGTTGCACATAGAGGTATTGCCTTGATTTTTTGAGCTTTAAAAGGCAGGAAATTCAAATCAACAATAGCCGAGTTCCATCATCTTGTATCTGGATCAATAAGACTAGAAACAATAGCATCTTTAAGTAAAGTTGAGATGGGTGAAAGTATTCGGCCATGTAAGTCTCCATGTAGCCAGTTAGCATTGTAAATCCAAATTTGAGAACCATAAAAAATTCTCCACTTTACTCCCAAAGAAATAAATTTTCTTGCACAAAGAATGCTTTTCCAAAAGGCAGGAAATTCAAATCAAAAATAGTTGAGTTCCACCATCTTGTATCTGGATCAATAAAACTAGAAACAATAGCATCTCTAGGTAGAGTTGAGATGGGTGAAAGTATTCGGTCATGTAAGTCTCCAAGTAGCCAGTTAGCATTGTAAATCCGGATTTGAGAACCTTCACCAATTCCCCACAGAGAATGCTTTTCTAAGCGAAAGATCCAAATAAGGATTTAGCATTAAAGACTGAACATGTAGGAAAATATTTAGCCTTGAAAACCTCGTAGAAAAGGGAATTAGCATCATGAACAAGACGCCATACTTGTTTAGCTAACATAGCATCACTAAATTTGCACAACTCTTTATAACCCATATCTCCATCAACTTTTGGCTTACAAAGAATTTCTTGTTTTTTCTTGTGGATTTTACTACAATCGCCTCGTTGTCCCTACCAAAATTTATGGATTAGTACCTCTATATCTTTGCAGAGACCTACAGGCAGCTAATAGCGAAAGTAGGAATTGCTTGCACAATGGTCTTCAAAAGAACTTCTTTTCCTGCTTGTGACAAAAGCTTTTCCTTCCATCCTTGTAATTTGCCCCACATCATTTCCTTAATGTAATTAAAGCTCGCCCTCCTATTTCTACTCACCATTGCCAATAAACCCAAATATTTCTCATATTCTTTTACTTCAGGATTTCCCAAAAGAGTTTTGATAGTGTTTTTTTTTTTTAACATATTTGAGGAGACAACCTTACTAAAGAGAATAGTAGTTTTTTTCTTTGTTAATCTATTGCCTCGATGCTTTCTTATACTCCAGAAATTCTTGAATAATCTAAATGTCACTAATCTGAACACGACAAAAGAGTAGACTATAATCATCAAAAAATAAGTGAGAAATTTTTGGCTCATTCCAACATAAAGAATAACCACTAATCTTATCATAATTCATAGCTTATTGAATAAGAGCATTTAATCCTTTAGAACATAAAAAGAAAAGATATGATATGACCTTTAGGCTCACCATTCACCAAAATAGAATAAGAAATTGTAATGATGCATTCTGAGATTAAAACATTGATTGTTGAAGCCCATTTTTTAATTTCAGTAGAAAGACCCATTCCTTAGGCTTGTTAGCCTATGGAAATTGTAGGGAGTCAAGCTCATCTCCCTGCCCGCAATGAGAATGGTGTGGGTGGTATCCCACCACCTCTTTGTAAGAGCCTTCACCAGTATCTTACTGGTTGTATTCTCGAGAAGGTGAGTGACAAAAGCCTCAAAGCCCGCCGCTTGGATTAAAGCCCTAATCTTGGGTGTAAGCTTCTTGTACCAAACCCGAATCGAATTCACAATCCCTCTCCTAGGAAAAGAGGGAAGAACCTAGAAATGACAAAAACAAGTGCATAAAAGCCATATTGGATAAATCTAAATGAAAAAAAAAAAGCGTTGAATGCATGGAGCTTTAAAACTGTGTTTGCAGCCTAAGACATGCGTATGCAAGCTTTAAAAGGTAGGCATGCATATACAAGCTTGAGCACATGTACATAGAGACTTAAGCATGTGTATGCATGCTCGAGTCCACGTATGCATGGTGAACCTAGAATGTGTTCATCATTGTTCTTTGGCCCTCTTGGATCAAAACCAATCCTAAACATGTTTCTACCCTTCCTAAGGCACAAGGTTTTCATCTAACCCTTCCCACAACAAAACCCAAGCATTTTTAAGGCTAAAAATATATTAAAATACAAGATTAAAGGGAAGACATTAAAGAGAAAATTTTTGAGAAACTCATCAATCCGGCTCGTGCACCACGAGAGAGAAAAATTATGAATATAAAGGCTCATGCCCCTTCTCTTTAAACACTATAAAAATGCCCCACTGCCCTTTCCCAAAAACACACCGAATCTACTCCAAAAAAGTGATTCAAGAGAAACTTTTTACTTTAAAGAGCATCCTAAAACTAAAGTTTCTTAGCTGTGACCTATTCTAGTCCTAAGTCTTCTAGTTAGAGTTACTAATCTTCTGGGTAATTTTTTTTTTTTTTTTTTTTTTGTAAATTGACCGAGGGGAACGGTCAAAATTCAAGCTTTGTTGTGTTGCTTATTTTTTTATTGCTCTAATCATCTTTTGTGAGATTAGGTTTACTGCTTTGATAATTAAAAGCATGTTAGGTTTAAAATAGATGTAGTTCTTGTGTGCTGTGTACTGGTCATTTTTTGGTAGGGATGCGTACGCACACTCGTGAATGTGCACGCATCTCCATGAACATGCATATGCATGCTTCTGCATGCACACACATGTTCAACCCAAAAACCTAGAATTGTCTATTTTCATTCCCTTTATGATTTGTTTGGTTTTAAAGCATGTTTTAGGTTCTGTTTAGGTCAATTTACACATGATTAGGTCTAAGTTCAGTAGTATAACATGCTTCACACACTTTGAGTGTTAGATTAAAGATTAGGGTTTATGTGCAAGATAAACAATAGGCGTAAATGCACTTTTAGTCCCTACATTTTGACGTTTTTCCGTTTTAGTCTCTACATTTTAATTCTTTGCACTTTTAGTCCCTGAAACACTATTCCGTCACTAAACTAACGGGCAAACAGACGGATTAATAAAATATTATTTTTTTTACACGTTGGGCAATAAAAAAATAAAAGAAAATGCCACTTCTCTCCCATCCTCCCATCCTCTGCCGAACAGCCACTATTATCAACCATAAAGAAAAAAAAAATCCCTACTAAACTCTTATCCTCCCATCCTATGCCGAACAGCCACCATTATCAACCATAAAGAAAGAAAAATCCCACCTTTCTCTTATCCAGCTATCTCTAATTATGGTTCTCATTCTTGGAAAGCCATTCTTAAAGGTTGCTCTATATTATCAAAAGGGACACGTTGGATAGTTGAGGACCACACAAAAGTGTCAGATGTTCTTGCACCTAATGCACAATGGAACCTCAATCCTCTTAGTTTTGAATTGCCTATATCAATCATTAAACAAATACAAGCAACACCCCTCTCGGACTTCAATGTACCTCAAGATAAGCTCATTTGGTCATCACATGCGGGTATTTGCTCAGTCAAGTCAGCTTACATTTTTCTAAGCAAGTACAAAACAAAAGCCAAGTGCCTAACTTGTCGTGGAGCTAGATTTGGAAAATTCCTATTCCCCCCAAAATCAAACTTTTCTTATGAAAATGTGCCCACAACAGAGTACCATCGCGAGCTTTTATTTTCAAACACGCCAATCTAGCAGCTCAAGCGTGTCCCAGATGTGGCCTTCAAGAAACAACAATACACCTTCTTCGAGACTGCTCATTCCCAAGGGATTTGTGGCTTACTTTCTCTTCTTACCATCCTACTCCAAACTTTTTTGATATCCCTATCCACCAATGGTGCAAAACAAATATTAATACAAACATCACAGTAAACAATATTCCGTGGTACATTCTCTTTCCATTCATCCTGTGGTCCATTTGGTTAAGTCGCAACTCCCTTGTCTTTAGCAATAAATATATTACTCTGTCCCAGCTTCGCAAAACAGGGATACATCATGCCACTGAATTCTTCTATTTAAGCATGCATCCTAAACTTCAACACCAGCCCATCATTACTACATTTGTTGGGTGGAAGCCAACTCCTTTCCCCTTCCTTACTCTTAACATTGATGGTAGCTCAAAAGGAAACATGAGTCATGCTGGAGCAGGCAGAATTATACGAGATCATTGGGGTAAATGGATAGGAGGCTTCCCAATTAACATAGGTATCACTCATAGCATGATGACATAATTGTAGGCAATTAGAGAAGGTTGATGATAATGGTGGTTTGAGAGAGAAGTGGGATTTTTCTTTCTTTATGGTTGATAATGGTGGCTGTTCGGCAGAGGATGGGAGGATAAGAGTTTAGTAGGGATTTTTTTTTTCTTTATGGTTGATAATGGTGGCTGTTCGGCAGAGGATGGGAGGATGGGAGAGAAGTGGGATTTTTTTTTTCTTTATGGCTGATAATGGTGGCTGTTCGGGTAGAGGATGGGAGTTCAGTAGGGATTTTTTCTTTTCTTCTTTATGGCTGATTTGGGAAAGTTCTTCACATGCGCGCCAGAAGAAGGTAAGTGACCTATACACACACATGTGGGGAGAGCCAGAGCGACGACATGTCACTTGCAGCGTGCTTGAGGGGAGACTTGCGCGCCAGAGTGCTTCACGTGATTGACATAGCATTTTCTTTTATTTTTTTATTGCCCAACGTGTAAAAAAAAATAATATTTTATTAATCCATCTGTTTGCCCGTTAGTTTAGTGACGGAATAGTGTTTCAGGGACTAAAAGTGCAAAGAATTAAAATGTAGGGACTAAAACGGAAAAACGTCAAAATATAGGGGCTAAAAGTGCATTTACGCCTAAACAATATGGATATGCATAATCACATGATCATGCATTGATGCATAGGTTTTGTGGTGATGATGCAATGAGGTAAGTCATGCATAATTACATGAGCATGCATTTGAATTGGATGGTGAATATAATTTATTGTGATTAGCATAGGATGCTTGGTTGATGCGATGTGCATATGATATGCTTGCTGCCTTTAGGGATATGATGATATACTTGCTGCCTTTAGGGATATGATGATATACTTGCTGCTTTGATAATGATTGGAGATGTGTACTTGTACAATGCCTAGATGTATGTTAGGATGGGATGAGTTGCATGTGAAGAGGTGGATTATGAATATGCAATATATGTTATGCACTGTTTAGATGAATGGTAGGTTGGATGCTAAATGCATGTTAGGGTAGGTTTGGTGTGTGTGTGTGTGTGTGTGTGTGTGTGTGTGTGTGTGTGTGTGTGTGTGTGTGTGTGTCTATATAATCTATTAAAGGACCCTTTGATGGGATTAAGATGTGGAACGCAATAAGTGGAGGCCAACCCACGGTTTGAGTGGGGTTAGGTGCCCAAATTCTGGATATGTGCTCTAATGAAGATCAGTCCTTCACATTAGGGCGATATATATATATGGTGAAATTGGGGTGAAAATTGAGTCGCCACCTATATTAGGTCTAGGAACCATATGTATAGCGTCTTATGTGAAGGATTGATCTTTACCAAAGCATGTGTCCAGAGTTTTAGGTATGGAGATGAGAAGGTGTTAGACACCCAACCCCACCTGACCCGTGCTTCGACCTACACTCATTGAATTCCAAATCCTAATCTCATCAAAGGATCTTCTAATAGGTTATCTAAACTCACACACACACTCTAACATGCATCTAACATCCAATCATGCCATATTTTCCCACATTGCATAAGACCTTATCATTCATCTAGCATGACATATCATCACATTCATATTTATCTAAAAGCAACAAGTATATCACATAGCAGTAGTTTCAACAAGGCATTATCATTAAACATATTCAATCATTCAAACATAGTATCATGGCATCACTTAAGCATGTTCATAATGTTTATCAACCAACTCATGTTAAACAATCAAATGCATGTCCATGTTCATATGCATGACTTACCTCACTTATCATACTACATCACAACACCTATGCATCAATGCATATTCATGTTCTATGCATGTTCATGCTATTATTCAAAGCACATAAATCCTAATCATTAATAAGCAAATAAAACATGTTATTCTACTGACCCGAATGCTAAACATGTGAAAACGGAGCTAAACAAAGACTAAACCAGTGACAAAACCTAGGCAAAATGAATAAAGTAGGCAAGAACCCTAATTCTAGGTTTTTGGGCAAAAACATGTGTGTGCACACACAAGGAATGTGTACGCATGTCCCGAGTATGCGTACATATGCATAAAGCAAGCGCATGCATACATGCCCAAAAACTCATTTCCAAAAACCGCAATCAAAACAACAATTTTAACAAACTATTATGCTCTAAATATGAAAACTAAACAACCTAAACTAACAATAAATATATTAAAGCAATAAAACACGAAGAAAAACAACAAAAACAAATAAGAATGAAAGAGACAAAGTTAGAACTTTACCCCAAACACCAGAACTCCTTTGAGCTTTTGATTTGACCATTCCCATTAGTCAATCTAATCAAGACAAAACCAAGAAGGTTAGTAAACTCAAAACTCGAAGGTCAAGACCAAAATAGGCCTCAACCAAGTAAAATTTTAACTTAAGGATGTTTTAGAATAAAACCCCCCCTCTTGGATCCATTATTTTATAGTGAATTCAGCGTGTTTTGGGAAAAGAGACTTTAGGGCCTCTTATAGTGATCATAGATGGCTGTAAGGCAGCTTCCTTTCGATGTGGGACTCACTTTATAAGATTTTACATCAAAAAAAGCTTCCATACAGGTATTCTGGAACCCTTCATGCGTGCACATACACGGGATATGCGTACGCATGCTCGATGTGTGCATGCACATGCTTAAAGCATGCGTGCGCATACTTAGGGTTTCATGTACGCTTTTCTCATTAAAACATCCTTCAAGCTAAAAATTCACAAGATTGGGCCCTAAATCAACCCTGGGCCTCTGAGTGATGTCGTCATTGTGGAACGGGAACTCAAGTTGTAAAGAGTACAAAATAAGGTGTCTTTAGAAGCCCATGGATGTGATTTTGCCGAAATCTATGAGAAGCCTTAGTATGAAAAAAAAAACTTGTATTTTTATCTAATGATTTAATCCAATGGGACTGAGATCTTCGGTGCCACAACTTTTCCTCCTTTATTAACAAGTAACTAATCTCATGTTTCAGTTGCAACACACAATCAACATTACCTCCCCTCACTACCATAGTTTCTACCTTTTTCAGTAGTTCTTTCTTTTCCACCAACAATCCTGTAATATTGCCAAACAAAATTTTGCTCCACCACTGTAAGTTTTTTTGACATTTTGAATTTTTCCAGCAACATTAACCATAGGAGATCCCATACTGTTATGTTGTTAACCCTCCAAGTCAAAGCCACAAAGTCATGACAACCATCATCTTATAGTCACACTTGCTCAAACCTCCAAGATCTCTGTCTCCTCATCAAAATTCCCAAAGGATGAATAATTATTGATTTATGGTTAGAAGTACCACATTTCAAAACTACCACCTTGGAAGCAGGGAAAACATATAGCCACTCTTGAGTACCCACTACTCTATCAAACCTTTCCCAGATAGTACCCCCATTAGGATAATTCTTGTACCAAGTAAATTTTGTTCCCACAAAGCCTAAATCCATAAAGCTACATTCATCAACAAAATCTCGAAAGTCTTGCATTTGTTGAATCGGTCTAAGATGACCACCATATTTTTCATATGATTTTGCAGTCTCATTGAAATCTCCTACACACAACCATGGTAAAGATAATTTTGGATGCAGCCATCTTAAAGTATTCCAACTCTCAATATGATTCTATGTTTCAGAAAAACCCTAAAAGCCTGTGAACCTCCAAGCATCCTCTTTCCCTTTATTAATGATAGCATCAATGAAGTTTGAAGAAGAATCTTCTACATGCAAGTCAAAATCTCTCTTCCAAAAAAATGCCAATCCCCTACCTCATGAAATACGGGATACCCCAAACTTACCACCAAAACCTATCTTACCACGCAAACCAATTAGCCTAGTTTTATCCAACTATGTTTCAGCTATGAACATGACTGCAGGATCTTGTGCCCGTACCAAGTCCCCGAGCTCCTGAATTATTTGTAGGTTCCTAAGCTCATGACAATTCCAACATAAGAGACTCATTGGTATTGGCAGGGCTAAGCCATAGCCACTACCAAAATAAGGTTGTTTTCCTTATCAACTTAAGAAACCGGCCTGCATTTTTTTGGTGACTCATTTTGGTCATCAATTGCTAGACTAGATATTTTATAACAAAGAAGGTCACCACCTGTTTGAGATTTAGGAGTAGGGCTAGTTCGAGGCAAACGTTTCCAACTAACCTTCTGAGATTGAGATACTGGAGTATGCAACCAAGTTTGAGAGGTCACATAAAACTTGTGGAGACTTGTGGCCAGAGGATGGGTTTTTTTGATTGTCACGTGGGTTCTTCGAAGGAGGGGAAATTAAATTTTCATCACTAAAAATTAGGGATTAGGACTTGATTTTTCACATAAATTTCCAGAGATATTTTCTCCCTCTTTAATGCTTACAGGATTATCAAAGCGTCTAATATCTCAAAAATTAAAGATTCTTTTTGATTAACTTGACTTGAAAAGAGAGGACTATCAAAGTAAGATGCATGGACTCTCTTGAATTTGAAAATGTATCAACATTCAATGTAATCCCGATATGCTCGATTGCCATAATTGGCTAGGAGGTCTTTGGCATAAGAACTATGGCCAGAGAACTCGTTGGACCTCCAACCCATGTATTTTGCTTGGATTGATGTTATAATTTTGTTGTTTAGTAAAATTGTATGGTCTCACACTTAATTGATACTTTCCCATTCACAAAGTGCTTAGAGATTTAAGATGGACCAATAGGATGATAATATTTGACACATCATTTTCCCATTGGTGTCAGACTTCATTCTAAGTCGCTTATGTGTAATATGTGGTGGGGTTCCCAAAAAAAAAAAAAAAACTATTACACAATTTTTTGTCACAACTGTGATGTGATAGAATGTAAGTGATAAAGAAAAAAAAAATTATAAATCCATGTATAAGTGATAAACAATCCCTCGTAGCTTGAGGCATCACAATTGAGTAAAAAATTTGTGAAATAGTTTGTGTTCCTAAAACCACGTGTTCCAAGCGTAACTTCAAGGGTTAAATAATTTCTAAAATTAATTGAAATCTTGGGAAAGATGAGGAATTTTGCTCCAAGTGGACGACTCCGAACTCACCCAATCACCATGGGCATGCCTCCCAGCTAAGAGGCAAATTGCAACCATACTAACGGTTTTTTTTTTATTAGTGTTTTTTTTAAGGAAATTTTATTATTATGTTAAACATTTACAATTGGTGAAATGTTTCACCACTCAAATTATGGTCATGGACTCTTATCAAAAAGAAAAAATGATTGTGGTCTGGACATATAAAATGCAAACTAGTGACAAATCATAACAAACTACAATTTAATATGAAATTACAATATTCACGACAAATTAAAACTAATTGATGGCATCTTAGTATTCACTATTCACACAAAAAAGAAAAGTAATTGTAATGTTATATCATATACGAACAGGATGCAAAGTAAAGTTAGTTCAATAAACGAGGTCCAAAATGTTTTTTTCCTATTAAATGAAACTAACAAGGAAATCCCAACATAGCGGACCATAGCTACCAAAACTCCCTACATCATAAGCCAATAACAGAGATATATATACCAAAACTCTCTCTCTCATGAGTTAGATCTGAACAAAAACTTCTTACCGTTTTCTCAAAAAAAAAATAAGATCTGAACAAAACTAATTGTCGTCAGCATCTTTCAAAAATCTTGTACAGCTTCTCCAGTGAAGCTACCTGTAAAAAGCGGGGGTCATGCATCATTTTCCATTGCTAGAAAGATAATAGCCAACTAAAAGAACACCACTCCCACCTTCCACAGCATCGTTGCTAATGTGTTTGCAATCTTTAGATTCTGAATTGAATACATATGATAACAAAATGATTTATGATTTATTTAAAAAACAAGTATTTATATTTGAAACTAGGTTGGCTGTAGTGTCTAGCTCTGTCCAATGTGTCCATAGGGTTACGAGGAGTGTTACGTTCAGAACATTTTCACAACAAATTATAAGTGGTAAGTTATTATTGGTTCTAATTTGAATTTACAACTTAAATTACTTTTTTTACCCACCCATAACAATCAATAACAACCTACCACTTAGGATTTACTGTGAAAATATTATGGACATAGTATTTTTCTATAATATATGGCCATTTGTTCGAACTGGTTCACCTGGCTCTGCCAACGGGTATAATATATGTTGCCAATGTCCACTCACAGGACTGTACATGCAATCAATGTGCCACATGCTTGGCCATGATTTGTTTGATTACCTATTTATGTATAGGAGTTCAACAACCTAAACTAGCGTTTGAAAGAAAATCATTCTGTTAACCAATATTTATGTATATATTATTTGAAAGATATCTTTTAACTCTTCATGTATCAGTTTAATTGACCATGTTTGTTTTTAGTCCAATTCAATGTATTCAAAAGAAATATCTTTTCTCATTATTGCTACATTAAATTATCTAGAATTTCAGTGCTTAGTTCTATGATAAAAATAAAAAAAATACAAAAACAAAACAAAAACTCATATGTTAGCTTGGACATTCCATTTTGAGTACTATGTATTTGTTATTGAAATGTCAAGCCCACCCCATTCCAGCATTTTCAGATTAAGATTTAGAGCTTTAATGGGAGATTTAATGTGATCAACTATTCATTTAATCGCAAAGAATTGTTCATTAAGTATTTGGAACTTTTCATTGTACATTGGAGACTCTTTAGTCATTGTGAAGTTCTATCTGGAATCTTTAAGGGTAGGACTGTAGAATTGAGATTTTATTATGGAGATATTTTGACAAAGATCCTTATTAAGATGTAGTTTTGCTCTGTATATTTGTGTAGGAGTAAATTTGTGTAAGGTTTGATATATAGAGATATAGGTTTAGGTCATGACGGGTTATTTGCAATGTTCATCCTAAATTAAAATTTTTTGCAATCAACACTCTGATTCAAGATTAATTTATAACATCCATAAACCATTCAAAGTCAAATGTTGAAATTAAAAAATCAGTGGACTGATTCGGATGAACATTTTACTAATTTTTAGTGGTGGGATGAACACTGCAAATTAATCTTGAAGTATGGTGTTAATTAGGGGAAAAAATGTAGTTTAGGGTGGTTTGTTGCAAGCAGTCTACTACATATAGAATCAGGAAAAATGCCAACACATCCCTTGAACTTTGGAGTAGTGACCAAGACACCCCCTGAAATTTTATATTGGCCAATTTACTCTTTAAACATTTCACACCTACCAAATCAATACATTAGTACTTTAAAGTTTAAACACTAACGGAATGTGCACGTGAGAGACGCATGTGAAATCCCGGTTCAAAGAAACCTAATAGAAAGAAGAGAGACCAGAGCGTCTGTGATGGAGGAAAAAAAATGGTGAAAAAGAAAGATGTTTTAGAAAGCTAAGGGCCCGTTTGATAAGAGATTTCTAGTAATGTTGTTTAAATATTGTGGAAATACGTGTGAGTTAAAAAGTATTGTGAAAATACGTGTTATGGTGTCTAAACAATTAAAACTGTTGTTTAAACAACAGTACTAAACGGGTCCTAAGTTGCTTAGAGAAAAGAAAGAATAAACTAGCTTTTCAAGAGACACACTTTTGAAATAATACCTCATAAGTAGATTTCTTAGATTCAAATTCAACTAGTTACAATGAAGGTAGTCTTGCTTATTTATAGTTACATAAGCAAGTTGTTGAGTTAGTTACAAGAACACACCATGTGGCTGCCATGTGATTTGGCTAAAGCCTAACTAACTTCTCTAACTAATTAATAGGTTATTGCACTTATCACTAACAACCTATCAGCTAACTAACTTTTTGTTACAAGTGATAAAGGCTATTAAAAGTAAAACAAGAAATTACTTATTATACAACAGAAGCTAGTAACAGATAGATTTAAAAATAAATTGCATCAGGACTGTCCCTCTTTGGAACACACTTGTTATCAAGTGTGGCTTGTTGTAAGATGATCTGCTTCATGATAGGGCAGCAAATGATGTACATTGAAACTGTTAGAAATACGTAGATGATTAGGTAGCTTGACTTGGTAGGCATTGTCATTGATCTTATGTAGTATTGGACAAGGACCAATCTTTTTTTGCTACAACTTTGTATTAGGTCCAGCAAGGTTCCTCTCCTTAGTTAGTATCACCCATACTAGGTCACCTTCCTTGAAAATCACTTGCCTTTTCTTCTTGTCAGCTTGTGCCTTGTACTTTAGCATTGTTGGCCTCTATTTTCTTCTTAATATCTGCATGTAGCTGTTGTATGAAGTCAGCTAACTCAATGGCTTTCGAATGCTCCTTCTTGGGTAATGGTAAGCTTGACAAGTCAAGAACTCTGGCTGGTTGCATCCCATAAACAATCTCAAAGCGAGAGTGTTTGAGTTATTCTATTGGTAGATGAGTTGTAGGCAAACTCTACTATAGATAAAACATTCTCCCATTCCTTAGGTTTGTCTCTTACAAAACACCTTAGGAGGTTGCCCAAGCTCTTATTGACCACCTCAATCTGTCCATCCATTTGAGGATGGAAGCTGGTGCTGTACTGCAAGTCAGTATCAATTTTCCTCCACAAAGTCCTCTAGAAATGGGCAAGAAACTTGGCGTCCCTATCGGACACAATGCTGGTTGGAACTCCATGTAACTTATAGATCTCCCTAAAAAATAAACCAGCAATATTGGAGGCATCATTAGTCTTTTAGCATACCACAAAATGGGCCATCTTGGAGAATCTGTCCACTACCACTAGAATAGAGTCTAATCTTCTAGTAGTAGTGGGTAATCCAAGCACAAAGTCCATGCTAATGCCGGTCCAAGGCTTGTTAGGCACTAGAAGGGGAAAATACAATCCAACATTGGTGGCTGTCCCTTTGCTTTGTTGACATATCATGCATCTTTGAACTAGTCTTCCTACATCCTTAAGCATTCCTGGCCAATAGAATTGTTGTTGTAGGAGCTGCAATGTCGTCTCTCTCCCAAAATGGCCTTGGTTATGCACTTCAAGCAGAATCTTGTACCTGAGAGAATATTTTGGAATACAAATGAGCAAGCCTTTGAACAAGTAGCCATCTTACAGGTTGAATCCAGGACAGGCAGCTCTATTGCCTTGTTGCAAATTCTACATAATCTGAAATAACTTGGAATCTTCCTTATACTGCTCCCTAAATGCCTCAAAGCCCTCAACTATGTTGTGCATCAGCACTAGTAAGGAAGATCTCCTGCTAAGACCATCTACAACTCTATTAAGGACTCCAGCTTTGTGTCTTAAGCTAAGTTGAACTGTTGTAGGTAGACAGCTGGTAAGCACGGACGTAGCACCAGAGGAGCTGCACCCGCATCCAACGCGGTGCGACGCAGCGACGCGCGAGGGACGCCGCTGCCCGCGCGTCGGTGCCGCGTCCTGCCACGTGTTTTTTTTTTTTTTTTTTTTTTCCACGACTCGCGCCAATGCAGCTCAGACTCGGGCCGATTCGCGCCGAATTGGGCCGTATCGGGAGAAACCGCCGAAATGGCCAATTCAGGCCAAAATTCAAAAAAAAAAAAAAGGTGCAAAATGGCCAATTCAGCTCTCTCTCACGCATTCTCAACTCAGGTATTGATTTGTGATTTGTGAATCTTAATTTCTTTTCAATCTTAGTTTTATTTAGTTAATAGTTATTACTCATTGTAATTTCTGGGTTGTATTTAATTTATGATCATGTTTTAATTATTATCTACTATTGCTCTTAAATTTGGTATATATTTATATAATGTGAAAAAGTATGCTTAGCAATATATTAAAAATATAAATAAAAATATTTTTAATAATTTTTTAATTGCGGAGTCCCGCCACACCTGTACCCACCTTTTTCAAAAATTGCCGAGTCTCGCACCCGCACCCGAGTCCCAAAACGCACCCGTGCTTCATAGGTAGATAGCCTATTTGGCATGCCGTTTGTTGAGGGTTGCTTGGCTGTTGAGGTGTTTAAGAGCCTCATGGTCAGTATGGAGTATAAATTCTTTGTAAGCCAAATAGTACTCCCAATGTTTTGTTGCTTGTACTATGGCATAGAATTCCACATCATAGGTGTTGTAGTTGAGCTTGGCTGAATTGAGTTTTTCATTGAAATAGGCCACTGGCTTGCCTTCTTGATTGAGAACACCCCCTATGCCAATTCCAGAAGTATCACTATCCAATTCAAAGATCTTTTCAAAGTCAGGAGCCTGCAATATTGGTGTTGCAGTAAGGGCAGCTTTCAAGGACTCAAAACTCTGCTGCTTAGCCTCATCTCACGCAAAAGTAGACAGCTTGAGACAATCAATGAGTGGTGCTGCAATTGTGCTAAACCCTTTGATGAATCTCCTGTAAAATGTTGCTAACCCATGGAAGCTTCTTACTTCAACCACAGATCTTGGAACAGGCCAATCTAGAATGGCCTTAACCTTCCCCTCATCCATTGGAATTCCCTTATCAGTCACACATACCCAAGAAAACCTACCTTACTTACTGCAAAGGTACATTTCTTGGTATTTGCATAGAACTTATCCTTTCTTAGTAACTCAAACACAAATTGTAAATGATTCACATGATCATTCAAAGTCTTGCTATATACCAATATATCATCAAAGTAAACTACAGCACATACACCAAGCAAAGGCTGCAACATTTGAGTCATTACCCTCATGAAAGTAGCGGGTGCATTAGTAAGATCAAAAGGCATGACAAACCACTCATATAGCCCACTATGAGTCTTAAAGGCAGTCTTCCACTCATCCCCTGGCTTAATCCAAATTTGATGATAGCCACTTCTAAGATCTATCTTGAAAAAGATTATAGAACCAACTGGACAGTCAAGCATATCATCTAGCCTAGGTATAGGAAATCGATATTTGATTGTGATTTTGTTAATCGCTCTACTGTCAACACGCATTCTCCAACCAGCATCCTTCTTAGGGGTTAAGAGGGTTGGTACAGCACATGGACTAACACTTGACCTAATATATCCTTTGTCCAATAGTTCTTGCACTTGCCTATTAAGTTCATCCTTTTCCATTGGTGTTGTCCCATAGGCAGCCCTATTAGGTAATGCAGAACCTGGAATGAAATCAGTGGCATGCTGTATGTCTCTCATAGGAGGCAATTCAGTAAGCAATTCATTAGGGAAGACATCCTCAAATGACTTGATCAACTCCTTTATAGATTAAGGCACTATCATAGCATCTAAATCTAATGCAGTCAATAACATGTAAACCACACCAGTTGCTAGAGTTTCTTGTGCAAATATCTTGACAATAAGCAAAGAATTAGGCTGTACAGTAGTAGGAGTTTTAAGTATCACCTTTTCTTTCGTGAGTAGTAGGATGTAATGTTGTCCATCCTTGTATAGGCAGTAGGTGTTCTTCCTTCCATCATGGTTGGTGTGCCTATCATACTGCCAAGGCCTTCCCAACAGCAAATGGCATGCATCCATCTTCACTACATCACAAAAAACTGAATCTTGGAACTTCTTCCTAATTGAAAAGGAGACCATGCATCTCTTGGAAACTCTTATATCATTGCCTGTCTTAAGCCATGTCAGTTTGTAGGAGTGAGAATGATCTTCAGTCTTTAAACCAAGTTTATCAACAACTTCTTCAGAAACCACATTTTCACAGCTTCCCCCATCAATAACTAAGTTGCAAATCCTGCCACCAATATTACAAGTGGTGTGAAAATGCTGCTCCTCAACCAATCCTCCTGCTCCTGTTTTGGTGCTAACAAGGTCTTCTTCATTACCAAAGCCAAGCCTTCTTCCTCATCTAAGTCACCTATAACAATTTCTTCTTCATATATTGGAAATTCTTCATCTTCCTAGTCTTCGCAACCTTCAATCATCAAAGCTTAACCCTTGCCTTGAGCACTAACTCCCCCTTTCTTGCAATCTGAGACCTTGTGCCCAGCTTCTCCACACTTGTAGCACTTAAATGTACAACTTTGTGCTGCTTTAGGGACTAGTTTGGTTGCTCCAGAAGTTGAAGACAGACCTACACTCTCAATCTGGAAAGGTTGTACACTGTTAGTAGTTGGCCTTCCTTGAGTGCTGACTTGGGTACTTCAGCTACCACCATAAGCTTGGAACTGGACAAAAGCTTTTCTTGCAAGTTGCTTCTCAAACATCAAGGCTTTATTGTATGCTTCAAAGACAGACTACAGTTGGTGCAAATATAAGGCATCATGAATTGGTGGTTTAAGACCACTCAAGAACCTTGCAACCATCTACTCTTCACTCTCATTCAGGTCTACTAGAGCTACCAATTGATAAAATGCCTTTGTATACTCTTCCACACTGCCATGTTGCCTCAAATTATGCAGTTGTTTGTACAAGGACTACATATAATTGAAAGGCAGAAACTGATTTCTCATTTTCTGCATCTTGCACCAATGTTGGATCTTTCTTTTACCCCTCCTAACTCTTTGAACTTGGAGCTGTTCCCACCAGGCTAAAGCTCTCCCTCTCAGCTTGATAGAGATCAACTTCACCTTCTTGGAATCTGGCACCTCATGGAAATCAAAGATTCTTTCCACTTGGTTAAGCCAATCCATAAATTCTTCATGATTCAAGCTACCATAGAACTCAGGTAACTCAATCTTGAAGTTTGATTCCCATTTTGGTTCTCCCCTTGGAGGACTAGGCACTTGCTTGGAACACCTCCTCTAGGCTGAACAATTGGGTTACTAAAGTTGCTGTGACTGTCAGTTTCAGCATTTTCAGCAGGTTCATTATCATTTCTAGGATGATAACGCCGGTTTCTTTTCACTTCCTCAGTCAAGGCAGCAAGCTGCCCCCTTAGCAGCTTCACAGTCTTCTCCAATGTCACTTGGGGTTCTCCTTCTTGGTGTGGTTGCAGCTACTACCTGGGTTGAACCTGCACCTCAAGTTCATGTACCGCAACACCTTTCTTGTTCCTACCTGGTGCCATCTTCACAAATTCTTAGGCTCACTAGTAGAGGATAAGAAAATGAAATCAAGATAGGATCTTGATAGGTTCTTAATGATAGAAATGAAGAAACAAATTGCAAACCAACTTGAATCCTAAGGATCTCGAGCTCTAATACCTATTTATGATGGAGGAAAAAAGATGGTGAAAATGAAAGATGTTTTAGAAAGCTAAGTTGCTTAGAGAAAAGAAAGAATGAAGTAGCTCTTCAAGAGACACACTCTTGGAATAATACCTCATAGGTAGATTTTTTTAGATTCAAATTCAACTAGTTACAATGAAGGCAGCCTTGCTTATTTATGGTTACTTAAGCAAGCTGCTGAGTTAGTTACAAGAACCCATCATGTGGCTGCCATGTGATTTGGCCAAAGCCTAACTAGCTTCTCTAACTAACTAATAGGCTATTGCACTTATCACTAACAACCTATCAGCTAACTAACTTTCTGTTACAAGTAATAAAAGCTATTGAAAGCAAAACAAGAAATTTCTTATTATACAACATAAGCTAGTAACAGATAGATTTAAAAAAGAACTACATCAGTCTAACTGGTTGAGAGGAGAGGGAACGAGGGTGCTAGAACCAGCTCCACCGCAGCATGGTGCCAAGTTCTTTATCCCGCCTCCATCTTTCCTTCCGTGTTCCGACAGTGTCCTGGTAGTTCTGTTGCTTCGTCCGACAGCAAGTATTTTTTTTTTTTCCTTTCTAATGCAAGTATTTTTAAAGTATTCTATGTTTTCCAATCCTTTAGAGGCGAGTTTCTGTTGCAATTTCTTGGTTTGGTTTAATTTTTGGGGTTGGGGTTTATGTGAGCTTGTTTGCAAAGGTTCATCAATTACTTGTCCTATCATTCGTATGATTCTTAAAGATTGTGAAATGCCCATTTCAAAATTGGTTTTGCAATTGATGTTTATGTGGCCAGTGTTCTAGTGAACACATGCAAAATGCAATGAAAACAAGTTGTCTTACCATAATACGGTTGAGGCTCTTAAATTTATAATTGACTCATTTTACAGAGTTGTCCTGTACAGATACATATGAAGAGTTTTGGATAAACATAGAGTTTGAAATTTAAATATATACATAAGCTAATAATATTTGTATTTTAATTTGCTGCAATCTGTTACTGTGTTGATAATTATCTGCGGACTGCTGCTATGTGTTGTTGTGTTGATCTTTAACAGCTGGTTCGGTAATTGCAGGACTTTCAATTTGCAGATGAGGTTCTGGTTCTACCCCCTCTCTCTCTCTGCTCTGCCGGTCAAACACTCTAGTCTCTCCTCTTTCCTCTTTCTATCGGGCTTCAAATTATTGGAATTGAGTTTGTCTTTTAAAGTCATGTGCGTCTCACATGTCTATTCCATTAGTGTTTTAACGTTAAAACTAACTGATGTATTGATTTGGCAAGTGTAAAATGTTTAAGGAGTAAATTGGCCAATATAATAATTCAGGGGGTGTCTTGGCCACTACTCTAAAGTTTAGGGGCTATGTGGGCATTTTTCCCCATAGAATCATAGATAAAGATTTCTTTGCAGTATTTGATAGAATGCTCCCTTGTGAGATAAAACTTACCTGCACAAAGGTTCCATTTGTAGCCATGGAAGCAGGTGGCTTGAAAAAGAGTCTCATGGATGGAAATAAGACATGCTGGATTGACCATTCACGTTGGGCCCATACAGTCTCTGCCTCTGAAAGTAGTTCATGCTCCATTTCTTCCTCAATTGTGACATCATCCTCTGGAACCACCACAAAGCACTATTAAGATTCGAGCTCTATATGATAAGGGGAGAAAAAACAGAAAGTTGTAATGGCCCCCACAAGGGGTTGTGCAAGAAAATTTTCCGTGTTTTACTGGACTAATGATATTGTAAAGTTGAAATTTTAATTCTAAAAAGAAAGCCAATTATTGATAAATGCTGAGTTAGATACTGCATCACTTATGTCCCTAATCCAGATGATAAAAACAAAACAATTGATTTACTATATCTCTTATATATATATAAAATATTTATTTATTTATTATATCTCTCTCAATGTAATGGGGTGTTGTCTTCAGACCCGGCTGCAATAGCAGATAGTATCTCTCAGTTTTATAAGCAGCTTTATTCTGAGGATGTGGCTCATAGACCTGTCTTAGATGATGTGGATTTTTCTAGTATATCGGTGGAAGATGCAAGTTGGCTAGATAGGCCTTTTAAGGAAGAAAAGGTGTTTGGGGTGATTAATGATTTTAATGGTGATAAGGCTCCTGGCCCGGATGGCTTTTCCATGGCATTCTTCCAGTCTTGTTGGGGTGTTTTGAAAACAGAAATTATGGCTGTTTTTCAAAATTTCCATACTCAAACGGTGTTTGAGAAGAGTCTTAATGCTTCGTTCCTTGCCCTTATTCCCAAGAAAGTGGATGCTATGGAGGTCAAGGACTTTCGGCCTATTAACTTAGTTGGTGGGATTTATAAGATTATTTCTAAGGTGTTGGTTAATCGGCTTCATAGGGTGGCACATGGGCTTATTTCGGATTCACAGAATGCTTTTGTAAAGGGCAGACAGATTTTGGATTCCATCTTAATTGCTTCTAAATGTATTGATAGTAGATTGAAGTCAGGAGCTCCAAGTGTGTTGTGTAAATTGGATGTGGACAAGGCGTATGATCATGTGAGTTAGGATTTTTTACTGTATATGCTTCAGCGTTGTGGTTTCTTAGAGAAATGGAGAAAATGGGTAAGGTATTGCACTTCAATTGGAAAGTTTTCTATTCTGATCAATGGTAGCCCATCTGATTTTTTTGGAAGTTCTAGGGGGCTTCGGCAAGGGGATCCATTATCTCCTTTGTTGTTTGATATTGTGATGGAGGCGTTAAGTCGTATGTTGGATGTGGCTGCCTCCGCCGGGCAATTCTCAGGCTTTTCTGTGGGTAGTACGGTTGGTCCATCAGTGATGGTGTCTCACCTTTTATTCGCAGATGACACTCTGATTTTTTGTGATGCTGAACCTTCTCAAATTGCTAATTTGAGGGCAATTCTTGCTAGATTTGAGGAGGTGTCAGGGCTTCATATTAATTTGAGAAAATCTGAGTTGGTACCTACTGGTGGGGTATACAATTTGGAGGCTTTGGTGGGTCTGCTGGGGTGTGGGCAGTCTTCTTTGCCCTTGAAATATTTGGGCCTTCCGTTAGGTGTAAAATTTAAGGATTTATCTATTTGGAATCCTATCCTGGAGAGAATGGAGAAGAGATTAGCACGTTGGAAGAGAATGTATTTATCTAAAGGGGCTAAGGTGACACTTATTAAAAGCTCACTCTTTTCTTTACCTACATACTTTCTTTCCCTTCTTCCTTTACCGAGTAAGGTGGCAAAGCGTATGGAGAAATTACAGAGAGATTTTCTGTGGAATGGGATTGGTGGTGAACCTAAAATACATTTAGTTAATTAGGCCAAGGTTTGTAGGCCTTTGCAGGATGGGGGGTTAGGTATAAGAAGGCTGGGAAACTTTAATTCTGCTTTGCGAGGAAATTGGTTGTGGAAGTATGGTATGGAGATTGATGCTTTATGAAGGAGGGTTATAAAGGCAGAATATGGAAACATTTGGGGTGGTTGGTGTACAAAAAAGGTGACAAGTCCTTATGGGGTCAGCTTGTGGAGATACATTAGAAGTGGCTGGTTGAACTTCTCTAAATTCCTTGTTTATGATGTGGGGGATGGGACTAGAGTGAAATTTTGGAACCATGTGTGGTGTGGGGATCGTACTCTCCAAGAGGCCTTTTCGAAGCTTTATTGCCTTAGTAGGTCTAAGGATTCCTCGATGGCTGAAGTAATGGGTTGGTCTGAGGAGAGGTTTCACTGGAATGTGCAATTTCGCCGTCCACCACAAGATTAGGAAGAAGAAGCCTTTAACCGGTTTATGGGGTTGGTCTATTTTTCGACAGTGTGAGGATTTGGCCCAGATAAGGTTTGTTGGAAGTAGTGTTGACCATCTCTTCCTGCATTGCCCGATTGCTTTGGAGTTGTGGGATATGGTTTATGATTTATTTGGAGTTTGTTGGGTTATGCCTAAGTCAGTTGTTGGGATTCTTGCTTGCTAGCAAGGTCGTTTTGGTCGTCATCGTAATGGTGATATTTGGAAGGTCTTTTCTCATTGTCTGATGTGGTGTATTTGGAAGGAGAGAAATAGTAGGTGTTTTGAAGACAATGAGCGTTCCATGCCTAATCTCAAGCTTTTTTTCTTCCTATCCTTACTTGACTGGTCCTCTGTGTGGAGAAACCATCTTTTTTCTTCTTTTTTGGATTTTCTCAATTCTTGTACTGTTCGTTTTTTATTTGTTCACCCTTGTATACTTCCTGTATGCCTGGGTGTTCCTCTTTTTTATCAATGAATCTTTATTACTTATCAAAAAAAAAAAAAAAGGTTTGTTGGAAGTTTGCAAGGAATAGAGGTTTTGAGGTTAGAGGTTATTATAACTCCTTCTACCCTCCTACTCTTGTTTCCTTTCCATGGAGAATGATATGGCAATTGAAGGTTCCTCCAAAGATGGCTTTCTTTTCTTGGTCTTCTTCTTTAGGTAAGATCTTAACAACAGACAACCTTTGTAAAAGACAAGTGATAGTGCTTGACTAGTGCTATATGTGTAAGAGGTGTGAGGAGTCAGTGGATCATCTTCTACTTCATTGCTCCATTGCTTGGGAGTTGTGGTCTTTGGTGTTCTGCTTGTTTGGTATTCAATGGGTTATGCCTAATACTATTCTTGAGTTGTTTGAGGTTTGGCAAGGAAAGTTTGCGCGACATCGTCACATTGATGTTTGGAAATTAGTGCCTCATTGCTTGATCTGGTGCATTTGGTGCGAAAGGAATGCTAGAAGCTTTGAGGATTGTGAACATTCTTTGCTGGAGATTAAGTCTTTTTTCTTACATACTCTCTTTGAATGGAGTGTTGTCTTTTCTCACTTTTCTTGTTCTTCTTTTTCTATTTTTCTTGACCGTTGTTCTTTTGTTTCTTGCTTTGTGCCCCCATAGTACATCCCCAATGTACTCGGTTTGGCAATCTTTTTATTATTAATAATATTCTTACATTATTTATCAAAAAAAAAAAAATGTAAACCTAAAACATTTAAAAAAAAAAATTTGAGTTTCAAGGGAAAAAAAAAAAAAAATCGCCAGCCTGTTTTGGATGGGTCTGAATTTCCCACAATTAAGGGGAATTTTTTTCATGGCAAACTTCTAGAAAAATCTATATATTGATCCTAACCTAATTTTGTGCTATAAATCATATTTTTCAATGAAGAGAACTTTTTTTAGGGGTTTTTCTGAAGAGTAAGAGGGTAACGGCAAGGAAGCTCTCTCAAAGGGTGACTACCTTGAATCAATTCAATTCTCATTCATTCCCATTCATTTCCATAGAATTCTCTTAGGACCTAGCAAGTTCCTAACATCCAATAGACCTTCTACACTCCATGATCTCCCAAAAGTACTTGCTTTGTAACTAAAAATCTAAAGGTATTCAACCTGTATACTCCTTTGATTCTTGTATTGTATATTTTTTTCTCCTTTTTTAATAAAATATCTATATTACCTATCAAAAAGATAATTTTTTACCAGGCTCACTTCTCTCTTACCATAATAAGCAAAGGTTTACATGAAACAAACATTAATTTTACTGCTGCTCTTCACAAATTAAATTGCATAAAATAATGACACCACTCTAAGCTCAGCAAATTAATAAAGGAAAAATTAAGCATATGTCAAATGTTTCATCTAAACCACCAACCACATCATTAGCACCTCAAAGAGAGAGAGAGAGAAGAAGTAATATAACAAGGAACTATTTCTCACAACCATAGTAAGTGAGACCATACTCATTAGCGAGCGTCTAGTATATGGAGATATTTATACTTCTTTTTCACATATGGAAATATGAAATTCAGACTCATGTGACAAGCTACGGCCCTAAAAGAATCACTAACGAAATACAGCATCTCAAACCTACCTACTTCGAAATTTAGACAAAAATGGAATTGTGATGCTGGGGTCTTGGGTCAAAATAGGAGATAATGGGATATAATAAAAATTTTAGTTATTTAGCAAACAAAAAATATGGAAGGATAGCCAAAACCACAAGGAACTAATTCTCAAAAACCATGGTATGTGACACAATGGAAAGCGTTATAAAATAAAATGTTTAGTTATTTTGAACAAAAAAAAAAAAAAAAGACAAACTAAGAAAACCCAGTAGTGAACAGTCATACCTATATTGTTAGAGGCATTTTCTTCATCTTCAGGATTCTTGAGAGGTTTTCTCTTTTTGTAGTATTGCAAACCATCACCTGATGGGTTAGGTAACATAGGAGGATGCATCGCATAGAAGTTTCCTAGAGCAGCTGAAATTACTTGAAAGCACCTTTTTTCATCCTCCCAGTCAATCTACAAACCAAAAAAGTCATAGTAAGCCAAACTGATGCAGGAGTACCCAATAGCCTCATTTCAATTGCATTAATTGTGCAAAGTAGCAGCAACTAATTTACTGCAGTAGCCTGTCTATTGAAATCTAAGTCTTGCAGCAGACATCAAATGACAAAATAAGGTCAGCTAAGTGTCCAAGGTGTTAGAGAAGCATTAGACATTTTCCTGATCATCACTCAGAGGCTTTATTAAAAAGGTTAAACAATAACACAAAAGGAAAATAAAAGAAAAAAAAAACCCTCCATTATTCCATGCACTATGCATCCCTAATCTACCGGCACATACTCCAAGAAAAGGTAAGAGTGATATCAACTATTTTTAAATGACACAGACAGAGCAAACTTAGTAAAAAATGAAGAAAGAAAGAAACTATCTGTATAATGTCGAAAAAATTAAGAATAAATACTAAATGATTCAATGAGCACTTCAATAATACACAATATATAAAGTGGTAACTACTTCCATTAAAGATAACATAATAAGTGAGCTCCCCTAGGTAACAGTGGAATTAGTCCCCATTTGTTCAAAGCCATATATTAAAAGATTATCTCACCAATATGAATACCAGCCCCAAAAATATTCCTCAAGAGAAGTACTATAAACACTGATCGAGTATAAGTGTAGCATATATGTGTCTGTATACATGAACATGTGTTAGTACATGTTTCCAAGTGTGTGGGTGGTGAGGTAACATTCTTCTCAGAGCAGAAAATGAAAATGCCTTTCAGATCAAGAATCATCATACAAAAGATTAATATTTTACTAAAACCATAGAAGAATAAGCAACTATAAACTTTAGAACCTACATCATTGCCCAAAGAAAGTACAAATTCAGGAACACGATCCATGTCAGGTGTGTACTGGTCAAGTATGACTGGAATTCTAGACAAATTCCCATGTACATCAACATGAATGCCGAAATACTCCTCCAACATTTCAGCCTTTTGCTTGAGCAATTCAGTATTCATCTGGTGAAGCATCAAAAGACAATATCAGTTGAAAGCTAAAACACTTGTTTGAATGATAAAGCACTAGTCAAAAGAGGAGCAGAAACAAGTGAACTCGACAGCCCAATAAGAGATACCTTCAAGTGACATTCCCAAAAGATAAACGAGTGATATTTGTTAATGATATTAGTCCACATTCATTGCACTAGTACTGCAACACTTGTACTGCAATCCTTACGTACCACAGTCCTAAGGTTGATTTGTGTTTTAACTTAGGTTAGTAAACTATATCTACCCTTCATTGGGATCACTATAATCCACACAATTCTGTATAGTAAAGATGTAGTCGCTCTGATGCGGGAGATGCAAGAAAATTTTTATTTAATATTATTTATGTTTACAAGTCAATTGTATTTTTATATTTTAGGTCCTAATAGTTTATTAGGCTATCAATGAATAATATTTGGAAACAAGGTTAAATTTTGCAATTAGATAATTAGGATTTCCTACGCCAATTAGAACTAGGGTTTAGCAACCCTTTATAAGCAAACTATTGTACTCCTTTAGGAGTTAGTTGATATTTTGATCAAATGAAAAAAAGAAAAAAAAAATGGCATTTTGGTCTCATTGGTCTAGTGCTGACTCCAATTCCACCCTAGATGCTGACTCCTAGTGGTGTTCCCACTGGTGCTAACTCCAAGCCAGGCCTAAGTGCTGACTTTTAGGTCATATCCCTTTATTCCCTATTGTTTCATTTTGTTCTAGTTGTCATACGTCACACTTAGGGATTTCCCATTGTGGACATAGGCCATTAAGCTGAACTATGTTAATCCCTTTGTGACAGACAATTGATATGGAATCAAATGTTTCAAAGAATTTGGTGGCAAATTTATTGAGGCAAAGAGAGAGAGAGAGAGAGAGAGAGAGAGAGCATAAAACATGGTAGATCTAAAGAGAAAGTGTATGTTACTTCTGTAATTTTCTCTATTAAGTCATCATTCTCATTGCATTCAGGATCCAAATCCTCTTCTTTCAATGCCAACATGATCAACTCAGACAATGGGGCCGGATCACTTAATTGTATAGCATTAAAATGGGCAAACCGATGCAGAACTTGCTGGTACATAAGCTCTTTGCTGTCCGTGTATAGAAACACAGAAAAATCAGGTAAATTATATAACAGATAAAAAATTCAGGGAGGCATGGAAATCACATATCTAGCACCTAGTGCTTCCAAGACCAATTAATAATAATAATAACTACAACAGTAACTCAGTAAAGGAAATGCAAAAGTTGATTCTTATTTATTTATTTTTAATAAGAAACAAAACTTGATAATAGGAAGGAATGCGAAAGTTGATTGTTCAAAATCAGAATCAAGTACATCAGCAAATAGTTTTTTATGCAGCAGAATATCAGTGGCTAAAGTGTATTGATAAAATGCATACTGCAAAACTAAAGCTCTGGTCCAAAATGTGTGTTCTTGGTATTTTAATAGGTCTTTCAATCAGCACCTAAAGGAGTCTTATATACACACACGCACACGCACATATTGATAAGAAATAAAACTATATAAATCAGGAAAATGAGTCACCCAAGTATATTGGGGTAAATAATCACCTAAAGGAGTCTTATATTATAAACAATATACATTCTTTTTACATATAAATAAAGTATTGTACTTTTAAACAAGTAGAGGCAGAAAATTGTTTCAAGGTGAATCCAAATTCTTTGAATTTATTTTATTGTATGAGGTGAACAGTTATAAATTGAAGATCATTGAAAGGGGAAAAAAGAGTATGAATAACGTTTTATTGGGCAAAGAGGGAATTATTATTTTGTTGGAATCATTGGCTTGGGAAACATGATTCAAATATTTGGAACTTAATTCCAGGATGTTTGATGTGGACTGTATAGATGGAGCGTAATCGTCAGTCCTTTGAAGATTCTGAAAAGTCATTAGTTAAGTTAATAGGCCTGTGCCAGAGAAGTCTTTTTGATTGGTCTCGGTGCTGGGGTTTTACAGAATGTTCTTCTATTGTTCAGTTTTTTTCTTCTATTAGTTTAGTCTCTTGATTGTTTTCTGTTGTGTTCTGTTTTGTGCTTTGATGCATTCATTCTCATGAACACACTGTATGTTTCTTTCTCAACTTTCATCAATAATAATTCTTATATTACCTATGAAAAAAAAAAAAAAAAAAAGAGGAGATATGTTAGTTGTGTGCTTCAATGGCCGAAGTCTTGGCGTTGCCACCAGATCAGAATTTTATTAAAATGCATTGAGAAGTGGGTAAGGCTTTGATCTTTCAAAAGCACAGGAAATCTAGGGGCGTGTATATTACAGTTTCAGAATAAGGGGCAATTAATAATAAGGAATCAGTGGTTATACAGAGGGCCAACAGCGATGGGAATGGAGGGGTTTTAACTAGACTCTTAATGGGTTGGTAGCCGCGGAGGCAAAAGGAAAACAACCTTCAGTGGTGGATTCTGTTGTTCAGTCAAATCCAGGAAAACCCATCATGACGGATTGGCACCAATCACGCTCTTTGGGGGAAACACAATCCTTCAGAGACGTCATGATTAATGGCAGTATTTAAACAGCGGTAATAAGGAAGGAAACTGCTAATTTATTGGAGTGAGATATTGAGGATAGCATTAAAACAGCAGCAATAGGGAAGGAAACAACAACTTTTTTTGGAGTGAGATGCTGGGGATTTGAATAAAGTTGTAACAGTGATGTAAATGTGAATTGCTTTTTGAAAAAGAGAAATTCTATATCCACAACATTTTCACAACACTTTTACAACAAATCCTACGTGGCAAATTGTTATGGGTTGTTACTAATAGGCAAGGAAGTAATTTCAATGGTGGATTCAAATTAAAAACCTATAACAACTTGCCACTTAGGATTTGTTGTGAAAATGTTGTAGAAATAGCACTTCTCTTGAAAAAAGGGCGGGATGGGAAGTGGCTGGTTAAATGAGTTGGAGTGGAGGAGGATGGTGTGTCAAGCCCAACCAATTCTGATAGGCTAAAGTTTGTGAAGCCCAACTCAAAGCCAAATAAAATATTGAGCCCATCCACAAATCAGTTTAGGATCACAAGAACAAACCAGCCTACTAAATGGGTTTGGAGACAAAAGTTGACTCGAGGTGGGCTCACTTATACATGGGTCCACTCAATCAGCCCCGCAAAAACAGTCAGATTATAAAGC
The DNA here is from genome assembly GCA_033629205.1 of Lithocarpus polystachyus. Taxonomy (NCBI): domain Eukaryota; kingdom Viridiplantae; phylum Streptophyta; class Magnoliopsida; order Fagales; family Fagaceae; genus Lithocarpus; species Lithocarpus polystachyus. Next base: position 42,485,920 of record CM066163.1, read on the forward strand.
TAAGGAGGATGATGTTTTGGGAATTAAGGGGAACAATATGAAGATGTGTGTCAGGTCGGTAGAGACAATTCCAGAATCAGTGGTGGCAGCGGAACTGCAACCATCTGGATCACCCACATCAATCGAAGTCAGCTATATTTCCAGAGATTCCAACTCTTGGTTGCTGCAATTTTGCAACAATAGGAAGCTAATCCTTCCTTTCTCTTGTCAGGGAAGTCTATCAGAGTCATCATCAACTCTCCTTCCTATAATGGCGGCCGGAATTGAAAAGTATGAAAGGGGAAACACAGAAATAGATGTGGGTAGGCTGCCGGCTGGGTCTGATGACTGGGCTGATATGGAAGAGGGTCTCGTGGAGGATATCGAATATCGATGATGATACGAGTAGTCTATGTCTTAGTGAGGTGCTGAATAATGAGTTGGCTATATTTGGGCAGGGAGACAATGATTCTATGTGGGTTGAGCCACTGATGATGAGTATACCTGGTGCCAATGAGAAAAGTAATTTGATATTCGAGAATGGAAATAATACAGAGCAGCAACAATGTTCCAGCTGGGTTATTTATGAGAAGATTCAAATGGGTTTGGGAAGTACATGGGGGTAAAGGTTAATTGTTTTGAGGAGGCTATCATGGAGTTGATGATAGCCACAGAGGTGAATTTAAAGGATGCCAGTGAAGGGACTAGCCCTAGAAAAATTAAAGGTAACACAGAGGTAAGGGGGTATAGGGAATTGAAGAAACTAATTTCCAACGTAAATTATGTGGGTTGTTCTAACAGAAGGGCAACTAAGAGTGGGAGGGTGAGGTCAAAGTTATGAATCTAAGGCTTTTATCATGGAATGTAAGGGAATTGAATGATTTTTCAAAAAGGTTGAGAGTTAAAAATCTGCACAAGCAGTGGAAAGCAGACCCTGTATGTCTTCAAGAAACAAAGTTAAGAGTATGCTACTAGAGGGATGATAAGGAGCTTGTGTGGACTTGTTATTTGTGGGTGGGCTTCTGGACTCTAGAGGTGTGTTGCTTATGTGGGATAAAAGGGTTCTGGAAAAGTTGGATGAAGTGGCGGGAGATTATTCAGTGTGGTAAATTCAGAATTCTGTCTTCTGGGTTTGAATGGGCTTTCACTGGAATTTATGGACCAAATTCTATGACAGATAGGAGATTCCTTTGGGAGGAGTTAGCCGGGGTTTTCAGTTGGTGGTCTGTGCTGTGGTGTGTGGGGGGAGATTTTAATGTAGTTCACTTCCCAAGTGAGAGGTTGGGAGCAGAGGCATTTGCTTCTACTATGCGAGACTTCTATGATTTTATTTCCTCCTATGGTTTGATGGATATTCAAATGAAGGGAGGCCAGTTCACTTGGTCTAATACAAACTCTCATTCCCACCTGGACAGATTCTTTTTTACTTTGACAGTATTACAACTTTGGATGCAATTGAGGAGTCTAGACCTCTGTTTGGTAATAAAAAAACTACGTGTACAGGCCAGAGCAAAGCTTGAGAAAATTATGCCAATGGAGGAAATTAGTTGGTGACAAAAATCTCGGTTTCTGTGTGTGTGAAGGAAGGGGATAAAAATACAAAATTGCCAATTCCCATCATTGCAAGTTGCAACAACACCATTGGGAAGCTAGTGGTGGAAGGGGATGAGATCACTAACCAGGCTGCTATCAAAGAGAAGATAGTAAACTTTTATGAGGCTTTATTCTCAGTGCAGGGAATTTGACGACCGCCATTGTATGGTTTAGCTTTTTCAGTTCTCTAGGTTGCACCGACACACTATTTTTGGCGACATACCGGTGTCCGACACATGTCGAACACAGATACCGGCACAACTCGCTAGACTCCGGTGTCTGAGTGGTGTCTTTTTTTTCTTTCTTCTTTTTTTTTTTCCTTTTTTTTTTGCTTCTTCGACACGGCGGACACGCCAATAGTGAAAACTAAAAAAAAAAAAGGAAAAAAAAGAAAATCACAGATTTTGACAGTCGCCGGTGAAAGTTTAGAGTCTGAGAAGTCATTACCGTGAAAGTTGAAACCCATAGACAGTCACCGGTGCTAGATCGGGCCGATCGGCAAGTCGGCGAGCTCCATAGACTGTCGCCGTCGATGCCGTGCCCTCTATCCCTTCCAATCTCTCTCTCTCTCTCAGCGTGGACAAGTCCGAGTCTGACCTCTTCTCTTCTCTCTCTCTTCTTCTTTTTTTTTTTTTTTTCAGATATGCTATGTACTGTTAGTATTACTTAAGTTATAACGCTTTTTTTTTTTTTGTTAATTTTTTTTTAATCCCAAGAGTTTAAAGCTTGTTTACCTTTTATGTTTTTAGTTTGATGTTGAATGTAGCCTATTTAAACTTTTGGTTCGTACTCTAAACATTTTATGTGTATTATTGCACTACTTTGGGTGTCTGTTTACTTATTTATAGTTCTTACATAATTTAAATTCTAGACATAAACGTATTTTATGTCTAAAAATATTAAAAAATATATCTAAATATAAAACTTAATTAATTATTTAATTGTTGTGTCTACGCCGTGTCGTATCCTTATTTTTTAAAAATTGCCGTATCCTCGAATCCGTGTCCTTGCAACCTAGAAGTCAGTTCTAGGTTTTTCAATTTTGGAGAATGAGGAGTCTTGCTGGCTAGAAAGAAATTTTTCAGAGGATGAGCTTTTTGAGGCGATTTCCAAAATAAAAGGCGATACGGCTCCAAGTTAGGATGGGTTCGCTATGGAATTTTTTTCAACATTGTTGGGGGATTTTAAAGGCTTTTGTTATGCAGGTATTTCATTTTTTTCATCCACATGGATCCTTTGAGAAGAGTATCAATGCCACTTTTATTTCTCTTATTCCAAAAAAACCTAGGGCAGTTGAGATAAAGGATTTTTGGCCTATCAGTCTTATAACAGAGCTATACAAAATTTTGTCAAAAATTATGGCGAACAGACTAAGTTTGGTGCTAAATAAGGTGGTGTCAGAACCTCAAAACGCTTTCGTCAGCAAAAGACAGATTTTGGACTCCGTGTTAATTGCTAATGAGTGCCTAGATAGTCATCTCAGGTCTGGTATGCCAGGGGTTTTATGTAAGTTAGATATGGAGAAGGCTTACAATCATGTACATTGGAATTTTTTTATTTTTTTGCTTCAAAGATGTGGTTTTGGCCCTAAGTGGAGGCAGTGGATTTTTTCGTGTATTTCTACAATTCATTTCTCAATGCTCGTGAATGGCAGCCCATCTGGCTTCTTTCATAGCTCGAGAGGATTATGATAGGGAGACCCACTGTCCCCTACACTCTTTATTATTGTTATGGAGGCGCTTAGTTGAATGTTGGAGAAAGTGGGGTGAGGCAATTACATCTCTAGGTTTTCAGTTGGTGGTGGTCCTAGTAGACAAATAGTTATCTCACATCTTCTCTTTGCAGATGACACTTTGGTCTATTTGTGGGGCAGATCCAGAGCAATTTTGACACTTGAAAGCAGTTTTTTTATGGTTTCGGATTTTTTTTGGGTTGAAAATAAATTTGGGGAAATCAGAATTGGTTCTAGTTGCTGATGTTCCAAATGTGGAGGCCTTGGCTGGTGTTTTAAGTTGTATATTAGCTTAATTGCCGATGAAATATTTGGGTTTACCCTTGAGCTCTACGTTCAAAGCTATAGCAGTCTGGAATGGTGTCCTAGAGAAAATGGACAGACGGTTGGTTGGCTGGAAGAGGAAAGGGGGCTCGACTCAAGCTAATTAAGAGTACTTTGTCTAGTCTCCCTACTTATTTTTTATCTTGTTTCCTATCCTGGGGAGTATTGCTTGTCCTGTTGAAAAATTACAGCGGGATTTTATGTGGGGAGGGATGGGGGATGAGTTCAAGTATCATATGGTTGGTTGGAAAAAGGTGTATGAGCCAATTCAAAATGGGGCGCTAGGCATTAAGAATTTGATTTGCATCTTGAAATTTTGGATAGAAGACAAAAGAAACACCAAGTGGTGTCTTTGGAGGGGAAGAAACAATAGGTGTTTTGAAAATTCTAAGAGATCCATTTCAGACCTTAAGTTATTTTTCTTTAGAAAATTTTTGGATTAATGATCCTTTTTCACAATGCCTGAGTAGGTTCTCTGGAGGCCCGGCTACCTCAAATTAGTCAAAAATCCTGTTTTAGTTTATTTTCTTGGATCAGTATGGGTGGTTTTAGAAGTTTTTTTTTATTGAATCTAAGCTGTTTCAGTTGGTGGTTGAGGAAGGAGGGAATTTTTTCTCCCTTAAGATTTTTGAACAGGGAAAATACTACATGCAATCGGTGTTTATGGGCAAGAGTGCAGCACTTTGTGGTTAATGCGAAATCTGAAACACACTGTGATTTGGGTTAATCCTAGGCAATTTTTCACGTTCAGGGAAGGTGATACTGCATACACTTTGCAACGGGAGTCCAACACGTTTAGGCAGTCAGTGACAGAGCTTAAGGTAGGTGGGTTGCGGAGAATTATTATTATCCCTGCTAGAAAATTACAAAAAGGATGGAGAACCTTTGGGATTGAATTAAGAAGAATATTAAAACCTTCCCAATATGCGTTGCGTAGACTGAATTTTGTACCATACAAGTCTAAGCAAATCCCAAAGTATCGTGCTGCCAGGTCCTTTGTGGAAGCTATCAAAGCTCCAATGCAAGCAAGGTCAAAGCCTGCTTAGCAACCCTTCATCAAAGAAAAGGTCAAGGATGGTGTCGTGGAGAATATAATGGCTAGGATGCACGGACACAGACACGGACACGACACGGACGCGTACACAAACACAGACACGGCAATTCAGCAATTTTTGAAAAATTAGGACACAACACGGAGTGAACACGGCAATTAAATAATTAATTAAATTTTATATTTAGGCATATTTTTTAATATTTTTAGATATAAAATACGATTATTAATACACATAAAATGTTTAGAGTACAAACCAAAAGTTTAAATAGGCTATATTCAAAAATCACTTACAATATTTAACTTTAATAAATAAAAGGACATGCAAAAACAAAAATTACTAAATTCATAATAAACATTATAATTTAAAAGGCAAAATAAAAGCCTGAGTAAAGAAAATATAAATAAATATAAGTTATAAGTTATTTGTCAGTAACAAAAAAAAAAAAAAAAACAAAACGCGTTACTTATAAGTGGGATTAGTAACCCATTCACCCAAATGGCCAAATACCTAAAAGAAGAAGAAAAAAAAAAAACAGAGAGAGAAGCTTAGAGAAGAGGTTAGACCTATTGTCCACGCCGAGAGAGAGAGAGAGAGAGAGATCAGGTCACACAGCGTCGACGTCTATGGAGCTCGCCAATCGGCCCAATCTAGCTCCGGCAAGGGACAGAGGTTAGAGGCAGCAGGCAAAGGTCAGAGCAGAGGGAGGGTGGGTTGAGAAGTGAGAACTTGAGATGTGGGTGGGTTTCAACTTTCAGTCAGACTCTAAGCTTGCTTTGTTGTTTTGGGGTATATCACAATATCTGTGATTTCTTCTTTTTTTTTTTCACTGCTGGCATGTCGGACCGCGTCGGAACCGTGTCGGAGCCGCGTCGGCGCCACGTCGGAGAAGGGAAAAAAAAAAAAAGAGACACTGCTCGAACACTGAAGTCCGGCGAATCGAACCGGTTCCGGTGTCCAACACGTGTTGGACACCGACATGTCGCCAAAATTGGCGTGTCGGTGCAACCTAGTATAGTGGAGCTTCCGAGAGACAATTCTCGCACACAGGTAGTAGTTTTTGAAACTAAGGCCGGAAGTTTTCTCCCGTCGGCCGTAGGTGGTGGTAAGGGTGGAGAAGGTGGTATTAATGATAAGAATAATATTGAGGTGAAAATCCTAGAAGGAAATAATCTCAGTATTCCCTTCAAGTTTAATTCGAATTCAAAAATTGTTGAGTTTGGGAAGGTGCGTGATATTAAGAAGTCACGTTGGTTAGGAAGAGGACTGATTGTGGATGTGAATGAGTTTGGAAAGAGGTGGGTATCTTGGGATGGTGTTAAGGGTGGTAAGCAAGATGGCAAATGGGTAGCAAGGGAGAGTAATAATGCCCAGAATACAAAAGTGGGGCTGGGCCCATCCATTCAGAAAGCCCTAGGTCTACTGGGCAATAAAACTCTGTTTTAGGCCTGGGTCTGTCAAGCCCATCTATTTTTGAGGCTGGCAAGAGCTCTCTTAGTGGCCCAACTGTTCTGGATCCTTCTTACCAGAGCTGTCTCTTCCCGAGTTCAAGTATGAGTGGCTTGTCTACCACGAAGAAACACGAGAGCCCAATGGTCTCACCCACGACATCAATGAAGCTTGCGATGTTGCCGAAGGTGCCCTTGGCCACGATCTCCTCCTTAGCAGCGACGGAAGTGGCAGGTGAGGGTGGTCAGCACAGCCCGAGTCAAGTTGCTCAACCATCCACCGTGCTGACTAGACCAGCGATGGTGGCCCATGCCTCCCACAAGCCATTATCAGATGTTAGTGCTTCGATTGGGTCGTTTATGGTGCCGGTGATGCCCTCGGCCACAGTGTCCTCCAGGACGGTGTCAAAAGCGAGAGGTGTTGCTGGATTTGATGGTCAGAGAAGCCAGACTCAGTTCTCCACCATGCCAATCAAGCCAATGGGGGTGGCCCAGCCATCTAGTGTACTGGTATCTATCTCTAGTGCCCGAATAGTGTCAGCACTGGTGACTTTGACATCTCAAGTGGCAACAGAAGATGGGGATGAGGATTTTGTGGGTCCAGAAGGATCGGCCACTACTAATAACAATTCTGATCTTAAGGGAGTTCATCTATCTGGCCCCACTATTAAGAAATTCTTTGGAGACTTGGATAAGTCTTGGGGTAACTCCAAAGACTGGATGCTACAATTGTGTGATGGACAGTAGTTAGTGCTGCCACTGTCACTGTATCGATCTCCAGATTGCATGTCGGTTCGCTCAAGCATGGAGGGAGAGTGTGTACTAGGTATTGCTTCTATTGCTAATTAAGGGCAGAGGGTTAGTTGGGCAGACGAGGGTGAGGGGCTAGTAGAGTCTTTGTCTGCAGTGTCTGGGTCAGAGAATGAGATGTGGGAATTTGATGAAAGGTTGATGTCTTGGGAGAGAGGTGGTGAGCCATTAGTTGTGGTACCTTTGGCCACTGAAGGTCCTTTGGAGTTGGTGTTGAGTCCTGTGAAGGAGATTAGGTATAAGGAGAGTGGTGATAACTGTCAGCTATCACAATGGGTAACCAATAGGATAAGGGCTTTTAAGAAATCCGTGGGCACTTCTTTGGAAGGTTTTGAGGAGCAAATTACATGATTGTTATTAGCTATAGAGGCCAGAAAAAAAAAAAAATATATATATATATATATATAAACAGAAATATGTGGTGGGTGATCAGATGAAGTTCCTCAAGTCAAGCCAAAAAGGTCAGCTGGAGTTGAAAAATTTGTTGTCATCTTTGAATGTTGAGTATGGTCCAAATAAATTAAGGAGTACAACTATGGAGCGGGCTATTGTGCCTCATCAATGAGTTTGAAGATTATTTCTTGGAGTGTTAAAAGAATTGAATGAGCAGGATAAAAAGCTCAAGGTTAGAAATTTGATTAGGAAATGGGGGCCAGATGTGGTTTGTCTTCAAGAAACCAAAATGGGGCTGATAAATAGAGCGTCATTCGTAGCTTGTGGGGTGGCCAACATGTTGACTGGTCTTACATAGGTTCTTGTGGAGCTTCTGGAGGGGTGTTATTGATGTGGGACACACGGGTTGTGAATAAATTAGAAGAAGCAGTGGGGAGATTTTTGGTTTCTTGTAAATTTACGTGTCAGATCAGTTTGTATGGGCGTTTACTGATGTTTATGGTCCAAATCTGCACCGAGACAGGAGGTTTTTATGGAAGGAACTCTGTGGTTTGAACAGCCGGTGGGGTGTTCCATGGTGTGTGGGTGGTGGCTTTAACATGATTAGGTTCCCTTCAGAACGATTGGGGTCTAATTCTTTCACTGCTGCTATGCAGGGGTTTTCCAATTTTATTTCGAAACAGGGCCTCATTGATCTGCCATTGCAAGGGGGAACTTTTACTTGGTCAAATTCTTGAGAAGGTGCTTCGAAGGCTAGGCTGGACAGATTCTTGTTCTCTGCAAATTGGGAGGATAAGTTTTCAACAGTTTCTCAAAGACGGATGTCCAAGTTGTGCTCAGATCATTTTCCAATTGTCCTTGAGGGTGGATCTTTTCAGAAAGAGAGTAGGCCGTTTAGATTTGAGAATATGTGGCTTAAGGATGAGGGTTTTGTGGATAGGGTTTGGTCTTGGTGGGAATCCTATCAGTTTCAAGGTGCTCCGAGTTTTGTTTTGGCCAATAAACTAAAACTTTTGAAAAATGATTTGAAAAGATGGAATGTGGAGGTGTTTGGTCATGTTGAAGATCTGATTAAAAATTTGTGGAAGGACCTGAATGTTCTAGAGAATATTGAGGATAGTCGGGGTCTATCAGAGGAGGAAATGTTCGAAATAGGAAGAACTCGTGATGAGTTAGAAAAAGCTACTCTATTGGAAGAAATTTGTTGGAGGCAGAAATCTAGAGTTCTCTGTATTAGAGAAGAAGACAGAAATACTAAATTTTTCCATCGTATAGCTAACTCTCACAGGAGGTTTAATTCTATTGATAGGCTTATGGTAGACGGGGTTTTGTCTTCGGACCCGGCAGCTATAGCAGACTATCTCTCAATTCTATAGGCAGCTTTATTTTGAGGATGTGGCTCATAGACATGTCTTGGATGATGTCGATTTTTCTAGTATCTCGGTGGAGGATGCAAGTTGGCTAGATAGGCCTATTGAGGAGGAAGAGATGTTTGGGGTGATCAATGATTTTAATGGTGGTAAGGCGCCTGGCCTGGATGGCTTTTCCATGGCATTCTTCCAGTCTTGCTGGCGTGTCCAGAAAACAAAAATTATGCCTGTATTCCACAATTTTCATACTCAAGCAATGTTTGAGAAGAGTTTTAATGCTTCATTTCTTGCCCTTATTTCCAAGAAGGTGGATGTTGTGGAGGTAAAGGACTTTTGGCCTATAAGTTTAGTTGGTGGGATTTATAAGATTATTTTTAAAGTGTTGGCTAATCGGCTCCGTAGGATGGCGCATGGGCTTATTTCGGATTCACAAAATGCCTTCGTGAAGGGAAGACAAATTTTGTACTCCGTTTTGATTGCTTCTGAATGTACTGATAGTAGATTGAAGTCAGAAATTCTGTGTTGTGTAAGTTGGATGTGGAGAAGGTGTATGATCATGTGAGTTGGGATTTTTTAATATATATGCTTCAGCGCTATGGGTACTCAGAGAAATGGAGAAAATGGATAATGTATTGCATTTCAACTGTAAAATTTTCCATTCTGATCAATGGTAGTCCATCTAATTTCTTTGGAAGTTCTAAGGGTAAGGGGATTCAACAAGGGGACCCACTATCTTCATTGCTTTTTGATATTGTTATGGAGGCATTAAGTCGTATGTTGGATGTGGCAATTCTCAAGTTTTTCTGTGGGTAATACGGCTGGTCCATCATTGATGGTGTCCCATATTTTATTTGCAGATGACAATCTTATTTTTTGTGATGCTGAACCTTCTCAGATTGCTAATTTGAGGGCAATTCTTGCTAGATTTGAGAAAGTCTCAAGGTTACGTATTAATTTGGGAAAATCTGAGTTGGTACTTTTTGGTGTGGTGCACAATTTGGAGGCTTTGGTGGATCTGTTGGGGTGTGGGTAGTCTTCTCTGCCCTTGAAATATTTGGGTCTTTCTTTAGGTGCTAAGTTTAAGGATTTATCTATTTGGAATCCTATTCTAGAGAGAATGGAGAGGAGATGAGTAGGTTGGAAGAGACTATATTTATCTAAAGGGGTCAGGTGACACTCATTAAAAGCACACTCTCATCTTTACCTACATACTTCTTTTCCCTTCCTCCTTTACCAGACAAGGTGGCAAAGCGTATGGAGAAATTACAAAAAGATTTTTTGTGGAGTGTAATTAGTGGTGAACCTAAATTACATCTAGTTAAATGGGCAGGGTCTGTAAGCCTTTAGAGGTTGGGGGGTTAGCTATAAGACGTTTGGGAAGTTTTAATTCTGTCTTACTAGGAAAATAATTGTGGAGTTATGGCATGGAGACTGATGCTTTATGGAGGAGGGTTATAGAGGCATGGGAATATTTGGGGTGGTTGGTGTACTAAAAAGGTTACGAGTCCTTATGGGGTCAGCCTGTGGAGATACATTAAAAGTGGCTGGTTGAACTTCTCTAAACTACTTTTGTATGATGTGGAAGATGGTACTAGAGTGAAATTTTGGAAGCATACGTGGTGCAGGGATTGTACTTTCCAAGAGGCCTTTCTGAAGCTTTATATCCTTAGTCGGTCAAAGGATTCCTCGGTGGTTAAAGTTATGGGTTGGTCTGCTGAGAGGTTTCACTAGAATGTGCAATTTTGCCGTCCACCACAAGATTGGGAACAAGAAGCTTTTGATCGGTTTATGGGCTTAGTCTATTCTTCAACAATGCGGGAGTTTGGCCCAGATAAGGTTTGTTAGAAGCCCACAAGGAGCCAAGGTTTTGAGGTTAGAGGATATTATAGCTCCTTCTACCCTCCTACTCGTGTATCCTTTCCATGGAGAATGATATGGCAATCGAAGGTTCCTCTAAGGGTAGCTTTCTTCGCTTGGTCTGCTTCCTTAGGTAAGATCTTAACAACAAACAAACTTCATAAAAGACGTGTGCTAGTACTTGATTGGTGCTATATGTGTAACAGATGTGAGGAGTCTGTGGATCATCTTCTGCTTCATTGCCCCATAGCTTGGGAGTTGTGGTCTTTGGTTTTCTGCTTGTTTGGTATTCACTGGGTTATGCCTCATACTGTTCTCAAGTTGTTTGAGGCTTGGCAAGGAAAGTTTGCGCGGCATCGTAACATAGATGTTTGGAGATTAGTGCCTCATTGCTTGATTTGGTGCATTTGGCGTGAAAGGAATGCTAGAAGTTTTGAAGGTTGTGAACGTTCTTTGCTAGAGATTAAGTCTTTTTTCTTGCACACTCTCTTTGAATAGAGTGTGGTCTTTTGTCATTTCTCTTGTTCTTCTTTTCCTATTTTTCTTGATTGTTGTATGTTTGGTTCCTAATTTGTGCCCCCATAGTACATCCCCAATGTACTCGGCTTGGCACTTTTTCTCTTAATAATAATATTTTTAAGTTACTTATCAAAAAAAGAATTTGATTCGTTTTAACAAGGCCATACTTGGGAAATGGTTGTGGCGTTTTGCTATGAAGAGAGATGCTTTATGGAGAAGAGTTGTGGATGCTAAACATGGTAATATGTGGGGGGGTTGGTGTTCTAATGGTGTGCAGGGGACTTATGGCGTTTGGCTTTGGAAGAATATCTGCAAGGGATGGGACAGTTTTCATAGTCTTGTTGCTTTAAGGTGGGGGATGGTGCCAATATCAAATTCTGGTTTGATACTTGGTGTGGGGGAGGACACCTTTAAAAGATGTCTTTCCAGAATTATTCGGTATTGCCAATAATAAGGAATCTTCTGTGGCTAAGCTTTTATCATCCTTAGGGAATGGTTTCCATTGGAATGTTAATTTTGTTTGTCCGGTACAAGACTGGGAATTGGAGTTGGTGGTCACCTTTTTGGATTTGATTTATTCTGGTTTGGCAAGAGGGAATGGAGTGGATCAATGATGCAGGAAACCTTCTGACAGTGCGTTTTTTGAAGTTAAATCTTTTTATAAGGTTTTGAGTCCTACAACCCATTCTTTTTTCCCTTGGAAACCTTTATGGAGACTGAAGGTGCCAACAAAGGTTAGTTTCTTCATGTGGACAACAGCTTTGGGGCGTATTTTAACTACAGATAATTTGTGGAAACGCAGAGTAGTTGTGTTGGATTGGTGTTGCATGTGCAAGAAGGATGGAGAGTACATTGATCATTTATTGTTACATTGTCATGTAGCTAGAGAGGCGCGGAATATGGTATTTTCTTTGTTTGGGGTTCATCGGGTTATGCCATGACATGTTGTGGATCTTCTAGCAAGCTGATCATATGAATGTAGCAGATGTAAGTCCTTGGTGATTTGGAGTACGATTCCTCATTGTATTATGTGGGGTATTTGGCAGGAGAGGAATGATCGTACTTTTGAAGGATGTGAGAGATCAACTCATGATATGAAGCTGTTTCTTCTCCAAACTTCTCTCGACAAATGCCCCAGGTGTTTTTACTTTTAATTTTTTGACAGATTTGTTAGATAGTTGTTCTTTCTTTGTTTTATAGTTTTCACTGTTTGTATTGTTTTCTTTTTTCAATGAAGTTATATTACTTTTCTTTTTTTTTCTTTTTTTTGGGGGTGGGGGGGACAGATTAAAAAAAAAAAAGGAAGGGGGAAGCAATCAAAAGGAAGAAGACACATTTAGAAATCAACAATTTAGTAGCTCATCAACTGAAAGTTTTTCCGACATGAAAGTCTCATTAAAAATAAATTAAACCTTCATTAACTACCAAACTAAGTGCTAAAACTACAATGCCAGATCACAGGCAGGAATATATCATATGCAAAGATGGTTTTATCGATATAGTCTTTGACTACAATGAAATTCAAGAAATATATAGCAACAGAATTGTTACCTCAAGTTCACCACATTTGCAACATAGAGATGAGTGTCATGCTGAAGCAATGCCAAGACATCATCTGCCATTCCAATGTACGAGCAATGTCTTACAACATCCAGTAGACCTGTAAAAACATGTATCAGTGAGAAGCATTGGCTAGATCTACCAAACTCAAACAAAAGGTCCTCCATATAACAGACAAAAAAGTGTAAAATTCTCACCAGCATGACAATTGCAATCAATTTCAGCAATCAGCTCCTGAATGCTGGTAAGATCTGCTGCCTCCTTATGGTTCCTTCTTTGTCTTACAGAAGACCTAAAATTGGAAATTTATTAACACACAGACCTTCCAAGCGCTTTCTGAAATTACAATTCAATGCATGTTGGAGAATTCCCTCAACAGAAAATTTGAATTGATAATAATACCATTTGCATTTAAAAAAGATAAATGGATATAATTCACTTTTCCTTTGAATTTTTTTTTTTAAATCCAAACCATTAGACTCCTCTACCTAATCACCATGGAATCCAAGTTTGAGCAGACTTGTACTCTTGGAAATAGAGAAGAGCATTTGTTTGTAGATTTTATAGGCTCTTTTTCATTTAGAATCTAAAGTTTAAGAAAGCTAGTGTATACATCCTATGCACTTAAGCTTTCCATTTTCAATAAAATACACTATTTATCCCCCCCCAAAAAAAAAAAAGCCTTCGTATTATTATATGAAGGATCTAATTTATAATGTTTTATTATCTATCATACAAGAGAACGTTAATCGAACGACTAAAATTGTGATAAGAGTCACCATTATATGTAACAGTATTTGGTCATCTCAACTTTGGTGAAGCACCGCCCTACTATAATTTGTCCACAATAATAACAATGATGACGACAATGAAAACAATACCAAAAACTTCAGTGACGAAAATCTAAAGATAATTCATGTTGTTCTAATCAAGTTTCCGTACACTTTTGACACTCATGAGAAACAGCTCAGAAGTCCATCTCTCCAAAGTGCTCCTATATGACTTATTTGTGTAAAGCAAATGCAAATAGACCAAAAATAAATCCTACCTCACAGCAGTCAAACTAGGATTGTTTTCAAGTGGTCCACGAGGCTTAGCTTGCATGTAGTGATGCAACCGTCCAGCAGGATCCAATGAATCTGTTCTAACCATTTTATGCACAGGAACTTTTTGTGATTTTGAACCTATCAATTTATTGTGAGACACTTTCAAGATGAGGGCGCTCCCAGATAATGAGCAAGTGTGGTTATTAAAATATATTAGGAATATGGGCAACAAGAGCATGCAACCCAAATAAAAGGGAAACACTTCACTATACCAGATGGTGAGGAGCTGAAACTAGAATCCTTGATTATTCCAATATTACCAGATGGAGATGGTTCTACTATCTGCCAGACCATGAGATAAAAGATGCCAACCAGTTTCAAAAGTTAGACAGCAACATTCATCTGAATTATCAAGCCACAAATATAGTGATACTGAAAGCACTACAAGCCTATTCAGACTGGATGAGTATTAAATATTAACTAAATGATAAAAGAAACTCTTTCCCATCAACTTAAGCTTTTGGGACAAGTGGAAATTTATTATGATATTAGACCACATGATCTTAAAACTCCACTGCAATTCCCATATAAAATTTAAAAAGTCCACATGTTGCACACCAATCATTTAGAGAAGTTGGGCCCATACTGTGAACGAGTGTTCAACATTGATTACACAATTAAATTCACTCTTCCATCAAGTTAGGTTTTTTTGACAACTGGAAATTATCCATGAGAAATTCAAACTAAACATCCAAATTAAATCAAAGTGTCTTAGTCCAAGGAATGTAGAATAAGTTTCTCAAATTCTACTGGCAGCTCTGCAATTTGCATAATTAACATAAAAACTAACATATTCTCATTACATGAAATGAAATCAACCTCTAAACATCTTTTTTTTTATAGGTGAAATCAACCTCTAAACATCACTTAAATAGGCAAGCATTGACTTTGTGATGCAGCAATGTAAGATTGATTTGTTGCTACTTCATAATTTCATCCATTCGAGATTAATTTTATCAAGTCAATTGTAGCAAGAGTCTTAAGATTTTAGCAGTCCAACTATAAGTATTTTTTATGTTCTGGATTCACCCATTCCGCAAGCATTTCAATCTCGGCTTTTGGATTCACTTTCCATTATTACAGGTTTTCCCTTTGTTATTTATTTATTTAAAAAAAAAAAAAACTAAATTTCAAATTTTCATTGTGAAACTTGTGAACTTGCTAAGCACCATCATGCTTCTTTTCATTTACCTTCTCTTCTTTTCTTTTTTTTTTTTTTTTTTTTTGATAGTTAAAAATAATATAATTGAAAAGAGACTACGTCGTGAATATAAACATGAAGTAGCCTAAAGAATTACAATGGGATAATATCTACATATGAGTTGACTCTATGAAGGGGTGAATAGAGTTACTATCGTAAAACTTGACACAAAAGACCACTCGTAAAGAGAACTAATGAAGGATGCTTCTTTTCATTTACCTTCTAATATAACTTTGCATCCATTTGCCATTATTCATGGTCATGTTTGGTGGCCTTCTTGTGAGGTATTGAAGCAGCCATGCAATAATAATTTGCTATTACTTTGCAAAATCACCGCTTCAAGAATTATTTAATGGGGTCCACGTGTGAAGTCCAATCAAAGTGAAAGTCATGTGGCTTTAATGGTCTAAGTATGGGTCTTTTAGGGTTAAAAAAAATTTTTATTTGGTTTTTATTCTATTACTTATAAGCAATCTTATATTCAGGAGCAAATCTGTAATTTCCGCAATTCCTGCGAATTAAGGGTATCTTGGTCATTAGTTAAGTCTAGAACCTTCTAAGAGATACAAGTGTCTTAGGTTTATTTAGAGTTCAAGTTAGTATTTTATTAGGATTAACTTTACTAGTCCAATCATGAGTCCTAATACTTCTAGACAAGGAAAGAGTGTTTATACATATTTGTGCTCAAGTATTCAAGGGAGATAAGAGTAAATTAATAAAATTATTGAGTGTTTTGAGCATAGAGGCACATTGGCCTTTGTGGGTTATTTTCTCCCTCTTTTTCTTTTTCGTGATAAGTATGTAAAAATTATTTATCAAGAAACCAGAAACAAACCAGTACACAGGTAGTGTACTAGCAGTGCAACAATTTTTTTATTATAAAAAAGTACAAAAAGGAAGAGGAAATACTCCACATACTCCTCATAAAAGTGCTTGGAGCATTTGCTAACCCAAATGGCACAACTAACAATTCAGATAGGCCATGAAGAGGTTTTGAAAAATGTCTTCCATTCATCTCCAAGACACATTCTAATCTAGTGATAGCCACTCAAGTTTATCTTAGAAAATAATACAATCCAACATATCATCTAACCTGAGAATTGGAAACCTATACTTCATAGAGATATTGTTAATAGCCCAACTATCCACACACATCCTACAAGACCCATCCTTTTTAGGTGTAAGGACTAGAACAGAACAAGGCCTAATGCTTCTTCTCTTTTTTGATAAGTAAGGGAAATATTATTCAAATCATAAAAAACCCTAGTATACACAACATATACAATTGGGGACAATAACAATCAAGTACACAAGTTACAAGCATAAATCAGAAAAATAGAAAGGCTTCCAATGATAGACATCCAATTTGATAGCATTCTAAAAAAGAAAAGTTTTAGATTGGCTATTGTCCTTTTAGAATCCTAAAAGCACAGGCTGTTTCTCTCACACCAAATGCCCCACGTCAAACAGTGAGGGACAGCCATCTAACTAACACCAATGCGATGGCGACCAAACTTTCCTTGCCAACATGCTAGAAGCTCAACCACAATCTTTGGCATTACATAGTAGAAACCGAACAAGGCGAAAACCATAGACCATAGCTTGACTGCAATAGGACAATGTAATAAAAGATGGTCTGCTGATTCACCAAATCTTTTACACATATAACACCAATCCAAAATCTTCAATTTCCTCTTGCATAAATTATCAATAGTCAAAATATTCCCCAAGGCTGTAGCCCACACAAAAAATGCTACTCTACAAGGGGCCTTTGGCTTCCAAATGTTCCTTTAAGGGAATGATTGATAGTAGACACCCATCTGAGCTCGATTATAGCTACTCACCTCAAAACCCCTTCTGTTGGCAGGCAACCAGCATAGCTTATCCTCACCAATACCCCCTCAAAGAGACGCCATATAAAACATCCATAAAATCCTAAACTAAACGCAAGAACTCCCTATCCCAATAAAGAACCCCATTGGGGAACTTCATTAGATTAGCCACACATGCCTCTTTATCACTACTAATGTTGAATAACTGTGGAAAACTCAATTTCAAAGGACTATCCCCACACCAAACGACATACCAAAATTTCGCTCTTGACCCATCTCCAATTGAATATAGCAAGAAAAACTAGACCAGCCACTTCTAAAAGGCTTCCATAAACTCACCCCACAAGGGCCTGGAACATAATTAGAGAACCAACCTTCCCCCTTGCTTCTATATTTAACCCATATTACCCTTCTCCAAAACGCATCTCTCTTAGTCCCAAAATCCATAACCATTTTCCCAACAAAGTTTCATTAAAGCGTCTCAAATTTCTAAACGCCAACCCCCCATACTAAATAGGATAACTTTTTTTCTTTTTCTTTTTCTTTTTTTTTTTTTTTACCTTAGACCAATTTACCAAGTGAAATTTTGAATCATTGCCCAAACCACTCCAAAGAAAATTCCGTTGGAGTTGTAATATAACCCCTAGTTAGCAACTCTCCCACTTATTTTTGAATTTCCTCCTTTTCTGAAGGTTTCATCCTATATGCAGGTTTGTTGGGCAGAGATGATCCAGGTACAAGATCAATACAATGTTGGACATCCCTCATAGGAGGTAAGTCATTAGGCAACTCAATAGGGAATACATCTTCAAACTCCATAATCAATTGCCTAATCTCTACTTATATATTCATAGAATCTAACTCTAAAGCAGACAACAACATACACACAATCCCTACTTCCAAACTTTCATTCATAAAGGACTCAGTGACTAAGAATGAAAATTTGGGAATAGAGGACTTAGCTTTAGTCTTTGTGGCAGTAGAGTGAACTTCTTCCCATCTTTGATCAGGTTGTATAAGTTATTCCTCCCATCATACATGGTTCTTCCTGTCAAACTGCCAACGTCTACCAAACAATAGATGGCAGGCATCCACCTTGACCGCATCACAAAGGACCTCATCAAAGAATTGCTTCCTTATTGAGAAAGACACCAAGCACTACATGTCAACCTTCACAAAACTCCCTCTTTTAGAGCCATGACAGCTTATAAGGTTGAGGATGATCAATTGTCTTCAACTTCATCTTGTCTACTACTTCTTGAGAAACCACATTCTCACAAGACCCTTCAAAATGATCGAGAAACACCCTGTTTTAGATGGAACAGGTAGTGCAAAAGATAGTACCCCTAAGCCATTCTTTAAAGCATCGCTCTCAGCAACATTATGCTAAGCTTGTTGCTGTGGAAACACCCTATCTCTTCACAAATGCTCAATCAAGGCAATTAATTTCCTCCTCAACAATACTACCTCAACTGGAAAATCAAGTTGACCCCCTTGATCCCCATTTCATTGGCTACAATGTCTTCCTCATCAGCTGTAGAAATAGCAGGTCTCTTTCCCTTATCCTTCATCCCTTCTCACTCACCACTGCTTATTGATTTTGCAAACTAATTGCTAATGCAATTGAAGGCTGTTGTTAACTGAAGGAAGGTATTTAGGATTAAAATTAACAATCAAGATTAAATCTTGATGGGTTCTTGGAACTAATGAAGAAATTTTGCAAAAGAACTTGAATCCTAAGGATCTCAAACTCTAATACCAAACTAGTGTAGGGAATGTGTGCAGGTTGAACTGTTTTGGACTTTGTTCACAACTAGAGTTGCTTAGAACATTTATAAGGAAGTAACGCACCTCTGCAAGAACACAAAGTTACAATGAAAAAAGCACTCAAAAGACTTAAAATCATTAATTCTCAAAACTGATTAGAAAATGAGAGTACAAGAGTACTTATCCAATCTGTCCTACAACTATCAACCATTAGTCTCTTGCCAAGTGTCAAAATAACATTGGTTACATCTAATACAAGTAAACTATTCATTAACATGAGTAACTAATTCGGATAAGAACAGTACTAACATTTCTTAATGGTTAAGGCTGCCAACTTGAACTCAATCAACACATCTTAAAACAACTTAGAAGATGCTCCTACATCACAAGCCCACACAAATGATCTTGGAAAAATGCCCAACAAATGAGTATTGCCAATGGTATTAGATGACAGGACGGTGCAAGGTTCCCATGGACAAAGAAGTGCGGGCCAGTTCTCAAGAAAGAGCATGCAGGGTTGACACATGATTCCCATGGATGGCTACGAGAGGCACATGCATGGATGATGCACCAGTGAAGAAACAACTTATAGGCAAGGGAAGCTAGTAGGACTTGTTTGTGACCCATAGAGAGGTCCTAAAGCCTAAAAAAGACGTAACGATGCACAGGTGAGAAGAGATTGTTAGGTATACACGTGTGAGTGAAGTCCCAAATTGAATAATGAGAGGAGTAAGTGATTAATATAACATAGTTGAGCTCAAACTCATAGACTTAAACTTTGGGTTAAGAGATGTACCTATATATTATTATATTAACAAGCTTAGTTGGAGCCTCCACAAGGTGTTATCTCCCAAACACTAAGTCAAGCCCATATATAAGAGTCAGCACTCAATATGAGCTTTACTTGTTCAAACTCATCAAATTGTTAGTCATGCCCATAAATATGCCCAATACATTGGCCTGGATCCCAGATGCATTTTTGCTACAGCTATTTTTGCCTATCTATGAAAAATTGAGCATGATTCTTTTGTTAATTAATTTAATCAATATCTGAGGCAAACTTAAGAATTTTATCAACTCGTTTGCCTACTCAGTAAAGGCTTCTTTTCCTTCTGAGCATTTTGGAATGGGTACTTTCAAATTGTGCTAGAAGTGTATTAAATAGTTAAGGTTAGTTTCTCAATTTTAAAAATGTTTAGGTCCTTACTTTTCATCAAAAGGGTGTACTTCAGATTCAATGATTATTCAAAAACAGACCTCTAGGTTTACATTTCTGCAACACCTCATCATCAAAGCAATCAAATTCTCCAGATTTTTAAAATCCAAGACAGAATTTTCCTTTTCTTGATTGTTCCCTTTTAGATCTCATTTTGGAGCTAGCAACTCCTTGATAGTGCGGTAAAATTATTATATGCTTTGAGCATCACCTAGATATGAAAAATGTATAGGTTTTCAATCATCCCTCAAATTTCAGCCCACTAAGTAGACTTGGAGGTAATGTCTTCTTGTGACTAAACACAATGCCAAAGGATCAAGGCTAGCAAATAGAGGAAGAGAGAAACGCACCGCTGGACTTGGGCTTCAAAGAGTGGGACTTGAACTCTCCCCCTTTTCAAACATCACCAAAATTTTATGGGCTTTAGAATCCTTGCCCAACTCAATAGCCCATTGGTCTTTGGTCTATACTAATTGGGAAACGGAAGTTTCCCCCTGCTCAAAAAACACCAAACCTGGACTTCGGATTTTATTAGCCTAGCCCAATTTGAATACCCGCTAGTTTGATATTTTAAACTTATCCCGAGTGTTCCCTTCCCACGTGGCATCCATGTGGGTACCACTTTTGAAATCATATTAGTAACCATTATCTTATGGGATGCTCAAGAAAGTTGACGCATGCCATATATATCACACTTTTTCGCAATTTTGGCGGACATCCAGCCTCCAAAGCCCACATGTACCACCTAAATCGCGTATGGCACAAAAATAATTTCTGTATGTTCCTCAAATTTAATTGAATTCTAGGGGGTTTCTGATATTTCCAGTACCATTTACTGCCCTTAGAGGCTTTTTCCCTTTCACATCACTGGTTGATTTTACCACAGGTACATTCCTACACCAGCCATCCCTCATTACAACCAACACGTAGGATTGTGCAAGACAATTTTTAGGCTCGATACCAATTTCAGTCTCAAACTTGCGGATCAATGCCAACAAGCAGTTCTCGTAGTTCAAACCCAAAACCCCTCCATCCACTCATCTGTTGCCCTTCCGAAATAATCAGTATTGGCTAATAAAGGGAGATAACAATGCCTAATTGGGAGACTGGTTATCTGTCTCACATTTGCCCATATATTGCTTATTTTTTTAGTGTGATTAGCCAATTATACATGCACGTAGAGTTTCTCATATAGATGTTATTTAACATATCCTTCCATATATGATATCAGCTCCTAGTCAAGGTACTCTTTTCTAATCATAGTCTGTCATCAATAGAATCCTATACAGATGCTGACAAGGTAGGTCCTATCATGAATAGGAGCTCCACCTCAGGGTATTGCACCTTTGTAGGAAGAACTTTGGTCACTTGGGGTAGAAAGAAACAGATTTATAAATTTTAACTATTGTGCAGGTATATTAACAATATGCATATTATTATTTGAGTATAATAAGACCAGTGTTAGTTAATCAAATTAACCTAACACAGGATTTTCCCCAAAATTGAACATAAGCTCATTGTTATTCTTTTTTAACCCTATTTGAGGCGGACATAGGAGGCAAGTCTTAAAAAGCAGATATTTTCTTATCGAAGACTCAAATGGATCTAGTTTGTAGTTCAGCGACCAAGTTTGCTAGAAATACCTGTTCCTGAAATGTCTGTGCCTCGTTGGAGTTTCTCAATTTTGATTCAACCACTGACTGTATCTTCGCAATAATAACTTCTTGATTTAAAAGGCTTACCTGCATATGACAGATATATTGTTTTCAATTAGAACCTCACAATATGGTATCCTTACAAGGTTGACAAAGACTAACATTCTGCATCAGCTGTTCCTATAAGAACCAATCAAAGAATAAGCAAGAAAAGATAAAGATGTTTCTACTTTTTCACTTCATAAATCATAATGGTAACTCTTGCCTCTTTCAAGGTATTTCTGATGAAGTCCAGGCATATGAAAAAAATGGAGTATCTCTCTCTCTCTCTCTCTCTCTCTCTCTCTCTCTCTCTAAACAAGAGTTAAATGTGTAACTTAGACATAACTCATTGTTTTCAAGGAATTAATCGGAAAAACAACACATTTGCAGAGAACATCACATGATATTTTTTGTTCCAATATATGGTTCAGCTTAGGGAAAAGAAAACCACAGATAATAACATGTTTAATTTTTCTTCTTGTTTCTTAAAATATTTTTAGAAATAATTTCTTTTTTTGATAAATAACGTAAGAACTTTTTATCAAAGAATAGTCAACCCAAGTACACTGGAAATGTACTTCAGTGGCAGAAATTAGTAACCCAAATTACAATGATCAAGAAGAACAGGGAGGGACAAAGAAGTGCATGAAGGTAAAACTAAGCTCCATTCAAGGAGAGCACGGAAGAAAAAGGACTTTATATCAAGGATTGACCGTCCCGAGTCCTTAAAGCATCTAGCACTCCATTCCTACCATAAACACCAAAACAGACAATGTGGCACAAACCTCTAGAAATCTATATATCTATGTCTTCCAAACTTGCCCTGCCATGAAGCCAACAACTCAATAAATTTATATGGCATAACCCAATGGATACCAAAACAAACTGAATACCATAGACCACAACTCATATGCTATCGGACAGTGAAGAAGAAAATGATCCACTGATTCCCCACACCTTTTGCACATATAGCAACAATCAAACACTACAATATGCCCATCCAAAGATTATCTATAGTTAGAATCTTACCTAGAGCGGCAATCCAAGAAAAGAATGTTAATCTAGGAAGAATCTTCGATTGCCACACCATTTTCCAAGGAAATGAAATGTCAGAATAAGGGGATAGAGCGTGATAAAAACCTCTAACCTCAAAACCTTTACTCATTACTGGTTTCCAGCAAACTTTATCAGCCCCAAAGCCCCATACATTTGTGGAATAAAGCATACCCCAACACAAATCCAACGCTTCCTCCTCCCAATCCTGCACAAAGCGACGGAATCGGACATCCCAATGGATCCTCTCATGAGAGAAACACATGACCTCGAACACAGAAGCCTCCCTTGCCCAACTAATACCATACAATTTGGAAATACTTCTTTAAGAGAACAAACCCCACACCATACATCCTCCCAAAACTTCACATTAGTACCATCACCCACATCATACCGAAGAAATTTAGAAAAAGCTAACCAACCATTTCTAATTGATTTCCCCACACTAATTGTGCACCAACCACCCCAACCATCCCCATAATTCACCTCAATGACCCTCCTCCAGAGGGCATCTCTCTCCGTTCCATATCTCCACAACCATTTCCATTCCACTTTTTTTAGATTCCCTATCTTCCTATACATAGTTTTTTTTTTTTTTTTCATTTCTACTGTTTGTACATATTTTTTTAGCTACTTCATTTTTCTAATAAAGAAGTCTTCTCTTATTACAAGCCTTCTTACATATCAAAATAATAATAATAGAAAAGTAAATAAAATAACAAAATATCAGAAGTCTTTTATTTTTTTCAAAAGTTTTCTTCTAATAGCCACAGTAAGCCATAATTACATCATGAAATATTGCCATGGAAAAGCCCAAGCTGATCTGAAAGCTGACCCAGGCTAAATCGATTTACTCTACCCCAAGACATATTATTTTACTTATTGATTGATTTATTGCTCAAAGTTATACATCACCCTAGGTAAACAAAGAAAAAATATTAATATTACCTCTGGTTTCAACTAGCATTTACTGGAAGAAAAGTGATACAATTGCCTCAACAGTAAACATGGGTACACATTGTAGAAAGTTCAATTATGAACAAGCGCATAATATAAGCAATTGAAAGGATATCAGACAAGATGGAACAACATCACAGAATACCAAGAGACTGAAGAATTTCATTAGATTTATTTTGCCTTTAAGTTCTAAGTTGGCAATGTTATGCACTCTGGGTTTAATTGCACGATAAAACTATCAGCCTGTACCCTTAAGAAAAAAATATGCAGTTTTTTTATCTTTCTTTCTTCTTCTGCTTTTTCTCACCCTAGGTAGACTCATGACCTTTCAGTTAGGTTTGGATATATCAGAAAAGACTAGGGGAAAAAACCCGGAAACATGTACCTCTCTCTTAGTTGGGTGCACATTCACATCAACATGCTCAGGTGGCAATACAATTGACATATATATGAAGGGTTTTGATGCTTTGGGCAGAGTTGCAGCATAAACAATTTCAATAGCTCTCTTCAATGCAGTACATTCTACCAATCTATCTGAAAAAAGAAGGGAGGGGGGGGGAACACGTGAGTTCTTATGTCATTACTTTACTACCATTACTAAAGCATGCTAGAAAACTTTTTATTTTATTTTTAAAATGAAGTTTTAGGAGTTAAAAATAAATATAAAATCAGATAAATTTCCTCGCACATTTATGAATATACTTGTTGAGAGCGAGTTATCTTGATCTGACAAACTTTGACATCCATGCAAGCATATTTAATTTGAAGATTTTTTTTCTACGCTGATATGAAGGAAATTTAGTAAAAATAAGAAAACTAAAAGATTGAGCAAAGTAAATCAAGAATATTAGGGGGGAAAAAAACTGTCACGGCTAGCAACACAATCATTAGAAAAACTACAAGTGAAGGGGCAGGTAGGAGATGCCATATGGTCCAAAGACCATTGAGGAAGGAGGAGTGGAACAAAAAACAAAAGGCAAAACAGAGAGAGTTAAGATGCCTTCCACCTTTCTTTTTGGATACCAAGATGCCATTCACTAACCAAACAAAATTTACATTACTTTCATGGTACAATTTGAATCAGAAAATTAAATTCGTACACAAAATTTATATTACATTTCCACTTAAGTCTCAAAAGTATCATTTCACAATAATAAGAAAAGGATTATCAGAATGACAGTAAGCAAGCAAACAGAGAACTTAAATCTATAGGACAGGAAGCAATGCTGATCATAAAACTAAATTTGAAAAGAACATGAGATGCACTTTTTCAATTATATATAAGAGAGACTGATATTAGCCAAATTTCAAACTTGATATGAGATCATTACTGTTTTCTTTTGAGGAAATGCAAAAGTATAGAAGGCAAATCAAGGTATTGAAACAAAAAGAAACACCATATATTGTCACTGTTTATAACAGATGCTTCCACCAAAAGCAAAGAAACAATAATCTGTCATAAACTCTGCTTTTCAGATGTTAGAGGATTACAGTACATCAGATAAACTCATAGTGGTATATTGTAATGGACCATAAATGTACACTACATTTCAAGTATGCACAATAATACATACCATTGATAAAAAGGACCATTGTTATCTTCTTTGCAACATAATTTGAATCAGAGATGAAACCATTCATCTTGAAAATTGAACTTGATGGATCATTGTCTGAAGTTTCTATTTTGATAAGAGTTCGAGCAACTGACACCCCATACACCAATCGAATAGCATCAAGCCTTGATGATGTACCAACTGTGTGAAGGTCTGCTCCAGAAGCTCCATGCTGATTTAGTAGAGGTTAAAAAGCTTTACTACGGTGCAAAAGGATTTCCAATCATGTAACATTAAAACCTAAAAGAGTGATACATATGGTGTTAAAAACTCAATACATGTATTAAAATCTTACCATTCTTTAATGTGTAAGGCTAGTGGAGAATCAGTGGAACACCTTCTACATCACCGTATGGTAGCAAGAACTATTAGGTTATTTGTGTGGGTGTTATTTGGAGTGAAATGGGTTATGCCAAAGACTCGTGCAAATGCTAAGTTGTTGGAGAGAAATTTTTAGAGTGAATGAAATTATAAAACTTGGAATGCGGTTCCTTTTTGCATCTTGTGGATAATTGGGGGTGGCGCAATAGCCGGACTTTTGATGGAATTGAACGGTCAATCCACATGATCAAACAATCATTTGGATGATTATCCCACATTGTTTGATATGTTGCATTTGGAGGGACAGGAATAGCAGAAGTTTTGAAGATACCCAGCATTCTATGCCTAATCTCAAGTTATTCTTTTTTCCGTACCTTATTGGACTAGCTGACTGCCTTGAGGAATCTGTCTTTCCTTTCTATTGTTGATTTATTAGATTAATGCAATTTTTGTTATTGATTGTTTCACCCCAGTATATTTCCCGTATACTTTGGTGACTCATTTTTTCTGATATATATATATATATATATATATAAACTGGACATTGAGAAGGCTTATGATCATGTAAACTAGAATACACTATTTTATCTTATGGAAAGAATGGGCTTTGGGGCACGGTGGAGTAGGTGGATTAAGATGTGCATATCTACAGTTAAATTCTCAATTTTGGTTAATGGATCTCCTTCAGGCTTTCTTGGTAGTTCTCGTGGTCTTCGCCAAGGGGATCCTTTGTCTCCGCTTTTATTTCTTATGGTTATGGAAGTGTTGAGTAGACTGTTGAAGAGGACTGAAATTGGTGGTTTCCTTAGTGGATTTCAAGCAGGGTCCGTTAGACACGGGGGAATACATATCTCTCACCTTCTTTTTGCTGATGATACTATTTTGTTTTGTGATGCTTCTAGGGAACAGTTATTATACGTGCGGATGGTGTTGATCTTCTTTGAAGCCATTACAGGCCTGAAAATTAATGTAGGCAAGAGTGAGATTGTTCCTGTTGGTGAAGTTGGGAACTTGAATGGTTTGGCTCGTATTCTTTGTTGTAAGGTGGGCACTCTGCTTATGAGATATTTGGGCATGCCTCTCGGGGCACATTAAAAGGATTCATCAATTTGGAATCCTATTATAGAAAATATGGAGAAACGGCTGGCTGGATGGAAGAGACTTTATTTGTCGAAAGGAGGTAGGCTTACTTTGTTAAAAAGTACACTTTCAAGTCTTCCCACTTACTTTTTATCATTGTTTACTATCCCTCAGGCTGTGGCAGCAAGAATTGAAAGGATTCAGAGGAATTTCCTTTGGGGGGTCTCAGAGGATGTCTTTAAGTATCCTTTAGTTGCTTGGGATAAGGTGTGCTTACCAGTTGAATGCGGTGGTTTGGGAATCCGGAGGGTTGGGCTGTTTAACAAGGCTTTGCTTGGAAAGTGGTTGTGGCGTTTTGGGAGAGAAAATCATAGATTATGGCGTCAGGTTATAGCAGACAAATATGGGGAGGCAAGAGGAGGCTGGTGCACGAGGGGTAAGAGGTGCTCATGGGTGTGGGATGTGGAAGAGTATTACAGAAGGAACAGAGAAGTTCTTTAGCCAGATTCTGTATAATGTGGGGGAGGGTAACCGTGTTAGTTTTTGGCATGACCCATGGTGTGGGCCTTCTCCTTTGAATAAACTCTTTCCTTCTATGTATGAGTGCTCTGTTTCTAAAGATGCATGGGTCTCTGACTTGGTTGTATCAAATTCAGAAGGAGATAGGAGCTGGAATTTATTGTTCTGTCATGGTCCTCAGGATTGGCAGGAATCCATTGTCTACTCATTCTTTGAGTTTATTTATTCCTCTATGCCGAGGGGTGAGGGGGAAGATCAGCTGGTTTGGAAATTGAATACATCTGGTGTTTTTGATGTGCGTTCTTTTTATAAGCTTTTATCTAGTCCTACCACGAATTCCTTTCCTTGGGAATGTATATGGCGTAATAAGGTGCCTAAACGGGTGTCTTTTTTCTTATGGACAGCAGCTAATGATGGGATACTCACCATGGACAATCTTATTAAGAAAGGTCAGTTTTGGGTTAATAGGTGTTGCTTATGTTGCTGTGATGGGGAATCAGTGGATCACCTTCTTCTTCATTGTAAGTTCTCTCATGCTTTATGGTGTGAAGTCTTTACAGTGTTTGGGATTCAATGGGGAGAAACTGGTTTGGAAAGCACCGTTCAACCATTTGGAATATGGTCCCCGCATGTTTAATGTGGGTAGTCTGGCAGGAACGTAATACCCGCATTTTTGAAGACAAAGCGAGATCTTTAGATCAACTTAAGTGTTTGCTTTGTCGTACTCTGTTTCTTTGGGCTCGTGTTTGGGGGTTTACGAGCTGTACTACTGTCACTGATTTTTTAGTCTCTATTTCCTTTAGCTCTTGATTTTCTTGTATTTGTTGTATTGTTCAAAGTGTTCACCATCGTGAACATGATGTTCAATGTTCATTTTTTCTCAATAAAAGTATTATTACCTATCAAAAAAATATATATATTTTTTGTTACTTATAAAAAAAAAAATTAAAAATTAAAAAAAAATTGATCAAACAATTATTGCTATGATGGTTGGCTAGGAAATGTTCCCTCATGGTCAGTGGTAGAATTTGTAAGATCTAGAATGTAGTATGTTAGTTAACATCATTTTAGTTATAAATAAATAAATTATCTAATTTATTATCTGATATTTTTTATGCTGCTTATGCTTTGTGGGTAGAGGCGTTTTAGACTTATGAGATTCATTAGGTCATGCCAGGGTCTGTTGCACCTTTATTATTTGGATGGAGAAATTGGTTTAGGAAGCGCAGCTCATACGTTTGGAATCTGGTGTCAGCTTGTTTGATGTGGATTGTATGGAAGGAGTGAAGTTGGCATATATTTGAGAATTCTGAGAGCACTTTGGATCAATCAATACCATTACTTGTTTGCACTCTTTTTCATTGGCCCCAGGTTTGGGGTTTAACATATTGTTCTTCCATTTTAGAGTACCAAGTTTCTCGTAGATTTTCCAGTTGATAATTTTGTAATTTTTATGACTCTTTGTATTCATCATCGAGAACACAAAATATTTTTCATTAACAATAAAATTACAATACTTATCAAAATAAATAAATAATTATCTTAGTGCAAAGCTAAAATATTTTAAAGGATGCATTAGGATCCCAAACAAGATCGATAGATCAAGTACAGTCTCAATCCTACTACAATTTTATGATCCATAATACAAAATCAAATTGGAACCACATGGACACTGGTTCATAAAATTGGATGATAGAATTTTATGTTTATGACAAAATAAAATCGGATCCATAACAAATTAATGATTAATCAACTCTTGGGATAATAGACACCCCTCTCCCTAGTCCCTTCTCTCCATTTACTTTCATCTTTCTTTTCTTTGCTCCATCTTTTTATTTAAATAGCCAAACCGAATATTCTTTAATATACATTTTTTTGAAAAACATTCAGCAACATTTTTGTTTTCATAACTCTTTTTGATTGATTGTTGAATTGTTGTATTGTTGTATTGTTTGTGGATAATTGATGCAACCAGCAACTATGATTTAAATTTCATGCTTAAAATGACTCTTCAATATTTCTGGGTAGTTTACTATTTACTTTTGATTTAGGGGTCTATTATGTTATTAAGTCTTTTATTTTAGACTAAAATGCAAAATGCACCCCGAAATTCATTTCAGTCTTCTAAATTTACTTTTGTTCAATTGAGTTCTCTAAATTTTTTACAAAATTAGACGAAAGGACTAAATTGACTAAATTTGAAACTTAAAGGACTCAATTGAACAAAAGTAAAGTTAGAAAACTAAAATGAATTTTAGTCAAACTTAGAGGGTGCAATTTGCATTTTAGCCTTTATTTTAAGTTTATGCTGAATTTAAGTCAGTTGACAAGTCTGATCTGACTTTTGACTAGTAGGTATTTATTGAGTTAGTTGCCTCTAAAGAATCTTGAAACTAGTAGGTATTTATTAGGAGGAATATAGGACTATAAAAACCAGGTCTACAGCTAATGTAAGGCAGTCTATTGCTGATTAAGAATACTATATCCCATTTAGGGCTCGTGTCATTTCAACCTCTTTTATCTTCTCATAATCTGTTTTAGATTGGTTCCAGCAACCCTTGGCTGCATCCATGATTATGTAGAAGCTCAAGAATTTGAGCCTAGGAAAATTGGAGTTGAGTTACTATATTTCCTAGTTTCAGTAGGAAGGGTAAGAGCCTCC
Organism: Lithocarpus polystachyus; assembly: GCA_033629205.1. Classification (NCBI taxonomy): domain Eukaryota; kingdom Viridiplantae; phylum Streptophyta; class Magnoliopsida; order Fagales; family Fagaceae; genus Lithocarpus; species Lithocarpus polystachyus. Next base: position 42,515,581 of record CM066163.1, read on the forward strand.
ATTTTTTAGCTACATACCCAAAATCTACAGGTGGAATGCAATCTTATGTGTTTAAATTGTTAGTTTTAGACTTTGTTATGTACATATATACATATACATGTGTGTGTGTGTGTGTGTGGGTGTGCATACTTGAACTTTAACAGCCTTTTTAAGAAAATAAATAATTATGTATTTTAACAATTTCATAAAACGAAAAATTTCATTAGTCAATCAACCGACCTTTCGTAATGAGAAATTCACATTGATGTGATGAATGGAAAACCGCTTTAGCAAGTCTTCAATGTTTGAAAAATCATTAGCAGAATTTTGTAGTGTCTTCCTCCGAGCAGTCATGTTGTAAAATAGATTCTCAACCTGAAAACACAGAGAGGAATCAAAACTTGTGGAGGACGGAAAAAAAAAAAAAAAAAAAAAAAAAAAAAAGGAATTGCTAGTTTATTGCATGAGGACATTGAAAAAATTACAAATAACTAATGAACTTTTCCATCGGTCCTAGTTAGCAAATGAAGTTCAATTTCATCTGATGTAATTATATAATCACAAATTAATATAATAAGTATCTAATATATTCAGGATGGTTCAATAAATACCAAATTCATGAATAATAGTATGTGTAACACAAAGTTTCTGCAAATAATTCCAAGAATGACTACTTATTTTCTGGAGATTTATTCCCATTTCATAATAACTTTTCAACTTTAAATTACCGAGGCTCAGGGAAACCTCCATTCAAATGTATGGTTCGTACCATTATCTGAGTCCCTTTTACGGCAGCACACGGCTTTGGCTCATGCTCCATGACACCATCCCTATAAGATACCCTGAACAATATAATCGAAAATTGAAATTAATTCATACTCCAGCCAGTTGCTAACAAACTCAGAAGAAGAAGAAAAAACATAGTCTATGAATGATATTTTTTTGGGAGGAATATTACACTTTTTCGACCCAACCCAACCCAACCCAACCGAACAGTCTGTTTTGGTGTTAATTCTGACATAAATTAGCATTGAAAGTGAAAGACCAATTTTTCCATCTCTCCAATCTCAAAAGCAAAAGCAATAGATGGAGAGAGAGGTAAATTGGTATTTCAATACTAAATTACTAGTCAAACTTAACACCAAAACGAACTCCAAATCCAAGCGACATTGAAACAAAGTTATAACTTTCGGGGTTTTTGCATAATTTAGAGGGTTAAGAGCACACACCATCACCAAGCAAAGTAATTACACAGAGGAATCCCTTCTTGAGAGCCACTAGCTAGACCTAGACCACAACCCCTTTGGCATTGATAATTATTTCCATTATTAATCACAACCCAAAAATAAAGCAAGCTTCTCATTCTCATTTAGTAGTAATACCTGTAACCATGGAGCTGACCTTTGGTAATGGTGGAGACAGTAACATGAGCGACGTAAGTCATACTAGCCAGAGCCTCTCCTCTGAAACCCATTGATTTTATCGATTGTAAATCCTCGAATGTAGAAAGCTTTGACGTCGTGTGCCTTTCGCATAGGATCGCCAAGTCATCGTGTCGGATTCCGTGGCCGTCGTCGGAGACTTGGATAAGTTTGAGGCCACCGTCCTTGACGACGACGTTTATGGAGGAGGAGTGGGCGTCGAGGCTGTTCTCCACCAGTTCCTTCACGGCCGATACTGGCCGCTGAATCACCTCTCCCGCCGCGATTCGGTTCACCACCGACTCGTCCAGGCGGTGGATTTTCGGAGGCTCTTTTGGTACTTCAGCCTCAGCCTCGCAATGGGTTTCGAATTCCATCGGTGATGTGATGTGATGCGATGAGATGCGATGCTACTTCAGACTGAGAGACTACGCCAGACCAGAGTGATTCCTCGATAGCCGATGATTTCTTAACCATTATTTATTGTTTCCATCATGGCCGTTCATTTATTAAAAAAAAAAAGTTTGGTTTTGAGTTTGATTTTTTTTTTTTTTCCCGCAAAAATGAGGGAAGGTTGATTGAACCAAACTATTAAGGGCTTGTTTGGTTAAATGAAAACAGTCACTCATCACTCATCATTCAGTTTTCATCACCCATCACTCATTACTCATCACCCATCATCCATCACTCAAAATATCAAAATTTTTTGATTCTACCCGTTTGGCACATATATTCAACTTTTCATCACTCAAAATTTTTTTTCTTTTTGTGGGACCCATTCCTGAGCAATGTTCTGAGACTGAAGCCTACCCGCCAAACCCTCATCTCTCACCATTTTCTTCACTGCACATTTCATTTTGCAACCACCACAGTCAGGGTAACACAAAAACTCCATTCACAGTTTAACCAAAGAAGTACAAACAACAAAAACTCTCAACAATTTAACACCATCTAAAGCAGCTCATCAACCTAAATTAAAAAAAAAAAGAGCTGTTCCCGGCGACCCAAAAAACTCCATTCACACTCAGTTTTCATCAACCCCAAAAAAAAAAAAAACACTTCCAGATCAAAAACGAGCTTTCAATGGAGCTGTTCCCGGCGACGACAACAAAGCTTCCAGATCGAATCGTTGCTGTGGACGCCGAGAAGATCGTGGGTCGAGAAGATCATTGCTGTCGACGCTCCGGTCAGATCGTGGGTTGAGAAGATCTGTTCCGGTCGAGAAGATCATTGCTCCGGCCAGATCGTGGGTCGAGAAGATTTGTTCCGGTCGACGCTCCGGCCAGATCGTTGCTGTGGATGCCAAGAAGATCGTGGGTCGGCATGTGAGTGATCGGTGGCAGAAAAAAGAAGAAGGACAGTGGAGAAGACAGCGTGGGTCGGCGTGTGAGTGACCGGTGGGAGAAAAAAAAAAACAAAAGGAAGAAGAACGGTGGAGAAGACAGCGTGGGTCGGCTGTGCGTGTGAGTGGTCGGTGAGTATGAGCTTTTCGCTCTGAAGAATAACAAAAATAAGAACAGATGAAGGAGAAGAGAGAGAGAAAGAAACGTGAAGAAGAAAGGAAAAAAGAAAAAAGAAAGAAAAGAGAGAGTGACCGGTTGGTGGGATTTGATTGGTTTTGGGGCCCACAATTTTTTCCTATTTACGAACATGCCACTGAAATCAGATTTTGAGTGATGAAAACAGGTGAAACTTGTTTTCATTTTTCATCACTGTGATCCGGTTTTTTGAGTGATTGGATGATGAAAACTATAACTAAAAACTAAGCCAAACAATGCATCTTGGATATTGGATGATGGAAACTGAGTATTGGATGATGAAAACTGAGTATTGGATGATGAAAACAGCCAAACCAAACAACACCACTTTTCAAGTATTTTCCTTATCTCGTGTGCCCTGTGTTTGGTGATGTGTGTAACATACAAATGTATACAAAGGCTAAAATACGATATTGAGTTTCACCACTTTTCATTTCGCTACAGTAAATTTGACTCTAGCCATATGCCATGTCATGTCAATCCTTTAATTCCAATCCACCTCAATTCAGTCATCTGTTAACATTTCCTCCATATGCTGTTAACCCTATTTAATTTTTATTTAAATACTTATTTCTTCAATTAAAAACAAAAAACCCACGTCGTCAGATTTTTTTTCAAAATAACAATAAAACCCCAACTATATCATTAGTAAACTAAGGTTTGAAACATATTTGATTTATAACAATTCGAGTTCAGAGGACTTAATTTTGGGGTTAGAAAGTCAGCTGAGCTAGACAAGTTCTATCTACGTGGACGGGCTCGAAATCGAGTTTAATTAGCTCGATTTTTATTCATGGAAATCGAGTGCAAAGGACTCGTTTTCTATTCATAAAAATCGAGCACATTTGACTTGTTTTCCATAAGTAAAAGTCGAGTACAGGGAGCTCAGTTCATCATCTTCTCCCTTAATTTTTTTTTTCCCCCTCAATCTGCAGATTTCCATTCCCGTCTCTAAACCTAGTGAACCTCAACCTCTCTTCGATCGCGGAGAGACCGAAATGAACCAAGACGACGACGACTACAACGAAGAGGAAACGGATCCAGAGCAAAAGAGAGCCTTCGGCGATTTGGTTGATCGTCGTTTTGAAGAACTAGTCGTCGTTCAGAGAGTCGTTCAGAGAAGCGGTGCCGGCGTAAAGGTTGATAGGGAGAATCAGGAAGATCGAGAGGAAAGCGATGGAGTAGAGTACGGCGAAGCTTCCGCCTTCGATCAGGACGAACTGAGCAATGTCAGCGCCACAGTGGCGAGCGATCTCGCGACACGTGGCGTGCCAGACGGCGAGGAGCTTGGTGAAGAGGGCGGTGGGACCGGGGATTCGGCGGTGGTCGCTGCGGAGCTTGATGGAGAGGAAGATCTCACGCAGCAGATGACGATGGTGGAGATGTTGAGAAGGTACTGGAAAAAAAAAATGAAGGGAGAGAAGATGATGAACAGAAATTGACCTCCTATACTGACCTCCTGTTCTCGACTTTTACTCATGGAAAACGAGTCCAATGTGTTCAATTTTTATGAATAGAAAATGAGTCATTTGCACTCGATTTCCATGAATAAAAATCGAGCTAATTGAACTCGTTTTTTAGCCCGTTCACGTTGACAGCAACTTGTCCAGCTCAGCTAACTTTCTGACCCCAAAATCGAGTTCTCTGAACTCGAATTGTTATAAACCAAATATGTTTCAAACCTTAGTTTACTAATGATATAGTTGGGGTTTTATTGTTATTTTGAAAAAAAAATCTCACGTCATCTATCCCTCACGTTTGAAGAACACGAGATAAAAAGTGGGGTCCAATATGTTCTGACAATTGAAAAAAGTGGGGTTCTATTTCCATTGATCATGAAAACATTCTGTTCACAAACAATTTTCGGTTGCACCAATCATTTCAAAACAACTTCTGGAAAATATTTTATGCCGAAACAAATAGGAAAACAATTTGAGAAATCACACTAAGCTTAACAGCAAACATATAAGAAAACAATTTGAGGATACAAAGGAGGATAAAAATGTAGATAGAATTGCTGAAGCCGGATGACTTTGTATTCAAAAGATGAAGCTGCTCAGAATTCTCTCTCTGCAGCATACATTATAAACCGCAGATAAGTGCTTCAAAAATCTTAGAAACAAAAATCCAACTTAGTCTAAAACAAGATCAGAGACAAACCAAATAGAAAAATAACCTTATAAACATGAAATCCACTTTTCTAAAATAACTGAAACAAATAACCTAGAAAAAAAAAAAAAAAAAAAAAAAAAAGATCCTCTTATTTTGAACAAGATCTACAGATGAGTGTAGATTTGTACAAGTTTTTAGTTCTTCCTCTCCTTCTAATTATCAGGTCCCTTTCTCTCCTAAAACCCTTTGATAGGGATAAAATTATAGTCCATTTGTCCAAGGTAGTCATCCATGACCTGACCCCGTCTAGAAAGCTTTGAGAGGAGAGAAACCCAACAACGACATCGCCTGCGTGAATAGTACCCATCCATAGGTAACAAGACCATCCAATCTCAATATTGTCGTCCATGACACAAGGGCATGGACAACTAGACAACACATAAAAAATTTTAAGAGAAACTTTCCAAAGGTTCCACATAATCAGACAGATTTTTTTTCAAAATAACCATAAAACCCCAACTATATAGTTAGTAAACTAACGTTTCAAACAAATTTGGTTTCTAACAATTCGAGTCCTCTGTACTCGATTTTTGGGTCAGTAGTTAGTTGAGCTGGACAATCCACGTGGGCTGAAAATCGAGTACAATGTACTCGATTTTTATTCATGGAAATCGAGTCCAAATGACTCGTTTTCCATTCATAAGCAGCTCGCTTTTTTCTTCATCCAGTTCCTTCTTCTCTTTTTTTTTTTTTTTGTCCTCCATCTGCTGTCCCCAACCTTCTTCCCAGGCCCAAACCTGTAAACACAAAATCAAGACCCACAACCACACCGATCTCCACCTCCATTACCAACCACCCACCCCCACGGAAACCTAGAAAAACCCAGCCACCTCCTTGAACATGCAGTTGAATCGCGAGTCGATGGCGACCTTCGATTTGTGCCTTGAAACATTCTGGAAGCGAAGGTCGGAGTGCGAATCGAGCGTCCGTGATGATCTTCTTGCCGCGTCCATTGTTGTTATCGTTGTTGTTGTTGTTGCTATTGTTGTTGTTGTAAACACGAAATCAAGACCCACGAAAACCCAGAAAAACCCACGAAATCAAAGACGGAAACCCAGAAAAACCCAAAAAAAAGAGAGGAGGAAGTAGAGGATTGACTATGAACAGAAACCGAGCCCTCTGTGCTCGATTTTTATTCATAGAAAACGAGTACAGTGTACTCGATTTTTATTCATAGAAATCGAGTCATTTGGACTTGATTTCCATGAATAAAAATCGAGTACATTGGACTCAATTTCCAGCCCACGTGGACAACCACTTGTCCAGCTTGTCCAGCTCAGCTTACCCTTCTGACCCTAAAATCGAGTCCAGAGGACTCGAATTGTTAGAAACCAAATTTGTTTGAAACGTTAGTTTACTAACTATATAGATAGGGTTTTATGGTTATTTTGGAAAAAAATCCTAATCAAACCATGTTGAACTACTCCTAAAATGTGGAGAAGGTTCCCCATAATTCGCTCCACATACCCCATTTTCTCCATTAACCACACGCACTACCCATGATGGTGGTGGATTTGAACAAGTAGACTCACTCCTAACTCTCTATAAAAAGAGCAAGTCTCATTCACTCACGGTAAGTTCAACTATTCACAGTTTCCCATCCTTGTGCTTTAAAGAAAAAACTGAATTGATCGTTGGAGGGCCTTTAGCCGAGTTACACAGGTCACCCTTGACAGTCTTTTCTTTCCTTTCAAGTCCTAAAGTCATCACCGTAGTCCAAAGTATTCCAACCTATTGATTTTCGAGCATCATCACCCTTTCAATATAAGCCCCTCTGCTTCTCTCTATGGGTTTCTTTTTCTTTTCTTTTTTTGGGATTTATTTTGTGTTCTTCAAAAGTGGGGAAGAAAAATATGGGTGGGGTAATTTTAATTTCTAGGTTTATTTATTTATTTATTAACGTTTATTTATTTAAGAAATAAGTAATTAAATATGATTAACGGTAAATATGGACGAAATGTTAACAAAGCATTGAATTGAGAAAGATTGAAACTTAGAGGACTGAAATAATAAAATGCAAACTTACAGAATTGAAATGAAAAATTGTGAAACTTAGAGGGTGAGCTTTGCATTTTGGCCTAAATGAAATAAAATGAGGGTTTTGGATTTACCCTCCCTTTTGAAAGGGCGGGGTTGTTCATATTTCCTCTGTTCTAACTTTTTTGCCCACCTATAACAACCAATAATAACTTACCACATAAGATTTGTTGTAAACATAATATTTCTCTATAATCTTTCCTTAAACCTTAAAACCCCTAAACCTTAAACCTTAAAAGAAAAGAAACCCTTAAACCTTTAAACCTTCAACCCTAACCCAAAAACCCTAAAGCCAACACCCCCCCCCCTCAAAAAAAATCCAAAACCCTAAAGCTTAATACCCTAAACCCTTAACCCTAAACCTTAAACCCTTAACCCAAAACCCTAAAACCATAAAACTATAAAACTGTAAAACTCTAAACCCTAACCGTGCTGACCTCAAGTGGGTGAAGTGTCAAATCTTAAATTATTAGCCGGAAACTTAAATTTCAGCCAAATAATAAGTGGGTAAATTGTAACTAGCCCTTCCTTTAATGTTTATAAAAAATAAAAATATTTTTAGTGCTTAACAATTAGCAGGTTTGGAATTTCTCAAAATAATCCTATCTTATCATTCGAGTATTTAAGGTTTGCCTGGTAGATAGCCACTGTAGGTAAGGATTCTATTCTTTACATACCATTACATCTTCCTCTTGTTTTGTTACTTTGATTCTTGCTTTGTTATGATGATTTGCTATGGATATTCCGAAATTCTCAAGTTAATTGAATGGGTTGGTTTTTATTTATTTACAGCGGGACTATGGGTTTGATGAGTTTTGGAACCATGTCCATGATGCCAAAATTTGCATATAGGTCTCTCTAAATTTTGATTTTGTTTATGAGATCATGATTTTGATAGTGTGAACGAGAAAAAAAATTTTAAATTGATTTTTTTTTAGTTCAATTTTTTTTTAATTGATGATTTAAGATAATTTTTTTATTTGGATCAAAATGTTGATGTGACATTTTTAATGTCAATTTTATTATTATTATTATTATTATTATTATTATTATTATTATTATTATTATTATTATTAGTCACGTAAACTTTAAGTGTACCATCTATGCAATCCATTAATCACGTAAGCATTACTATGATGACGACAACCCTTAATTGACTACATAATGTAGTTTCACAAAAGCCATTAAGTGGTAATCTATGCATTTTGGGTTGTAATATACCTATAGATCTAATCGATGCAAGTTTAGTTGCTTTATGAGATTGATAAGATTTTAAAGAGTCACCCAATGCACCTGGTAAGCCTGATGAGCGTGCCTGTTAATCAAACACAGAACAAGTGTATATTCACAAAACTGGAGTAATCTTTAGGCTTCTTTGTGTGCATTACTATGTACACAGAGTAATCACCATTAGCCTTAGGCAGTAGGTTCTTTGGAGGCCTGGCTACCTCGAATTAGTCAGAAATCATGTTTTAGTTTGTTCCCTTGGTTCAGTATGGGTGGATTTAGAAGTTTTTTTATTGAATCTAAGTTGTTCTAATTGGTGGTGGAGGAAGGAAGGAATTTTTACTCTCTTAAGATTTTTGAACGGGGAAAATATTACATGCAATCGGTTTTTTTGGGTTAGAATGCAGCACTTTGGGTAATGCAGAGTCCAGAAAACACCGTGATTGGGGTTATCCTAAGCAATTTTTCACGTTCAGGGATGGTGATACTACTTACACCTTGCAACGGGGGTCCAACTCGTTTGGATAGTACCTATCTGTGACATAGCTTAAGGTAAGGGGGCTGCGGAGAGCCATCATTATTCCTGCCGGTAAGTCACAACAAGGATGGAGAATTTTTGGGATTGAATTAAGAAGAATATTGGAACCTTCCCAATATGCGTTGGGTGGATTGAATTTTGTACCGTACAAGTATAAGTAGGTGCCAAAATATCGTGCTGCCAGGTCCTATGTGGAAGCTATCAAAGCTCCAATGCAGGCAAGGTTGAAGCCTGTTCAACAGCCTTTTATCAAAGAAAAGGTAAAGGATGGTGTTATGAAGAATAATTTGGAGCCTCCGAGTGACAATTCTCGCACACAGGTAGTAGTTTTTAAAACTCAAGCCGGAAGTTTTCCCCAGGCAGCCATGGGAGGTGGTGAGGGTGGTATTAATGGTAAGAATATCTTTGATGAGATAATCCCGGAAGGAAATAAACTCAGTATTCCTTTGAAGTTTAATTTGAATTCAAAAATTGTTGAGCTTGGAAAGTTGCGTGATAATAAGAAGTCACGTTGGTTAGGGAGAGGGTTGATTGTGGATGTGAATGAGTTTGGAAAGAAGCGGGTCTCCTGGGATAGAGTTAAGGGTGGTAAACAGGCTAGCAATTGGGTAGCAAGGGAGAATAATAATGTTCAGAATAAAACAGAGGGGCTGGGCCCATGCAATCAGAAAGCCCACGTAACTTTGAGTAAAATAGTGAGTCTTTTGGGAAGTAAAGAGTCTACTTAGGGCCTGGATTTGTCAAGCCCATGTAACTTTGAGGCTGGAGAGAGTTCTATTAGTAGCCCAAATGTTTTGGAGACTTCTCATCAAAAATGTTTAGCTAAACAGAGCTCAGGTAGGAGTGAAATCACTGCAGGTGAGGGTGGTCAGCACAGCCCGACCCAATTCGCTCTAACACCCACCGTGCCGATAGGTCCAGAGGTGACACCCACCATGCTGATAGGACTAGAGGTGGTGGCCTATACATCCCACGACCTGATATCGACAATCAGTGACTCGAATGGGTCGATGTTGGTGCCAGTGGTGTCCTCGGCCATGATGTCCTCTACTATTGCACCGGAAGTGATAAGTGTTGATGGTTTTGGTGGTCCGAGTAATCAAACTAAGTCCTCCACCATGTCAGTCAAGCCAGTGGGGTCCAGGCATCCAGTGAATCGGTAACAACCTATAGTGATCCGATGGTGTCGATGCTGGTGTCATTGACTTCTCAGGTGGCAACGGAAGATGGGGAAGAGGATTTTATGGGTTCGGAAGTTCGGTCACTACAAATTATGATTCTGATTTTGAGGGAGTTCATCTATCTGTCCCCACTATTAGGGAGTTGGTCGAAGACTTGGATAAGTCTTGGGGTAATTCCAAAGACTGGATATTACAACTACGTGATGGCAGGAAATTAGTGCTCCCATTGTCACTGTATTGTTCTCCAGTCTATATGTTAGTCAGCGTTTGGAAGGAGAGTGTGTACCAGGTAATGCTTCTATTAATAATGAAGGGCAGATGGTTAGTTAGGCAAATGAGGGTGAGGGGCTAGTAGAGTCTTCGTCTGTGGTTCCTGGGTCAGAGAGTGAGATATAAGAATTTGATGAAAAGTTGAGGTCTTGTGAGAGAGGTGATGAGCCATTAGTTGTGGTACCTTTGGCCACTGAAGGTCCGTTGGGGTTAGTGTCTAGTCATGTGAAGGAGATTAGGTGTAAGGAGAGTGTGGATAATTATCAACTATCACAATGGGTAACCAATAGGATCAAGGCTTTCAAGAAATCTGTGGGCACTTCGCTGGAAGGTTTTGAGGAGCACATTACAGGATTGTTAATAGCCATAAAGGCCAGAAAGAAAAATAAACAGAAACTTATGGTGGGTGATTTGACGAAGTTGGTCAAATCAGGCCAGAATGCTCAGCGGGAGTTGAAGAATTTATTGTCATCTTTGAATGTTGAGTATGATCTAAATAAAGCAAGGAGTGCAAGTTCTGAGCGGGCTGTTGTGCCTTATCAATGAATGTGAAGATTATTTCTTGGAACGTTGTTGAATGAGCAGGATAAAAGGCTCAGGGTTAGAAATTTGATTAGGAAATGGGGGCCAGATGGGGTTTGTCTTCAAGAAACCAAAATGAGGCTGATTAATAGAGCGGTGATTCGTAGCTTGTGGGGTGGCCAACATGTTGACTGGTCTTACTTAGGTTCTTGTGGAGCTTTTAGTAGGGTGTTAGTGATGTGGGACACTCGGGTAGTGAATAAAATGGAGGAAGCAATGGGGAGATTTTCGGTTTCTTGTAAGTTCACAAGTGTGTCAGATCAGTTTGTTTGGGCGTTTACTGGTGTTTATGGTCCTAATTTACACCGAGACGGAGGTTTTTATGGGAGGAACTCTATGGCTTGAATAGCTGGTGAAGTGTCCCATGGTGTTTGGGTGGTGACTTTAATGTGGTTAGGTTCCCTTCCGAACGATTGAGGTCTAATTCTTTCACAACTGCTATGCGGGAGTTTTCCAATTTTATTTCGGAATAGGGTCTAATGATCTGCCATTGCAAGGGGGTACTTTTACTTGGTCAAATGCTAGAGAAGTTGTTTCGAAGGCTAGGCTGGACAGATGCTTGTTTTCTGTAGATTGGGGGGATAAGTTTCCAACAGTTTCTCAAAGACGGATGTCTAGTTTGTGCTCGGATCATTTCCCAATTGTCCTTAAGGGTGGCTCTTTTCAAAAAGGGAGTATGTTGTTTAGATTTGAGAATATGTGGCTTAAGGATGAAGGTTTTGTGGATAGGGTGGTCTTGTGGAAGGACCTTAGTGTTTTATTGAATAAGGAGGAAAGTCGGGGATTATTAGCAGACGAAAGGTAGAAATGGGAAGAATTTGTGATAAGTTAGAAAAAGCTACTCTGTTGGAAGAAATATGTTGGAGGCAAAAATCTAAAATTCTTTGTGTTAGGAAAGGAGACAGGAATACTAAATTTTTCCACTGTATAGCTAACTCTCACAGGATGGTTAATTCTATTGATAGGCTTATGGTGGATGGGGTGTTGTCTTCGGACCCGGTTGCTATAGCAGTCTGTATCTCTCAGTTTTATAGGCAGCTTTACTTTAAGGATGTGGTTCATAGACCTGTACTAGATGATGTGAATTTTTCTAGTATCTCGGTGGAAGATGTAAGTTGGTTAGATAGGCCTTTTGAGGAAGACGAGGTGTTTGAGGTGATCAATGATTTTAATGGTGATAAGGCACCTGGCCCGGATGGCTTTTCCATGGCATTCTTCCAGTCTTGTTGGGGCGTTTTCAAAACATAAATTATGGTTGTATTACACAATTTCCATACTCAAGCGGTGTTTGAGAAGAGTCTTAATGCTTCGTTCCTTGCCCTTATTCCCAAGAAAGTGGATGCTGTGGAGGTCAAGGACTTTTGGCCTATCAGCTTAGTTGGTGGGATTTATAAGATTATTTCTAAGGTGTTGGCTAATCGGCTTCCTAGGGTGGCGCATGAGCTTATTTCGAATTCACAAAATGCTTTTGTGAAGGGCAGACAGATTTTGGATTCCGTCTTGATTGCTTCTGAATGTATTGATAATAGATTGAAGTCAGGAGTTCTAGGTGTGTTGTGTAAATTGGATGTGGAGAAGGTGTATGATCATGTGAGTTGGGATTTTTTAATGTATATACTTCAGTGTTGTGGTTTCTCAGAGAAATGGAGAAAATGGATAAGGTATTGCATTTCAACTGTAAAGTTTTCTATTCTGATTAATGGTAGCCCATCTGATTTCTTTGGAAGTTTTAGGGGACTTCGACAAAGGGATCCTTTATCTCCTTTGTTGTTTGATATTGTGATGGAGGCATTAAGTCTTATGTTGGATGTGGCTGCCTCCACCGGGCAATTCTCAGGCTTTGCTGTGGTAGTACGACTGGTCCATCAGTGATGGTGTCTCACCTTTTATTTGCAGATGTCACTCTAATTTTTTGTGATGCTGAACCTTCTCAGATTGCTAATTTGAGGGCGATTCTTGCTAGATTTAAGAAAGTGTCAGAGTTTCGTATTAATTTGGGGAAATCTGAGTTGGTACCTGTTGGTGGGGTACACAATTTGGAGGCTTTGGTGGGTTTTTTTGGTTGTGAGTAGTCTTCTCTGCCCTTGAAATATTTGGGCCTTCCATTAGGTGCAAAATTTAAGGATTTATCCGTTTGGAATCCTATCCTAAAGAGAATGGAGAGGAGATTAGCAGGTTGGAAGAGAATGTATTTATCTAAAGGGGGTAAGGTGACACTCATTAAAAGCTCACTGTTGTCTTTACCTACATACTTTCTTTTCCTTCTTCCTTTACCGGGTAAGGTGGCAAAGAGTATGGAGAAGTTACAGAGAGATTTTTTGTGGAATGGGATTGGTGGTGAACCTAAAATACATTTGGTTAATTGGGCCAAGGTATGTAGGCCTTTGCAGGTTAGGGGGTTGGGTATAAGACGGTTGGGAAACTTTAATTCTGCCTTGCTAGGAAAATGGTTGTGGAGGTATGGCAGGGAGACTAATGCTTTATGGAGGAGGGTTATAGAAGCAAAATATGGGAACATTTGGGGAGGTTGGTGAAAGAAAAAGGTGACAAGTCCTTATGGGGTTAGCTTATGGAGATACATTAGAAGTGGTTAGTTGAACTTCTCTAAACTCCTTGTTTATGATGTGGGGGATGGTACTAGAGTGAAATTTTGGAAGCATGTGTGGTGCGGGGATTGTACTCTCCAAAAGGCCTTTCCAGAGCTTTACTGTCTTAATAGATCAAAGGATTCCTCGGTGACTGAAGTTATGGGTTTGTCTGCTGGGAAGAAGAAGCCTTTGACTGATTTATGGGGTTGGTCTATTCTTCGACAATGCAGGGGTTTGGCCTAGATAGGGTTTGTTGGAAGTCTGCAAGGAATAGAGGTTTTGAGGTTAGAGGTTATTATAGCTCCTTCTCCCCTCCTACTCTTGTTTCCTTTCCATAGAAAATGATATGGCAATCGAAGGTTCCTCCAAGGGTAACTTTCTTTTCTTGGTTTGCTTGCTTAGGTAAGATCTTGACAACAGCCAACTTTCGTAAAAGACGAGTGATAGTGCTTGATTGGTACTATATGTGTAAGAGGTGTGGGGAGTCGGTGGATTATCTTCTATTTCATTGCTCCATAGCTTGGGAGTTGTGGTCTTTGGTTTTCTGCTTATTTGGTATTCAATGGGTTATGGCTCATACTGTTCTTGAGTTGTTTGAGGCTTGGCAAGGAAAGTTTGTGTGACATCGTCACATTGATGTTTTGAAATTATTACCTCAATGCTTGATTCAGTGCATTTGGCGTGAAAGGAATGCTAGAAGGTTTGAGGGTTGTGAACGTTCTTTACTAGAGACTAAGTCTTTTTTCTTACACACTTTCTTTGAATGGAGTGTGGTTTTTATCATTTTTCTTGTTCTTTCTTTTCTATTTTTCTTGACCGTTGTTCTTTTGTTTTTTGATTTGAGCTCCCATAGTACATCCCCAATATTCTTGGCTTGGCAATCTTTCTATTATTAATAATATTCTTACGTTATCTATCAAAAAAAAAAAAAAAAAAAAGATAAGATTTTAAGATTAGCCAAGTCTGTAGATTCAAATGGTTGAGTTTTAGGTCTTGACACACGAACACGAAGACAGACTATTGATATAATAGTGATAAGAATTTTCATGCTGCTGTGTTGCTTGTGCTATTGTGTTGCTTAATTGGGTCACTTGTTAGTCATGTGGCTTCATTGTTGTTAGCTGTTCCTTATAGTTAGTGACTAGGGTAATATTACGATAATGCCTTGTATTCTGTTGTTCTGTTATTAGTGAGTGACTGGATTGTATTGTATACTACCTTTCTGCTGGTATGAGGGATCTCAAGCAATAACAATACAGTTACTACTTTGTTAAACCTTCCTATTCTCTCTAAATCCCCCAACTTCTTGGAGGCCAACTGTCCTCGAATTCAGCTAATCCCTTCCAAGATTCTGAATAACAGAATCTTTTATCAACTATGATGCCAATTCATAGTCTGTATTGGCATCATATTTATCGTTGTTAAGGCAAAATTTAACAACAATAAATTGGCACGTGGAGCATAAATTGGAATATTAAAATAAAAAAATTAACTTTGTCATAGGTATATAAAACTATAAGGTTTTTTATTTTATTGGATTTTCCGACTTTCAATATTTCTTTCAACTTGCAGACTCTTGGTTTACGCATGGTCATATTCCCCCAAGAGACAACAAGAGCTTGCAACTAAATTGGTTGCTTCATATCCAAATCAGAGAGAGATCCCCCCCTAAAAAAAATGATCATTCAGTAATTGGTGACAACAGCATGATGATACTCTCAGGTTTTTTTTCCTTGTACTTCAAATTTGGTAAGTGTAGCTACTGATGTCATTCCATGACAGGCAGCACTTGATCTTCTTATGTTGAGGTATGTGGAATTTTGGTTCTCTAGGTACAGTTGGATGCTTCATTGACCTTAAACAAATGAAACAACAATGTGAGTAATTTATAACTGCCAGGAAGAAGGAATTTCCCTGACCTGAAAATTTTTAGCACATTCAACCTGAAAGTTTGTTATTATCAGTCTGACCTAATCAATGAATAAAATACAAATTAACTCCAATATAAAGGCTATATAATGATAGATAAACTATGTTGCATGATGGTCCTGGGTGAGCAGAATTCAATAGACTTGGAAGGGCTAGTCTGTTCAGAAACAGTGTTCTTTCATTCTGGACTTCAGAAAAACTACCATTACAAGCTATAATTGACTCAAGTTGCATACAAAAACTGAAATGGGTCATAACCTATCATAACAAACATATTGTTGGTTAAGCTTCTATATTGTATGAACCTGCAACTCATGTTGTAATTGGGTACTATATGTATTAATAAGGATATGACTTTTCAAATTGTATAACTACTGTATATTACCAAACATAAAAACAAGCAAGAATGAAATTCCGTTTTTTAAACCAGATACAACTTTTACCTTCTGGGAATGAAAGGCCTGTCAAAATAGGGCATAGGTTGTGCTTTTGGAACGAGTTCCTTTCTCAACCTTCTTATTTCTTCCTCTTCTGCCAACTGCAAGTGTAATATACCAACATACACAATTTAGATGAAACAGATACTACTTTGTGACATTAGCTACAAAATCATCCTCTTCATCTAGCATACCTTCTGCTGTCTCTCTCTTTCCATCTTGTATTGATCAATCAGGCTCATCTTCTCTGCTACCTAGATATGCACACAAACAACAAGCATACAAATGAAAAGTTAATTTAATTTTGAAGTCTCTTGATAAATCTATGAGATTTTAAAAAGACTTTATGTTTGCCCACATTTAAGTGATAAATGAAAACTTATGTCTGAAAGATTTTATTTGTGAAAAACATTATGGTAAAAAACAATTTCTAAGTAACTCTCAATTGGTATAAACACCTTGAAGTTACAAGTTTTAAACTCCTTGATAGAAGAAGGGTTATGAAACAAATCTTAATTTAAAAGGGTCCTTAGTCTAGCATATATATATATATATATATATAGCATATCTCCATCAAAAGGAAATATGTGAGGTAAAAGACATAGACTAGAAGACACCGTTTATAGATACATTATCATATAGTAAGTCTTATTTTTCTCTAAACACTCAAACAACTATGACTGAAGGTATGTTCGTTATTTATTTTCTTCCGCTGCTCTCTAAGTGTCTGTTTAGTAAAGACACTTTTTGTCAACTTATTTTACTATCTAGCTTATTTTTGCAACTATTCATAGGTCTCACTACACTTTTTGGTACTTTTCATGAGTTCTAAAAAAAAAGAAAAAGGAGGGAGGGGGGGGGGGGGGGTGAAGGTTCATTGCAGAGCATTCTAATGAATTAAAGGAAGGCATAATCCATTGGAATAATTAGAAAAGCACCTGATGGTCAAACTCAGCACGTTCTACTGCTCGTAGATCACTGTGAAGCTTTAGGTCTATAGGCCTTGTAATCTCCTTCACTGGAGGTTTTACCAAGCACTGAGATAACAAGCACCAAAGATGCAAATAAAGTCACTAAGCACAAACAACCAATACTTAATTTCTGAAACTCCCTGGACTGAAAATATGCTAAAAAAGGCATTATCCTATAAAGTAATTATCCAATAAACATAGCAATAAAGTACATGAACTATTATGAGAGCACTTAAAGTTAAAAGCAAACTCAAAAATCAAAATGTTTCATTTTTTTTTTTTTCATGTGATTTAAAACGTTGGTTTGAAAGCTACTTTCAGTCCTTATAATACTAAAGTTAAAATTAAGAAGTCCAACCTATTAACTTGAACTAAAAATGGCCTCACCTCTGGTTCATCTGTTGTCCATGGGAGACCTTGTGCAATTGGAATCCGCTGCCTCTCCTCCTCTACCACTATTTCTTGCAATTTTTTCATAAATTCTTCCTCTTTATGTCTTCCCCTTTGCTACAACGAGATTCAATAACGAAAGTTAAAAGGCAGATCTAATGCAAGTTAAGGTGCCGTGTTCATAATCAATTGACTTTCATTATACTCACCTCTGTCCGTAGCTTGAACGGTTTTTGGCTGGTAACCTTGAGCTGCTTCTTCTTCCATCTCCTTCCACCCATTGTAATATAAGATTCAGAGCTCTGAAACACAAACGCGAACATAAGAATAAGAGTCGACTAGTTAATGAAACATTTACCTTCATCTCCAATAGTACTTAACATAGTTACGACATCTTACATTTCTTCGGCTCCTTCGACCCCCGTTAGAAGTCCTGCTTGAAATGCTTAAACAAAAAAGATACAAAAGCAAACCAAATCAAATGATTTGAAAAGTATCAAAACTAATGCTAACTAGAATGAATCAAGCTATTGCTACCCACCTTCCCTGGCTACTATCCCATGAAGATGAAACCGAAATCCTCGAATCCAGACCAAGATTCTCCGATGTCAAGAACAACTCTGATGGACTGAAAGAAGAAGAAGAAACCTGTGTTGTCTCTGGAACCTTAGGAGCCTGCAATCCCGGTAAAGCCCATTTCATTGCCTTCTTTTCGTTCTCTTCTGCTTCCTTCTCATCATTGGAATCCTTTGAAGGAGGTAATGAAAGAAGCTTCTCAAAGGCCTTCACCAAATGCAGCACTCTCCCAGACCCAGATTCAGGCACACTACTCCTTGCCTCTTCCAACAACTTGTTCCTCCTTCTCTTAATTGTTGAACTACCTATTTGACTATCTCTATCTGAGGACTCATTTACCGCAGATCCATCACTTTCCTCCACCTTCCCTTCATAGTTGATATCATCATCAATTTTCTGGTCTTGTAGCATCAAGCCCTTCTCTATTTCCTCTTCAAGTTCACATTCAGCTCTATCGTAACCCTTCAACTGATCGGATTCCCTGGCCTCTTCGCTTCGATTCTTGAAAAACTCTTCCTGGGACGCCCTCAAATTCTCATAGGCCACACACAAACACTTCTTGGCATTACCATTACCACCACCAACCATCTCTTTGCACTTGCACTCAACCCTCGACCCCAAATTCTCTTTCTTTAGATTCTTCTTCGCCACCACAAACTTTCGATCACGGATCTTATTCCGGGGTGAGTACGCTGGCATCGGATTAGGGTTCTTTGAAGCCGATTTCTGCGCCTTTGCGGATTTGATTACTGGGGAACTCGTGGGTTTTAGAACAGGGCTTGAATGAGAGATATTGGGGTTCAAATTCTCAGAAGGCTTATGATTTTCTTGAATCTTGGACCGAGACCCACGTGGGTCTTTCACTGGGGTCACGGCTCCGGCGTTCTTGCCGATCAAATCCATCGGAAAATGCAAAGACTCACCGTAAAAGAACTGGGTTTTAGGTATTCTAATCCTATAATTTGAAAAAGGGAAAGAGAGATAGAGAGAGGAGGGGCTTTGTGTGTGTGATCTTTTGAAATTGATGAAAACAATGAATGATGGTATAGAGGTTTTGAATTACATTTAGATGACAGGACGCTCTCGTAACGGCTAGTTTTTGTTTTGGTAGGGTTTGGGTGCGGATTAGGATTTGAATTTTGGTTTGGGTTTTGACCGTTGGATACGGTGATTAGGATGGTCCGATTGCCGTGGTGATTGGATCTGATTAAAAACGGTTTTTGCTAGGCTAGTTGCCGAATTTTTTATTTTTTATATTTCACAGGTTTAGGTTAATACTAACCAGTTTCAAAACATTTCAAAATTAGCCAATTTGGTTCTTAAAGACAATTTAATCCCAAATTCTTTAGCCTCAGTTACTTATTTTTCTTTCTCTCTCTCTCTCTCTCTCTCTTAGACCTTTCTTCTCTCTCTCTCCAACCCAACCCACTCTCTTCTCTGTGACTCACCCTTGATTGTCACTTTCTTCTCTCAAGTTTTTTTTTTTTTTTTTTTTTTTGGGTTTTGTGGCTGGTAGTCGTTTTTAGTGGTGGTGGTGGGTTTGCTTGATCTAGGTTGGATTTGCGGTGGGGGTGGTGGTGGGTTCCGATCAGAGTGGATTTGTAGTGGGCTGGTTGAGGGTTTCAATGTGGTGGTGGGTTTGCTATGGGTTTTTTAGATTTTGTTCTTGTGGGTTTGGCTGGGTTTTGTAGTCGGTGATGATGGTGGGTTCTGATATAGGGTGTATTTGCAGTGGAGTGGTGGGGGTGGGTTTGCTATGGGTTTTTTAGATTTAGGTGGTAAAATTGGGTTTTAAGTTGGATGTGGTGGCTTTCTCAAAAAAAAAAAAAGTTGGATGTGGTGGTAGTTGTGGCTGATCTGAGGTTAGAGAGAGAGAAAGGAATGAGTGAAGAGAGAAGAGGAACGTAAGAGGAGAGAGTCACAAAAAGAAGAGAGAGAAACTAATATCATATAAATTTGTCAATTTTAAAATGTCCTAAACCTGGTTGACATTAACTCAAGGTTTAAGGTATGTAAGTGGAATTTACATCTTTTCTCCTTTTAATTAAGCCTGCAATTATTTCACTAGAAAGTAGTATCTAATATCATATATAGTATTTATTATAAGTGATTATCTCTCTTTTAGTGGTCTACCTTCCTATTAATTATTATTTTTTTTAGAAGAAAGACCTTGAAATCTCATTAAAAAATTCAGCCATAGTTGGCTAGAAGAACATGATGAAGGTGTGGAGGAACATCCTTTATCCACACAAAAAAGCTACTAACATGTCTTACATGTTTAGCTAGGTTATGAGTTACAAAATTCTCTAATCTACTGGTGTGAGAAAAAGTAACACTATGAAGGGCATCTAAAGAATGTTTTGCCGAGTTGATCAAATGACCAAAAGAGGAGAGGGATTCATCTTTGCTTCGTAAAACTGTGATAACCACCTCCGAATCTCCCTCGATAATAATAGAGGGTAGATTAAGATCAATAGCAAAGGAAATTGCTTTGGTAGTAGCCATTTCTTCGACGTCATCTAAAGAAGAAGGTAGCCTGACTTTTTCCAATAGAGATGTTGTCACCACACCCAGATGGTTGCAGACTACAACACCTAATCCAACTTCACTTGAATCCATAAACACCGCACCATTGAAATTTATTTTGAGAGACAAAGGAGGTGGGGGAATCTAGTGAGCCCAAATGACCATCAGTCAAATGTTTTTCAGGCGAAGAACCAAATGACCATTCGTCTCGGATGTACTTCACCAATTGACCATTCAAATCCAATGAACCCGACGTCATCTGACCATCTCTCTCTAACCTCAGATCAGCCACAACCACTCAAATCAGCTACACAACATCCATAACCCAATTTTACTACCGATACCAAAACTTAGCCAAATCCACAGCAACAAAACCCATATCCTTCAACACATAGAAAACTCACTACCACATCAGAACCCAAAACCACCCCCATTGTAAATCCACTCCATATTGGAACCCACCACCGACCACAAAACCCAACAACCACCTCCAACCATAAAACCTAACCAAACCCACATCAATAAAACCCAAATCCAAAAGATCCATAACAAACCAATCACCACATTGGAACCCACAACCACCTCCACTATAAATTTATCCCTAATCGAACCCATCACCACCACCGACCACAAACCCAAATAAATAAATAAAACTCAAAAACCCACAACAAACCATCACAAATCGAAAACCACCACCACAAAAAAAAAAAAAAAAAAACCCATAACAAAACCAGAAATCCACAACTGGCAACCCATAACCACCGCAAACAACCACCCACAGCCAACCTAGACCACCAAACACACGCACCACTGCCGTTGCTTGAAAGAAGAAAGAGACAATGAAAATGCTGAGTCAGAGGGAGGAGATTTGGTTAGGTTAGAGAGAGAGAGAGAGAGAGAGAGAGAGAGAGAGAGAGAGACACACACACACACACACACACACACACAGTGACTAACGAAAGCCAACAAAGGTAGGGAAAAATAGTCTTTATGGATTAGGTCAAATCTCAAGGGTATGTAAGTGGAATTTACCCATTATGATATCATCAAGGTTCGACCTTGATTTGATATCGGTTTAACCTTAAAAACCTTGAACCTCTCATTTTTTTAGATTATTTTAACTGTTTAGGATTCAAAACCATGGTAGAAATGAAGACTAATAATTTGTAATTTTATGACCATGTTTCTCAAATTATCATGGCCTTCATGCTTTCATAAATTTGGGTATATCATTGAGAAAAGAAGGGGTAGAAAATGGTCCTTTTGATGTGGTTTTGTTTTACCAATAGCATTTGAGAAATTTCATAACCATAAGTCTAATAGTGTTATGCACTAAAATAATAGAGCCCTAATCATATTAATGGGGAAAATACCTCAATGCAAAAATAAAAAGTACTTCCAACTTGGAAGTCATTGTCTGGCACTATAACAATGATAGAATTCAGAGGTGCTCTGCTACACCTTGAGATACAAAATCAACACCATCATTCCTTTCTACAGATAAGATATTACCATGCTTTTTTTTTTTTTTTTGTGCCAAGACATTTTTTTTTTAACTGAATGTGCCAAGACATTGAAAGTAACTTGACAGAATTTTTTTTCATTCTAACCACATGTTGAGATCAAATCTAACAATTGGAACACTTCAATTTTCTACATAATTGTTTTGCTTCACCCATCTTAGATTAAAGATGAGAAAATCAACTATGCAAAAAATTGCTTAAAAATATAATCACTACTAAAATTAGAACGAAGTGATATATGGTTTAGTGGGGTTTTTTTTTTTTTTAAATGGGGTTATGAGAAGGGGTGTTCACCAAATTGAGCAATGTGCAGTTTTATTATAAGAAAACCGTACAAAACCGAACCACACCACACCCATATATTTTTATATTAAATATATATTGATAATTTAATATTATATGAAATAAGTGACCAACCTAACATTAGTACGTTCCAATTTTAAGTTAAAAACAACCTCGTTTTGATTAAATATAAAATCAAAAGTTCAAAACATCATTCACTTCTCCATCTCACACTCTCACTCTCACAAAACCAAAAGTTCAAAATTTTAATATTATTTTGTATATATTTGTGGTACTTTTAGTTTACTATAACTTTGTCTTGAATTTTTTTTTGTCTTGTATATATTTGTGTTTTTTTTTTGTTACACAGGTTATATATATTTTTAAACTTACTGTCATGTTGTCATGGTTATTAATAGTAAACTAGTAATTGGCCATGACATCTTGAAAAATATTTCATTCAAAAACCAACCATACTACATTTTGTACACCGCACCACACATGTGCGGTGATGGTTTTGGCAAAACCGCAATGCAAAGTGCGGTGTTTAAAATGGCCCAAAATAGCACCAAACCGCACCACGAACACTCCTACATCCATCATTTTATTTTTATATTAATTAGATGGTAATGAGGGCACTCTATGAGGGCAGGAAAAGAGAGAATATGAGGGATCTTTTATTTTGGGTAAGAGCGGGTTACAAGGGATTATATTTGGGTAGATATCTTTCTTGACCGTTAGATTTAGTGCTTGCTAGATGTCTTAAATCTGTTAAAAATGAGAGGAATGAGAGAGATTTTCAATGGGAGGGGAGCTGGGTCCTCAATTTTTTACATTCAAAAGAACATTTAGAATCAGTCTTTTTTTGGGGTAATTTTGCGATAGAGAAAATCTTTATTGAGGATGCTAAGAGAGAAAAGTATAAATATACCCAATACATCAAACTAATTGTCCCCTATCCACCCCTATTACTATAAAATAAAGGCAGACAACATTATAAACAACCCCATTAATTAAAAACTCTAGCATGCATATGAAGCAACAAGAAGGGAGGAAAAAAGCACAGATAACACTAACCTAAATTTTTTGGCATTTAGCCTGAGTTTGCGAACATTTTCGTCTATTGATATCCTCCAAGGGTAAACTTAATAATTGTGTTGTTTTTTCCGTTGGTTCCATTGTCCACAATGTCAACCGAACCACCGAGTCCTTCATAATATCTTTTGAACGACCATAATAATAATAATAATAATAATAATAATAATAATCAAATAAAAAAATGGTAATTGTAGGGGGGCAAAACTAACAACTTGGCCCAATCCGGCTAAGACTATGCTAAGAAGGAGGCCCAATACAACTAATTTGCAGAGATAGGTAACTAAGGCCAGTTGATTCCTAAGGACTATGGTTCGATAATTAAAGAAAGGGGGTTGGCAAGAATGACAACACATGAACATAATTATGGCAAGAAAAAAGAGATTCTTATTCAAGTCCTTCCTTGGGTTGGTTGAGGAGTAATTGTTCTTAAAAATACACTTCTCGGTATTACACTGGTCTCTTTCTCTCTCTATTTCTCTCTCTCCACTTTTCAGATCCCCCTTCAAGAAGGACCTTCCTTTCTCTTTATAGTCATTTGAATTGCATCCCAACCTTCCATTTGAAGGGCTGTTGATCTTTATTTAGATACCTGTCCCATCACTGTCTTGCTGGTGGTGGTAGAGTAGGTTGCAGGCTCTGGGGGGTACTATTCAAGGGGTCATTCTGCCATTAATGCGCTAGGCTGAGTTGGTATAGTGCATTGAATGTAGAGGTAATAGGTGCTTTATTTGGAAGTTTCCTCTTGCTCTTACTCATATGTCACTACGATCCTCCTTGGCCTCCAACCTTATGGCCTTTGTGGCTTATCTCCTGTCTCCCGAGAAGTATCTGTTCCTCCAGCTCCTCGAGCGGGTTGCCCTCCTTGGGTTTCTCTGACCTGATTGTCTTGACTGGGCTGGGCCTAATCTGATGAATAGCTGGGCCTAGTTACACCTCAGGTGGATCCCACTTGATGAATTCTTCTCTCCGGGCTTCCTCCTCCCACAGTAATACTGAGATAAAAAGAATGTTTAAAAAAATATGTAATATTTAGATAAAAAAGAAAAAGAAAGTTTCATTTTGGGTATGGTATCCCTTAACCCCCACCCCCAATTCGGGGGTGACCACAATACCAAGAGTACGGGTGGCTATGTATTCCTTTTACTTTCGTTATAAAATAACTAAGTTTAAAGTCGGAAAAAAAAAATTTTGCTATAACTAAAAAAATTGGACAAATGATTTGTATTTGTGAAAATGGGACAGACAATAATATATATATATATATATATATTTATTTTTTTTTACAGCCGCAAACTCATAAACTCTCCTAGTATGCAATTACTAGAGAGTTGAGAGGCGATGTTGGATCCTTGGGGAACAGAGGCAACTTCACATTGTGTCCATGGTGGTCATAGGAACACCTTGACTGAAAAAAAAATTATTACATATAAATTTTTAAGAATTTATAATTTTTTTATCCTTAAAAAAAATTTGTGACCACCCTAAATTTTTTTAGGCCTAACATAGTTAAACTTTAGACAAAGTATGGCAACAAACTTGATTATAGTCTTGTAAACTAAGATTACAACTCCACTCAATATTTTTTTATTGGTCGTGAATTTTGACATATCAACAATTGAATTACATATTTTTTCTTATATCTTTCATACTTGCAAAGTTTCAAAAAGATTAAAGATTAATAATTATGTCAACAATCAAATATTTATATTCGAGTTTTTGGAGTCTAAAATTATACATAAAAAATAAGTTTGTGAATCGAATAGTAAATAACATTAAGAAATTTGACATGTGTTTAAAGAATACAAAGAATATGTAATTTAATGGTTAGATTTTTGAAATATGTAGTCATGTTAATTGTTTAGTGGGAGTTGTAGCCTTAGACTACAACTAAGTTTGTGGCTAAATTTTATCTTTAAACTTTAGTTCCCTTAAAAATATATTAGGTCTTTACAAACAAAAAGAAAAGGTTCAAGAAATTTTATTTAACTAAAATTTTGAAAGACATGTAGCTTGTAGCATTGATAATGAGATTATCATGCAATAATTTCAAAATAAGAAAATTCGTAAAAAGAAATTGTAAGACTATTTATTTATCTTTTTTGTCAATATATAAAATTATCTTTTTATTAAATTTTGCATAATTTCAGTTTTTTTTAATGATGCTCCTAAAAAAATTCCTGAAGCCACCGAGGAATTACTTCATAATTCATATTTCAAACCTTTTGTTAACATTTAATCCATCAATCTAGTAGTTTAACATTTTATTGCTTAAATTATGAGCACTAGTATAAGTAATCATCAATGGAACCTTTCATGCAGCTTCATTCTTTCAACTTTTTTAAGTCTTTAAAATGTGTCTTCCTTATGATTTAGCTTCGAAAACACTCCTCCTTTTCTGACTCCTGAAGCAAGTTTATCCTTAGTTTTGAAGTTTTCCCTTCGTACTTTAACAAATAAGGTACAATTATAGTGTCCGGAGATGACCTTAATGCACATGAAAATCACTGCTCGTACTTTGACTTGAATAATTCTAGGCTTCTAGCAGTCCTTTTTCTCATTAAGAAACATGGGAAAACAAAGACCTACCAACTAAACTATCAATTTATTTGTTGTTTAGGGCATGAGCAGTTTGAATTAACTTATTAGAGCATTAGCATTGGGGTGTAAAACTTCTCAAATTGCTATTTTACATCTTCGTATGCTTAAAATTTGGTTTAACCGGGTTGCTATTGCTAAGAATTTTTAGCAACAGTGAATAGTGGGTTCTAGCATTCACATTTAAGGATGTAAAAAAAGACTTATTTTACATCATCAAATACTATTTTATCTATTTTGCCAACTCATTTAACAATCTCAGTTCTTATTTTACACATAACCCAAGAAAATAATATAACCTACACAATCAAATAATATTAAAAAAAAAATTGTCTCTCTCTCTTTTCTTCCATCTCTCTCTCTCTCTCTCTCTCTCTCCAATAAAATTAATTTTTATATTTACAACCCATGAATAGTATGTTGTATATTTAAGAATTTACTACTCACAGTTGCTTAAAAAAAAAAGATATACATACCCAGATAAAATTTTTAAGGTTTTGTTTGGTAAAATAGCAAATGGGGGGATTTTACTACCCACTGTAGCACAGGATGTAAATTTTTTTTATAATATTTTATTCTCTCTTTTCCCAAATAAAAATAAAATACTCCTCTCTTATTTCTCACATGTCTCTCATCAGTTCTCTCTCTCTCAACAAACACGGATCTCTCTCAAACTAGTGCTTTCTCATCTCCCAATTGTTGATGGTGGTACAACGGTGGTGGTGTGGTCGTGGGTCCCAGTGGCGTGGGGTTATAGGCTATAGGTCACGTGGGTTGTGAGTTCTGTCATCTATGGAGTGGGTTCTTGCTGGGTTGTGGGGTGGTTCGATGGTGGTGGCACGGTAGTAGCGTGGTTGTGGTGGCATGAAGGTTATGGGTTTTGTGGCATGGGATTTTGCTTGGTTGTGGGGTGGTTCGATGGTTGTGGTGTGGTGGTGGCATGGAGGTTGTAGGTTGTGGGTTTTGAGTTTTGGTGTAGATCCACGGTTGCGGTAGTGGTTGTTTGTTGTTTTGGTCGACGGTTATGGATTGGGTCGACGGGCTCTAGTCCTTGGGCTGGAGCGGTGGTTGTGGTTTGTTCGATGGGTTTGTGTAGGAAGTGGATGAGTTTTTTGTTTTCGTTTATGGTGGGTAGCGAATGGTTTTATGGCAGATTCTGGTGGGTTTGTGGTTTTGGTGGTGTTTGTTGATTGTGGCGTGGTGGTGGTGGCGATTATGGTTATTATGGTTGGCAGTGTGGCTGATTATGGTGGTTACTTTGGTTGTTGGTGGTGGTTTTAGTTTTGGTTGGTGGTGGTGGCTGAGTTGGGTTGATTGGGTTTGGGCGGTAGGGGGTTTTTTTGGGTTTGGATTTGTGTGATGGGTGATTATGGATTGAGTTGGCGGTCTCTAGTCCTTGGGCCGGAGCAGTGGTTATGGTTTGTTCCGAAGGGTTTGTGTGGATAGTGGATGAGTTTTTTTTTTTTTTTTTTTTTGGTTTGTGGTGGGTAGTGGATGGTTTTGTGGTGGATTTTGGTGGGTTTGCGATCTGGTGGTGGTGTGGTGGTGGCAACTATGGTTGTTATGGTGGGCAGTGTGGCTGATTATGGTGGTTACTTTGGTTGTTGGTGGTAGTTTTAGGTTTGGTTGGTGGTGGTGGTTGAGTTGGGTTGATTGGGTTTGGGTGGTGGGAAGTGGAGGGGTTTTTTTGGGTTTGGGTTTGTGTGATGGGTGGTTGAGAAAGAGAGAAAGAAATGGGAGTTTTATATTTATTTTATTGGGTAGTTTATATTATTTTATCAGATTGTATGTAAAAATAAGAACTGTGATGTGGAGTGTAATTGAGTTGATAAATTAGATAAAGTAGTATATGAGATAATTTTATCTTTAGACTGAAGCTTCTTTAGAGATCACCCAACAAAAAAACTTTGGAAAGGAAGAGGTAATTTTATCTTCAATTCCTTCTCTTTTCCAGGTGGAAATTATAAGTGCAGCGAATAAAAAAGGGAAAAAAAAGGTTGAAAATGAAATTCGCAAGTTCTGTCCTATGACAATGTCCAATGGTAAATTGTGGCGCTTTTCACACATCAAATTTTTTTATTCCTACCATTTCATTTTTTTTAATAAGTGAATTTTGATACAAGGTAAGGAAAACAGGACTTTTGAACTAATAATCTATGCTTAAAAAAAATCATAATTTATGCTTCATTGAGTTGTGGTTAAAAATTGACATAGAGTATTTAATATTGTGTAATTAATGAATAGTAATACTTATTAGATTCCAACTTAATGTATTCTTTGTAATCATTATTCTTATTCTCGTGTAATAATTATTATATGTACCAAACGTGTCTTAAAAAAATTATTAGGGTACGTTTGGTACTTTGAATGAAAATTACGACATGAATTGTAATATTTATTACTAGAAGTAAAATGTGTTGTAATGTAATAACTAAACATATTCATAAGTTTGGTTGAGAGTTATAATATTAGAATAAAACTTAAGATTTATTTTAGAAAATATGTTACTTATACAATTATATCTTTTTAAAATTTGTTATTTTTAAAATTTAAGAGAGATATATGTTATTTTTTATGGTTTTTTATTTTTATAATTGTTAGATGTATATGGAAAATTTGTTTATTTGGAAATATATTAAGTTATTTTGAAATTATTGTACTTGCTAAGGAATAGCTAATACAACCATTTTAAAGAGGAATAATTATTCCTCATTTTAAAGAATTACTATTTCTTGTAATAAAAACATAACTAAACTAAAGAATAGCTAAACTATAAAAATAACTATTATATTACAGTGCCTATTACAGTTTACCAAACATGCTAGTTTAATACTAATCATACCTCACTTCTTGACCACTACCAAATAAATAATAATAATTCAAGATAGTGCAAAATAAGAATTTCATAATCCTAGGCTTAGAATTAGAATACCACAAAGAGCTTACAAGACTTTTAGAACAAGCGGTTTTCAGTTAGCACAACTAGTAGAGTATTTTGTTGTGAAATAAAGAACTTCACCAGTAGCAAACATTATAGGTTAAAATTTTCTATATTAAAAAAAAAATCTTAGCACAATAATGTCTAATTAAACTGAGAAAATGTATAATTATATAACTTATAATAATATCAAACATATTAAAATTTTAATTTTTTTTAAAGAATCAAACATATGTAAAGTAGTATTAAGTCCACTAGTGAGTGTGATTTAATTCTTTCTAAAAAAGTCCACTAGTGAGTAAGTCTAATCTCACAAAGAAGTAATTATTAATTAATATATACTTTTGGGGAGACCGTCCTGGAAACTCACGAATAATGGCTTTACAGAGCATTGCTTTGCAGAGCAAACGCGTAGAATCAGAGAATCACAACGCTAATGCCAATTGCCAAGTAGTTGCTGCTTGATTTTTCCATGGCGTATGGGCACTTTTGTAATTTCATTTTGATTTCACATTTCTAATCCTCTCCTCTTCCCTTTTTTTTTTTTTTTTTTTTCTTTAATAAAGAAGTGATATGGAGTATGTTTTTAGATAGTTTGAATATATATATATATATATATATATATATATAGCCAATTGAAGCTAGGTGCTAAGAGCATTGACATCCGAGAATGCTATCCCATCTTATTTTACCATCTTAAAAAATTATTTTATCAATTATACTATACCATTTTACAATACTTATAGCATCCCAAAATTCTATTTTTTTCCCATTTTATTTAAATATTCTATTTTATTCTTTGTTTTACTATTTCTCTTTTTCTCTTCCTTTTACTCTCTTTCTCCCTTAACCTCTAGCACTGGTTCAACACACAGAGCCACACACACACACAGACCCATGATACACCGCTCAACCTATCCAAACCCATCACCACACACATAGAGCCACACACACACACAAACACAAACCATCAAACCATCAACAAAGCCACACATATACAAACACAAACATAAACCATCAACAGAGCCACACACACACACACAAACCATCAAACCAGTTGGAGCCAACAATGGCCACCACACCCACCACCCAAGCCACCGATCAACAAACCCAAGCCATCGATCAGAAAGCCACGCCGCCGATTTGAAACCCAAGCAGTCGAAAATACCCAGAAAAACGCCATCACCGTCGTGAGAAATGCCATCACCGCCACGCCTACATCAGACCTTGCTTTAGCCAACAGCGAGTCAGAGAGTGAGAGAAGGTAGATGAGAAAACAGAAACCAAAACCAAAACCAAAACCAAACCAAAACTAAAGCATCAGAGCAAACCCATTAAAAAAAATCACCACCGGAGCCACCATCGGAGCTACCAACGATCAACCTAACTAATCCACCTACCGATCAACAGATCCACCGATTCAAACCCATCAATCAACCGATCCAAACCCACCATCAACTGATCCCAGCCCGCCAATCCAAACCCAACTTGCCGATCCAACCTCCAAAATCCAAAACCCAGCACTGGGGCAAGCTTTGAACGAGAGAGATATGAGAGAAGGAGTGAGGAGGGAGGAGCCTTGACTTGTGAGAGACAGAGAGAGGAAGTGAGAGTTAGAATGAGAGAGGATAGTTGAGAGAATAAAATACTGTTTTTGGTTTTACAATTGTGCTACAGTGCAATTCTAAAGATAGAATTGCACTGTAGCAGTATTGTAAAAAAATTTGCAATACTTGCTTTTTACAAGTCCGGATGTGGGGGTTTTTTGGGCCTTTATGCTAAATTTTGTCTACATATAACATATGACATTCCCAATGTGAATGCTCTTTGCATTAGTATTGGGGCTTATAAAAGCCTCAAAATGGTATTTTACAATCCACAAATACTAAAATGATGCTTTATCTGGTTTTTATATCCTAAACAATTTACGATATTGCTACAGTAGGCTCTTATATATGCAACTTATTGTACTAGCTTGTATTTATTTATTATTTATTTTTCTGTTTTATTCATTTAGCCTCTTTCTTATCATTTTGTCTCCCTCTTTCCCTGACTTTGCGTTTTATTGGGTTTTGAGTTATATTATTTTATTATGTAGATATATTATTTTAATATGTTGTATAATAAAATAAAAGTTGGGATATTAGGTGTATTGAAAAATAGTATAGTATAATAGATAAAGTAACATTTGAGATGATAAAATTAAATATTTTGTAAAAAACGGACGTGAATGCTCTAAGTACTAACTACAAGACTCTTGACAATAAAAGATACTTTATTAAGAAATAAGTTAGTTATTATAGTGTGAGTTTGGATAGGGCGTTTTGTGCTATTCAGTGTGGCTACATTTTTTTAATGGGTCCATGGGCATTGTTAATGGGACACACAACTTGGGAAAAATGCAAATTTAACTTTAAAACTAGGTCTCACGACATTATTCATACACTTAAAAATTATTTTATTACAGTATTTTCAGTTTTCAGTAATAAACGGTATCCAAACAGACCCATATGTCTTCTTAAAAAAAAAAAAATTTGTTGTTAGACTTGGACTCACTTAGGGTCTGTTTGGATATTGCTTATTGTTGAAAACTGAAAACACTGTAGCAAAATAATTTTTAAATGTGTGAATAGTGCCGTGGGACCAAGTTTTAAAGAAAAATTTGCTGAATTCCGTACTTGCGGGTCTCGTGAACGGTGCACGGGACCTAGCCAAAAAAATGCAAATGCGCAAAACGCCACTCCTACCACTTAGTGTGAGTTTGGGAAGCGCGTTTTTGCACGTTTCCCAGTTGGTGCATTTTTTTAGTGGGTCCCGTGCACTATTTACAGGACCCGCAAGTATTTTTTTAGTAAAAACAACTTTAAAACTGGGTCCTACGATATTATTCACACATTTAAAAATTATTTTACTACAATATTTTTTATTTTTAATTTTCAGCAATAAGCGGTATCCAATCATAGCCTTATTACACAAAATTAAGGCGTAAATGCACTTTTAGTTTCTACATTTTGGTTTTTTTTTTTTTTTTTTTTTTTTTTTTTTTTCATTTTGGTCCCTACATTTTAATTTCACCATTTTTAGTCCCTAAATCAATTAGCGTGTGTTAGTTTGGTCCTTTCCGTCAGTCAACAGTTGGAAATATCTGACGTAGCAAATAGAGTGCACTGTTGATACTGTAAATGCTAACTTGGCAAATAAAATAATAATAAAAAAATTTATTTTCTATTTAATAAATGCCAAGTCAGCATAAAATAATAATTAAAAAAGACATTTTCATGTTTTTTTCAAAATTCTTTTAAAATAAAATAAGATAATTAAATGAAAAAAATTTATTTCTTTCATTATTTTTTCTGAAGAACATGTTCATGTCCTTGTGTTCATCCCTATAACATGAATCATATTCTTAGATCAATAAGAGTTAAACTTTATTACAAACCCAGAAAAAATTCACACAATCAAAATAAAAACTTCAACCCAAAACTTTCTTATCAAAAGCCGGTTCTCCCAACCCTTCTAAAACATTCTCCAAGCTTCCTCTCTCTTCCAAAACTCAAAACTTCCTCTCTCTTCCAAAACACGGAGATCTCTCTCTTCCAAAACATGTTCATGGCTGAAAGTTTCAAGCTCTACCTCCTTGCACATTGCCACCGTGATGCGAACCTCAACAGACTCGCTTTGAGACCCAACAAACAATATTGGAATATTTTGCCCAAGAAAGCTAAAATTCAGATTTGATAGAAAACCCAGACCCAACGTTTATAAGAGAAACGCGAACCAAAGGTATAAGTAACAGACCTTGACCCAATGATTATAAAGGAATCACGAACCAAAGGTATAAGTTTAAACGCCACAAGGAAGAATCCTTGATAAGTTCACAGTTCTTGAAGAACCAAAGAGAAGAGCAAAGCCTCACCTTTTCTGATTTTTATTCAATCCTTCTATTACAATGAGTGCATGCTATTTATAAGGCATGGCTGAATGTAGAAAACCTAAAAAACGTACTAAATAATAAAACCCTAATTAAAAACTGATTTGGTCTGAAAATAGCAGATCCAAAATAGGAAAAACCCTAAAAAACGTTCTAAATAATAAAAGCCTAAAATTAAGGAAGATCTGGTCAAAAATTAGAAGATCTAAATTAGGAAAAGTATCTATTAACTGATTTAGAGCTGGAAAGTCAATCAGCCATAATTCCATGCCATAAATAGCGCCCAATTAAGTCAGATCAGCCCTCAATAACTTGGATTAAATTTATTATGCCTTTATTTTCTTTTGGGCCCCACCTGGAATGTGAATCAGCCCAAATCCCTTGAATCAGCCCATTAAGTGCTTCTTTAATCTTCTTAGATCTTGCTCTAGTAATAGGCCTAACTGGAACTTGCAATGGATCTTTGAAAGCTTGTTGATTCTCATCATTGCCACTACCATAAATGGTTGTGGTGCTTTTTTTTTCTTTCTTTGACTAACCCGTTCTCTTTATCTCTTGATTTTGCTAAAACCCAAACCCAAACCCAAATGCCTCAAGCTCCTTGCTCAGATCGGTGCTTTGCTTTCTCTCTCGGTGGTGGCTCAATTTTCATTTTCCCCTCTCTCTCAGCAGTTGGCTCTTGATCTCTCTCTCTCAGCTCTCTTTCAGTTTTCTATCTTTCTCTCTTTTTCCTATATAGGTTTGATTTGGGTTAAAGAGAGAGAATGAGGGGTTAGATCGGTGATAGTGGAAGTGGTGGTTGCAGATTAGTAATCGAGGTGGTGGTTGCAGATCGATAGTAAGGTAGTGGAAGGGCTCAGATCAGCGGTGGAGACTAGCGATGGAGGTGGAGAAAGATAGACTCAGCTCGGTGGAGGTGGAGATCAATGGTGTTGGTTGGGTTTTATGGGTCTGGGTGGCGGTGGTTAGCTGGGCTCAGAGGTCGTGGGTAGATCTGGATTTTTTGGCCATTGGTGGGGTTTGAAGATGTTGAATCGATGAAGGATTTTCTTGGTCTATTGTTGCGTTTGGTTGAGTTTTGATGTTTGGTGTTTGGTTGGTTGAGTCCAGTAGAGATGTTTTAGTGTTTTGGTTGAGATGTTGTGTTTTGGTATTTTTGTGATTATTGGGTTTGGGTCTCATTGAAGAATTCTGTGTGTATTGCATGTTTGGTTGCTAAGAAAATGCAAGAAGTGAAACAATGGGAGAATCTTTTAAATTTGGGTTGGTGTTCTTGGTGTTCTTATTCAAGAACTTTTGGATCTTAATTCATGTGAATTTTGGTTTTTAATTCTGTTTTTAATTTTTTTATTTAGTTAAAATTAATAAATTAATTTTTTAAATTTATATGCTAATGTGTCATGGGTGATGTGGAATTTTGATAATATTTAAGTCCTCCATTTGTCACGTAAGATATTTTCGGCTGTTAACTAACGGAAAAGATCAAAATAATACGCGCTAATTGATTTAGGTACTAAAAGTGGTAAAATTAAAATGTAGAGACCAAAGTGAAAAAAAGCCAAAATGTAGGAACTAAGGTTTTTTTTTTAGCCGATTTTGTTGACTTTATGTGTGAACAGTGCACCCGTGCCGTGTACTATTTATGGACCCACAAATTTCACTTTTTAATAATTTTTTCATTAAAAATGGGCCCTATGGTATTATTTATACATTTAAAAATTATTTTGTTACAGTATTTTCAATTTTCAACTATATCCAAAGGGATGCTAAGAATGCATTTACGCCCAAAATTAATTGATGCCTAGTGGAAATTATTTGTATGAGTGGAAATTATTTGTATGATTCATATATACGAAAGAAAACGTGTTGCGAGTCCACACTAACAGCAAGCTGTAGTGGGGCCTTGGTTGGAAGCTGGCCTGTCCTTTTTGGTAGAGCAGAGCAGGGGTAGATTCGGACATGGGTTGGTTGCGTATATAAAGATCTCCCTCCCACCCCGCTCTTCCTCATTCACAAAATAATAATAAAGAATCCACTGGGCTTTGAGAAACTACTGCTACTTCAGAAGGTAAGCAATAAATCTCGTTCCTCTATTTCAAATTTCTGATTCCAATTCTAAAAACATTACCTTCATTTTTGAAACCCACCCCCCCCCCGGAAAACACGTTTATGTATGTTTTTTGTTTGTGATCTGAAAAGGGTCTTATCTTTCATTTCTGTGCTCGTCAGATCTATTGCCATTTTTCGCTTTCCGTATTTGGTTTTAAGATTTCTTAGGATTGTTTCCTGATTGATACCTAACATTGAGTATATAAATCGGGCTAATTGGTTGTGGATCTGGTGCAATTTTGTAACTATTAATTCAATGTTGTTAAGTTGTTATATTAATGGTCTTGATCCGTCACTTGCATTTCTATTCTATTTCTAAGCAGCAAATTGATGTTGATCCTGTATTTGGGTCAGATCCGATTTGGCTTACCTTTCATCATTATTATAATCCTGCATTGTTGGTCAAGTTAGAACACGTTATTTCACTGTCATGAGCTGTTTATTCTCTTTGCTTCAGTCAACCCGAAAATCCAGTTTTCAGCTTTAAGATTCTAGCAAATTCTGTGTCTGCAAGGTTTTATTTATTTTTAACCACTTTTAAGCACAGTGACTGTCCCCTTTCCTCTCTATCAATCTTGTTATGAGATCATATAAAAATCACATGTTTGGAAAACCAAAATTCATAACAATAATAGGGTGGCCAAATTTTCCACTGGCCACCAATCTACCGCAACCCTCCATTTTTTTTTTACCAGGCTTGGAACCAGTTTTGAACAAAAGATGTGGCATTTTCCTCCATTCCTTTCATATTTCAGTCTTTGGTGAACATGGGGGTGTGATCTTATCCTCTAGTTGTGGGTGAATTCTAAAAAATTATTTCTTAGTTGTACTGTTTTGTCCAGTAGGTTGATTGCCATTGGGTCATCTGGATATGAGTTTTCGTGTTTCTGATATTCATGAACCTAATCTTGTTCAGGGGTTAAAGTTGAAAAAGGAAAATGGTGAAGATCTGTTGCATTGGTGCTGGATATGTTGGGGGCCCAACAATGGCTATTATTGCACTCAAGTGCCCATCTATCGAAGTGGCTGTTGTGGATATCTCCGTATCTCGGATCACAGCCTGGAACAGTGACCAGCTCCCCATCTATGAGCCAGGACTTGATGGTGTTGTGAAGCAATGCCGAGGCAAGAACCTATTCTTCAGCACTGATGTGGAGAAACATGTCTCAGAGGCTGATATAGTTTTTGTCTCTGTCAACACCCCAACCAAAACTCGGGGTCTTGGGGCAGGCAAGGCTGCAGATCTGACATATTGGGAGAGTGCAGCTCGCATGATCGCTGACGTGTCAAAGTCTAACAAAATTGTTGTTGAGAAATCTACAGTCCCTGTCAAAACTGCTGAGGCAATTGAAAAAATTCTGACCCACAACAGCAAGGGAATCCAATTCCAAATTCTCTCAAACCCAGAATTCCTTGCTGAGGGAACTGCAATTGAAGATCTTCTTAAACCTGACCGAGTCCTAATTGGAGGCCGGGAAACCCCAGAAGGCCAGAAGGCCATCCAAGCATTGAAGGATGTCTATGCTCAATGGGTCCCTGAAGAACGTATACTAACCACCAATCTCTGGTCTGCAGAACTCTCAAAGCTTGCTGCCAATGCCTTCTTGGCCCAGAGAATATCCTCTGTTAATGCAATGTCAGCCCTCTGCGAGGCAACTGGGGCAAATATTACACAAGTATCATATGCTGTTGGTAAGGACTCAAGGATTGGACCCAAGTTCCTCAATGCTAGTGTTGGTTTTGGTGGATCCTGCTTCCAGAAGGATATTTTGAATCTTGTTTACATCTGTGAGTGTAATGGCCTTCCTGAGGTGGCAGAGTACTGGAAACAAGTCATCAAGATCAATGATTACCAAAAGAACCGCTTTGTGAACCGTGTTGTTGCCTCCATGTTTAACACAGTTTCAAATAAGAAGATCGCTGTTTTGGGATTTGCTTTCAAGAAAGATACTGGTGACACAAGAGAGACCCCAGCCATTGATGTGTGCAAGGGGCTATTGGGAGACAAGGCCCGGCTGAGCATATATGATCCACAGGTCACTGAAGACCAGATTCAGAGGGACCTTACAATGGACAAGTTTACTTGGGATCATCCTATTCACCTCCAGCCAATGAGCCCCTCCACTGTGAAGCAAGTGAGTGTGGTTTGGGAAGCTTATGAGGCAACAAAGGATGCCCATGGTATCTGCATTCTGACTGAGTGGGATGAGTTCAAGACACTTGATTACAAGAGGATATATGATAACATGCAGAAACCGGCTTTTGTATTTGATGGCAGGAACGTCGTTGATGTGGAAAAGCTGCGTGAGATTGGTTTTATTGTGTACTCAATTGGTAAGCCCCTGGATCCATGGCTAAAAGACATGCCTGCTGTGGCATAGAAGAAATGCATTGGAGTGGCTTATGCTGGGAGCCAAGGAATTATAGTTGGAGACAATCAATTTGATTCTTTACAATTTTTTAATGATTTCCACTGTTTCTTACTTTTGCAAGGCAGTAAGAGTATTTGTATAATTCTGGTGAAAGTAAGAGCCTCTATGTTTTGCCTTACATTGTATTCCAAGTTGAACTTCATTGATCATTTATTTTGTTTGATCTGCTATTATAATTAGAATGTTTTTGAAAGCATTTATCTCAAATGCATATCAGTGGTGAGTTTAAACTTATTACTTTTTTGGTTCAACTTTTCTCTTTGGAAACTGATGTATTTGACAGGCTTGTATCTATTTTTTATTTTTTATTTTTATATATATATATATATATATATAAGATAGAATTTTTACTCTAGCATAATTTAACTGTATATGTGTGTGAAGCTTCCTCTTAGAGTGACCACCGCACTAAGGATGCACGGTGGAGCAGGCTTGTATCTCTTAAGTTTTCATGAGGAAGGGGAATGCATTTATGAGACTACTAGCATAACAGAAAATGTTAGAGTTTGCCTTTGGTGACTTCAAATTCAGAAACACTTGACCTCGACAGCCCATGTTGAACCAGATGAGAAGTTTATTTATTTAGCAAGAACAACCTACTTTGATTTTCTTTCAAGTTTCAACTATCTGAGGCACCAGAACTTGACTCGAAGTTACTAGGATATGGAGCTGGATCTCACTTTTCCAATTTTTTGTTTCCTACTTCTCTCTGGCATAAAATTTCAATGTTTTGTGTGGTAAAAGAACCGTTTAGTATACCAACAATAAATTACATAACACAAATACAGTATGTAAACCCAACTTTTATTATATTGCATTACGATTTTTCATTCCAACATCAAACTTATATTATGATATAAGATAGAATCTGCAATTTATTTATTTTTGGTTATTTATTAATTTTGATTTTTAATTGTAATTTTCTGAATTTTAGTTTTACGATTTTTATTTACTTGATTTTAGGTGTTTTTAGTTTGTTTTAGGTCAATTTAGATTCTTATTATGGTTAGGTATAAACTAGAATTTATTTTAGAATACATTTTCAAAATGTTAGTTTTACGGATCCTTCAAATAGGTTTCTAAATCTGTAAAAAAAAAAAAAAAAAAACTTCAAACAATTCATATTCAATTTAATAAAAATATTTTGTCTCTATTTTTGGGTGGATTCTAAACTGTCTCTCCTTATGGATTCAAGAAATCCTCTTAGATTCGGGGTTATTTTCTTGAAGTAGATGCGTTCTACTTCTTGCGACTTCCACCCACATCATATTAGATTTCATGAAACTAGTATATAATACTTTTCTTTCCATATTTCCCTTTTGTCTCTTTTGAAATAGAATGATATTTCAAGAAGAAGGAATGCAACAGTGTGCATATACACCATGTCACATATAGGACATATATCATGTTTAGCAAATGTTGACCCTTGATTGAGACTTAAATTCAAGAACATTAATTGTCCTTAATTTTAAGTCCAATCAAGAGATTCTTTCTAGGTAAATGTTAACGGTTTTTTTTAGAGTGACAAATGTTAACTGCTCTTTATATAGTTTTGTATATTCAAAATTTATAAAAATTTAATTTATTGTGGCTTCTTTCTCTCTCTCTCTTTTTGTCTCATTATTTTAACAATCAACACAAATATTGAAAGGAAAAAGTTTAGTTCCAAACTAATTTGGAACTATCTTGCTTTAACATATGACGTGATGATTGAAGAAACCATTCATGTATAATTTTACTCATGTGACTTTTTAATGAGTCATGTGATTTGTTAAAATAATATACATGGATAGTCTTGTAAATTGTTAAGTGAGTATAAGGTGAGTAGTCAACAACTTGTTGCTAGCACTCTCCTTCAATATCATGTTTACAACTATGGAAGAGGCACCCTCTTTTGTCCACGCCCAACTTTTATGGGATGCATACAATTGTTAGCTATTTTTTCCAAATTCTGCAACATTAATATAATTTCACCATATCCTATTAAACTTCCTTTCACATTTGTTTATCTAGCATCTCTCTCTCTCTCTCTCTCTCTCTCTCTCTTTGTGTGAAAAATACAAAACCACCCTTGAGATTTGTGCTAATGTTTAGTGTTACCAAGACTTTCGAAAAATATCCAATTTGCACCCTAAGCAATAAAGACACTTGAAACCTTTTGAAAGTTTCATGTTTTTCTAAATCCTTTGTTTCCTTCCAACTAGTGGCGGAGCCAAGAATTTTGGGTTGAGGGGGCCAAACTATGGTATTCATAAATCGGTCTAGATAAATTCAAAACATATACATACACATTTAGATTAACAAGAACTCGTTGTCTTCCTAATTTCTGTTTCTAATAAACATAATATTTCTAAACTCTAGTATACACAAATTGTCTATTTTACTCTAAACATGTATGGAAAAGAATCCAAAAAGAAAAATAATTAAATTTTAAATATAATGGAGCCAAGAGCCTTGTAACTTAATTGGTTGACATCTCTTGGTATTTTCAATAGAAACATCCAGGAAATCTCCTAGTTATAAGCATGAGAGAGTATTTGAGTAACAACTGATAAATAAATAGTAGCCAAAGATGGGGAAGGCAACAAGAAGAGTGAGGGGATTATCAAACAATATTAAGTGAAGTTTGTGCTTAGGAACCAAATTAAATGCTTTTAAAAAGTTTTGATACTATCTGACTTAGCCTAACTTTTATGGGTAGTTTTTGTATTTTAACATTTTTTTTTAATACAAGACACAAATTTCTCATGAAAAAAGAGGGTGGGGTAATGACAGAAGCAAGGTTAGGTGTGATCTAATCATGGGTATTCGTATTTCTTCCTGGTTCCATCTCCTCTTCAAGGTAGGAGCAAGACAGGTCGAGTCAAGTTTAAATGTAATTCGTTATTCTTAATTATGTGGTTTTGTAGTAATAACTAATAAGATAAAAATGAGAAAGAAAATGGAGGGTGACAGTGAGAAGGTTGATTGAGAAAAAGAAAATTCTGTTTAGAAGATAGTAATATATATATATATGTGTGTGTGTGTGTGTGTTTTTAATGTTCGAAAATGGTAATAAATGCTGAGACACACACTTGGGAGGTTGATTTGGTAAAGCAAGAATTCATACCCCAGGAAGCAAGCATTATCCTTGGCATCTCAGTGAGCTACCAGGATATTGCAAATAATCAAGTTTGGCTCCCCACACCTCAAGGTACCTTCTCAACTCGCAGTGCCTATAAACTTCTTGCTGGTGCTAACAAACAGTTGCTACCCTCTTGCTCAAGTCCAGACCGAAACCACTTGATGTGGAATAGCATTTAGAATTTACAAGTTCCCCACAAGCTAAAACACATGATTTGGCAAGCTACACATAATGCTCTCTCTACTCTCTATAATCTTTGGTGAAGAAATGTTGTTAGCTCAGTTTTTTGTTCCAGTTGCAAGTCTGCAAGTGAAGACAAAGTGCATGTCCTATGGAGTTGTGCTTCCCTCATTCCCATTTGGGAGACTAATGAGGTGGTAGCAAAATTACTCAGGTATAAGTATTTTTCGTTCGTTGATCTGTGGGAGATGCTCTTGAAGATGAGGGACAGGTTGGATGTTAATCTCATGGCCATGATTTTCTGGTTTATCTGGTCTAGAAGAAATTCAGCACGAGTGGGTGAGTATGCCATTGAGGTACAACAGGTCCGAAAGAGAGCAATGGCTTACCTTCATGACTTTCAGCAGGTGCAAGGTAGGAAAATTCAGTGATCTCTGACTAGTGAAAGAGCCGTTCGTTGGATCCCCCCTATATATCCCCTATACAAAGTTAACTTTGATGGGGCCACATTCAATAAGGTATGTACTGCTGGGCTGGGTGCTGTTGTGCGTGATCATACAGGGAGTGTTATTGGAGCCATGACAGAAAGAATCTTGCTTCCATCTTCTTCAGCGGTGGTTGAAGCATTGGCATGTAGAAGGGCTCTGTTTTTTGCAAAGGAATTAAGCATTTTTGAAGTTTCTGTTGAGGGTGATGCTGAGGTTATTATCAAGGCTATTCTAGCTGGTGACACAGCGAATCCTGAATATGGTCTGTGATTAATGACATTTTGATTGTAAGCTGATGAATTTCGATGTTGTAATGTTTCTCATGTAAAACGCATAGGCAATTCGGTTGCCCATTTTCTTACCAAGAAATCTTTTTCTGGCAGTGAGCTACAGGTTTGGATTGAATCCTCTCTTGATGATATAGCTACTCCAGTAACTCAAGACTTTTGTAACCTTTTGAGTTAGAGCATTAGCATTGGTGGTGCTAAAAAGCCATTTGGTATTTTTAGCACCTCAAATACTAAAAATCATGTTGCAATGGTGGTGCTATAGGTAAAATTTTTACCTCTTCAGCTATAGTGCACAACCATCTACAGCTGTGCATTGTAGCTCCAAAGCTTAAAAAAAAAAAAAAAAATTATTTGACTTCTCTCTCTTCTCATTAAAATATTCTCTTTCTCTCTCTCTTCCTTCTCTATCTTTTCTCTTTTCTCTTTTCTTTTCCTCTAATTCAAAGTCTTAGAACTCTCTCTTCTTCTCCTCTGACTGGTGTGAGGGGTTGAGATCGGCGAGCGTAGTTAGATTGGCGTGGGTTGAGTTGGCGAGTTAAGATCAGCGATGGCATGGTCGGTTTTGCGGGTGTGGTCTAATTGGGTTATGGCCTATGGGTCAATGGTTTTTGTGGGTGTGGTCTGATTGGGTTGTGGCTTGTGGGTTAGTGGGTTTCGTGGATGTGGGTTAATGGGTTGTGACATGTGGGTCGGTGGACTGTGGGTTGTGGCCAGTTGTGTGGGTTGTGGTGGGTTGTTGTGGTGGTGGTGGGTTGTTAATCCGTGGGTTGCTGTGATATGTTGGTGTGATGTGCCGTGGGTGTGGTTGGTGGGTTACGACGTGGGTTGTAGTGGTTGGGTTGGTGAGTCTTGGCATGAGTTATTGGTGTGATGGGTTGCTCTTTTGTGGGTTTGCTTGCTTTGTATCAGAGAAGAGAGAGATGAAGTGGAAGAGAGAGAAAGAGATGATGAAGAATAAAAAAAATAATATTTAAATGAAGTAGTTAAAAAATTAGATATTGGGTGTGTTATGAAATGGTAAGTTAAAATAAATAAAGTGGTTTTTTGTTGTGCTAAAAAGTTAAAAATTTGGCTCCACCAATGTGGATATAAAACTTGGCACTCGGGTCTGGATTAAAAAAGAAAAAAAGAAAAGAAAAGAAAATGGTAATAAAATATGTAAAAGAAATAAAAATAAATTGTTTTCACCCTTGGCCTTGAGTGAAATTGAAAATGAAATAAACAATTTTCAAATGACAAAGCAACAGCGGCCGTTTGGCGTTTGCAAAGCTAAAATTAACATGCAGGCGCCAAAAAGACTCGTAACTTTGTTCCACGTGGCAAAAAATTACAACTTTTCCTGCTCTATCCCTGCGTACCCAGCATCCCAAAGTGTCTAAATCCCGTAATTGTGAAAAGATTCGTGTTTGTTTTTGTAAATTCATGTTCTCAATTTCAGAACATCGTCGGACCACCGAACTCAACAATAAATTTGTCCCAACCATGAGCTCGCAAACTTTTTTTTGTTTTTGGTTCCAAATTTTCGATCCAAAATCTCTGTTATTCCTTCGGATCCCTCAATTGAATCTTAAAATCGAGTCTTTCTGTGTTCGATTCGCTCTTTTATCTACGGATTGATCCTAGTTTTACACCTCGCCGTGCCCTAATTTTGACTCTAGGGTTTGGGATTTTTCACAATTACGGGAAAATTTTTTGATTTCGTCGTAAGGTTTTGTTCGATCTATAAATCTCAGTTGCTGAGGATCCAAAATTCATCTTGTGAAAAGTTGAGCATTTCTTTGGATTTCTCAAAAAGTTTCATTTTTCATTTTTAATTATTTGTATGAACTCTGTATTTCTTACATTTCGATTGCTTGTAAATCAGTGTTAAACTAGGATCTAGTAGGGTTTTTGGGGCTTTTGAAGATTTGGGGGTTCTATAAACTTGCTTCATTGTTCACGTTTCGTCGGTTGTTTTTTCAACAATTTTGCAAGTTACACCAGCTCCTGTAGCTCAGGTATAAAATTACGCTTTCTTTAGTTGATGATACTATTTTCATATGTGTTCTCTTATGAAGTTGAACTTTTTAGTCTATAGGAAGGAGTTTATTTGAGGCTTAAATTTTGTGGGATAC
This sequence comes from Lithocarpus polystachyus, assembly GCA_033629205.1. Taxonomy (NCBI): domain Eukaryota; kingdom Viridiplantae; phylum Streptophyta; class Magnoliopsida; order Fagales; family Fagaceae; genus Lithocarpus; species Lithocarpus polystachyus. The sequence goes on from CM066163.1 coordinate 42,559,047, forward strand.
ATAATCATTCTTGCAATTATGGTTTGAATACGACACGTTATCATTGGAATGCTATTTAAGCTAGAGCTCATTAGCCAAGTTACAAAGTATGGAAAAGGATATTTAGAGTCAAGGAATGAAACATTGTAAACCACAAAGTGGCATTTGTTCCCTTGCATGAATCTGAAAAATTATCCTGTTTTTAATTATGTATTTTAGCTTATGTTGGGCTAATTAATGTTGTTAGCGGGTATTAGGATTAGCTGGTTGATAGAAACGATGATGCAAGTAGATGGTGAAATTTGATTTCGTAAAATATCAGTTACTCCAAATTGAATATCAGATCTTGCTGTTTTTAAATTAATTCTTTTGCCTATGGTTCTTGGAGTTGGACCAAAGTGCATTCACTTCCCCAATAGGTATGGGGAGGAGGGTGAGGGTGAGGTCACATGTTCAATCCCATTTAGATATGGTAGTTGTGATTTACTTATAAAATAAAAGAAAAGGTTTCTTTGTTCCTCTTTCAAAGAAAATGCCTCACATTAAACTTAAGAATGTCTATGACCACTACTTGTATTATGCATCCACTCTTTTAAAGTATAACCAACTCTAACTTGCAGGGCGAAATGATACACAAACGGCCCCTTGTTGGTGAGGATTCTTATGTAGTTGCTTCTAAGCAACCAAGACAACTGGAACATTCTAGTCAGTGTGCTTGTACTATTAACATTGTCCCTTCCAACAATGCTCCTGAGAGGCCTCAAACTTCAGGTAGGATAGTGTTGCTATTTTCATATACATTGCTTGAGATTCTTGGTAAGAAAAGTGATATATCTTGTGTCATCCTACTAGTCGGCTTGCTATAAATAAGATTTTTGTTTTTATTTTATTTTTTTTTTTTTTTGCATAGAATGACTTGGCCAAAGCATTGACACAGAGATTGGCCATATTGGATGGAATTTCCAATTAGATTTATAGACATAACTTGGGCTGTTCACCATTTCCCTTCTCACCTTCCAGAAGATTTGATTTGACTTATTTAGAATGGAAGCACGCTGCAAGCTTTTTTTTTTTTTTTTTTCCCCATGTACATCTTTTTCAGTCAAACAACAGGGATGTGACTTTGAATGCTTTTTTCAGCTGATTGGTTTAAAAAATTCATTAAAAATCATTTCAACTGACCATTAACTTGCCCTGAACCTGTTACAATGGTTTTCTTGTCACTTGCATGTGTTTAAATTAGTCACATTAGGACTAGTGCTATCATATCTTTAGATTTCCAATTCAATTTTATACCTGACCTAATTCCCATATGACGATGGTGAAGGTGAGGACAGTTTTATTAAATGTCAAGATGAAGGAAGGCTTGTAAATGACGCAATCACTGAAGTCTCAAATGAGACCACAGTATTAGAAACCGGTGCTTCCGGCAGCATTTCCCAATTTTTGTGGGAAAATGGAAGTATCATTGGAGCTGATGTTATGTCAGAGGCAGCAGCTCATTTATCATTTTTTCCGGAATTTTTTGAAGCTGAACACCAACTAAAATCTTTATATCAGTCTGATGAGATCTATTCACCCTTTTTCGATTGTCCTACGCGAAAGCTCGTTTCTGTTGGACCAGAGCATCAAGCTTACGTTCCAGAATGGGGCCTACAGGGTCTTAAGAACTCTTCAGACCATCTGGATAACTCAGATCCTCTGCTGGGCCTTGTACACAAATCAGGTGGAGGCCTCCTGATTGATGATGTTAGTGAGGAGATACTGATGGGTACTCGTGTCATTCCAATGCCTGACCTTGAAGCGTCTGCAAATTCTTGCTACAGAAACAGGGGAACCAGAAGTGACTGTAGGTGCCTTGATGAGGGTTCTGTCAGATGTGTGAGACAACATGTAATGGAAGCAAGAGAGAAAATAAGGGAAAATCTTGGGCAGGAAATATTTGAAGAGTTGGGTTTCTGTGAGATGGGAGAAGATGTTGCAAAGAAATGGACTGAAGAGGAAGAACAAGCCTTCCAAGAGGTTGTTCTTTCTAACCCTGCATCATTGGGGAAGAACTTTTGGGACCATCTCTTGGCAGTTTTCCCTTCTCGAACAAAGAATGACATTGTGAGCTATTATTTCAATGTCTTTATGCTTCGGAAACGTGCTGAGCAGAATAGACTTGATCCACTAAACATTGATAGTGACAATGATGAGTGGCAAAAAAGTGAACTTGGACTGGCAGATGAAGATGAAGTCTCTGTGTTAGAGTCTCCACTTGATCAAGATGCCACTGCAAATCATCAGGAAGATAATGTAGAGGATTGCCTTGATGATATTCAGGTTGAGGATGAGATAGATGCTTGTAACAATGGTGCTAACATCTTTATTCATAGGGTTGGAACTGATGAAGATGATGGGGGAGATATAGATGATTTTTCAGGAACACATGTTAGTACTTTCTATGGTAATTGTCATGTTGATATTGATTTAGAGCTTTGTGGTAAAATTCACGGCAGTAATGGTGAGGATTATGATATTCAAGATGACTCCTGCACATCATATGAGTGCCAGCGTGACAGGGTTGATAGCTGTGGTACACTTGATGGGGAGACTAATGCAAGAGAGTCCGGTGGAGAAATGAAACACTCAATGATACATCTTGTCGAATGTCAAGATGTTTAATGCATCCCAGGATATTTTTATGAAGCATTCCAGGATATGTTTATGAGCCTTGCGATGGTGAAGCTTGGATAATAGCAGACAGGGTGGGGGAAATTTTTACCAATTTGCGGTTTGATTGAATTGCTTCATACGAGTAAAGTGGTTTCATGTTCAGAGTCTTGCAACAAGGATGGCAAGGCCAACTATCAGCTACAGCTGATTTGTTTCCTCCAGCTCTCTTCGTCCTCTTAGGGGCATCGATCATTCCAGGCCTTTCAGATGGCGGATGATATTAAACAAGATTTGCATGGTTGTAGATTATCTGCCTTTTAAGGACGCTGGTTAATATAGTTTTCCTTGTGAGATCTTTTACACATTGGAAGATGTGAAGCATAAAAAGTATTTTCTCAAAAGGTTGTTGATCTCCATGAATGTGTCAAAGTAAGACTCATGGAATTTTGCCTTTTGAGTTTGTGGGTTGCTAAACCCTTATCTGCAAAACACAAATCGTGTTTCTCCTTTTCAGGATCAGCTTGGGATGGACATATCTAGTTTTGATGATTCCATTTCAGAAGACGAAGGCTTCCAACCAACACCACCACGACAAAACAACCCCCCCCCCCCCCCCCCCCCCCCCCCAAAAAAAAAAAAAGATTCCTGTCGAATTGAGGTGTAGTTTGTTATGGAAACTTTTACTATTAATGTTTTATTATTATTTATTTGTTAGTAATTGTGCCTCTTCGTATTTACCTTTTGTATTTATGTTTGTTTGACGCGTTGACTGGTGTTATACCAAAGCGGATGTGTTCTCAGACCTTAATTCTTTGCCTAATAAATATGAGCTATTTAATAAGATAACATGCTAGCGCCTGGTGCTCTTAGTATTCTGAATAATTCCATTTATAAAAGTAGCAGCACCATCGGATCTTGCTTCATTGGTTTTCATATTGACAAATTTTTTTTTAACGAACTAAAAAAATGGGTAGGAGGCGACCTGAGTTAGTGTCTTTCACCACTGGTGGCAAGTTGAGAGCTAAAATGTATAATGTATGCTGAAAAGTTGTACTATATAACATCCCCATGACCAAAAGACTTAATTATGAATCTAAACATTTGCATTAACTCATGCGAAGATTTTTGTCTATTTTAGCATAGGTATCTACTTTTTCTAATTTATATACTCATTTTTTAAAACATCTTTTATCAAACTATTTATTTTACACAACATTTTATTAAAATATCAAAATTTCTAATTGTTTTTCTTTCTTTACACACAATAATTACCATTTATTCTATTTTTATTCTCGAGATACGTAAAGAAAGAATAAAAAATTAAATGCAAAATAAATAGTGCCAATAAAAATTTACATAATTATTATAAAAATTATATATTTTTACACAACTTTATAGGACTAGATATAGGTGAATTTAAGGCTTTGTTGGCTAAAATGTGGCCATTTTTCTATTATATAAAGCAAAGTGCTCTAATTGGCTGGTCCTGAACCTGGCAAAATGCACATTGGTAGGCCGGGGTGTAGCTTCCGACCCGACCCTCTTGGCTAATGGGACATGGTCTTGTTGGGCCTGGCCCTTTCTAGGCCCTAGGCTTGTGGAATTTACACCTTCCACTTGGTCAGTATTTTAAGGCAAAGGTTCCTCTGCCTAGCTGCTATGACTAAAGATTATTTAGGGGAGAGAGAGAGAGAGACAAGGGGTGGTAAACCCAATAAAATGTGGGAAAAATTAACAGATGTCGGACATTTATTTAGAAAATATGATTTTTTTTATAGTTTTTTATATTATCCATAAAAGTTTTATTAAATTTTTTTAAACATAATTAATTAACAAATGCCCTAAGAACACCCATTAATTAGACTCATAAAATATAGAAATTTTCATGTTCCATGGCATAAATGGAAAAAGAACTGTACAACATATGTTAAGTGAGATGGTTAGTCATATTTGTATGTGTAGTAACTACACAATCACCTTCAGTTAAAATGCCATCTTTTGTGCATTATCTGCTTGTTTAGATGGTTACCAATCTTTTGTCTCTTCAACCTGACAATCAATAAACATTCTTCCCACTTAGCACGGTAGCCACATCAATATTTTATAATCAATGCATATAGATTAAATACAGAAAAAGGAAGTCCAAAACTTGCATTTCCCAAAATACAGTTCTATTCTACTGTTCTACTATTTGAAACAACAAAATTGAGATACGAAAACAGGTTATTCTTAGAAAAATCAATGACAATATTTCTGCTTTATTTTGACTAATAAGGTGGAAGCAAGCTGCAATGCAAAGGAAAGAATATTACTAAACTGTCAAAAAAAAGGGAGGACAAATTCTATGGAGTATCAAGGTTCCCAAAGAGAATGAATGAAGAACTATGGAGATTTATCAGAAACAAAAAGAGATATAAAGGTAGTACAAAAAGTTCCAATCTAAGCTATAAGCAGAAAGCATAGGAAAGCTTCACCTATACATGGGTCATACCAAATCAGCAGCATTTGCTAGAAAGTTAATTGTGGCCATGTATGGGAATATCTTTTCTCAGTTAGGAATTAGACCCCCCATTAGCTCATGCTTCTGATCATTTTCAACCCACGATGACTTAAATCCAACACCAACATTAGTATCTTCCTCAAGAATAATTGGGAGATCAATACCAACTATATTAAGGATATCAGAAATCTCTTCCTTTGTTACTACGGTCTCTTCAGAAATGACCTCAGAATTTTTGATTAAATGAGCTCTCTTGTGACCACCCAAAGCTTGACCTGATGCAAAAACCTTAAAGCAGATATGGCACTTGTGCTCTTTTCTCTCCTTGAACTCATAACTTGTCAGAGACACTCTACTTATCTTCTGCTCCTCAGAGTTCTCCCTACATTCAAGATTAATAACCTCGAAATTAGCCTCAGTTTCAGGAACAATATTACTCTGGCTGCTCGTTTTGCAGTTCCAAATTTCCAATACAGGGCAATTTGCAGTTCTGTGTATTGACTGGTGGCCTCCAAGTGCCTGGTATGAGTGGAAATTCTTGTTGCAGGTCTTGCACTTGTATTCACTATTCTCCCAAGAATTATTTGATTTACTTAGGATTGCAGAATCATCAAAAGTACATATCTTCTTGCAAGACTTTCCCCTCAAGTGAGAACCACAAGCAGCAAGCTTGGCTTTCTTGTTCAACCCAAAATTCATGGATCCTGAATTGGCTGAATCCAAACCATAGTCTTCTGTAAAATCCTCTTCTAATTCTACTTCAGTGGGCTTGTTTTTCATCTCATTACGGATATCCTTCTCCGTCTTATCATTGTATGATGCTAATCCAAACAAATCCTCCATTTTAGGCATTTTACATTCACCATCCCTATAAAACTTTTCAAGTGGAACTTCCAGTTCAATCTTTTCATCATCACTTCCAAACCCAAAATCATTTTCAGTGGAGACGATCTTAGAATCTGAAACATAGGAACCAAACTCCTCCACCCTTGGTTTCTTCATCTTTAAAGACTCATTGAACTCACAAGCAAAAATTCCACCCCCATCATCACTGACAATTCGCTTATTTTGTTCCAATGATTTAGCCTCATAAGTGACAGAATCATTATCCGAGAACTCAGTAACCAAATTAAATCCACCCCAATTGACTATACCCCTTGACAGCATCATCAAGCAGATAGCTACCTCTTCTACTTCTTGCTCAATATCAGTACAGGATACGGATTCATTCAAATTAGAAACAAAAGAATTAGGAGTAGTCTTGTACCTCATTCTGTTTGATCTCTTTCTCCGCACCAACCCCTGGATCTCACCGTTGGATTGATTCTCCATTTCTGTCTTACGGCTTGAACTAGTCCATGATTCATCACAGACCACAAGTCTTTCACAGTGACTTTTCCTGTGCCTGTGGGTAGTGAGAGCTTTCAATGACCCAAACCCTTTGCCACATTCATCACAGTTAATTCCACTTCTCTCTCTCCCGGAGTGATGCCTCATATGACCAAACAGAGCTCTTAAAGATTCAAACCCTTTGCCACACACTTTACAGACAATTTCTTGCCCTGAAGTATTACGGTTAGAGCCTGAAAACTTCCAAGACATCTTGGGTTTTTCTCTTAGGCCATACCTAGTATGCCTACCAATACCATTTTCAATATCCATGTTGCTCTTGCTCACCTTTTTCTGTCCTTTGGTTGGATTGTGGTTCGTATGGCTATGACACCTCATGTGACCTCCCAAGACTCTTCCATTCATAAAACTCTTGTTGCAGAGCTTGCACACATGCCTCTGTTCTTGGTCTTGGCCCATGATATTATCAACCAAGCCAATGTAACTGGACAAAGAAACCCAAACAAAAGCTAAAAACTTTTCCAAGAAAGTTCACATTCTAGAAAAAAAAACAAAAGAAAGTTCAACAAACAAAGGAATTACGCAACACCTAGATGAGAAAAGACCGAGGTTAACAAGAAGATCATGAGGGTTCTTGTTTTTTGATGTGTTTGGGAGATATACCTTCAAGGTCCTTATGGGAAAAAACACAAGATCTGAGCCTCCTGAAAAATCTTGCCTTTTGAAGTCTCTCTCTCTCTTGGGAGCAAGAAATATGTAGACAAAGTGTCGAAATGAAAAGGGATCCTTGGTTGTATGGCAGTAATGGGTGCGAATTTGGACAAAGAAAAGTATAAAAGAGAGTAGAGAGGATAGATCTCTTTTCCTCTCTAAATTTTTGTTCTCTCTTTATATTTAGAAGGATAAATCTTGCATGGAAAGCAAACTAGCAAAGCAACAATCTTGAGTGGTGTTCCGATGCTACATGCTCATGTACTCTACCTGACTCGGGCATTTCAGCAATTATCAGAAAAAAAAAATGTTGATTTATTGCTGTTGGTGATTGTTCATTTTTTGCTACATATTGGTGAGCTGTGGTTAACATGTTATTCTCGTGTGCAAAATGCATCTCACTTACGGTTACTCTGCCACTTCGTTTTTATTAAATGTGGGGACAATTTTTAGCATTAAGAACACAACATTTTGTCCTTAGGAACTAGCAGGGCAATTGGGTGGGATGGGTTCAGATTTTGGATACCTCATTCCCACCCTATCCCCTTTCTAGAGTGGGAAAAACTCGCGCCAGGGACATGTAGTTGGGTTTGGGTTAGGTTTAAAGGTATATTACTAACTTTAAAAATTATGTTTTATATTTTTTCTAGAAAATAATATATTTTATTTGATTTATATATTAAGTCATGCATTATGTAGATATAATACTGTTGTATCCTATCATTTTTCCTTCTATAACGCCAACATATTTGTTTACCAAGTTCATTGGAAATTTTTTTTTAAGAAACAACTTCGTCATAAGTTATATATATATATATATATATATATATATATAATAGTTACAATTGGAAAGATAGGAAATACTAAACATTTTCATTAGAAATACCAAGAGTTGTTAGTTAAGCAACAAGGCTCATGGCCCATTATAATAGTATAATATTATCGAAAAAACAATTAAACCAAATTGTGATTCATAGAAAATTATGACACTAAATCCAAAAAAAAAAGCCCTATGCACACGCGAAGTGCGTACAACGAGGCTAATACATATTCAACCATATTATTTAAGCTTTACAAACTGGTAAATTTGAGGGTATTTTGAACATCAAAATTAAAGATTCCAAATAGGGGAAGCCTCTTAAATAGTAGTATAGATAATAGTATTAAACATGTTTACCCAAGATACAATTGAAGATTATCAAAAAAATGAAAAAGAAAAGAAGATACAATTGGATAAACATTTTTCGTGTTTTGCTTTTTCTATTTTATTTTTTATTTTTTTGGCTTTGAAATTAAATTTTTTTGAATATAGATGTAATAATCTGAAGGAGGAATAAAAAAACAAACCTTATACATATGTCCAATTTAGAATTAGGATCCAAAGTGGTTTATGAAATAATACCCACAAAAAAAAAAAAAGATCATAACAAAATTCCACAATATTTTCCCAAAATTCTTCTCTAATTTGTGGTAGGACCTGCATAATCTTATTTCATTTTATCATTATTACTTATGGTGGGTTTCTGAAAGGAATACAAATTTTACTATATTAAACTTTTAAATTAATGTGACAATTAATGTAATTGGTGGCTTCAACTATCTTATAATTGAATATAATTACCTCTTTATGATTTGTAATGTACCTCTTTATGATTGGTGACATTCAGTTTAGTTTTTAAGTAGTAAAATAGTTGTACTTGCAACACGGTTCTTTGTGAATTTTTTTTTTTAACTTTTGATAACTATTTTTTTTTTTGAGAAAGTTTTAATAACTACTTAAGTAATCAAAATGTTACCACCGCACACCATTGTTGCCATGGTTACTTCACAAGTTAAGTGTTTGTAGGGGTGTTAAGGGCAAGAGTCAGTTTTTAGGAAGGAATTTCATACACACATATACACTTAAATTAGATTCTAGTAGAATTTCTATCTTGTTTTTTTTTTTTTTTTTAAAGTCAAAATGTTTTTTTTAGAGAGTTTTAAGTTATGGCGTCTACTCCTGATGATAGCTCTTTTATCATCAAATCAAGACACCAATCAGTTTTTAATGTAAGCGAGCATTGAACCCTAAATCTCTTATTCAACCATCAGAGATTTTACCAGATAAGTTAACTGGAACCCACTATGAAATATTATTGGGTGCAATAAAAAAAAAAAAAAAAACTTGTGAGTCAAGAAGCTTAGAGAAGTCTACTATAATATACTCCTATAGTAGAATTTCTATTTTCTTATAAAAAAAAAAATAGTCAAAATATTGTGATATATTATTCGACGCAGGAAAAAATAAAAAAATAAACTTGAACTTTCTCATAGGTTTCATAGAACTCTACCATAATATACTTGTTTGTCAAGCAAAGACTTGACAGCACAAACCAAAACCAGAGAAAAGACCCCTCATCAAAATCAAAGAAAAACCATGAATCCCTTGAAACAAATCTCCCTCAACAACATCAAATCCCTGAGCCTTGTCGAACCCCTAAAACTCATCAACCTCTCCAAACCGAAACCATCAATAACTCAACAAGTCCGCAACTTGGGCACTAGCCGCCGCGACCCTCACGAGATCAAGCCCCCACGCAACTTGCTAGGCATCCACTTCGTCCCTCAAAAACGAGCCTACGTAGTGGAACGCTTCGGTAAGTTCATACAGATTCTTCAGCCAGGACTCAACTTCTTGATCCCTCTCATTGACAAAATTGCCTACGCTCATTCTCTCAAAGAGCAAGCCATTCCCATCTCTGACCAGACCGCCACCACCGTCGATAATGTCCCCATCGTCATTGACGGCATGCTTTACATCAAGATCATCGACCCTCTCCTAGCCTCATATGGGATAGAAAATCCTATATTTGCTGTGACACAGCTCGCACAGACCACCATGCGCAGCGAGCTCGGGAAGATCACGCTTGATAAGACCTTTGAAGAGCGTGACAGGTTGAATAAGAACATATTGGGGGCTATTAACAACCATCCTTTGAAAACTCACTGGGGCTTGGAGTGTCTTCGTTACGAGATCAAAGATGTTACCCCTCCTAATGGGGTTAAGGTGGCCATGCAGTTGCAAGCTGAGGCTGAGCGCAGAAAGCGCGCACAGATTCTGGAAGCTGAGGGGTATTACTACTCTAGACTCTCATAAATTACTAATAAGATCTTTCTATTTAGAAAATATTGTGATTCTTCGGAAATAAAGTTTTGTTCATTTTAAAAGGGCAGAAGGTTTTTCATTTATTAAAAAGATGAAATTATTATTATTATTTTTTCATTTAAAGACTTTATTTTTTTGTCTTTACGAGTGTCAGAAAATTGTGAATTCAATTATTTTATCAATATTGTAATAGGTTAAGGGAGTCGAGTACGAATGTGGCACATGGGAAGAGGAGTGCGGTGGGGCAAAGATAAACCAGGTGAACAGGGCTAGGGGAGAGGCGGAGGCAATACTCGCAGCCGCCAATGCCACAGCAAAGGGGATTCTTGAGCTGTCCAAGGCAATTACGGGGAAGTGTGGGTTTGAGGCGTCCAGCTTGAGAATTGCAGAGCAGTATATCGAGGCGTACAGCGAGATTGCCAAGGAAAGTACCACCACCTTGGTTCCAAGCAAGGTTGGGGATCCGGCAGCCATGGTGGCTCAGGCTCTCGCTATTTACAAGAGTTTGAATGGGAGCACTGGGTCTAAAATAATGACTGCAGCTCAGTAAAGATATGAGAATGCAGAGGTCTGTCTGTCGACTGTAATTGGTGCAGGTGACATGATTTAGTACTAGTAGAATTATGTAGGATTAGTTCACTACCTAATATATATTCTCTCCATCTTCTCTAGGAAATCTCATTCAGAATGATGCTGCAGATCAGGACCTAATGCTTTTTATCGGATTTGTTTACCAACTTTACTCTCCAATAATATATGCTCATATTACTGTCCTACGAAAGGAAACATGCTATTTCATTATGAGAGATTGCATTAATTAAGTTTGATTAGTTCACTACCCAGTATCTGATACAAGCCCTGAGAGAAGCTCTTGGAAAGGTACTTGATTCTGGATCACGCAATGGCTTAAAAGAAATATTTCATTTGCAAATTCAATTAATTCTTTCTTATAAATGACTGGTTATTATGATCATCATGATTCTTTGATGCATATATCTCCAAAGTGAAACCTCCTAGTAATTATTAATTGGACTTCCTTAGAAGCTGAGTGCACATACAACTTGAAGCTTATAGAATGGCTGAGTAATCAGTAAGTTCTGATCTTATTTGAAGGATATAAGAGTGTCCTGTAAACATCTTTTACCTGGATGGATTTAAAAATAACGTTGTCTGCCTGTTTAACTAATCAGTAAGATTCTAAGTAGTTAGCATGCATATACGCACATCTGTATATTGCTTTAGTGGAGAGCTTTCATCATCTGAATCTTATCTGTTTTATTCATCATTAACAGTACCAATTCATGTAGCATAAGTCAGATTATGTTCACTGCATTATCCTGAGTTCTGACTAATAACTACAAACATATATTGGTTTTAAACTTTTAATAGTAAGGCGCACCCACCACACGTCTAGAGATGCATCATTTTTGTTTAAAGAAAAAAACTTAAAGAGACAAATAGACTGGAAACTAGATCTATCACATAACCAATGAGAAATCATGATAATTGAGTCAACAATGCCTTCATATCATATAAATGGTAATGTCTACTAGTTCACCATTTTATCAGTCTGTAGACTATGCACGCATGCATATATGGTAGTGGTAGAAGTGAGTGAAAAAAGAAAAAATAAATGTGGACGTGCAATTAACTGCGACAACAAGCTTTTATCCTCTAGGCAATGCAGGTTTTTACCAGCACAAACCTAAGAACAAATATCTACATTTGTGAATTTGTATGTGCTTCCTAACAACTAATAGCTGAATTAAACTGTCTCGCCTAAAAGATTTCTTCTTTAGACTGCTTTACATACACATGAACCTACTAAGCTAATTCTCCATGTTGATAAGAAGTAACCAAACCTAGATTTACTGAGACTTATCATTCGGAATAAAAAAAAATCAAACCTCACATGAACAGATCCGGGATTTTCTCCAGTATCTTTGTACTCAATATTTGTTATGGCCTCAATGTCATCCTCTTCCTGATATTCAGGCTTCACACATCGAACAGGCACTGTGACAGAGTACACAGTACCCAGGTCCGCATCCGTGGAGACACTAAAGTGGACATTATTATGTGAGTCTCTATCTCCACAAAATCAGATAGGGCTCCCACAATATTGCTGGCAGTCTTCCTTTTTCCCTCATCTCTAACAGCACATCGATCTCAGAAGAGGATCATCTTCAAGCATTGCTTGGCTATTCTTGTATTAGGGTTCCTTGTTGTTGCTGAAGGGAAAAGCATCTTCCATGCCAGGTTTAAAAGTTCAATAAAACTCATAAGGATCAATAGCTCTCATTTTTAAACTTCTAGAACCAATGACCCTCACCTGAAACCTGAGGGACCAAAAGCGCTCACTTACTAGACGTCAGGAATCAACGTTATATTTTGATCAAATGGCTTTGCTTGCAATGGCAAGTAGTATTAGTGACAGCATCTCAATGTTGCTTGTGTTGGCGGTGGTGATGAATCAACCACCTAAATGTGTTAACAGTAAACTATCATGAAAACATTGATAAGTACATCATCGACCTTAAGTAAGATGGGAAGGGTATAAGATGCGAGGATAGAGCATAAAAAAAGTTCAATATCCAAAACCTCCTATCCTTGAGTCTTGACTCACATTCTTCCCATGAACCAATTTTCAGGATAAACAATCCGATTTCAGAAATTGGCAATAACCAAACATTCAGTGAACTAAAATGTAATCGGAAGATCCATATGTGAGTATCAAGGCAATAAAATTTAAATGATCTCAAAGAAGCTAGCCAGGTTGGTTTCTAACAAGAAGTTTTTGAAAACTAAATATAATTTTAAACGAAAATAATAAAATAAAATCGGCATACTCTATTTCAAGCCGGAATATATAAATACTTACTCATAGCCCCAATGACATCAACCAAACATTAAAAAACAAACAAAGCACTTTTTGCGATCCCAGTATATTTCACTGAATTGTTCCTTTAATACTTAGATTTTTCACACACAAGAAGCAAACACCGTGGTAAAACAAGAAGTAAAGATTTTACAGCTGAATGAGCACATCACATGTGGAGGGAAAGAATGAGACCTTGGAACGTGGAAGAGAGGCTTGATAGGAGACGAGCCCATTGTTGCAAAGACCCTCAGCGCCCCAGCAACTGCCATTTCGGTTTTAGTCCTTTGATTTTGAGTTTTCTCAAATGCTAGAGCTGAGCCTGAAATTATGCTACTATAATGTTGATGAAGAGGGAATAGAAAGAAGGTCAAGGGTATCTGTATCATGGTGAATTTGAAAAGGGACTGAGGGTACTCTGGACTAACGGAAATTTGTGGCAACAACTAGACCTGATCCATGGTTTTACTCTATAGATTGTAAAATAAAATTCAGCAGCAAAGTTCGTTATTGAGGCGACAACTCCGACTTTACAACTTTCGTACTCAGCGCAACATAAAACTATGTAGAGCAATTTGCTCTGGAATTCATATACAGGAAGCGTCATTAGGTGAAGGTGTCAACAATTACATTATGAAGAATCTCCTATAAACAATTTGGAGTGTATGTAATTAATACTATATGATATGGAGCATAAAACAATTGAAGAGGCGACAAAAACCAATTTTTAGTTCCAAATTTTTTGGGTCAATATGAATTTTTCAACAAGCTAATTAGGATCAGTCACATATACTCAGGAGGGAAATCCTCAAGAAAGTCAATTACGCCTTTAATTCTCATTAATTGTGCACAAGCCAAAATGGTAAATAAGATAATTTATTCTCATATTCCATCATATGCTGAATATCAATTCAGAGAAAATGTGACACTTCACAGCTCATGAATTCATTTTCCAAGCGAAACCTTTCAATTGTTTTGAGCATGATGGCAAAATACAAAAGCTATGTAAAATGGAATGGACAGAAGAATCGAATGGGGTAGGTGTATTTGAAGGAGGAACATTTGTGGCTGGAGTGGGTGAGGTTTCAACATACACAGCAGCTCTCATTCCATGATAGGCATAGCAGTAGCCTCCACTGGATAGGAAGTAATATGGCCTTGCCTCTGTGAGTTGTAACACATCCCGACCAACCCTTGTAATGTTGTTAATGAAGCCTTGCTCATTTGCACTTCTCATAACTTATCTTCTTCACCTCCAGAACACTATATATATAGTAGTACTTGTCAAATACGAAATCTTGTAATGAAACATAGTTCAGACATAAACCCGAAGTCAGGTTGACAGCTAAATAGAATTTACTCTTATCAGTAAAATCTAATAATTATATCGGAATGAAAAAAAAAATATATATATATATATATATATATCTCTGTAATGCATTCTTTGCAGTTGGTAATGCTTCAACATTACCAGTAATTCAAACACTAGAGTGATGAGTGAATAACTCCAACCCACAGATTTAGTGCAAATCAATTTTCTCTTTTATGGGAAACTGCATAAGATAGTCTGCCATTCCTATCTCAGCCACCATGACAAGAACAGCTTAGGACCGCTGAAGAGGCTATTCTACAAGTGTTTTATATTGACTTTGTTCTAAAACTACCAAAAATGGAGCGGAAAATGTTTGTTTGGTATAAACCCCGAAAATATTGTCACACCCGTTGATGTACACTTAGTACATACAACATTCATAACTTCACAAGTTATATCCATATATATATATATATATATATATATTTTGATATCCACGTTTAAAACCTAAAATAAGTGATGCATACAGACTAACAAATGTATGAGAATCAATGTCCATAGAACCCATCAAAATAAGCTCTTAAAGCCCCAAATAGACCGTTGTTTTTTGGGGGGAGGGGGGCTTAGACTCTTAAGCACAAGTTGTAGCATTTTTAGGTGGATTATATATAAATATATATATATATATATTATTTTTAATTTGATAGTTAGGGGTGGAAAGATTTGAACTACTAGATATCTTCGTTAAAAATACTAAGGGATGCTAATTGAGCTACGCAGCACTTGACATATCCTCACGTATTCAAAGTTTTACATATAACTACCAATTAAAAAACATTAGTAATTTACCAAATTAGTCATACGATCCATTAAATAATAAATATATATATTTTTATAAATCGCCACATAATAAATGATAAGAATATAATTTTAGTTACTTGACTCATTAAATAACAAATATGAATAATCTTAGTTTGGAGCAAAATTTTATCAATGTGAAAAGGAATACCGAGATTCAAATAGTAACAACGGCCACACACCAAAAGAAAAAAAAAAAAAAATCATAATCATAAAGTAAGAAAATTAGCTAGAGAAGGAAGCATGAAGGGTGGAGAGGGTTCAAACCCTTCAGGGATGAAAAGATTATGTAAGAAAAATTGGAATGCACAAGTCCCAAATAAGGTTATGGAGAGTGTGTCAAAATATTATTCCAAGGAAGATGAACCTTTTTCACAGTAAAGTCATCGACGATCCCACATGTGGCTCTGGGCCCGAAACTGTTATGCATGATTGTGTGAATGCAAAAAGGTATGGAGCTATAGCAAGCTGTGTCATGTGATTGACGGGCAAGGAGAGTTTATAGATATCCTTTAGAAAATTGTGATGAATCCCAGTATTGATTCCAACTCGATTGATGATTGCCTGGAGTGTATGGAAAAATAGAAATGAGGTGCGCCATGGGGATGGGGGAAGGAAACAAACACCTGTAGAGATGTGTATGAAAGCAGTAAAGTCCTTTAATGGAACATCAAGCCGCCCAGGAGAGTACTCCAGAGTCTAGACAGTAGAGAGAGTAGACCTTTAGAAAACTGTAAGTGGGTTCCACCTCTACCTGAATGGTAATCTTTAAAGCATTTCCATCAGCTATTTTATAAAAAATATTATTTTAATACATTAAAATCTTACTTTATTATTTTATTACATCATTTTATAATATTTTATTTATGTTTTATTCTTCAATTCTATATATTAAAATAATATTTACTATACATTAAAATAATATATTAACTCCTTCCTACCATCATCATCATCAACAACAACAACAACACAACTACCACTGCCGCAACAACAGCCACCAACAACCATTGCCGCAACAACACCGATTGCCACCACCAGTACAAACACACATCCACCAACGCCACCTTAAAAAAAAAAAAAAACACACACACACACACACACAACCAGAGAGATTGACACAAACTCACATCCATTAAACCAAACAAACCCACATCCCAAATCCACCAAATCAAACAAACCCACATTCCAAACCCACCACTGGCACAAACCCACATCCACCAAATCAAACAAACCCACATCCCAAATCAAACAAACCCAAAAACAAAACCCACCACCGCAGGCCGATTGAGAGAGATTCGATAGTGGGAGGTTCCAATGACGTGGTGGATGGTACGAAGCTCGGCAGCATGGCATGGTGATGGTACGAAGCTCGTTGGTGTGGCATGCTGGTTAGTGGCATGGTGAGATCGGCGTGGCAAGATTGGCAATGGTGAGATCAGCGTGGCGAGAGGGCGATGAGAATGTCAGGCAGAGAGAGAGAGAGAGAGAGAGAGAGAGAGAGATGTGTTGCAGACGGAGAGAGAGATATGTGATGGGAGGAGAGAGAAAAGTAAATAAAATAAGCCAAAGTATTTTTGACATTGATGTCCATGTCGTCTCATATTTGAGATGCTACTGTAGCGGTGTAGCAAAATTTTTGAGATTTGGAATACTTAATGACAATTGGTTTTTGGTGTTTGGTGTGCCAAATACCAACTATTTGGCAGTTGGCACACCTGATGGTAGTGCTCTTACAAATTGATATATCATCAGATTCGTAACCAAGCTTAAAATGAACAAAGTTAAATTTTCTAACTTTTCGTATGTCTCTTTTTTTGTGTGAATTTTGAAAATCTAACCGTTGAATTTCATGTTCCATATGTTGTTAACATGTATATCAAATTTCGTTCAAATTGGATATTATTTACTATTCGAACAATAAACTTATTTGTTATACACAATTTTAGATCATAAAAATTTGAAATTTTAACATTTTTTATGAGATAGCAATTGATCTTTGATCTTCTTGAAATTTTACATGCTTGAAGAATATAATAAAAACATGCAATCTTACTGTTAGATTTTCAAAATTCATACTCAATATAGAGATATATAAGGAGTTTGTAGAGTTTCTTTTCAAACTAGTTTGGGGAGAAATTTTGTTCACTTAAAATTTTATTGTGTGTTTATAAAAAATAAATATATATTATAATTTATTCATTGAAATATAAATTTTTTAAATAGCATTGAAATATAATAAGATAAGTATGACAACATTAAGAAGTATGATATTATTATACTATTAGTCGCAGACCCACACGATACATGAGAATAAATAATTAAAATGATAAAAGTATAAAACTACAACTTTACGTGATGCGTAAGGTTGTAACCTTAAGTTACAACCAATTTTGTAACTAAAATTTATCCTTCTTTTTGTAAGTTTTCTTTTAAGTTTGGCTCAAAAAAAAAAAATCTTCATATTTGGGTTGAAAAGTATGAAATTTTATTTTATTTGGGCTAAACTCTTTAGTTTTGAGTTAAAAAATACAAAGAAAATAATAAAATAGATATTAGAAATTAGAAATATGAGCCTTAAAAATGCAATAAAAATGATAAATATTCAAAAGTCTTATTAGGTCCACATTAATTATATTGGTCCATTTTGTCCTCTTCAGTCCAATTTGGTCATATTCGGTTCATTCAGTCCTATTTAGTCCATTCTGTCCACTAAAGTTTATTCGGTCCAATTTGGCCCATTCAGTCTTATTCAGTCCACTTTGGTCCATTCGGTCTACATTGGTCCTATTCGGTCCACATTGATCCTGTTTTGTCCACATTGGTGAGGTGACATGCGCAAGATCCTGCCTGATTCAAGGGAGATGGCCTTTGACAAGAATTAACTAACACAGTAAGAGTCCTAGAAATCTGCTGCCACCCTACCCCACCCAAACCCAAACCCACCTTGAAGTATTTGTTGGGTACAGCCCGTCAAAAGGAGTAGAAGGACCCAATTATCATACTGCATGTACAATTCTACAATTAGCCTCAAAACTGGTTTAATTCGAATAGCTCTGTTCAAATGAACTTAAACATAGGGAGGGGACCATTGGTGATTGGCTCAATTTTAGTGACCAAACAATGTTAGCAAGAAAAAGAGAAGGAGGTTCTTTTAAAGAAAACTAAGATCGCTCTTATCCAAAAAAAGAAAAAAAGAAAACTAAGATCGTTGGTTGGATGAGCGAGTTGAATTTATATTCTAGCTCTATCTTTCTAAAAAAAATATATTCTATCTCTATCTTTCTTTTTTTTAGATACGTGCATTAAGATTCATTTGAAAAATATATTCTATCTCTATCTTTCATTTTTTTTTAGATGCATGCATTGAGTGAGAGGGTTTCAATCTATGGTATCTACTCCGAGAATTGAACCTCAGATCTCTTATTCAACTATAAAAAAACTTTACCAGTTAAGTTAATTGAAACCCACAAAATTTGTCTAATCTATACTACTATTTAAGGGGCTCCCCTGTTTGGATTCCTCATTTTTTTGATTTAAAAATACCCCTACACTCCTATGTTGATATAGAGACAAAACTAAAAGATGATTTGGTAAAAATACAATTCTAACTCCTACTAAAACATTGCCTAAAAAAGACAAAACTTAAGTATAGTACCTTAGATATTGTTCCTTAGGTTTACCTCTTAAAATTTAGTCATGTGGCTACTTAATTAAAAAATATACACTTTCATCCTATGAGTAAAAATTGACATGATAAAATCTTAAAAGAAGAACCTAAGGAACAACACTTAAGAACTGTACCTAAGTTTTGCCCGCCTAAAAAATATGATCACTCTTCTATTGATTTTCAAATTGCTTTATCCACTTATAAATTAAATTCTCAAAATAAAATTAAATATAAAAAATAAAGATAATTTTTGTTTTTGCAATAAAATAAGTTCACTAAGCCCAATGTTTTCACTAAACTTAAAAAACAGTCTCATTGAACGCGCTATGGCCAGTCTTATTAACTATTAAGTGGTGCTCTGGGACAAAGATGGTTTGGACTTTTTTCATAAATAATGCTTAGTACAAGTCTTGGTAATAGACGAATAAAAAGAATTTTATATAAAACATCAATATCAGTTCACATTTTCTCATAAAGATTAACGAGTGTCATTAGTAGAATATGTGTACATGAGCACATGATGAAAGTGACAAAACAAGTACATATAGCAGCACATGGTTAAAGCTTGGTTCATATATAAAAATTATAAAAATAAAAAAAAGAAGAGAAAAAAAGAAAAGAAAAAAAAGTCAGAAGCATATCCGCATTTTACGCAGTTGAATTCTCCAATAAATAAAATCTCAAACAATAAAACCATATCATATCTTAGTGTTGCACTCGCAGATTGCAGTCCAGTCAACATATTTGAAACTCAAACATCATGTACTCACTCACTCACACTACCTTCCCCCAATTTTAGGTCAGCTACCAATCCATCCCATCCCATCCCATGAAGAAAACCAACACACATCATAAATTAAAATTACCCCCCAAAGAAAAGAAAAGAAAAAAAAAAGGTGGATTACAACTCGATTCCTTTCTTTTCTACAAATTGGTTTAAGGAATGTCTCAAGTATAATTGAATGCCCTCATTAAAATGCAGAATTTTTGAAGATCAACAATGCTACCAGTACCAGAAGAATGCATCCCACACTGCACCAATGGCAAAAACCATTGGCAAAACAATCATGCCTCTTGAAGTCAAAATAGGAGAGCTGCTTTTTTCATTCAATGGGGTTGATGTGGGAGGAGGTGGTAGGTTTTCCACATGTATAGCTAGCTTCATGCCACCATAGCAGAACCCCTTGCCACTAATGACATAGTAATTTCGCGTCACATTCAGTGGAACCACATCCCTTCCAGCTCCGGTGGTCCAATTGTGAAGAAAATTATCAGAATTGCACGACTCATAGTCCGTCTTGTTCACCTCTAGCACGTTCATCTGGTTCCTATCATACACAAAAACTGGGGAAAACAACAATGAGTTACTCAGCAGCTTAAATATTAACCTTCAAATTAAGTAAATAGCAGTGATATTACATGGCTGTGCTGAAATATTAGAAAGAAATCACTAAAACATTCTCCAAACAAGCAAACCAAGTATTTAAGAGAAATAATATATGAAATGTTTAAAATTTAACAATTCAATTATGAGCATTAAATCTAAACATTCTCTGTTGACATTAGCTAGGGTTAGCATCATCAGCAGATTACAAGAAGTGCTTCTTTTATATGTTCTTAATGAACTTGGCATTGCCCTATCATAAGCATGAATGAGTGATACTGACTCCCACTTGATGCTAATCTATACTTTCTGCAAGGTACTCACACTTCACATGCAAACTCCTCCTTTTAGAGCTTTACAAAATTACAATTGAGATAAAGGCTCAATTGAAATAGTTTGCTTGTGCCAAATGTCATAAAATAGATAGGAGGGTCTAACTCAGCTGAGAGCATAATGACTAATAGAATGTAGAAACAACATTATGTATGTGGTATGGTATTGATGTAGAGTCCAATCAAACATGTTCACTAATTTATGATCTTCCAGTGATTAATAAACTACAATAGCTTTGTTCCCTTAGGAAAGATCAGATTCGGTGGGATGCACAGATTGTCCCAAAAACTTAAAAGTGGCTAAGAATCTGATCAGTAATGAGTATCTCAAGCCAACCAACTAACACTCCCCTTGTCCAAACCAAGAACATTGTTTGAAGAGTTCAAAAATCATGTCAGAGAACCTCATCATCTGAGATGCTTAAGTTATAAGAAATCTGGCCAAACAATAAAATTGAGGCTCAAGTTGGCACTGTATGTTAGACTCAATCCTACACAGCAAAACTTTAAATAAAAGAAGCAAGATAGTTCAAGTTGAAGGCAACAGTGAAAGATATGTCTAGATCAAGAAAGAAGAGATTTTTACCATTATTTATCAATAAAGCTAGCTAACTACAGCGCAAAAGAATAAAGACAAGCACTTTCTTGGCACAAACAGAAGCCCAAGAGAGTTCAAGAAAGTAGCAAATCTACATAAGTAATCCTAAACTAAAGAACAACTTAATCCTTAAATCTAAGCCAGCCCGGACAGTCATGACCAAAACAATGAAGAAATCAAAATTCAAAATACTACTACAAGCACCAGTTCACCACCCACTTTTAGTTGCTGGAAAAGCAAAGCAAAATAGTTCTTTTTTTTTTTTGGTCAGCAAACAAAAGACTCAACTCAACAAAGCTGAGCATAGTGTCAGGGAAATTTTTTTGATTTCTCAGGTCTGCTGTCTGCATTAACCACTTTTTTTTTTTCTTTTATCTTTTCCTCTTTCCATTTTCTTGCATCTTCAGGCAGGCAAAGTGGGCCATAAGTGTAAGTTTCACAAATTAACAACAACAATTTTAAGATCTGTGATAATCTGATATGTGCAAACGGTTTTTACACAAAAAGATAAGCATTTCAACAAAATCAGTGGAAAGAACTCTCCGGTCTCCATAAAGCAGAAATTTTATCTTAAGACAGAAGGCAAAATAAGTAGCAAAAACAAGGAAAAAGCACATAATCTCCACAACCCAATTTAGATCTATCTCATTTTAGCTGCAACTTGAAACTAAACCTGACTAAACCGTGAAAGAACATGAATTTTGCTATGAACTACTTATAGAGAAAGGTGTAGTACAAGTACAGAGTAGATCTGTGGGCTTCAGAACATGCATGCACACACACATTGAGAGAGAGAGAGAAAGAGAGCGCTTACAGAGCCAGTCACCATTGTAGAAGTGCTTGTCCTGAGCCCAAACAGTGTAATTGACATTAGTGTTCCAACCCATATTCCCTCCCACAGTCCAGCGAGTAGCCAACACTCCAGGCACCATTACCACCACAAAAGCACACATTATTGCCACCACCATGCTCAAACACCCAGACCCACTTCTTCTCACTACCTCCATTCTTTCTCTCTAAAGAAGCTCTGTTTTGGGTTTGGCTTGTTTCAGTGTTTGCTTGTTGTCAAGTAGTAACTTTTTTCACTTACTACCAACTACCATTGGTTATTTATCTTTGAAAATCTATACCTTTAATTAATAGTATTTTATTTATTTATGCATTAGTAAAAGCTTAGCTTAACAAGCTTTGGTAAAGGTCCATTAATTAAGGCTGACTGTTGTGTGTTATACTGTTATTATATAGGGAATTCTACGTTCAGACAAACTTCGCCATGTGCGTGGCAATGGGAATATGGGACACCTTTTACTATTGGTTTGATTTTTTTTTTACATTACAAATTCTTCTTTTTCTTTGGATTTTCACCTTCTCTTTAATTTTATATTATTTTATTTATTATCAGAATAACTACAAATTTCTTTTTTAAATTCCACTTAGAAAAATGGGTGTCAATATCTGTACTGAGTGTAATCCTTCACCTGAGGCAAAGGTACTAATTTAAATTGGAGATAGACAATTTGCATTGTGTTGTTTTTGTTTTTGTTTTTTTAGATAACAATTTGTATTGTATTGTATTGTTTTTTTTTTTTTTTTGATTGGTATTGTATTGTTACCTGTTAGTAACTGTAGGCGTATCATAATGACATTGGTACCTAAGCAAATATTGTAGGAATTTTATGAAATTTTTATATAAAAAAAATTACACGGAAATTTACAATCTAATTGGCATAGATTGTGGTCTAATAAGTTTGTCTCTTAATTTGATACAAACTCATGCCTATGGAAACCCTACCCCATTAGTCGTTATGATTGTGGTGGAGGTGGACACATCACACATTCACACACCATTAAAAGCTCAAACGGTTATCTCTCTTTTCTCCCTTTGTTAGGCAGTTGATTTCACTGTATATCCAACCCCCTAAGGGTCTGTTCGGTTGGAGGAGTGGAAAAGTGGGAGGATGGAAAATTGTGGAAAGATAGAAAAGTGGGAGGATGGAAAATATTTAGTTTTCCCTCTTGTGTGTTCGGTTGGGGGAGTGGAAAAGTGGGAGGATGGAAAACTTTTGTGTTCGGTTGGAGAGAAAAAGGAAAGGATGGAAAATGTAATTTATATAAATTGACTATTATACCCTTGTTATATAATATGTAAGAAATAGATTTATTTCTAATTATTAAATAATATAAAATTTATCATATCATATATATAAATTTATATTATTATAATGTAAAAATTAGATCAGATCACGTTGAAAAAAAAAAACAACATTCAGTAATGTTGAAAAGAAAAAAAAAAAAACATTGTTCAGTATAGTTGAAAAGAAAAGAAAAGAAAAAAACAAAAACAAAAACATAGTTGTTCAGTGACTTTGAAGGAAAAAAAAAAAAAAACCAATGTTATTCAATAACGTTAAAAAGAAAAGATTAAAAAAAAAAAAAAGTTTCAGTTCAACGTTGTTAACGTCGAACAGAAGAAAAAATAAAAAGAAAAAAGTTTCAGTTCAACGTTAACAACGTTGAACAGAAGAAAAAAAAAAGTTTCAGCGTTGAAAGAACAAAAAAAGTTTCAGCGTTGAACAGAACCAAAAAAAAAAAAAAAAAAAAAACGTTGAAAAAAATAGATAGAAAGAGGGTATTTTTGTAAAATAGCTACTATAGAACTTTTCTTTCCAGATTTTCCTTCCAATTTGGAAGGAAAAAAAAAGTGGGCCCAGAGAGAAAACTTTCTCTCGAGTTTTCCATCCTCCCTATTTTCCTTCCCTAAATGAACAGTGGAAAACAGCATTTTCCACCCTGTTTTCCATCCTCTATTTTCCATCCTCCCTATTTTCCTTCCAAACGAACGCACCCTAATTGTAGGCCACCTACCGCACATGCGACTTCACACCCCCCCCCCCCAAATACTCCATTTATTTTGAAATAAAAAATTTTCAAATCTAAAATTTGTTACTTGCTAATAAAAATAACTTAATCCAATTTTGTTCAGCTTGTAAATTTAATTTCTAGGACAGTTTCACTGTAATCCAAATAAAAATATAACAATGCTTAAGTCACTAATTCAAAATATTTAACCCCAAAGTTGGCCTAATGAATAATGATTTTTAAGATCTCATGAGATCAAGATCCATGAGGTCTTAAGTTTGAAATATCTAGTCAACAACTTGAGACCATCCTCAAAGAATTTCTTTCTATAATACTCAAAGAAACAGTCAAGCTCAAAAAGAACCTTGGACGCTCTTGTTCTCACGATAATAGTAATAATAAATTAATCATCTTGGATGTTTTTGATCCTTGACTAAACTCAATCCAACTTATCCAAGAAAATCAGGCTAGTATGGATGTTGCAACCTGCCTAATCGAGATTCTTTCCTTCTTTTAGGACTGCCATGAACTTCCTTCTCTCACTTTTAGTTTTTCCAAGGTTTCTTCAACGAGAGTGAAGGGAATAGTTAAAGGGGGCTTGGAGGTCTGTGATAGGCCAAAAACGTATTGACCCCTTGTGATGAATTAATTGATTAATTATCCAAGTTTATTAATTAATCAAATTAACATGCAAAATACATGATAGTACAAACAAATCAATAATTAACTAAACTATACAGCGGAAAATAAATTGACACGGTGATTTGTTTATGAATGGGGAAAACCTACAGGCAAAAACCCCACCGGGTGATTTTAAGGTCATCACTCTCAAGAATCCACTATTATTACAACAAGCAACTACAAGTAAAGGAATCCCAGTACCTTATACCAACTTACAGTTGAACCCTTACCCCAATACCCAATTGGACTTGTTTTGTAGTGACAATCTCTCCTTTCAATGCACGGCTCCCAGTACGTGACTAACTAATTGTGCGAATCCCAGTACGTGACTTGATTCACCAACTAGAGAAGGATGTTGGCTGCAAAGTTCTTCAGTTCATCTAGACGATGAAGATCATGAAGTTGCTTGGTCACAAAACCCTACAGTGTACAAATACAGCAACTTCTTCAAGAAAAAGATGAACTAGGACAAACTTCGTCTCCGATCACAATTTGGCATGAACAATTTTATCTGTCGAGCTGCTGTTAAAAAGAAAGCCCAAAAATACAATCACGGATTGGATGAAAAACAAACCAGAAACTCTGAATTTCATAAATCTCAACAGATACCCTATTCGTCGAGCTGCTGTCGAGCCACGGGCTTCAACAGCTCTATAGGTCTCGATAGATAGCTAACTGTCGAGCTAGTTGTTGAGTTTTAATGAATATCACTTTTCACACTTGAATCTTGGACAGACTTGCATAGTTTTAACACTTGACCTTGAAACGTTGTTTCTTGAAGCATTAAACACATCTTAGATCTACCCAATTACAAGTAAAGTGCGTTTTGTCAAAGGATTAGCCAATTACATAAAATAGTGACATATGTTCCTAACATATGAATCACATATGTCCTCACAGTATGACTTGCGTCTCGACTCAACGAATGGTGACTTGAAGTATGAGGGGGAGGAGCAAAGACTCAAGACAGACGAATAGATATGACAGACAAGGGGACGGATTGGATTCCATTTATTGGCCGACTTGATAGCTATGATTTGTCACGATTAAACCTTGTCATTGTCTTCCATACACCCCTTTACTCGAAACCTTGCATTTAAACAAGACTTGCCTCTTAACTTCAAATCATTGTGTTTCTTGATGGACAAAAAATACAAATTACTTTCTTTTTTTTATTTTTTTTATACAAGGAATACCAATCTTATATAATAATTAATTTATCACGATAATGTTCTCTTGTGAAACGTTTGTCTTTTTGTTGATCACTCTTTACTGCACCACATAGCTAAATAAATTACTGTCATGTTTACATTTAAAAACTCCCAAAAAAATGTGTCTTTTCATTTGGTGGTTTATGCGAAACATTTTGATTTTCTTAGTACCATTGCTGTTCATTTGTCTATATTAATTTAGAGACACAATGTTCTGTCTCTTGGGTAGTAGTTACAAAATATAAAATAACTCACTTCTCTTTCTTTCTCTATACTCTTCGCTCTTTCTCTCTTCTTCTCTCTAAGATCTATTTCCTGTGGACAACTTTCAATCAATTTCTCCAAATTAGTGTTTCTTTATTTGCTAAACAATCTCAGAATGAGGACTTCTCTTGCCAAGTTCCAATCTTAGAAGCCTAATCCTTAATTCACTCTCGTTGCGACATGTGTCTTACTAAAAAAAACTGTTCAATCTCATTTAGCTTGAAGCAACATGTTTCTTAGATAAAATACATCTTTTGGTAAACAGATATATCTTTTCCTAAAAGACATGAAAAAGTTTATAAATATTGGGACTCATCATTCATTTAGTACGTATGTTGAATTATCTTTTTGTCATTGCCTTACCCTAGACAAGTTTTTCTACTGTTATAAACCTTAACAGATTGCAGCCTCGAAGGGATTTTACAATTTTGTTGTTCGCAAGCTGTCGTTAAAATTAGTGTCTGACATTCCTGATTCCAATCGCGATAAGAAAAGTAGGTATTTCTTTTTTTAGGGCTCGAACTGGGTATGTAGGCCTGACAAGTGGGACAACATAGGGGAGGAATATGACAACACCTGGGGTATTTTGGATGAGTCTGGTGAGTCGTCTATTGTATTTTGATTCGTTGGAACTCACTTCTTTATATTGATTCTATGTGCTTTCTATTTCAGTACAAGTGCGCCCTACGATTATCGAAGAAGAAAAAGACTTCTTATAGCACATCCTCGCTATCCCTTTCGGGGAAAGGAATTGAAAGAAGTTGGTCACGCTTGACAACTTGCACGCGTTTTGTGGTAGACCAATCCCGACAGACAAAGCAAGAAGATTGGACACCTAAGCCCGTTTGCGTAAGTTTACTTTCACTCGTCCCTTGTCTATCTTGGTTCGTCCTTGCCAAATTGGTTTGTTGGTACCGACCTGACCTGTTAATTGGTTTTGTCATTTTAGAGATGGACCAAGGGAAGAAGAGGGCCTTGGAGGTAAAAAGGGTGGCGGCTCTTCAGCTTAAGTCCGGCGGTCCGTCTGCCCCCTTGGCCAAGGTGGGGCAGAAGAGGAGGAACTCGGGCGACGAAGAGCACCCACTGAAAAGGTTGATGGATCCTTTGATGGGTGTTGGCGTAGGTCCCTCATAGAAGACCCCCGACCCCCCTTGCCATGGTGTGGGTAAAGGCCTAATGACTTCCCAAGGCCTCGTCGGTCTTTTAATCGTCGACTCCAAAATTGTTGGCCCCAAGCTCTTCACTCCTGCTTGTAAGGAACAAGCAGTATGCTGTCATGATGGTCCAATCCCTTGTTAGGGATGTGGACCTCAATGAATTCTCTGATCATGAGATGGAGCCTTTGGGGGATGCTGGCCTCTTCGACCTGACGAGGGTAAACCCTTTGTCTTACACATTTACATCTTATTTCTCTATACTGTGTGATTAACCATCCCTCTCTTTCTCAAGCTTTAATGAGGATGCGGGCCTTGTAGATTAGGTGTGTTGCTTAAGAGGTGGTGGTTAGGCACCTAAGGACCCATCTAGTTGTCGACAACGAAAATATAAAGGAATATAAGGAGGCCATTCGTCTCCTTAATGGTGAGGTCAATAATCAAAGAGCCAAGTTGACCCAACTGGAGGGTAACGTCCGTCAAGTGAAGGAGTTGGCTAAAACCAATGCCAACTTGAGGACCAAACTGGCCACTCTTCGTGAGTAGGTCGACAAGGCCAAAGCTAACACCGCGGAGGGGTTCAAAGATTCCCAACCTTATTTTAAAGAGTTAGGGGGCCAGTATGGGGAAGGTTTCGAGGAATTTTGCAAGTAAGCCATCCTCATTTTCCTTGGTTAGGACTTTTCTCAAGTTCAAATTGACATTACAGTCCCAATGATTTCTGAAGGAGGTGATATGATTGTAGAGATCGATGACGAGAGAGACAACGAACAAGTGGAGGTGGAGAAAGCTAGTTCGGTTGGAGGTGTGACCGACAGGTAGATTGCCACGGAAGGCCCAACCGTCCCTAAGGCTCCTTCAACTTGATTATTTGAGCCTTTTTTTTTTCTTTTTTATGTTTAAAATAATTTTGAAAATAATTCAAGTGCCTTGTTTTGGCACAAGTGAGCCTCCATCAGGTTTGATGAAGTTTAATTTATATATCCATGTTTTTTGCACATATTGTTTATGCATGAACGTGTTATGAATGCATGATGTATCGACCATATTGAGCATTTAACGTACCTGTTTGCTTTATATGCTTAGCTTAATTGCATGTTGTATATGTCAGTCTTTAAGCGACCTTATATACAATATATCCATCAACTTAAATCCATACCTTAGGAAGGATCTAGAAATTTATGGACCAGGAACCTGTCGGTGTCCTTGGTCATTGGTTCATCCTTCAGGTAGGAGTTAAAATACGAGTGACCAGGCATCTGTCGGTGTCCTCAGTCGTCGGTCTACCCCGTAGTTAGGACTTAGAAGTTTTTAGCTTTTCTTGCTGTG
Source organism: Lithocarpus polystachyus (assembly GCA_033629205.1). Classification (NCBI taxonomy): domain Eukaryota; kingdom Viridiplantae; phylum Streptophyta; class Magnoliopsida; order Fagales; family Fagaceae; genus Lithocarpus; species Lithocarpus polystachyus. Next base: position 42,587,917 of record CM066163.1, read on the forward strand.
GGCAGATAATTCTTTAAGAACAATTCCTCTTATTGAAAATATATGAAAAATGTAGATAGATTGCCCAACGGGCCTTGGAGTTTACTTAAAAAAATTTAAACAACTGAAAAAACATAACTTTAAAGGAGAAGCGATAACATAGTTTGTAGTTCGTGCACTACCAGTAGTATTTCCTCAGGTGCTTGGTGATCCAAAGATGATGTAGCCTTTGTTCGTTGAGCGTTTCTAGGTGGTAGATACCCTTTCTATAGCAATCAATGATTCTGTAGGGTCTTTCCCAATTGAAGCCTAACTTGCCCAACATGGGATCTTAGTAGTTGTCATCACCTTCCTTAAGATAAGGTCCTCGACCTCAAAGTGTCTTGGCCTAACCTTAGTGTTGTAATGCTTGGCCATAAGGTCCTAGTAGCGAGCTATCCGTTGTTCAATCGTTGCCCTAATTTCATCTAGAATGTCTAACTGTAGGCGTATTCATTCTTCATTCTTCCCTCCATCATGATGGGCTATCCTATAGCTTGTTAACATAACTTCTACTGGAATGACAGCTTCACTCCCAAATGTAAGGCGAAAGGGTGTCTCACTTGTAGGTGTTCGAGTCGTCATCTTGTATGCCTATAAAACGCTTGGTAGCTCATCTGTCCATATCCCCTTTACCTCCTCAAACTGAGTCTTGATTATTTTGAGTAAGGATCGGTATGTAATCTCAACCTGTCCATTGGCCTGTGGGCGAGCTGGTGAAGAGTAGTGGTTTTTGATCCCCAATTGCTGGCAGAAGTCTCTGAATGCATTATTGTCGAATTGCTTTTCATTGTTAGAAACAAAGACTCTAAGGATTTCGAAGCTACAAATGATGTTCTTCCACACGAAACTTCAGACGTTCTTTTCAGTGATTGTGGCTAAGGGTTATGCTTCGACCTATTTAGTGAAGTAGTCGATTCCTATGACGAGGAGCTTGAGCTGCGGTATTGCCATAAGGAAGGATCCCATATGTCGAGTCTCTACTGGGTGAAGGGCCATGGGGCATTCATCAGAGTAAGTTGTTATGATGGCTTCCTTATGATGTTTCCGAAGTGTTGGCACCTTTCACATGCTTTTACATAGGACTGGGTATCCTTCTACATGGTGGCCCAATAGTACCACGCGCGTATGAGCTTGTGAACTAGTGATCGTGCTCCCAAGTGGTTTCCACATACCCCTTCATGGACTTTTCTCATGACGTAGTCTTCTTCGTCGGGAACTAGACACCTCAAGTACGGTTGGGAGAAACATCTTTTATAAAGGACGTCTCTTATTAATACAAAGTGCGATGCCTACTTCATTAATGGCAGGAAAATACTGAATGAAGGATAGTACTTGACTATCGACAGTCATATATTCTACAGATGTCGCTTTGGCTAGATGGTTAGCATGTTCATTCTCTTCCCTTGGGACTCGTACGAATTTTGCCGCGAAATTTAGATTCATCTGTTTCTTAACCAGATGCAAGTACTTCTTCATCTATTCCCCTTTGGCCTCATAGTTTCCGTTGACATGCATGATGATGACTTGAGAGTCATTATGTATGACTACTGATGAGGCCCTTGCTGCTTTGGCCAAGTCGAGGCCCGTCAAGACCGCTTCATACGTAGCTATATTATTAGTCGTCGGGAATTGGAGGCGGAGCGCGCATTTTATCATGTCCCTTTCTGAGGATTTTAGGTCAATTCCAATCCCTTCAACATGTCTGTAAGGTGATCCACCCGTCCTGACCAACCATAGGGTCGCCCCCCAGCCTTCATCCTCATTCATTGTGAATTCAACGACAAAGTCAGCTAGGGCTTGGGTTTTAAGCGCAGTCCTTGGTCGATATTGTACGTCAAACTCACTTAGCTCTATTGCTCATAGGACCAATTGTCTGGCTGCCTTCGGGTTGTTCATTGCTTTGTGTAGGGGTTTTTCAGTCTGGACCACTATGGTGTGTGCTTGGAAATACGGCCTAAGCTTGCAGGCGGATGTAATTAGAGCAAAAGCCAACTTCTCCATAGGGCGATACCTCCCTTTTGCCCCCCTAAGCGCTCGACTGGTGTAGTATATGGGTAATTGTATATGGTCCTCTTCCCAAATGAGAGTTGAGCTGACGGCCATGGGGGATACTGTTAGGTAGAGGGAAAGTTCTTTATTGGGTTTGGATGGACTGATAAGTGGGGATGTAAGGTATACCTTCAGCTTTTCAAAGGCTCTTTGTCATTTGCCCGTCCATTCGAAGGCCTTCTTAAGTGTCTTGAAGAAAGGTAGGCATTTGTTAGTCGCTCGAGAGACAAACCTATTGAGGCCGCGACCCTTCCGATCAAACTCTGCACTTCCTTGACGTTCTTTCGGGGCTCCATTTCCAACACGGCCTTAATTTTATCTGGATTGGCCTTGACACCTCGCTGGGACACCATGAAACCCAGAAACTTTCCTGATGACGCCCCAAACATACATTTACTGGAATTCAGCTTTATGTTATAGAGACAGAGGATCTCGAATGTCTCCCAAAGGTCATCAAGATGGTGATCTTCTCTCTTACTCTTTACCAACATGTTGTCTACGTACACTTCAACATCTCGCCTAATCTGCTGGATGGACATTTTGTTCACAAGCCTTTGATATGTCACTCCCACATTCTTCAGCCCAAACGGCATGACCTTGTAGCAAAAAAGCCCTTGGCTTGTGACAAATGAAGTCTTCTCTTGATCAAATTCATCTAACCTGATTTGATTGTAGCCGGAGAGAGCGTCTATGAAGCTTAGTAGCTGATTTCCAACCGTTAAGTCTACGAGGAGGTCAATCTGTGGGAGTGGGTAATTATCTTTCGGGCAGGCTTTGTTTAGTTCGACGAAGCCCACATACATTCTTCACTTGCCGTTTTCTTTTTTGACCATTACTACGTTGGCTAACCATTCAAGGTAGTAGACCTCTCTGATGAAGCCCGCTTCCAGTAGGTTGTGAACCACTTTAGCTATGGCTTTGAATCTTTCTTGGGTGAAGAACCTCTTCTTCTATCGAACGGAGGGGGGGGGGGGGGGGGAAGGATGGAAAGACATTGATCCGATGAACCACAATACTGAGATTAATCCTTGGCATGTCCTTATGGCTCCAAGCGAAAATGTCTAGATTGTTCCTCAGGAAAAGGGTGAGTTCTTTGCGGACTAAAAGTCTAGATTGCGTGCCAATGCAGGTGGTCCGGTTTGGTCACTCATCATCAAGAGAAACGTCTTCCAAGGCTTTCGTTAGCTCCACCGTCACTCGTCGCTCTTCGATGTTCAGAGCTTGTACATGATCATCTATTTCTAGCATGTTTATGTAGCACTAGCGAGGAGCCATCTGATCTTTGTATGCCTTCCCTACTCTGTACTCGGCTAGGAATTTTACCAACAAGTAGAAAGTAGAGGTCGCTGCTCTTTACGTGTTGAGCGTAGGTCACCCAATAATGGTGTTGTCGGCCGAGGAGCAGTTGACAACTAAGAAGGTGATCTCCTTGGTAAGTTGCTGAGGATATGTGCCAATGGTCATTGGCAGGGTAATGGATCCAACGGGGAAGAATTTGGTATCATCAAATCCTACAAGCGGAGTGTTCGATAGTAAAAGCCACTCCTTGTCGGTCTTCATCTGTTGGAAGGCAAGATAGTAGAGGATGTTATCTGAGATTCTGTTGTCCACTAGGATTCGTTGGGTATTGAAGTTAGCTATCGATAGTTTGATGACTAAGCATCGTCATGGTGGTGGTGGAGTCGTCGGGCATCTTCCTCAAAAAAGTTGATAGTTAGGTTATCGACCCTTGTCAACTTGGGCAGACGACTGGTGATTTGGACACTTTGCACCATTCGTAAGTAGGTCTTCCTCACCTTTCTAGGGGAACCAGCTATCATGCTTCCCCTTATAATCACCCTTATTTCTCCGAGTGGAACTCTTGGTCATTCCTCGGTCCATCTGCTGGGCTCTAAATCCCTTGGTGGATTCTCTCTAGCTTTTTCTCGCCCGATGAACCATTGCAGCTTCCCTTACTTGATGAGGGCCTCTATCTGCTACTTTAAATCATAACATTTAAAAGTGTCGTGCTCGTGGTCCCGATGAAAATGGCAATACTTGTTCCTCAGTTTTCTATTAGGGTTTCCCTTCGACTTTTCCAGCCACGTTAGTGCTGCGTCGTGCCTTATCTGTATGAGGACTTGATCGAGTGGAGTGTTCAGCGGGGTGAAATTTGTCATCCTACCAGGTGGAGGTTTTGACCTTCTATCGTCCCTTCGTTCATTCGTTCGTTCGGGCAGTCTTTCTCCCTCTATCTTGACGAGGATTTTCTTGCCTTTCTTTCTTCTTTGGTTTCCCCCCTCAGGCTATCATAGCGTCTTTAGTGCTCATGTATCTTGTAGCTTATAACAACATATTTGCTACAGTTTTTGGATCCTTCTTATGAACGAAAAAGAGAAAATCCCCGGACTAGAGTCCATTGGTGAAAGCTGTAGATAAGACCTTGTTGTCGGCTTCGTCGATCAAAACGGCTTCTTTGTTGAACCGAGTTACATATGACCTTAAGCTCTCGTCCTCCCATTGCTTGGTGTTTAATAAGCTAATGGAGGACCTCTTGCACCTTTGCCCACCAATGAAGTGTAAGACAAAATCTCCATTCAGCTCCTTAAAGGTTAAAACGGTGTTGAGGGTTATCTTACTGAACCACATCCTAGTCAGTTCCTTGAGTGTGGTGGGGAAGGCCCTGCACATGATTTCATAAGGGTCTTGAATAATTCTATATTGTCGAGTGGGTCCTTTGATCTATCATACACCTCTAACTGTGACATCCGGAACTTGACTGGAAGGGGAAAAGAGGTGACCTGCGCTGTGAAGGGTGAGTCAGTCCAATGGACTAGCTCGTCCAGGTCGGTGGGTAATCACCCCCTTATGGCGTTCATCATCATGTTCATATTTTCCTTCATCATCAGCATGTTTTGCGCCATGTGGATCACGTCGATTTCTAGCTTGGACGGACGATCAGTGTCTTGTTGATCTCGTCTGCTCGTGGCGTTGCTTTCTTTTGGATCTTCCCTTTCCTACCGTCCCCTCGTCGGGGGGGTGGCTATTTTTGCACTTGCCATCACCCCTCTCATCATGTTGATCATTGGGACGTTGCTCATTCCTCTTGTTCAGTTGTTACTCCAACTCCTGGTTGCATTGGGTAAGTCGCTCGACCATTGCGGCAAGGGTTTGTACTTTTCTTTCCAATGCATTGGAGGGATTCCCGGTCTCCTAGTTGATGGTAGCCATTTATCGTGTTTGGACTACGCAACTCTTTTTCTTAGAAGTGTGATATGGCTAATCACTCGTTCCCACAGATGGCACCAACTGATGATACACAAAAATTGTTAGTGAGCTGATTGTCCACAAACGCTCCAATGGAGGTACCTGAATAACGAAAAGGTAAAGAACCTACAGAGAGCACTGGTGGGATGCCGGCCAAAGACCCTCCGAAGGTTAAGTTAGTGATAAAAAGAATCTCCAAGAACTTAGGGATGCGAGAGCTAGGATAATTTCACATACCTTGAGGAAGTGAGTGCTCGATGTTTATATAGTAGTGTAGAGCTGACTGAGATCCCTTGAATATAGGTGCTTTCCTTGTAGAGAAGATTGCGGAGTTAAGGCTTCGAGATCTTAGGGCTTTTCTTATCATATTAGGAAGATATGAACATGTAATAGGGTCTTAGGGCGTGATACGTAAGTTATTTCCATGTAGGGGTTCATGAGTGGACAACATGAAAGAGCTTCGTGGGACCCAATGTGTTCCATCGTCAGTATGCATAACCGTCCATTTGGTTTATGCTAGCCATATGTTGGTACGCATAACCGTCCGTCGGGCATTCTATTCATCCGTTAGGCACCCTCAACCCCTATGTCATGCTACACTTCCAAGCTATACTTTGATCTTTATGTGTGCGCCAACCTTTGAGACCAATCGTGTGGTGCCCAACGAGTCTTTTATGAAGTGGTCGGTTGTTGGGGAAGGTTGTACCATCGGGTTTTTGCGAAGGTGGAATGAGGTATCCACTGACGAGTCATCAGGTGAGGTATTTCCATCCTAACGGGGTGAAGAGTTAGATGACTTTTATGTCGAAAAATATCCTTATCACTTCTTAATAGTAATAGAAAATAGAAATAACATAAACTTCAACTAATAATTCTCCATTGACTTCTCCCATAACTGTTGAAATTCTAAAATTAGAAGAAAAGAGTCTTCCAATCCAAATGCTTCGCAAATGTCGCAAGACAACTACATCAAAAACTTATTGCTAATTATATACAAGCTGGTATTTTATAAATATTTTGATGTTAATACCTTTTATTGCAATATACCTATAATTGTAATAGTAGACAACAAACATATAACTTACAGATTTCACATGTTTGAACATGACTAACCCATCAAAATAATATCATGCACTGCGCAAGTTAGCGACTAGTTACTTCTAAATGAAGAAAACTCAAGTAACCAATTCAAAGAAGAATTTGAATAAATTCCAACTGCACCCATTTTGGAAATTTATATCATCTGAAATTAAAATTCACATCACCCTATCTGTTTGTTTTACATCACAAATTCACTATTAATGCATCTTAGAGCCTCTTACATACAACAATTACAAAGACAATCATCGAAAACCACTATCCGAAAAGAGTTTCTGATTCTCCATCTCATCATATATGGTAGACGATACTAAAAACAAAATATATATCATAAATAGTGGGAGAAAGTGACTGGAACACCATTCAATCCAATCTTCTAAGCAGGTACTCTACTTGAACTTCCTTTGTCAATGGCATGATCCAGTCCCCATATAGATCAGCAACCAAGCTTGGCTCTATTTTGTAAACTGGTTCTGCTTCATCTCCCTCAACACTCATTGTCACCTCTTGGGCATAAGTTTTCGCCTTCATTTCTACTCTCTTTCTAATTGCCTCTTCAACTTCTGGGTATGTCAGCATATCCATCAGTGTTTGACTGTCCTGCAAAATACAACACAATGGCCCCAAAAAAATAAAACAAAAACAAAAGAAACTATAAGTGAAAGATTCAGAAATGCAAATCACACCCAAAAAATTGCGCAGGAGAAATAAAGTAGGAATGCATCTAAGAAAGGTTATGTACCTGTGCCCTAATGGCAGCTTCATATGCATCTGGAGAGGCTTGAAATTTTGCCTCCGCGACATATTTACCGTAATGGATTCTCTTTGACAGAGCCTGCAATCATAACAAGCAAGCATCAATGCACAGTGAGAAAGAGAGAGAGAGAGAGAGAGAGAGATCTTGTTCCCCTTCTTTTGACAAGAGTACTGTTCATAGGGACGCAATAATGCCACAAATTGCTGTGTTTGAAAACTGCATTAATAGATATGCTTTGGAGTTTACCTACAGTTAATATACTATGAACATAACATTTACACAACATAGTGCAAACAATTAGATATGTCAAGAGAGAATCTTTTATGCAATTAGTCAATAGATATTAAAATTTTAGTCAAAATACATTTAAGGAGTGTGAAAAATGAGTTGGTTGGGCTTATCCACCATCATCGTAAAAAAGTTTCCATAATTAATTCACCCACACACCAGATGTATTAAAATTGCATATTTTTCAAACTTATATATTGCTGTAAATGAGACGAGGGAGGTAGATAACATGTTAATATATAGAGATTTATTTATTTATTTACATAAAATGGAATTGCCAGGACTGATACATGATTTTCTTTTATCTTCAAAAGTGCAAGGAATGAATATGTGGAGGATGCTTAAGGAAGAAAGCTTTCACCAGATAGTGGATGCAATACCTCAAACATAGCATGTGGTTATTGAACCTGGTATATAGTATATGTTATGATCCTAGTGTCCTACTTGGATTAAGTATAAGTTTAATCATGTGTTTATAAGCTCTTAGGTATCCTCCCCTTGCAAGCTAGTTTTCAAGAGTGAGTTCTACCCGTGGGTTCTTAACATTTGATATTAGAGCCAACCACCAATAACTGATAGGTGAGTGGAGCCACCAAAAGAGAAAGGGCTACCATCATGTCAGTGTCGCTAGTGTGAGCCGTCGTGGACGTCACCTGTGAATCGTGGTGGTATGTTATGATCCTACGACGCACGGATGCAGCATCAGAGGCACCGCACCGACGTCCGATGCGGCGTGCAGCAGGCGACGCTGCTGCCCGCGTGTCGGTGCTGTGTCACTTTTTTTTTTTTTTTTCCCGATACGCGCCGACTGGAGTTGATTCGCGCTGATTCGGGTCAAATTAGGTCGTATCGGGAAAAACTGATGAAATATACCAAGTCAGGCCGTATTGGCGCTGATTCAGGCCAAAATTCAAGTTTTTTTGTTTTGTTTTGTTTTTTTTTTTTTTTTTAAGGGTATGAAGTGAAGGAGTAGTTTTGATTGTCGTGAGGACGAGGATGGATCTTGCCACCATAGCTACACATCAACTTTGCTTTGTAGTTCTGGTGAGGCTGATCGTCCCACGATGGCAGATTCTCAAAGTCGATTTCGCGTCGCTGAAGTCAGGGTATGAAGTGAAGAAGTAGTTTTCCATGGGTTGATTGGAGAGAGAGAGAGAGAGAGAGAGAGAGAGAGAGAGAGAGAGAGAGACAAAAAAGAGTGGAAGAAGTCTAGTAGGTGTGTGTGTAAGAACTGTAGAAGCACTACGGCTTTATTTAGTTTAGTGCACGAATGAAACACGTGTAAAGTTGTGCCCTATAAAACAATTGAGATTTTAATATAGATTAATTATTGTTGTATATAATTAGCTACACACAGTCTTGCATATATTTTGTGAAGTTGTATTTTAAAAATATAATTTCAATTATAATTGTAAAATTATAAAATTGTATTTTCAAAACATAATTTTATAATTTATACTTAGCAATATATAGAAAATATAAATAAAAATGAATTATTAAGTATAAGTTTAATCATGTGTTAATAAGCTCTTGGGCACTCTCTCCTTACAAGCCGGTTTTCAAGAGTGAGTTTTATTCATAGGTTCTTAACATTTGATATCAAAGCCAATAGGTGAGTGGAGCCACCAAAAGAGAAAGGGCTACCATCGTGTCAGTGTCACTAGAGTGAGCCGTTGTGGACATCACCTACAGAGCATGGTGATATGTTATAATCCTAATGTCTCACATAGATTAAGTATATAAGCTTAACCATGTGTTTATAAGCTTTTCAAGAGTGAGTTCTACCCATGGGTTCCTAATAGTATACTATGATTACATATATTTTCACACTAAAGCTTGTATATGGTAGGCCACTACTATGAAGTGGATAAAGAGAGAAATCATATGAGAACATCATGGAACACGAGTTGCATGCCAATGACAGACATCATAAAAATGTACTCTCTCTTTGATGTTCTGAGTCTTGAGAGGTCAAGTTTTAGTTCCTATACTAACTTTACATCTCTTGCACCATACAAATAGGCATAATTGCCAAGAAACCAACTCCTAATCCCACAATGCAGTTTTTTACAATAAATGATATAAGCACAACCAAAAGGAGTCACTTCACATAAGGGACTCCATTATTAATAAGAAGGCCAGAATTATACCAAAAAAGGATAAGCTTTCTTTTACTTTTTGAATCCAAGCCAGATTAAACCAGCCAACGCCAATGTCATCTCACTTACTTGGGAGGAAACTCATCCAAGGCAGGCAAGATGGATCCTACTGTAAGAAATGAAGACTTTTGAATTTTGCCAAGATGAATTATTATGTTAAAGAATAAAGATTTTACACTTAGTATTTCCAACAGAGATTTGAAATTTTTTACTTCCTAATGAATCTACTGAAATAAACAAATTGACCCTAGTCTAACGGCTTAAGCATTTGGCAAAAGAAAAAACTCACTATTGACAGCAGGTAAAGGTCTATGTATAACAATGTATAGCAGGCTACCATTTAAGGTGGCTAATAATATAGTAACTTCTTAAGAAGAATCTTAACCAGCATCAGCACTGGCAAGTCTTGTCCAGGAGGTTGGCCTACATGGATTAAAAGTATAAGTCATCTACATTTGAGATTATGTTATGGCAGGCTTTAGCCTTACATCAAACCTCTCTGAAATAATGCCATATTTTTATGGGTTCATGTGTGAGAAGAGGGGCTTATCTTGAATTTTAGCCAACAGTAGGTGGTGCTAAGGGACCTATCCTGGTAGTTCTGCATTCAGACCAAAAAATGCCCTAAACTCAGGAAGGTCTAAGGAACTGCATTTACTGTTTTGCATTTGACCCCACCTTAACTGTCAAATGCTTTTCACTCGGAAAATCTCAATGTTGCTCAAATAAGGGAAAAGCTCTCATTAGATGCTCTATTAGGGAGATTCGACTTGTGCTGCTTGATTTACCCGTGGTAGTCAAACAGTCACAATTTCTTCCATGAACAAAAGTAATACAAAGTATACGAGTGCACAAAGAATAGAGAGAGAGAGAGAGAATAGAGAGAGAGAGAGAGAGAGAAGCGAAGTTGAGATACAAGGGGAACATTTAGCAAAAGATGCAAGATGCATAAGATAATTAATTCAGGGGACCATAAAGACAGAATAAGTCCCTGAGTTGCACTTACTATAGTAGAATTCATAATATTATACTCATCCAAATTAACTTTGAAGTTTGTTAATACACGTATAAATTGATCAAAATGCATACCTGCAAGCACATTGTGTCACAAACAGCAGTTGATCCACAATTGCCATCATCCCCTTTCTCGACTAATCTTGAGATGAGATCTCTAAAATACATGTCCCAGACTTTCTTATTTATATTAATTGAGTCAGCAAAAGGATGTAGCACCTGTTTGCAAGTTAGGAACCGGATCAAAATGGCAGAGAATAAGGGGAAATGAAAAAACAACTAGCAATTATGTTAATAAAAATCTAACTGCAGAGAGAGAGAGAGAGAGAGAGAGAGAGAGAGAGAGGAATGTTCTCAGGGTTATCCTTTAAGAAAAATTTTATTAATTATAACTAATAAAAGAGAAGACTTATCTTTACATCAATTTTGCAACCTAAATATACTTTGAACCCAACTAGCGTGAAATTTATAGAAGCATTATTGACTTCTCATGAAGTAAGTGAATTAACATTATTGAATTTCCCCTTCTTCCCCCTTCCAGATTATTATTCATTTTTTACTCTTTAATACTATTCTTACCTGCGGGTATTGCAAAGGTGGCAACAATGGGTCTGGGAGGTCATCAGGGAAAAAAGGATGCTCATCGGGGCTCTTGAATCTACCCACCTAATGTGCAATGAGAAGTTAATCAGAATGCCTTCAAAAACCCAACCTTCATTTCAACTATTCTTTTTTTCCAGAGGTTTAACATACCTGAGCATGAAGCTTTTCAGTTTCTTTGACCATGTATTCGACCAAAGAGCCATGGAACCCATCCATGGAGAAAGTATTAGGGTCGTATGTATCCGCATTATAACAATATTGAGCTCTCTCCAAAAGGCAAAATATAATGCTATCCTCTTGTCGAATTAAGGAATTTCTTATACCCTCTAGTGTCAAGTTATCACTCACATCCACCCTTTTCTTTATTGCCAATGATCTACATAAAAAGAATCCACCAAAAATGAGAGGCAAGATGCCCAAATCCATCCACAGGACACCGAAACTGTATTCTATAGTATTTGCATTCTTGCAAGAATTTTACATGTATGTACAACGATTGCAGGAAGACATGCCAGCACAACAACTAAGTGGACTGTTACCAATAATTTGATGCAAGAAACCAATAGCTATCTGGTTGATCAAGAAGTCCTACAAAAGAATCATGGATGCATTGATATATTTAAGCAACTAGTTTCGGAAAATCTTAAACCAATCAAGGGGGACAAATGAAGGTGCGTTTTGCATACATTTTGATATTAGCATTGTTTATATATATATATATATATATATTTTTTTTTTTTTGAGTGAAATGGAAGCACAAGAAGTACTATATAGAATGAGGAGCACCTGCTGCAGAGAAGAGGTTGAATCGCCTAACTCTACTTACTTAGAAACATGGTTACAAACAAATAAATCAAGAAAACAAACCATAAAACAAGCATAAAATGTAAGTTTAACTACTAATTGTTGCAATTAAGAACTTTGTCAACTATTCATGATTTCTTTTCTTGTTTTAAATCTACCACTAAAATATATTTTTCAACCTTCGAAATTTTGTCCAAGTTGATTTTGTTACTCAAATTTAAAAAGTTGGAATTTAAAAAAATAAAAATTAAAAAGTACCACTTTCATATTCCCATCTAAATGTTTTTTTTTTTTTTTAATAGAATCCCATCTAACTGTTGTTAAAGAAATTGCATATGTGGGATAAAATAAGGTTTAGGCTAAATGGACAGACCGACAAAATTGACTTTTTGAGGACAAAAATGCAATTTGAAGAGGAAAGTCAAACTTGAACTTAATTGCAAGTATTTCAGCCTAGATTTATGAAGCTCATTGGGATGCAAAACTGATCAGATCATCGATCACAATGTTTAAATGTTAATATGAATGCTTATGCAAGTAGAACCATTATACTGAGAACACACACACACAAAAATGCAAGTGAAATCATAAGGCAAAGACAACCAACAATGACGACAACAAGTGCCATAAATTGTGTAAAACCAAAGATAAAAAGCTATAATTATTTATCTATTTATTTATTTAAATTTTAATAATCAAAACAAGCTGGATTCCGAAAATGAACAAAATTGGAGAAAACGGTTGGTGTTCTCGTACCCAATGGAAGTTGCAGCAGCTTGTACAGATTGAATGCCCCTTTTGGACAAGCTTGAACCTTGGAACCTGAAAGAGAGATTCTGCCTGGTCTGGTGGACAAAAGGGGAAATGGGTCTCGACAATCTGGAAGTATGAGAAGGAGCTGTTATGGCAGGAGAGGCAACTCCTAACAGCTTGGCCTCCATTGAAAAGAAGGAGAGAACTTAGATGGCAAGGAACAACGAAAAGAGAAACCCGTTAAAACCCAAGACAAAGACAAAGGACGTTATGTTGTTTAGTGCTTTGGGGTTGGGTGAGACAGTGAGAGAGGGGAAAGGGGTAGTAGGTGTGTTGGGTGAATCGAGAGAGTTGGCAATCAAAGCTACTCCTACACGCAACGTGACACTTTTGAGTTTGACACTTTCTCCTCCATTGCGTTTGTGCAATGTTCGACACTGTTTTGGTTGGTAAACTAAATCGTGAGGAATATCCCCTACCCACCCATCAAACCAATCAACCAAATAGTCAAGAACCAACTAATTGACTTCGGTTTTCCTTCCCTTTCTTCTGGGAAAAAAAAATTATATTTTTAAGATTCAAGCTTAAAATGCAAGTTGGAGACGTATTAATATTATAAAGTGCAATTTTTGTGATGTTTGACAAGGAAGCAAGGATATTAAATAAAGTACTTGCTACGTAATCTCCTATATGGAAGAAAATATAATAAGGTGGAAATAGTTTATTTGTCTGATTATATCAATTCAATTACCCTATATTACGAGTCTTTTCGCTGAATATTATATAAAATTATGTTTATTTGTGATGTGATTATTGTTTAAATTTATTTGAAATAATAAGGAGAAATGTGAATTTTGGTAATATTATTACCGAAATTATAAAATAAAAAAATAGTAAGAGAGAGGAGAGAGGTAATATATGATAGAGAGAAAAAAAATTTTGAATTTTGGTAATACCATTGCCAAAATATAAGAGAAACGGTAAAAAGAGGAACTTAAAAATTTGACAACCATGTTGCAGAAATTTAGAAAATTGGTGAGTTAAGTATCAACCACTTGGCAATGCTAAGCTTTGTTATTTGTAATGAAAGCTAATAATATTTATTCCAAATGTTGATAGTAGCTACAATTTCTTCCTTAAGATTTGTAGCTTTTAAAAAAATTGGATGTGGCTGCATATATCAATGAAATAAATAATTTTTTTAATTTATTGTAAAATTTTATTGTAATTAGTCTTCTCTTAAAATAGAAGATACATTTTTTATAAATTTGAAATTATGTGTTTGTTTAGCAATTATGCCACATACTTGAAGTATTAATTATATTATCTCCTTTTTTCTAACTCGTGTAATATTTTTGAAAATTATTTAAATTTTAGTATATATTTTTTAAATTAAGGTTATTGACGTTCACAAACTTATTATATTTTTTTTAGTTAATTTTAAATATGGATTTAACTTCTAAACTTTGAACATATCTGTTTTTTTTTCATAATTATCCTTTAAAAATTATAATTTTTTGAAATATTTAACTAATCTAAGAATAAATAATTTTAGCTTCCAATACTGACATTAAAGTGTGGTGTCTTGTAGCTACTATCAACATTTGGAATAAATATTATTAGCTTTCATTACAAACAATAGAGCTTAGCGTATCCAAGTGGTTCATATTTAATTTAACTTACCCAATTTTTAAGAGGTTCTATTCTTGTAAAAAACACTCACAACCAATTTTTACCAAATTTTCTCTCCTCCCTCCACTAAATCTCTATCCTTGTGGGCCCCAAAATTTTCTACATTTCGGCAACATGGTTGTTGAAATTCCAAGTTCTCCTTTTTACTGTTCCTCTCATATTTCAGCAACTAAATTGCCGCAATTGCAAATTCTCTCCTAATTACGGCAATGGTATTGTCACAATTAAAAATTTTTTTTTCTCTCTATCACATCATGTCTCTCTCCTCTCTCTTACTTTTTTTTTAGAATTTCAGCAATGGCATTACCGAAATTCACATCTCTCCTCATTTTTCCAAATAAGTTTGAAATGTTCCCATGTCACAAATAAACGAGTTCAAATCTTCTATCTCACTTTTCCTGCTCCATTCTATACTTCACCAATAAAAACTTGTCACATGCTCATTTAATTAATTAAATACTATAATTATTGACTTATTAATACTACCATTATTAATTAATAGTAGTATTTAATTAATTAGGTGAACACGTGGCAAATTTTTATTGGTGGAGTATAGAGTGGAGCAGGAAAAATGTGATAGAAAATTTGGACTCCAAATAAACATCATTTTATACAATATTTAGCCAAAAGACTCTTAGGATGAAGATGGTGGCAATATTAAGCATTAAGCATACATTTGTAAAAAACTATATCTTCCCAGTGAAGATTACTGCATACGATTTCCACATTCACAAACAAAATTTTACAATAACTAGTCATTGAAATTAAATCAAACAAACTCTAAATGATTGGCTTAAGGGTTCATAAAGTTTCATGATATTTATGAGGTCATGAGTTCAAAAACTTAAGCCAATATGTTGCAATTACCCCCAAAGAATTCCTCTCTACAATAACCTAGTATGTGTGAGACACCATGTTGCATTTTACAAGTAACAACCATTATGGCTACAAACAAAAGATGGCTTACAAACGAAAAAGAGGGACTAAGAATGAAAATAAAGAACCCAAGGAAATAATTTAGCTTGAAGTGAAGAAGTAAGCAAAAG
This sequence comes from Lithocarpus polystachyus, assembly GCA_033629205.1. Lineage (NCBI taxonomy): Eukaryota > Viridiplantae > Streptophyta > Magnoliopsida > Fagales > Fagaceae > Lithocarpus > Lithocarpus polystachyus. The sequence goes on from CM066163.1 coordinate 42,603,447, forward strand.
TTCATATACACAAATCCTATTATGCATTTTACACTACAGACGGACTTTAATTTCCTATGAAAATACCTTTGATATGTTTATTATACTGTAGAGAGATTATAGGAAACGAAATGTAAGCTCAATTAGACGAATGTTAGACAAGGTGCTGGGCTAAGTATTATAATTTATAATACCTTCTACATATAATATAAATGTGAGTTTGTGTTTGCCAAGATATATATATGTGTGTGTGTGTGTGTGTGTGTGTGTGTGTGTGTGTGTGTGTGTGTGTGGGGGGGGGGGGGGGGGGGGGGGGAAGGGCGGGGGGTGGGGGGTGGGGGGGGGGGGTGTGAAGCCTGAAGGGAAGGAGCCATCAACAAGAACCATCTGAGGTATAATTGGGCCCGACTATTCATTGGATCAGGCCTAGCTCAATCGAAGCACTAGATGGATAAAGGAAACCAAGAATGACAATCCATCCGAGGAAGCCGAGGAGCAAATACTCCTCGAGAGATAGGAGATAAGGCATAAAGGCTAGGGGTTCGAAAGCTGAAGAGGATTATTGTGACATACGAATAAAAGTAGAAGGAAACTTCTAGAGAAAGTATACACCACCTCCGTATTCAATGCACTGCACCAACTCACCATGCCACATTAATGATAGAGTGACCCCTGAACAATGCTTTCACAGCCTGTAAACTACTCTAGCACCATCAACAAGGCAGTGATGGACAAGTATCCAAAATAAGATTGACAGCCCTCCAAGTGGAAGGCTAGGATGCAATTCAAACAACTATAAATAGGATGGAAAATCATACTTGATGAGGATCAGAAAAAGTTCAGAGAGAGAAGTAGAGATAGAGAGAGAGATAGAACTGTGTAAAATCGAGAAACGTACTTCTCAAGAAACAATTGCTCCTCGGCCAGCCCGAGGAAGGAAATAAAATAAGAATCTTTTTTTTCCTGCTTTATTTATATCAAGTCTTATTATTCTTGCCAACCTCATTTCTTTCATTATTAAGCCGTAGTCCTTAGGAAACGACAAGTTGGCCTTAATTACCCATTTCTACAAATTAGTTGTAGTGGGTTTCTATCCCAGCCCATTCTTAGCGGGTTGGGCCTAGTTTAAGATTCGCCCTCTACAATATATATATAAGTTTATAAGTAAAATTGTGCAATGCATTGCCTTGGACTAGTATATTATAATTTTTTGTTGGCGAGTCCCTAAAGTTTACCTGCTGAGTGCAATTAGTTCTTAAAGTTTCAAGTGAGCGCTTTTAGTCCTTAAAGTTTAAAAATTAAGCATTATTGGTCCCTTTGTTATGTTAGTTTGTTGTCTATGTGTGTAACAGAATTTTGATGTGACAAATTTTTTAATGACCTGACAACTTAGTTGTAGGTGTAATCACAATCCTAGTCCTATTTTTTTAACAAATAATAATAAATCACCTTGTTGCTAGCTATCAACACCACCCTCTCCCAAATGTCACTGTTTCTTACCACACCAGAAATGCTCTAACTTATGACCACATTGTTCATAAGTCATAACAAACAAAAAAGGCTTGCCATTGGGGTAGACGACTCAGATCTACTAGCTCGTTGTTGCCAACACTATTAACAAGATCTTTGGTGAGAATCTTGGAAGGAAGAGTTGGTCCTAATTGGGTTGAAGTCGGAGGAGATAGTTCAAGAGTGGACTTGGATCCACTACGGAGGAAGAACAAAACCCATACTATCATACCCAATGCAAAATTTCAATCAAAGGCACCATCTTTGTGGCTTGCAAATCTATGAGAGACCTCAAAAGTAGGTGCTCTTAAAAAAGAGATTTGGGTACTTTTTAGGGCACCTCTCTTTTTGGGTAAGTGGTATGAAGTCGCCACTTATATTTTATGTACAAAAAATAAGAAAAACTAATATACATATACATGCCTGAATTGCTTCGTTTCATTGATTGAATAAAAAAAATACAAATTTGAAAATTTGAACTTTACATGGCTTTAGGACCTAGTTACAATCTACCAAATATACATGACATTTTGTCCTAGTTACAACCTACCTAAAAAAAAAAAAAAAAACAAAGATAAAGCTAGATCTACTTAACTAAAAGTCTAAATCCGGAGGCTAGGTTACGAAATGGGAAGGTGTTAGGCACTCATTCTGTCCAGATATAGTCTGGTCTTTTAGACTCTTATGACCAATGTACCATTTTATGCATGTTATGTATGATATGTTAAACATGTGAAATAAACTAAACCACATAAAACCATTTATGAATGTATTCTCCTTTTGTTTAAAAATTCAGATCTGTTTTAATGATTAAAAAAATTAATTTTGAAAAATCAAATTTGTTTTTACATGTGTAAAAAAAAAGGTTTTTTGAAGAGAAAATTTAAATCTGTTTTGTGATGATAAAATTTTTTTTATATAACAGAAAAATCAGATATGTTTTTATATTTGAAAAAAATATATTTTTAAGGAGAAATTCTCATTCTCAACCTAATTTTATGCTACATGACTCAAACAAAAAAAAAAAAAAATACATGATCTCTTTCTTTATTTCAAAAATATACATGCATTAAAAAAAAATCAGATCTATATCTAAAGAAGATACAAAATCCATTTTTATTTTAAGAAAAATTCAAATCTACATCTAAGGAAGATGTAGACCCGTTTTTGTTTGATGAAAAATTCAAATCCACGTCTAAAGAAGATGTAGATTCGTTTTATTTTAAAGAAAAATTCAGATCTACATCTAAAGAATATGTAGATCCATTTTATTTTGAAGAAAAATTCAAATCTACATCTAAAGAAGATGTAAATCCATTTTATTTTGAAGAAAAAATTAATTTAGTACATACAAATATCTAAAACTAAGAAACAGATTATAGTAAAAATAAAAGAATCAAAAGCATATTTTGATAATCTAAATAAACAAATTAGAATATGATTATTTAAAACAAGAAAACATGCATCATGATGATAAGAGAAACATAAAACGAAAGGGTTAGAAAGCAACCTATTGCATGAGCACTCTTCCACTTGAGATGATGTTTTAGGGTTTAAAGAAATTTATGCAATTATCTTTGAAACCTAAAAACCCTAATTCTTGTAGAAAATCTCAGAGAGGAGGAGCTAATATCAGCAATTTGTAAGTCTCAAAACGTATGTCTCTCAGAGTGTAAAAAAAAAGTGTTGAATTATGAGACCCAAACTTTATTTATAGAGGCCAGAAATCCCTAAAAAATAGGCATAGACGACTAGGATGCAAATCCGAACTCATCCTTTTGTGAAAATGTCAAAAATGGTGTGTCTTATCGTCACCTGAAGGCCGTTGGACCAAAGCCCAACAAGGTGCAATTTGGCACCCCAAAAGTGCCAAATTGGCTCTTGGATGCCATACACACTTTCGTGTTCGGGTGCCATTTGAACTCTCTTTCTAGGGTTTTTTGACCGGTTCTAATATCTAGACATGTTTTCATCCTCCGTCCATGATTTTTTTCATCTCTTTTTTGGATAATTCAGGCTTTTTAAGAACAATTATCTTGAACAATAATCTTGTAGATAAATCCCTTAAAATAAAATTTGATAAAGTTTAGATTATCCACAATTTTATTCTTATTCAATCATCTATTTTATTTTTATGCATGCAATCTTATTTTAAAAACTAATTATCAACCAATCACAAAATTATTTAATTAATTTTAATTGTTCAACCAATCAGAATTAATTTAAATTAATCGTGTGTGGTCGACTCTTCCTAGACACAATGCATATGGACCGTGCAAACTTAATCATGTGATATCTTTCGATCCAATGATTTGATTTAGAAACCGGACACATCATTACAACCGTTAGAATCTCAAGATCATTTTTATGATATGCAATGAATGAATTGATGCATGCAATGCAAGAACAAATTGATGCATGCAATACAAGAATGATTTTTGGGTACATGGATGGTCATTCTAGTCATCTTACTTGATTAAATCGTGGGTACAAAATCGAGTGTCTACAAAATCAAATCGACCAAAAATGAAAAATAATTGGCACAAAGATTAGTAGGGTATAGCAATGACAGTCATAACCATAAGCCCATAACTTTTCTTCAAATTCAATTTTCTATTTTTCTAATTAAGTAATTTCAAAAATCAAGCAAAATAGTTGATTGATTTAAAGGCTCTAGACCTATATAGTGTGGCCCATATATGGGCGATGTGGTCCTGGGTGGCCAGCAAGTCTTTATCGTTTGTTATGATCCATGGTCATGGGTTGTTGGATATTTTGTTGGTGTGTTGAGAAATACAGGAGTTTGGGAGGGATGATGGTGGTGATGGTTATTATGGTTGTGAATATTTTATTTTATTTTATATTTAAAAATGACTAGAATTAATTAGACCTAAAAACTAAGTTGCCACAACATTATAAAATTGACACATTATTATTCCATTAGACACATAAAAAACAAATTAACAGATCTTAATGGAGGGACCAATAATGCTCACTTTTAAAACCTTAGGGACTAAAAGCGCTCATTTGAAACTTCAAGGACTAATAGTATTCAGTAGGTAAACTTTAGGGACCAATAATGTATTTTTGCCTTTTTGATTTAATAAAAAACTTAACATACACAGCAACAAAATTTGATCTTAATCCAGTTGTTTTAGATACATCTCCTTTGACGTCTCACAGATCATGATTATTTAGATTTATTGTTGCTTGGGTTAGAGATGAATCATGTGAGGAGGTGATATGTAATGCTTGGAGAATTCCCCATCGAGGAAGCCCCATTTTCTCGCTATGTAGGAAAATCCAGAAATCCAGACATCTACTCTCAATATGGAATAAGGAATGTTTCAGACATTGCAGTTCAAAAATTACTCAAATCTTGTCAAAAATCAAAGAAATTCAAAAACTTGAGCTGAGCCTAAAGAATCTAATTCTTAAAGGAAATCTTCAAAGAGAATTGGATGAATGACTTCTTAGAGATGAAACTTTAAAACAGAAGAAATCAAGGGAGATTTGGTTGGAGGAAGGGGACCGAAACACGAGATTTTTTCATCTGTCTATGTTCATTCGTAGTCGGAAGAATTATATTGAAACCATTAAAAATGAGCAGGGAGTGTGGCTAAGCAACCAAAAAGATATCGAACACTTCTTCACTAGTTAATACAAAGAGCTATTTACTTGGCATGAATTAGATTTTCCAATCATGACATTAGTCCCATCTATGGCTGTAAATGAACTAAGTCTATCATAAACAACTCGGGCTTAACTCGATAAAAAGCTTGTTCATGTTTGTTTATTTATAAATAAGCCAAGTTTGAGCCTTAATTTTAGGCTCGTTTAATAAACAAGCCAAGTCCAAGCAAAAACTCGATAAAAAGCTCGTTCATGTTTGTTTATTTATAAATAAGCCAAGTTTGAGCCTTAATTTTAGGTTTGAGCCTTAATTTTAGGCTTGTTTAATAAACAAGCCAAGCCCAAGCAAAAAATTTTTTCCATGAACAAGCTCGTGAGCAATAAGGCTTGATACAAAACAATTCAAGTATAGACTGTTTATATATGTTAGCTAAATATGCTCATTACACATATCTTAATAATGACATGGCAAACATGAGACCACTATCCATTACCTTAATTTTTTCCTTCTCTCTAGACTCACCAAGAACCATTTTAGATTTTAGTTATATTTAAAAATAAATAAATTAATTAAGTGTTCCACATTTGATCATTCCCCATCAATCATCTAATGTAAAGTCAAGAAATATGTTAGTATTTTTCCACTCATAATAGTTACAATCAAGTATTTTTCTAGTTCTTCACCATCTAACGTGAATGTAAAAATTATATTTTAAACAATTGCTGAAGCTTTAGACAAGGAATGATGAATGAATGAATTTAATTATGTATATTTTTAATTTGAATAATGGCTAATCATAAGTAGGATTAGATGTATGATAAAATGAGTATACTATTATTTTCTTAATTTTAGAGATTTAAGCAATTGATAATGTAATTTTCTTAGATTTTAAGCTCAAAAGTTTAACCTGAGCTCGAGTTTGAGCTTGATATTAAGCTTGAGCTTGGCTTGACTAATTAATCAAGCCAAGCCAAGCCAAGCTAAGCTAAGCTAAGCCAAGCTCAAGCTTTTTGGCTTTCCCACGAGCTCGAGCTCAAGCTCAAACATCATTTTTAGGCTTGTCACGAGCTTGAGCCAAGCTTGAGCTTTTGGTTTTTCTTGACAAGCCAAGCTTGAACATGCACTACTCCGAAAAAGCTTGGCTTGTTTACAGCCATCCCTTCAGCTGAAGAAATTCATCGGGTTCTTTTTCACATGAATCCCTCTTTTTTTTTTATAACATTCTTCTTCGCCTTTTTGTGCGCTTCATATGCTTGTTTGCCCTCAGTTGGCATCCTTTCTTAGCTTGTCTTTATCATGCTTCTCCTTCTATTTGTTTTTTTGCTTGTCTGCTGACTTGTTTCTTTTGTCTTTGTATGTACTTGCATGGGGTGAGGATACTTGGAGCGAGGGTGCGACCTCCTCGACAAGAACAAAAAGGGCAAGGATGCAAGCAAGAGGATGCAAGTCCACAAAAGGCAATGTTCAGTAGATTAGGGGGCCTAGCCCCTCCAGAGCGGTCTTCTCTCTCTTTCTCTCTCTCTCTCTCTCTCAGCCTCTTTTCTAGAGCATGGATTAGGGTCCCCCTCCATGTACCCCTTTTATTTTCCTACTTCTTGCTTGGGTTGCGTTTCCTAGGTATGGCAATGTCTGTTTAACATTTCCTATACCTTGCTGGGCCATACCCTTGGAACGTTGGCAATGTCTGGTTTACTTTCCTGCTCTGTGTGATAGCATTATGCATGATGTGTGTGTGTGTGTGTGTATGCCTGCATATGTGTGGGTGATTGTGCACTTTGTATGATGGACTCTCGTGGCTACGTTAGTGACCCTCTCTAGTCATGAGAGCTCTTGACCTTGTAGTGTGGGTATGTGCTCAAGGCGACTGCTGTAGGTACATATTCATGCTATATTGTGTGCACGATCATCGTGGTGTGATTGTCTTGATCCATGTCACCAAGTGATATTGGTTTCCCCGTGTATGCGACATGCATCAACATGCTTAACACTTTGAAAGGCTCTAGCTTGTCACAGTGCAAGCATGTTGATATGCGCCGTATACATAGACATGAAACTCTGCCGATGTGCCATAGCGCATCAAACGCGAAACTCTGTCGGATTTTCACATTGAAAATGGGACATACCCATTGCCGTATTCTCATGTCAAAAGCTTTGTGAGAATAGCGTTTGACGTGCTATGATGCATTTGAGGCAAAGTGCTGCTGGATTTCCGCTTTGAAAATAAGGTGAAATGCTGCTGGATTTTCGCCGTGGAAATTTGGTAGTGACTTCAAACATAGTTGGAAAGTATCGATCGGGACCACACCCATTCCAAAACCAAACCTCAAAGCCCAACACATTTAAAGCCCCGAAATCTAATGCCAATAGCTTGTTTTCAACTGCCAATGTCCTTAAATTATGATTTTACTAAAACAAAGGATTGTCTATGGACAGGCATTTTGGGGTGCATAACACACCTTTCCCGCACGTAACCAGACTTCCGAACTCAAGAATTAAGATTTTTTGCTCATCCACATTTGATTAGGAAAAACGACATTTTTCTTAACCTAGGATTGGTAATAAAATCAAATAGAGTCAAGTGACCAATCACACCTTAAAAAAACCCAATGATTGGTGGCGACTTCACTTACCCTTGGTAATTTCCTTAAAATCGACTCACATACTAGTCACACCCTTGAGGTACGACACAACTCCTCCATAGCACGTGTGCACACGTACGCACAGGAGCATCGAGTGTTGCTGCGTTGGGTGGTCAAGCAGCCGCAAGGAGTCAAATATATATATATATATATATTTTTTTTTTTTTTCATTTTGTTGATTAAATCATTGCGGAGAAAAAAATCATTCAAATATAATAATCGAGATGCAAAAGACATAGACTGGTTGACACTTTTTGGTATTTCCAACTAAAACTTTCTATGTTCAAATCCTTCATTCTAGTTAGTTCAATTAGTAAAGTATTTTGTCGTCAAATAAGAGATCTATGGTTTGAACCCATGGTTTTAAAAACCGGATCGGACCGATTGGTTTGGCCAGTTCAACTGGGAACTTGGCACAGTTCGGTCTGGTAAATATGCCTAAAATTGGTCAAAATTGGTGAAAACCAGTTAGAAACTTGTTTAAACTGGGAACCAAAGGCAAAAACAGTTTTGCCCCCGGTCCGGTTTTTAAAACCATGTTTAAACCTCGCCTTTACCAAAAAATCAATTGGTGTCTTGACTTGATGATAAAAAGAAATTATTAAGAAGCGAATGCAATAGATTAAAATGTTATCATATCTTTGAAAAAAAAAAAACCATTGAATAATAAAATATATATACAATTGGGATTGTTAATATTATTATTAATTTTTAACATGAAATACAATTGAGATTTGAGATCCTACACAGCAGTACAATATTGTAGTACACACAAAAGAGGAAGCAGGAATAATATTTATTCTCATAAAAAAAAAAAAATATTTATTAATTAAACAGTTTTTTTTTTTTTCTTTAATTGTAAGTGAGATTCCCCGCCAGACATAACAGAAGCCGCTACGTTCTCAAGCGTTTTTATCTATCTTTTCAAACTTAATGTAAAACTTAAAAAGTCTAAACTTGAGCTATCTGTGAGCTCCAAAATGCAAATCTCCATGCCAATCCGAACCCCATCATTGGTTTCAAGACGAAGACTTTTGGAAGAGAAGCTCATAGGCCTCCACAAGTGGACCAACCTCAAACAAGTTAAGCAAGTCCACGCTCAGATTCTCAAAGCCAATCTCCTCCAGGACCTCTCTGTAGCACCCAAGCTTATAACTGCTTTTTCTTTATGCCACGAAATCGTGTTGGCAGTCAATGTTTTCAATCAAATCCAACAACCCAATGTGCATTTGTACAATACTTTGATCAGAGCCCATGTTCGCAACTCTCAGCCTTCACTGGCCTTTGCAACTTTCTTTGAAATGCAGACTAATGGGGTTTATCCTGATAATTTCACATACCCATTTCTTCTTAAAGCCTGTTCTGGCCACTCTTTGTATCCAATGGTCCAAATGATTCATACCCATATTGAAAAGTTTGGTTTTTGTTCGGATATTTTTGTGCCCAATTCGCTTATTGACAGCTATTCCAAGTGCGGATCCTTTGGGGTTAATGCGGCAAGGAAGTTGTTTATGGTGATGAGAGAGAGAGATGTTGTGTCTTGGAATTCTATGATTAGTAGTTTGGTGAAAGCCGGCGAGTTGGGGGAGGCTCGCCACTTGTTTGACGAAATGCCGGAAAGGGATACTGTTAGTTGGAATACAATATTGGATGGATATGTGAAGGCTGGAGAAATGAACAAGGCATTTGAATTGTTTGAGAAGATGCCTGACAGGAATGTTGTGTCTTGGTCAACTGTGGTTTCGGGTTATTGTAAAGCAGGGGATATGGATATGGCAAGAATGTTGTTTGATAAGATGCCTGTCAAGAACATAGTTCCTTGGACTATAATTATATCTGGGTATGCTGAAAAGGGGATGACAAAGGAGGCAATTAGCTTGTACGATAAAATGGAGGAGGCTGGGTTGAGGCCTGATGATGGGGCTGTCATTAGTATTTTGGCTGCTTGTGCCGAGTCTGGTTTGCTTGGATTGGGTGAGAAAGTTCACGCCTCTATTAAGAGAACTAAATTTAAGTGTAGGACTTCGGTGTCAAATGCATTAGTTGATATGTATGCAAAGTGTGCTCGCTTAGACAAGGCATATAGTGTCTTTGATGGTATGGCTAGGAGAGATGTAGTATCTTGGAATGCTATGCTCCAAGGGTTAGCCATGCATGGGCATGGTGAGAAGGCACTTCAGCTTTTTTCTAGAATGAATGAAGAAGGTTTTGCGCCAGATAAAGTTACCTTCATTAGTGTCTTATGTGCTTGTAGCCATGCTGGCTTTGTTGAGGAAGGCCTTCAATACTTCTACACAATGGAGAGAGACTATAGGATTATTCCTGAAGTTGAGCATTATGGTTGTGTGATTGACCTATTAGGTCGTGGGGGGCGTCTTAACGAAGCTTTTAGGCTTGTGCAAAGCATGCCAATGGAATCAAATGCCATTATTTGGGGAACCCTTTTGGGTGCATGCCGAATGCATAATGCAGTGGATCTTGCTGGGGAGGTTGTGGATCATTTGGTTAAATTAGAACCATCAGATGTAGGGAATTTTTCCATGTTGTCAAATATTTATGCTGCAGCTGGAGATTGGGACAGTGTTTCCAATGTAAGGCTGCGAATGAGAAGAATCGGAATCCAAAAACCATCAGGGTCTAGTTCTATAGAGGTTGATGAGGAGTTGCATGAATTTACAGTATTTGATCAATCACACCCTAAATCAGATAAAATATATGAGATGATTGACAGACTGGTACAGGACCTTAAGCAGGTAGGATATGTGCCAAAAGCATATCAATAGAAGTGCAGATAATGGTTCAGGTACCCAACTCGTTGCTAATCTATCACTTATATTGCTAGCATATTTTAGTTAAAGGGACGGGCATTTTTGTGAATCCTCATTTTGTGGAACATTTTCAGGAAAAAGTCCTCAAGAATGCTTCTATTTTTTTGCTGGATGTGTTTCAGCATGAATTGACTGTACTAATAGAAGAAGGATGGTCTGGTTTATTTTTTATATATGTATACAAAAATGTTTAAAAATTGTAAGGTTTTACTGATTATGCAAATTTCTTTTATATTCTGTTAAAGTGATCCTTATTGTCTCTCCATAAAGTTGGAAGACTTATCTTATCTTTTTGTTCATTGTAATTTATTTTTTCGTATTCCTATGCTTTTAGTTTTTTCTGCTTTCATATGTGTCAAGACACATGCTGCACTAGTTGAAAAGAAATCCAGAAAAGCTGCATCAGTTGTAAAATTGTAGAACTTTCCAGAAACGACACGTAGCTTATTATTAGAGATGTAAACTGTATGTAGTTTGGTATAAGGCTAAGAGGTTCAGTTAGTCACACTAATAGTCCACGGTTCCTTATCTATTGGACACTGAGAATTCTGTTATTGCAGAGGATTTGGCGCCTAATCTGTTTTGGTTAGTTAGATAAGGACGATTGTATAAAAGCACCAATGATTGTAATCTATTGAATGTAATACACTCATTTTACTCTTTTTCTGTTTTCTTCTCTAGAATATTCTCTCTAGAAATCTATAGAAACTCTGTTTTCTTTCATGGTATCAGAGCCACCATAAACGGCGTCCTCTGGAAGTTCATCATCTTCTGCAACAACAGGATCAACCATAAGTTCTTCAATCATTCATGGTGTTAATCCTTCCTTACTGCTCTTGTTAAATATGGCAAGTATGGTTACTGTGAAGCTTAATCACAACAACTATATGGTGTGGAGGCATCAAATCGAAGTGATTTTGGTAGCCTATTCAATGATCAATTTCATTGATGATGATGATCATGCACCAGATACTTTCCTTAAGGATAGTTTAGACCTTAAGGAAGAGCCGTGAATAGACCTTGTTTACTTTTCTCAATTCAACACTCTTTCCATCAATCTTGGCTTTCACTGTAGGCCAGAAATCTGGAAGAGGAGTTCGGAACGTGCTTGAGAAAAGGTTTGCTTCTGTTTCACGGTATCATATTCTCAGTCTGAGAAATGAGCTATTGAGTCTCAAGAAAGGCTCAGAATCCATGGATTCTTTCTTCCAAAGAATTAAAGAAATCAGAGACAAGCTTGGAGCTGTAGCAGTCTGTGTTGATGAAGAAGAGCTAATTCATCTAGCTCTAGAAGCTTTACCATCAGAGTATGATGCATTCTGTTCTGCAATCAGAACTAGAAATGATATACTCACACTTGAAGAATTGAATACACTCAATCAAGAAAAGGTTAGATCTTAGGGATTCTACTTCCTTGGCTATGGCAGTCAATTATTTTAATCAAGGTTTTAATAGAGGCAGAGGCAAGAATGGAAACAATAGAGGTCGTGGTAACGGTAGAGGTGGTAATTCTTCACAATTCCACAATAACCAACTCTCAGGTGGTGGTCAATTTCACAATAGCATTGGCCAAGTTAGTGACAATCAATTTACTCCCTTTCCACAGTCCAAGTCATCTCTTTCTTCTCAATCACAAGGACAGAGAGTTGCTTGTCAGATATGTGGTAAGAATGGTCATTCTGCTTTGGACTGCTACCATCGCATGAATTTTGCTTACCAAGGAAGACATGCTCCAGCCAAGCTTGCTTCTATGGCTGCTAGGTCTATGGCTGCAACAGCAAGTTCTAATCAGAATTCTAATTGGCTAACTGACATTGGAGCTTCTAATCATATCACACCAGACCTATCTCAGCTTTCACTTATTTGACAACCTACAGCTGGTGAGTCTGTAACAGTTGGCAATGGGCAAGAATTACCAGTGACACATATTGGAAATGGTAAGCTACTCACTCCTTCTCACAATTTCTGTCTAAATAACATACTTAGGGTTCCTCAAATTGCTTCCAACTTGTTATATGTGCATAAACTATGCCTCCAAAATAATGCATTTTGTTACTTTGATGCTTATCAGTTCTCAATTTAGGATTTGCCTACGGGGAAGGTCCTAAAGGGCTGAGTAAGGATGGAGTCTATTCTATTCCTCCCTTTGCTTCTCTGCCTTCTTCATCTCCTTCTAATGTCAGTCCCAGTGGCTTTGTTGTTGTGTCATCTCAGACTTTGCTTTGGCACAATCGGCTTGGACACCCTTGTGCAAAGGTCTTGCATTCTTCTATGTCAGATACTCCTTCTGTTAAGCTTTCTAATATTAGTGATACCTGTTCTAAATTTACTTCTTGTATAAGTGCTAAAATGCACAAACTTCCTTTTCCCAAACATTTGTTGAGTTCTGAATATCCTTTTCAATTGGTACATTCTTAGGGGTGGCAATTCGTGTTCACGTGTCGGGTTCGTGTCGTGTCAACTCATACGTATCCGACTATATGGGTCAACACTAACCCGACCTGTTTATTAAACGGGTCAAGATTTCTCAATCCTAACACGACCTATTTATTAAACGGGTCAATCGTGTCGACCTGTTTATCTAATTTTATCAAAATAAAGAAAAACATTTATGAAAAACTAAACAAATAAATATTTTAAATATAAAATTCAAAATTAATGAGTAACTGCATCACAAATAATTATTCAAAACTAAAGCATATCTCAATATCATAAATAATCAATCACAATATGTCAAAGAAAATAAACTACAACAACTAATAAGTTTGTATACCTAGGGTTTGAATGGTATATAAATAAAATTTTATTTAATTAAACGGGTCAGACGGGTTAAACGGGTTCCATAGGTTGAACCCTAACCCAACCCGTTTATCAAACGGGTCCGTCGTGTCAACCCGAATATGACACGAACCCATTAAGCCTCAACCCATAACCTGCTAATTTCGTATCGTGTCTTGTCGGGTTCGCGGGTCGTGTCCAGTTTTGCCACCCCAATACATTCTGATGTATGGGGCCCTGCTCCTGTGATTTCTGTACTTGAATACAGATTTTATGTGATTTTTGTTGATGACTTTACTCGTTTTACTTGGTTGTTTTTGTTAAAACATAAGTCTGATGTGTTCAAGGTGTTCTTACATTTCAAGTCTTTGGTTGAAACTCAGTTTAATGCCAAAATCAAGACCTTAAGGTCAGATGGAGGTGGTAAATTTGTTAATAACAGTTTCAAGTCTTTTTGTTTGGAGCATGGGATTCAACATCAGCTTTCTTGTCCTTATTCTCCTCAACAAAATGGTATTGCTGAGAGGAAACATAGGCAAATTGTAGAGAGTGGCTTATCTATGCTTCACCACTCTAATCTTCCTCTCTCATATTGGTCCTATGCATTTAGTACTACTGTTTACCTTATTAATAGAGTTCCCTCTTCTGTTTTGAATTTTATCTCTCCATGGGAAAAGTTGTACAATCATAAACCTTCTTTTACCTCCTTGAAAACATTTGGCTGTGCCTGTTATCCTCTTTTGAAGCCTTACAATTCTCATAAATTTGATTCTAAATCCAGGCAATGTATTTTTCATGGTTACCCTCCTCAATCAAAGGGTTATATCTGCTTGGATGTCTTGTCAAGCAAGATTTACATTTCTTGTCATTGTGTGTTTGAGGAGTCTATCTATCCTCATTATCCTGTTCCTAGTTCTAGGCCGCCTGCTTCCACTTCTTATCCTTCTCCTTCCTTTGATGTATGGCTATCCACCTTACTTCCTTGCTCATCTCTTCCTGTTTCTAGTCCTATTGTCCCTATTGATACTCAGACTGTTTCTTCTACCTTTGTACCTCCTCATCCCACTGATCTTCTTCCTATCCAGTCTGTTCTTGCTCCTAGTACTACTGTTAGTCCTACTACTCCTATTACTGATTCTATCTCTACTTCCACTGCTCATACTCAAGAGCTTGTTCCTTATTCTACTGTCACTCCTTGTCCATCCACCAATACACATCCTATGCTTACCAGGTCCAAGAATGGTATTTTCAAGATTAATGCCAATGCTGTTCAAACTGCGTATGGTTGTATTGAACCTCCCTCTTATTCTGTGGCTTCTAAGGGTGAGTTTGGATACCGCTGAAACTGAAAACTGAAAAACACTGTAGTAAAATAATTTTTAAATGTGTAAATAGTGCAGTGAGACCTAATTTTAATGAAAAAGTTGCTGAAAAATAGTATTTGTGAGTCTTGTAAACAGTGAAAATGGGTTGAAAAAGTCAAAAGTTGCGGCTACTGTTCACGAACAGTAACCGCACAGTAAAAATTGTCTCTGAAAGTTTCGTGAACAGTAAATCAAAAAAAAAAAGAAGAAGTTGAAAATGCAGACGCGCAACGTAGTTGCGCAATCCAAACGTAGTCTAAGTTTCCTAATTGGGTTGAGGCAATGGATTCTAAGTTTAAGAGTTTGCAACAGTAGCAAACTTGGTCTTTGGTTCCTTTACCTCCTAATAATAATTTTGTGGGATGCAAGTGGGTGTACAAAGTTAAGAGAAACAGTGATGGTAGTATTGCTAGATTTAAAGTTAGGCTTGTTGCCAAGGGTATTTGCAGCAATATGGTTTGGACTATGCTGAAACTTTTAGTCCAGTGGTCAAGCCTACTACTGTGAGATTTTTTCTAGCTTTGGCAGTGAATATTAGGTGGTCCTTAAGGCAATTAGATGTTGCAAATGCCTTTCTTAATGGGGTTTTGCAAGAGGAAGTCTACATGAGTCAGCCACCTGGGTATAGGGATCTTGCTAGGTGCAGAGAGCAACTTGTTCATTCTCATTCATTCAACTCATGTAGTTTACTTATTTCTTTATGCGGATGATATTATCATTACTGGGAACCATGCTGCATTTGTTGCTGAGATTATCAAGCAACTTGGGGTTTCTTTTGCTCTCAAGGATTTAGGTCCTTTGCATTACTTCTTGGGTTTGCAGATTGAATACACTAATGGTGGACTGTTTGTGCATCAGTCTAAGTATGCCAAAAATTTAGTCTAGGTTTCATGTGCTGGATAGTAAACCTTGCTCTAATCCTTGTGCCTCTAACCATTATCATGGTCCATTTGCCAGCCATGTTCTATCTGATCCCACTGTTAGGATATGTGCCCTTAAATCCTATTGTATGATGCTATGTATGATATTATGTATGACATTATGTGAGAAATGATGTATGACTTAATATTGTGTCTAATAAAGTTGTTTTATTCTTATCTAAAATAATGGTAACATGAATATTCAGACATTATCAAATAGTCCATGAGATGCACAGTATGTGATTTATGTGATTTAGTCACAGAAGATATAGATCACAAGTTCTTTGTAAACTCAGAATTTTGGTTCGTAGTCGGTGATGAAATTGGGCATTTCATCTGCGAAGACTATAACATATTAACTACGATGATTTGTCTTAATCATGGAAGTGGTGACTTCTAGTTAATATGTTGATATGTTTTAAGAGTTAAGACATATTGAACTGGACCGCTGTGAGATTTATTATTCTCCTAACGACTGTCATTTGAATAATAAATCTCACGACTTGTATTCACATGAACTCTTAATCCTGAGAGAATAATAGACTTGATCATAAAATGTAGGTTGCTTTGATATATCAGGAGTGAGATCTAAAGTAACGGTTAAAACCTCAGTATGTTGGGCAGCCACATTTAGTGTTGATGGAATATATATTCTCAAGATGGAATTCATAGTCTCTTAACGGAGATATAAAATATTTCCTTGAGATAAGTTTAATGGGTACAGTTATTCAGAGAGTTAGGCCTAACCACTTTAGTAAGACTAAAGTATATATTTATGAAATTTGATTTTATAAATATATGGTGAATAACTCAAAAGGATTAAACCGGGTACTCAAGGATTAAGATGTAGTAATTTATAAAGTGGCAGTCTATATTAATGACTTTGTATTACTACGAATATTTTTTGAAGGGGTCGCATGTATAATAAAGTCTTGAGATATAATTTATTAATGAGGCCTAGAGTGCAATTATATTTATATAGTGGTATTAAATATAATTAATGGTAACTTTGGACTTGTCAAGAGTTGACAGAAAAGCCCAAGGCCCATTGGAGCTAGTGTCTTATTCGTTCCCTTTTGGTCCCGCTCCAAGCCACACACTAAAGCCCAATTGGGAAGGCCCAAAAGGCTAGCCCAATTAGATAATCAGTTATGTGGAGAGAAACATACAGAATTTTATATAAAATAAAAGGGTTTGTATGTTTAATAAGATAATAAGAAAAAATAAGGAAGAGAGACACTCTTTCATATTCTCTCTAGAAAACATAGAACTGATTGAGAGACCACACATCTTGGGCATCAAGTGGAATTGGAGTGAAGATTGAAAGTCTTTCCGAGTACTTTTTCATTCGGTTTTGAATTTCACCGCATCAAGGTATACTCTCTTGTTCTTATATTCTGAAACCTACATAGTACATGTTATCAATTGCGAATGAAGTAGATCCGTTTATTTTCCGCTGCGTATGTTTTGTATGCGATACAAACATGTATATTTCCTAACACCCACTCCCAACAGATTTCTTGTAGGGGCTTTGCCATACTTAACTTTTACTAGGCCAGACCTGTCTTATGCAGTTCAGCAGGCATGCCAGTTCATAAGTAAACCATCTCAGCATCATCTCATAGCTGCTAAGAGGATTTTGAGGTATTTAAGGGGTACTCTTCACTTGAGCATTCATTTTAAGCCTGGTCCTCTTGCTCTTTCTGCATACTGTAATGCTGACTGGGCTGGTGATCCCATTGACAGAAGGTCTATTACTGGCATGGTTGTGTTTTTAGGCAATGCCCCTATCACCTGGTCTGCCAAGAAGCAGTCAGTTGTCTCTAGATCTTCAACAGAAGCTGAGTACAGATCTCTAGCTCTTACCACTGCAGAGTTGTATTGGTTGAGGATGCTTCTTAAAGAGTTGGGGGTTTACTTGTTTCATCCTCCAATTTTGTGTGTGACAATGTTTCTGCTCTTGCCTTAGCTTCTAATCCTATTTTCCATGCCATAACTAAACACATAGAAGTTGATTATCATTTTGTTAGAGAGAAGGTTCTTAATCGAGATATGCTTATCAAATACATTTCCACGTTGGATCAATTGGCAGATCTCTTTTCTAAGAGCTTTCCTTCTCCTCGGTTTCATGCTCTTTCTTTCAAACTCAAGGGCCATTCTCCCCTTCATTTGAGGTGGGATGTGACACATGCTGCACTAGTTGAAAAGAAATCCAGAAAAGCTGCATCAGTTGTAGAATTGTAGAACTTTCCAGAAACGACATGTAGGTTATTATTGGAGATGTAAACTGTATGTAATTTAGTATAAGGCTAAGAGGTTCAGTTAGTTACACTAATAGTCCACGTGTTCCTAATCTATTGGACACTAAGAATTCTGTTATTGCAGAGGATTTGGCGCCTAATCTGTTATGGTTAGTTAGATAAGGATGATTGTATAAAAGCACCAACGATTGTAATCTATTGAATGTAATACACTCATTTTACTCTTTTTCTGTTCTTTTCTCTAGAATATTCTCTCTAAAAATCTATAGAAACTCTGTTTTCTTTCGATATGTACTAATTTTTGACTCGCTAATAGGAGAATATTGTTCTATCAAATAATTATTTGAATATACCACGTTTTTTTAGAAAGAAATTAAATTCCAAAGCAATTTGCCCATTTTAAACATGTATTGTCAAAAAGGCAATCACGGTAAGTATATACAACTTTGGGAAATCATTTGGTTTTTGCTTATGCAAACTCTAGTTTGAAATAACTGAATGCAAAGCACTTCCAATTTATCAGTGCCTCTTCCTCTAAGACAATGTCAGTAAGTTCTTTGAATTGCTGAAGTAGCTCTCCATTGCAAGCTATGTTTGTAATTTGTACTGAATTGACCCTTTGAAGAAAAGAAGTGAATGGAGTTGTTCAACTGGAACTAGTAAGAGTTGTTTATAGATGCACTTTGGCAATTGAAAGTTACGTTCACTTGACATTCTTCAAGATTCTAACAAGTAAATGCAATTAATCACGCGGGACGATGTTACTTTTATTTGGCCACTTTTATTTGGCCATGGAACTAAAAGCTTCCTCTAAGCTTCTAGAATCATTATTTTAGATCATTCTCACAATGCAGTATTTTTTTTGACATAGCTGTTTTACTGCTTGAGTTTGAGGTTTTTTGATATTATAAGATGTCCTTGAGACATTATTAGGAACTGCATTGTCTGGTGCTAGTTTATCCATGAAAATTAATGAACTTGTGTCAGAGACAATGCTGCATCGTCTGGTGCTAGTTTAGCATTTAATTGAGCAAATATTGTCTTGACACTTTCACTTGTAGCTTTTCTGTTGGTTTAATATCTCTTGCATTAGCATAGAACATTATGACTCCTTGTTAAATGTCTCATTTCCTGTGTAACTTCTTCCCTCAAAATTTGGAAATTTTGCACAGAGCGGTTCAAGTTGAAAGCTAAAGCCACGAAATAAGGAAGCAGAAAATTTAATTGTTAGGAGGAAATGAGCCCACATGGGTGCACCCTATCTGATCCGAGTTCTGTAGTGTTTTATTTATTTATTTATTTATTTTTTTTGAGACAAAGTTCTTGGGTATTCTTAGTATTTTTAAGATACCCGGATATGAATTTGGATTTTAAAATGGTAAGAAGTTTGGATTTCTAAATTATACTAATCACCTCGCACACTTTCTTTACAAGGAAGGACAGAGGTTTGAAGTTCATAAAGATATTTAGTGACCATTTATCTATATATTACTAAAAGTTGAAACGTAACGGTTTAATGCTGCTACTTTCACGTTGCGCTACATCAGTTGCCACGTCATTTAAAAAAAATACAATTTGTTCTACAATTTTAAAATAATTTTTACAATTTTCAGCCCTATAAATGCAACCCACTAATTTATTTACTTCCACTATCACCTTATAATAAATCCAGCCTACTACTTATTTATTTACTTCCACTATTACCTTATAATAAATCTATATAATTAATTTAGCCCAACCTAAAATCTTTTCAGTTCAGCTTTAGGGTTTTGTGCGAGTTTTTTTAGCTTAAAGGAAGGAAAAAAAAAAAAAAACGTTGAAGCCTTTCTAGCTTTAGGGTGTTTTTTTTTTTTTTTTTTCCCTTTCCAATCTATATCTATATATTACTAAAAGTTGAAGCGTAACGTTTAATGCTACTACTCTCACGTTGCGCTATATCAGCTGCCACATCATTTTATTTTTTATTTTTAAATATAATTTGGCCTACAATTTTAAAATGGTTTTTACAATTTTCAGCCCTATAAATGCAGCCCACTACTTATTTATTTACTTCCACTATCACCCTATAATAAATCCAGCCCACTACTTATTAATTTACTTCTACTATCACCCTATAATAAATCTGTATAATTAATCCAGTCCACCCTTATTTATTTAGCTCCACTATCAAGCCCAACCCAAAACCTTTTCAGTTCAGTTTTAAGGTTTTATGTGAGTCTTTTCAGCTTAAAGGAAGAAAAAAAAAATGAAAAACAAAAAACGTTGAAGCCTTTCTGATGAGAATCAACAAGCATTCAAGGATCCATTGCAAGTTCCAGTTGGGCCAATTACTAGAGCAAAATCCAAGAAGATCAAAGAAGCACTTAATGGGCTGATTCAAGGGATTTGTGCTAATTCACATTCCAAGCTGGGCCCAAAGGAAGATGAAGGTGTAATAAATTTAATTCAAGCTATTGAGGGTTGATCTGGCTTAATTGGGCTTTATTTATGGCGTGAATTAATGGCTGATTGACTTTCCAGCTCCAAATCAGTTAATAGATATTTTTCCTAATTTAGATCTTCTTATTTTGGACCAGATCTACCTTAATTTTAGGCTTTTATTATTTAGAACGTTTTTTAGCTTTTTTCCTATTTTGAATTTGCTATTTTCAGACCAAATCAGCTTTTATTTAGGGTTTTATTATTTAGTACGTTTTTTATATTTTCTACATTCAGTCATGCCTTATAAATAGCATGCACTCATTGTAATAGAGGGATTATTGAATAAAAATTTGAAAAAGGTGAGGCTTTGCTCTTCTCTTTGGTTCTTCAAGAACTGTGAACTTATCAAAGATTCTTCCTTGTAGCGTTCAAACTTTATATCTTTGGTTCATGATTCAATTATAATCATTGGGTAAGGGTATCTATCAAAATTTGACTTTTAGCTTTCTTGGGCAATATTCTAATATTGTGTGTTGGGTCTCAAAGCGAGTCGATTGAGGTTCGCATCATTCAAGATTTAGGGTTTTTTTTTCTTTCTAATTTTCCTATAATTGTTTTTAATATTTATTTTTGTAATATTCACGATTCTCTAACCTTTCTTTCTCCCTTACCATTTTATCTCTCCACTACTTCTTCAATCTTTCTCCCTTCCTTACCTTTTCATCTCTATACTACCCTCTGTATTAATATCATTCTTCCTCTTTCTCTTCATCTTCCTTTTTTTTTTGCCTCTTCTTATTCACACTCTCTTACTATAAATTTGTCACTATCTCTTCTATTATATGCATAGTTTTTCCTCACAAAAAAAAAGGTTCTCTCTCTCTCTCTCTCTCTCTCTCTCTCTCTCTCTAAATTTTTTGGTGAATTTTTTTATTTTCTTGCATCTCTACTTTATGTTGATAATTTTTTATATTCTTTAAAACTCTATTTTGGGTAAATGAGATTTAGTTTTGTTTTTTAAGTTGTTGTTGTTGTTGTTTTTTTCCCCCCTCTTTTCTTTGATTGTTAAATGTTATCCTGTTACGTTCTAAAGAATTAAATATAGCATATAAAAATATAATATTATTTTATTACATAGCATGATTTGGATAATTTGGTATTTATTCTGTTACATATCATGATTTTTTATAGTGTTCAATTTAGATGTTAAACTATGTGACTTTACTAATTTTTGTTTATTTTCTAATCCTTTGTTGTGGAGAGATAGAGAGACAAAGAGTGAGAAATTAGTGTCAAAAAGATTAAAAGAGTATGAAATTGGCTTTGGTTTTAGGTGCATATGATCTAAATTTCTTAACAACACTATCAAAGCTTGATACAATGCTTTAACAACATATGGGGTTTCTAAAACGTATGTGTTTTTTGTCTTTATTTATATATTTGAAAATTGTTTAATCTTTGTAAGTGATTAAGGTACTCATATAAAAGTAAAATTAAATGTAAGATATGATATAGTATAAGTTTATATTTCCTTGTTTAGATAATTATAGAAGCACTCTGCCTATAAGATAAGGAATAAATACCGTATCCTACAAAATTTAAGGTTCGTCAAAACCCAATTTCACATTTGCAAGAATTTTTGCCAGACTGGAAATTGTGGACTTGAACTTTGGGACTGGCATCCTTATCCAACCCCACATCCGGAAATCGAATACAGCCCCACACCACACCCCAAAAAAAGAAGGTCCATTTTCTTTTTTAAATTTGACCTTTATCCGAACTCATTAGTGGACACTGGTAGATTGCCATCTGTAGTGAGCAGTCAGAAGTGGCATGAAATTTCTTCACAAGTTGGTGCTCTAGTCAGAAAGTAATAAGGAACAACAAAATATATAACTGGCTATGAGACTGACACATCATACAAAAAGGGTATGATTGATCCAATGACCACGAATAAAGGGGTTTGGTTGATCCATGTGTAATGATTTTCATATGCTTCAATAGTGCCATGTGTAAAGTCATATATATTTCTCCATATTTTGACACCTAAAAAAGAAACATTCAACTTGGATGAAATGGGATTGGGATTGGGATTGGTATTGAACAACACCTTGTGGTGCACATTTAGTCACATTCCACGTGTATATATATATATATATATATATATATATGTCTCAACTACTCTTATCCTCAGCATCTTAATCTACAATTGAAAGAAAGCAGTAAAACCATGGAAGCTTGTTTTCTCACCTCCAGTTCCTTCACCAAAACTACAGAACTTGTTCCCTCAATCAAAGCTAGAATTCTCAATCACCCCAAGAGATTTTCTAGGCAATTTAAGTGCAGACAAGTTGGCAGTCCATTTTCAGTATCATGTAAGTGTTTTAATTTCTTTATCACTAACTATCACGTACAAGAATTGATTTTTGATGTCTATATGCATGTAATGTTGATGTAAGTTAAATTTAATAGGTTGTTATAAGGAATCATCATCCTGGCCCTGGGAAGATGATAACAAGCCTTATATTAATGCTGACTGGCGAGGCTTTAGAGCAAAACTTGTAGCTGGAGAAGGAGCAACAAGGTCCCAAGCCCAAGAGCCTCCCTCTCATGTTGTTGATCCAGATATTGTGGTGGATTATCCTCTACCTCTACCCATCACAATTGGTGATAAATGGGCTCACACCATTCATGAGCCAGAGAGGGGTTGCTTACTCATAGCTACTGAAAAGCTTGATGGTGTTCATGTTTTTGAAAGAACAGTTATCCTAGTCTTGTCAATGGGGGCCTTGGGCCCATCTGGGATCATTCTTAATTGGCCATCACTTATGTCCATCAAGGAAACGAGATCAACGGTGCTAGATGTAACAGGGACATTCTCTGGTAGGCCATTGTTCTTTGGTGGGCCCCTTGAAGAAGATGGTTTATTTTTGGTGAGTACCAGTGGCAGTGATGATGGGGTGAGGAGGAGTGGGGTTTTTGAGGAAGTAATGAAGGGTTTGTATTATGGGAGTAAGGAGAGTGTGGGGTGTGCAGCTGAAATGGTGAAGAGGAATGTGGTTGGGGTTGAAGACTTCAGGTTCTTTGATGGGTATTGTGGGTGGGAGAAAGCGCAACTAAAGGATGAAATTAGAGCTGGTTATTGGACAGTTGCGGCTTGTAGTCCAAGTGTAATAGGGTTGGCTAGTAGTGTACCTAGTGTTGGGTTGTGGGAGGAAGTTCTGGGGCTTATGGGCCCTAGAAAAGTTTGGTGAGACTTGCCATTAACAATGCTTCCTTCAGAGTTCAGACCCACCCCAAAATAGGTGGGGTTGTCTTAGAAGTTAGTATTATATTACTACTTATTAGGACTTCACTTCACTGGATGGTTGTTTTTGTTAAAAAAAAAAGGGTATAAGTTAAGAAGGGACGCGTGCAATTGTGTAAAAAAGTAGCTTTTAACCTTATTGCATGGTGAATAGAACGACAATCTATTGACCACTTGTATGATTTACTACTTCCTCTGTTTTAGATGCCAATACTTCTGTTTCTTGTTCTCAACCATGTAACTTTCAATTGGCTGCTCCCTAGTCCCTACCACTAGCTCATAAGTGATTACTAAAAAGAAATCATTAATCATTCAATGTCAAAAGATACATTACCTCCACCACCATAATAAGGTTTGCTCAATCTACATTAGACATAGTCCAAGTTCAAAGTCAACCTACTCCGTATGTTGTAGGGAAAGTAAGAATGAGAATGAAATATAACCAAAGGAAAAAAAAAAATATATATATATATATATATATACTAGTCGCTAACCCGTGCGATGCACGGGATAATTAAATAAAAATTAAAAGTACTTATTTTACTTAAAGGTATATGACTTAAATTTTAAAAATGTATAATTTGAAAATGAATGAAAATAACTAATTTTTTTCAATATAATGATTTAGAAAAATTCTTTTTCTTTCATGTCATTGGTTTCACATAACACATTCTGATGTTGGCTATTCTATAGTGATAACTTCACATAATACTCAACTGCAATTAAATCTACTATCCACTACTAATCTAATTTTATGTTATCTTGATAGTATATCTACAAATTGCATTCTCGTATTCTTAGAGCTTGCCACATCATTATTATTATCTATATATAATGTAAAATCGAAAATTTTAACTTTTTGAAAGACTTACGTTAGAATTAGGATTAAAAAAATTATTATTTTTTAATTAGACCTCACATTAGAATTTTTTTTTTTAAGGACTCACTTTAGTTTTCAAAAAAAAAAAAAAAGGACTCACGTAAAAAAAAATTTGGATTAAGGAAAAAAGAGAGAGAGATAGAGTCCTATTAGGAGTCTTTCACTTTTATACATATATATTTTTTAAGGACTCACTTTAGTTTTCAAAAAAAAAAAAAAAGGACTCATGTAAAAAAAAAAATTGGAATTAAAGAAAAAAGAGAGAGAGAGTCCTATTAGAAAAATTTTTATTAGTTTAAAAAATTAAAATTTTTTATAAATTAAAATGATGAAAAAAAAAAAGAGAGAGATTCTTGTTAAGACTTTCTCACTATTTAGTTTCAAAAATTAAAAAAAAAATTATAAATTAAAACGATGATGTGGAAATTTGTGAGAGTTTCAGAGGCTTCGGTTATATATATATATATATATATATACACACACACACACACACACACACATACTAGTATTATGCCCGTGTGATGCACGGCTTAATAAAAAAATTATATATAAATTTTAAAAAATAAAATTTTTGATAATATATTCAAATCTAATAAAAAAATAGTAAAAATATTTTTAAAAATTAAGTGTAAGGACACAAGTGTAAGGATTGGGCCTACGAACAGGACACCTTGAGGCCCAGACTGTGTACAGTATTCTTGAAATGAATTTGTAAAGAGAGTAGGCTGGAGAATACTTGATTGAAGACGTATGGGTTGATGGCCCAAGTTCAATTATGATCAGATTTACACTGATGAAATATAAGATAGTTACAAGATTCTTCTCGGCACAGTCCGAGGTGTATGTTAGGACTAATACAATGATCACTTCTCTCTTTTCTCTTTCTCTCTCTGTTGCTCTTTTTCTTCTTCAGATGGTTGTCCCCTTCTCTCTTCCTTTTTTGTTCTATATATACGTCCCTCTCCTCCCCTGTGCCAATTAGATGGGCTTTTTCTGATACTTGTCCCATCAGCCTTTATCTGGAGTCTTCACCTGGCAGCTGTAAATGATGAAGATTATTGTTCAGGTGTCTTTTCCCATTAATGCGGCCATGATGTTAGCTGTAGGATCATAAATGCGGTGGCAGCAGTCTTTTGCCTAATATCTGATCTTTGCCACCTATTCTTTTTGTCCATATAAATCAGGGGATTCTCCGGGAAAGTTAGGATTGATGTTGGAGCACCCATTTGAAACAATTTTTTGACAATCCGAACAGTCAAGTCTCCTCGGACAAGTCTTTCTTCCATGTGACTTACACTTCAGAATCGAATTAGGCTGGGCAAACCCCTCAAGATTTGTCGTCCTTGGATGTGTAGGTCTTCTCGGACAGGCCCACGGCCCAAGATCTGGCATTGGGCCTTTTACCCCTACATTAAGTTACATGGAAAATGTATATTATGTAACTTTTTTTTTTTTTTTTGCAAAAAAGATATTATAAAATATTTTTAAAAATTGTGATAAGTTTTAAATTTCTAAAAGCTCTTAGTAGTAAAATTGTAATTATATATATATATATATATATATATATAGCACTTGAAAATATTTCCATTATACTTGCTAACATGCATGCATAGTAGCAGAAGAACTAATCATATATAAATTTCTTGTATAAATGACCCAAAAAAAAAATTCCATAAATTACAAAAATGTAAGTATTTAGATTGTAATGTAAATGTTTACCTATAAATCACCAGTCATGGCCATTTTAATGTTGCCATAAGTGAGGAAATAATCTACATAATTAATTAAGAACACCAAATCAAAAAATGCATCAATAATTAAGATGAATTGCATTATGTAAAATATTTTTAAAAATTATAGAATTTAAGTACTATTTGAACTACATTAATAGAAAAATTGAAACGCAAAAAAAAAAAAAAAAAAAAAAAAAAAAAAAAAAAAAGAAGATATCTATTCTCATGGAAAAGGCCATCAAATCCTTCCTTCTACAGTTCTTCACTTAATTTTGGTTTTTTATTAATTGATTTTAGCATTCTTAAATAGTAGAGTAGAGTAGACTTAGTAGAGTTTTAGTTTAACTCAATTTCTCTTGGATCAAACTTAATTTGTGGAGGTGTAAAAAATCATTGTTGTTTTAGTTATTTATTTATTTATATATACATGTAGCAATAGGTGTAGATATTTAAATGAAAAAAAAAAGAGATTAGATGAAGATGAAGATTTTGGATTGTAATCAAATTAAAAGGAAATAGAGATAAAGAAAAGAATTTGGATTGTAGTTAAATTAAGATTTTTATCAACTTAGAAATAATAGGAGAAGAAGATAAGAAAAAAAATTATATCCATTTAGTAGACTTAGAGTTTTAGTTTAACTCAATTTCTCTTGGATTCAACTTAATGAGGTGTGAAAAATATCTTGTTTTTTTTTTTTTTTTAAATTATT
This sequence comes from Lithocarpus polystachyus, assembly GCA_033629205.1. Classification (NCBI taxonomy): domain Eukaryota; kingdom Viridiplantae; phylum Streptophyta; class Magnoliopsida; order Fagales; family Fagaceae; genus Lithocarpus; species Lithocarpus polystachyus. The sequence goes on from CM066163.1 coordinate 42,630,410, forward strand.
TTTTATGTGTAGCAATAGGTGTAGTAATTTAAATGAAAAAAAAAGGATTAGATGAAGATGAAGATTTTGGATTGTAATCAAATTAAGAAGGAATAGATGAAGAAAAGAATTTGGTTTGTAATTAAATTAAGATTTTTGTCAACTTAGTAATTTAAGAAAAAGAAGATTAAAAAAAAAAAAATTGTATCTTCTCTTTAAAATCTAAAAATCTAACAAAATTTCTTCAGTTTGGTGCTACCACTTGGCGCAACCACGGAGTCTAAACCCAACTTTTATTATATATAATATGATAATAAAATATTTCCTAATATGTTCATGGAGGCACTAACCTGATTCAAGCCCTTTAGCGGCAATTAAAATTAAAAACATATTATAATATATAATTAAAAAAACATAGTATAAACATCAATCCATAACAATTTTCTAAATTGGATTAAACTTAAGGAAATCAACTTAAACAAATATACAAAATATATTCAATTCGATGAAAAAAAAAAAGTAGAGTAAACAAATACATACTTGTAAAGTTGTAGGTAGAAGAAGAGAACCCTTTAGCGGCAATTAAAATTAAAAACATATTATAATATATAATTAAAAAAAACATAGCATAAACATCAATCCATAACAATTTTATAAATTGGATTAAACTTAAGGAAATCAACTTAAACAAATATACAAAATATATTCAATTTGATGGAAAAAAAAAAAGGTAGAGTAAACAAATACATACTTGTAAAGTTGTAGGTAGAAGAAGAGAATAATAGAGATTGTAGGTAGAAGAAAATAATAATAGCACAGTATGATGAGTATTAATTATGAATTATTTGATATATATATATATATATACACACACACACACTCCACATTGAAGAATTTTATATGAACAAAAAGTCTAAAACTAATTGGTATACATAAATAGAAACCCACTCCGGTCACAATTGGTATATACTTTTGTAGGGGCACAAATTTGGGAATTGGGCTAATCAGCGGAATAGTTGGAGGCCCAAACTGTGTACAGTACCCTTAAAATGAATTTGTAAAGAGAGTGGGTTGAAGAATACTTGATTGAATATGTATGGGTTGAAAGCCCAAATATGATTATGACCAGACTTGTATTGATAAGATATCTAGATGTTGCAATGTTCTTCTCGGCACAGTCCGAGGAGGATGTTTATACAAATATTGTGAATTATTTGGTTTCTCTCCCTCTCTCTTTCTTCGTTGCCTTCTCCTTTCCCCCCCCCCCCCCCCTTCTCTCCTCTTTTCTTTCTTCTATTTATAGGCCCTCTCTCCATTACGTGGGCTTTCTCTTTGATACTTGTCCCATCAGCCTCCATCTTGAGTCTTCATGGGGCAGCTGTAAAGGATGGAGGTCACTGTTCAGGTGTCTTTTCCCATTAATGCGGCCATGATGTTAGTTGCAGGATCATAAATGCGGTGGCAGCAGCCTTTTGCCTAATATCTGATCTTTGCCACCTGTCCTATTTGTCCATATAAATCAAGGGACTCTTCGGGAGAACTAGGACTGATGTTGGGATTTTCATCTGGAACACCTCTTTTGTCAATCTGAACAGGCAAATCTCCTCGGACAACTCTTTCTTCCATGTGACTTATGCTTCAGAAACGAGTTAAGCAGGGCGCCCTTCCCAAGACTTGTCGTCCTCGAACCAACAAGACTCCTCGGACAGGCCCACGGCCCAAGATCTGGCCTTGGGCCTTTTACCCCTACAACTTTTATTATATCTATTGAGTTTTTCTTTGCCGGTCAACTTCTTATCTTCAGTTTTTTTTTTTTTTTTTTTTTTTTTTTTTTTTTTTTTTTCATTTAGGGATATATACAGTTTACAGTTGATTAAGGAAAAAACACATGATGAGTATATAATTTTAACCGTATAGAAACCTACTACGGTAACAATTGGTTAAACTTATATATATTTATATATATAAACTTATATATCCAACGTGTGAAGTATAATAGTATATAAAGTTGGAATTAAAATCTATATAAAGTTTTTTTTTACATGACAGTTGGCCTTAGCCACAAATTGTAGGTCGGTCTTTGTGCATGTGAGGGACACTAATATCTAACGTGTGAACTACAACTCTTATATATATTTTTCTTAAAATCTAAAAATTTAAGAAAATTTTCGAGAAAATTTCTGCAATTTTGTGAAGCTACGTGGCGCAACCACGGCGTCTAAACCCAACTTTTATTATATATAATATGATGATATGATATATATAACCAAAGGACAATCGAAAAGATTTTAGCAGATAAAGGTCTAACAAAACGAGAAGGCTACTCAACTTTTTTGCAGCAATTAATCAAAGGACAAATCTATTTTTTCAATCTATTCTTCCTCCAGTAAACGTAAGCTACTTATGCATGAACATCTAATTCTCAAAAAAAAAAAAAAAATGCATGAACATCTATTTTTAAGAGTAACATTTATTGTTACTATGCTTTGTTCAGCCACATCAGCGGTTATGTCATTATTTTCTTTCCATCATTTCTTAAAAAATATGTATATAAATATTAATGTATGCAATAATATATTATGTCTTTACAGATTTTCAAACCCAATTGTAACTTATTAATTAATAGAACTATCGCTTATCACTACTGTAGGGTCTCAGTTCGGATTCCCAGTCCACCAAGGGGATAGACTTAGGCCCCAAAAGCCCAAAATAATAAATTTGTAGAGAGTAGGTTGAGAAAAACTGGGCTATAATGCGTTGAAAATAAGTATAATAGATTCAAGTCCACAAATGAGTAAAGATTGAATAGATTTATTCTAAAAAAGGTGTTCTTGGCTCAGTTTGAGAAAAATTGTTTCAGTAGATTGATATATCCAATGGTTACAGACTTGGTTTTCTCCTATTACAATGTTTTCCTCTCCCCTTGCTCCCTCAGTCTTTTCTTCCTTTTATACTTTCTTTTTCTCTCCTCCCATTGCTTTCCACGTGTAGGTTTGATGGTTGGTGTTGATACTTGTCCCATCAGTCAGTTCCGGAAGTCTCTACATAATAGCTGTAAGGCTGAAAAGTACTGTTCAGGTATCACCTCCACATTAATGCGGCCAGAGGATTAGCTGCAGAGCATTCAATGCGGTGGTAGCAGTTTTCCTCTTTTATATCTTATAATCCTCCTTTGCTATACGTTTCTTCAGTACTTATCTGTTTCAACAAAGCTCCCTAGAATGTTCTCTTGTACGGCAAATCACCAACACGAACCTCGGCTTTAGTAATCCGAGGTAATATTCATTCTCGGCACTACCTCTTGGGGCACTGCGTTCAATACTAACTTCTTTATCTATCAACACAGATTCTTTTGACAGAGTTTACCTATCTTCGGGCAGATCTTAGTCCTCGAATTGGGCCCTAGGCCCAACGTGTACATAGATAAGGCATTCCTGGCTCAATGCTTCTACAATTACCATGACTTTACACATTCTTAACCTAAATGTAACTTATAATAAAAAAATACATGTAATACAAATAGCTTGAGTGAAGACACTATTTATTTATTATTAGTTTATACTCGAACAAAGTCATATTCTACTATTGTATTCATATCTATATGCTAACGTAGTATTCAAGTTTAGGTTGAAGGATCTAGTCTCGCTCTAACTTAGAGAATCATATGTCATTTATATCAGCTTCAAGAGATAAAGATAATAAAAATATTGACAAAAGTTTTTTTTTCCTTATCTATTTCTTGTAAAAAATATTACAAGCAAGTAGTTTTTCTAATATGCTTTTTTGTGGTGTATCAACTTTCTCTACATGGGTCCGAATTCAACTTGAATAAAACCTTTTACAAACACATAGAATCACAGACTTATGCATAATAATTTAGATAAAAATATTAATATGATTTAACCAAAAATATATATATATATATATATATTAATATGATAACAAATATTATTGATATTACTTCAACAACAAATCACTTTTATTACATTAAAATAAATTACTTATCACAGGTTGTGTTTTTACATTACTTTATTATTATAATTATTATTAATTTTTGAGTTTTGTTTACTAATTATAGTTAGGCATTCAGTCCACTTCAGTCCATTCGGATTATTTTAATTCATTCAATCCATTTAGTACACTTCAATCTATTTCAGTCCATTTTGGTCAACTTCGATTCATTCGGTCTCCTTCAATCTATTTTGGTGCACTTACTTTTTTTTTTTTTTTTTTTTTTTTTTTTTGAGAATCATGGTGCACTTACTTAAGAATGAGAAAAGACATGTTTGGGTTAAGAGTATTATCAATTATTAATAATATCAATTGTAATTATATGATAATATTTATTATCATGATAATCTCCTTAAAAGAATGAGAAATTTAAAACTAAAAACTTTTAGTTGTACTAAAAGAAATTAGGAAAATATAATGCATAATAACAATAGTTAGAAAAGTATGGAACACTTCAAATATATATATATATATATATATTATATATATATATCTCAATCAAAAACACCTAAAATGATAAAAATTTGTAAAAATAGAGAGATAGAAATTACTGTTAGAATTTGTTTAATTTTTAGAGAGATCAAACTATATATTATTTCAAATCTCAAAATAATAATATATTCCCATATATCACTTGGATTTGCAACTAGTTACTTATGATCACAGTGTCTTTCCTGTTTAAGGTACCGAAATTAATTAGTTTGGTGATGATTTGTGAAGAATGACTGAGGCGTGACTACTGTGTTCTAATATGACCCCAAAAAAAATAATGAAGGATATGCATTGGCCAATATTCTTTAGCAGATTTATTTGTTGCCCTTCTTCCATATTTTCTTGTCAATTATCATTTTAATTTTTGACAGCACTGAGACAGACCAAACCAAGTTGATCCCAATTTAAGAATGCCTTTCCAACTATTTTATAAAGATTCTTCAGTCATTCAGCTTTAGAATCTAGACCAATCGTATGTTTCATAAACTGTCGTAAATTACTGCAATTGCCATATGTTGATTATATAATAAGCGGCCTTAGCAGTTCGCATGGAATTTTTTTTTTTTTTTATGTGGTTCGCATGGAAGTTGAAAACAGTTAAACCCTTTTTTTCCTATAAAAAAAAAACTAAAACCTTTTTTTTAAAGTCTTTAAATGGGCCTCATGTTTATGAATTTATTTATAAACTTTTTTCAATTATTCATAAACTTATTTATTTAGTACAAAATTTTTCATTTATCATAATTCGGGGCTGATGCATTTTTTAAGTACCAAAATTCCTAAGAGTAATGAGATGTAATACAAAATATAAATACATTTGAAAATGCATAAATCTCATCACATCCTTAAGTATATTTGTAACTGAAAAATGTATCAACTTCAAATTATGATAAATGAAAAGTGTTGTACTTAGATTATAATTAAAAAAAAAAGTCTCTAAATATGTACAGCACACGTACGAAGAGGCTAGTAATTTTTTTTTTTTTTTTTTTGAAAAAGAAGAGGCTAGTAATATATATGAGTTAGTATTTACAAAAAGTGAAACCAAAAGGTTTTTTCTCTTCACAATAGTATAGAAAAAAGATAGATAATAGGAAACATAGTTATATTACAATAACTTACACATCATCATTTTTTTATTCCGTCCACAAATATCAATTGGGTTCCAAACATCAAGATTAGTGGCCATGTTCTTGTGTACAATTAATTCCACACTTTTGAAGCTTTGTTACATCTCTATTTCACAACTTCATACAAAGTAATAAGGTGGGATAAGGAAGCCATGATTAGGATTTTTAGCAATATAAAAAGATTCACGCCTTTGACTTTGATATTTTTAGTTGATGAATCCTTGTTCATTATTACAATACAATAAAATGCATGAATTTAAGGAAAAATAGATGAAAACTATTGTTTCATTACTTTCTAGTCTATAGCCTAAAATTGCAAGTTGTAGCTTAAAATCTAAAGAAGTACAAATAATTTGATTACATGCAAGTATCTCTTCATCTGCCTTGTTCATTGTTTCATTACAGCTTCGCACGTGATCAAAGGCTTTTCATTTTTATTTTTATCTTGTTTTCAACATTACTACATATATAACAACAACAACAACAACAACCCATCAAGAGGGAAAAAAAAAAATTTAAAAAAAGAAGAACAAGATGTCTTTTCTAATTGGAAAACCCAAGTCTTTCTTCTTAATCTATCCGATGAACCTACAAATAAGTCAAAAATTGGATCGCTTTAGTAAAAATTTACTCCTGATTATTATAAATTTCGTTTCTTTTTCCATTATTCTCAACAACTCAGAATAGCATAAACTCAAATCAAAATTCTAACGAATTAGAAAAATAAATGAAGATATTAGAAATTAGGAACAAATTGTTGCGAAAGGGATTAATCACATATTATTTCATTGGAGAAAAGCCTCTTAATTTATACGCGAATGAGTAAAACTTAATTCAGAACCTTAAGTGCAATACATTAGGTTTCAAATTGAATACCAAACACTACGTAGGTTTGTGAGCTCTATTGAGTGTGTAATATAAGATCATGGCAAGTATCTCCACCAATCTGTTGAGTCTCTGGATCTAATTGATGTAGCCTATCCAAGAAATGACATTAGAAGGGAAATTGCTCAATCATAGTATACATAACCGTTTACTAGTCGAGACTATTGGACTTGTTTACTAAGAGTCTCTTTAGGTTAGATGTTTTTAAAGGTGCGTTTTTGAAAAATAAAAATTTTAAAATATGTGTTTTTTAAAACTCAATTTTGGAAATCACAGTTACGTATTTGGTAAAATTGGTGAAAAAGTGTTGTTTTTGTACCTTCATTATTTGAACAATTTTAGTCTAAAATTGATATTTTTCTTGCAAATTACCATAAAGCCCTTATTGTACTCTCATTTTCTTTGAGACCCATAATAATAATAATAATAATAATAATAATAATTAAAAATGATATATTCATCACTATGGTCAAAATATAAAATAAAAGGAACACAGTACTTTCCCTTTCCCAATTAATATCAATCACAAATAACAAAATTGAAAAATAAAAGCAAAGCGATATTCAACAACTGGGAAAACCTCGAACCGCTCATTTTTACGGTTCTTTTAGTCTCAAGAACCGCTCTATGGGAAAAAACCAGGGACCCGCGCAAACCGTGGTCGGACCTCACGGTTCTCGCGGTTCTCACGGTTCCTTTTTTTTTTTTTTTTTCAGCAAATACCTCCTGAAATTAAAGATTTGGCCGGCATGCATTTTGGACTTTTTTCAGATCTGGAACCAAAAGATTTGTGAGGGGAAAAAAAAAAAAAAAAACAAATTGAGAAGAAGAAGATGACAAAGTAGGGGCTGTGCGAAGTTGAAGCAGTAAGCTAGCAACCCAGCACAGATCGCCAGTCACGGCCTTCATCTTCGTCTTCTGCTTTTATTTCTTCTTCTTTCTTCTTTTTCTCCTTCTTCTCTTTTTTCTTTCTGTCTCCACTGCTGTTTCTGAGTTTCTCATCCTTCTCTCTGTTTGTGCTTGTTTTGAATTCTTTTTTATATTTCCAAAGCCCCTTCACGTGACTTGCATTGGGAGAGAAGACAACTTTTGATTTTTGAATTAAAGATGAAAAAATGTTTCAGCCGTTAGATCTTTGAGCCCGTGATGTGGCACTAGCCACTTCTTTGTATTTTTCCCAGTAATGGTACAATGAACAAAGAGAGCATTTTTTTTTTTTCTTCTTTTTTTATGCTTCAAGTATAGTATACTGTTACTGACAGTGCACAAGATGGCCAATAGTAAACGGAGTTGTTGAGTTTTGACCATTCAAATTTTTTTTTTGGGAGAAAAGACCCTTCAAACTTTGCTACATTATAATTGTGACAAAAAAATTGTGAAATATTTTGTAACACTAAAGTTTTTAGGTATAAAAAAAATTGTAAATATTAATTAAAAATACTTATAATATTTTATTTGTTACATTTTTTATATGTGTTCTAATAAGTAATACTGTTTACTCAAAAAAAAGTTTGAATAAGAGAGAAAAATAGTGACTTAACAGATACAATTAAGTATATAATAATTATTAAATAATTATTTTAATTTAAAATTACTAAGTGTCCTTTTAATTCCTATATTATTACAATATTACTATCACAAGTTTAACTAATCAACATATAAATAAATAAAGAAATATTATATTTATGTATGCTTAGGATATGATATTTCTTATTTGTCCTGTGAAAATTATGATGTGAAAAGATACATTTGAAAGATAGATTTCTATATTTAATTGGGCCATGTAATTTAATTTTTTTATTTATACTAATTTAATATATTTATTTATATTTAAATAATTATTAAATTAATTATGACGCCATCACGATTTGGCCCCGGTTCAATCTCGGTTCGACCTTAAAAACCTTGAACCTTTCCTTTTTATGGTTCAATGAATAGTCCGGGTCTGAAAACCTTGTAAGGATTAAGGATGCGGTAGAGGTGAGCTAATTCTTCTTAAGCGTAAGGTCACTTTCTATCCTGACAAGTTAAATCTCGTGCTAGATGGTGCATGACTCGAATCCAGTCACTAAGAGCCCACTTCGATTGAAGGGGGAGGGAGGGAGATTAAAGTAGAGTTGGTTGAAAATAAACTAATTTTGGGCCAACTTTACTCTATTTCCCCTCAATCTAAACGGATCATAATGCGAGGCACACAAGGTACTTGACCACTAGACTCTTGTTGGGGTTATTTTTAACTCCCTTGAGGTTTGAGGAAATAACACTTCAACCTAAACTTGAAGGGGGAAAAAACACTTTCCTCTTTTGATATCCAATGAACCAAATTTTGTTAAATTAATACTATTAAAAATGTTGTGTGCTAAACTGCCTTTTGTGTTAAGAAATTATCCTCCATTTCAGAATTAAAATTCATTGTTTTAAAATTATAATTAAAGTATATTTAAAAAATATTTAGTATGAATTTTGGTTATTATTTTTTTTTTCAACGGGTTATAGAGAGATTTGCCATGGCAAGTATTTTGATATTTGATAAATTTTTTATTTTTATTCTAAATTTATAAGTAATTTTTAATTAACTGTTATTAAACTTCTGTAAAAAAATTCTTATAAAAATTTTAAATATTTCACTATTAATATAAACAAAAAATAAATTGCGTTAATTTCTTCCAACCTCAAGCAAAAGAAAGCTTTTTTCATTCAAGTTTGGGTTGGGAGTCTCGTTCCATCGGAGCGTAATTCTTAAAAAAAGAAGCAGCAGCAAAATGGTGCTTTTAGCAGTATCGAATCTATAATCCCTGAGGAGTGAGGAGGTGAGTCGTTGTTGGTCTCTGAGCAAGTCAGCAGCACGCACACGGTAGTGGTGGTGGTGGTGGTGGTTGTGGTTGTGGTTACCAAAAAGAATCAGAATGCTTACAACAGTAGCCAAATCCAGCAGCAACAGGAGGAGGAGTAAGAATTCTCCAATTCTCATCCTAATCCACTACTATCACTACTCTTCTTCTTCTTCTTCTTCTTCTTCTTTTATTTCTTCAGCATCATCATCAACCAACAACAACAGCAACAAGATCCCATTCCTGCCTTCTCCTTGGACAGCCCCAACCCCCAACCATGATTCGGACCTTCTAGTCTCCTCCTTCAAGGACTGGTTCAATCGCCGCAACAACTCTCTCCTTGACCAAATCTTCCTCGTCTTAAACACCCAACAACTCCACAATGACAGCGACGACTTATCCTCTCGTCGCTCCGCCGACCTCGCTCTCTCCCAACTCAACCTCCGCCTCTCCGAATCCTTCGTCTTAGATGTTCTTAACTACGGCAAAGGCAAAGGCAAAGGCAAAGGAGGTGACGTACTCTCCTCCCTCAAATTCTTCGACTGGGCCGGCCGCCAACCCGGTTTCCACCACACTCGGGCCACCTTCCACGCCATTTTCAAGATTCTCTCCAAAGCCCAACTCATGTCTCTCTTGTTAGACTTTCTAGATGACTACATGAAGCAGCGCTACTTGCATAAGGTTCGTTTCTATGACACTCTCGTCATGGGATACGCTGTTGCTGGTAAGCCTCAAGTTGCACTCCAAATGTTTGGTAGAATGCGCTTTCAAGGTCTTGACTTGGATCCCTTTGCTTATCATGTCTTATTGAACTCTTTGGTCGAGGAGAGCTATTTTGATGCCTTTCACGTCATTTTAAACCAGATTCGATTGCGGGGTTTTCAGACTGACTTTACAAATACCATTGTTGTTAGGAGTTTTTGTAAGCAGAAGTTGTTCCATGACGCTGAGCTTTACTTGCGAGGCTTGTTGACCCAAGGGAGGGAATTGCACGGCCGTGTTGTCACTGTGCTTGTTGATGCTCTTTGTAAGACTAATCAATTCCAGAAAGCTGGGAAGTTGGTGCAGGAGTTTCGGGACTCTGGCTTGGTGCCAATGGAGGATGCTTATGGGGTTTGGATTAGGGACCTTGTTCAGGCCGGGCAGTTGGATGGGGCTCTGGATTTCTTGCGCTCTAAGAAGTCGTTGGAAGGGTATGTTCCTGATGTGTTTCGATACAATATTTTGATATGTAGTCTTTTGAGGGAGAATCGACTTGAGGAGTTGTGTGATTTGTTAATGGAGATGAAGGAGGGTCAGATATCCCCTGATATGGTCACCATGAATGCTGCATTGTGCTTTTTTTGTAAAGCCGGGATGGTGGATGTTGCGCTTGAGTTGTACAATTTGAGGTCTGAATTCGGGCTCTCTCCTAATAGCATGGCCTATAACTATTTAATCAATACTCTCTGTGGTGATGGAAGCGTCGATGAAGCTTATCGTGTGTTGAAGAATTCTATTGAACAAGGTTATTTCCCCCGTGGAAGAACATTTTCTATACTTGCAGATGCCTTGTGCAGAGAGGGAAAGCTTGATAAGATGAAGGAGTTGGTCATTGTTGCCTTGGAGAGGAATTTTATGCCAACTACTTTCTCGTATGACAAGTTTATATCTGCTCTGTGTAGGGCTAGGAGGGTAGAGGATGGGTATTTGATACATGGAGAACTTGACAGAATAAATAAAGTTACTAAAAAAACTACTTACTTTAACTTGATACATGGTTTCAACAAGTCGAACAGGGGAGATATTGCAGCCAGACTTCTTATCGAGATGCAAGAAAAGGGTCACACCCCAACTCGTGCCTTGTTCAGAGCTGTTATTTGTTGTTTATGTGATATGGAATACCCAGAAAACCAATTTTTCAAATTGTTGGAGATGCAGTTATCTCATCACGAACCCAATTTTCAGATTTACAACTTCTTCATTGATGGAGCTGGGCATGCCAAAAAACCTGACCTGGCTAGAGAAGTATTTGAGATGATGCGGAGAAGTGGGATTGAGCCCACTCTGAGTTCTGACATTCTTATGTTGCAGAGTTATTTAAAGAGCGAAAGAATTTCCGATGCTTTGAATTTCTTTAGTGATATACGCCAGAGAAGAAAGATTAAGAGTAAACTATATAATACCATTATTGTTGGCCTCTGCAGAGTCAACAAGGTTGATCTTGCATTGGAGTTTTTGAGAGAAAGCAGGAATAATGGAGTGGTTCCAGGTACTGATTGTTACGAGGTTCTCATACAGGTGCTGTGCTCAAACAAAAGATATGATATGGTGATAAATCTTATTAATGACTTGGAGAAAACAGGGCGTCATGTAACATCCTTTATCGGTAACGTACTTTTACTGCATTCTTTGAAGACTCAAGAGCTATATGACACTTGGGTTAATTTGAAAGAGGTACAGAATGATAAATCTTCTGATAGTTCATTGCTTGGCCTGCTCATTGGCGCATTTTCTGGTCGTGTTAGAGTGACTCAACATGTCAAGGACTTGGAAGAAGTGATTGAAAAGTGCTTCCCACTTGACATCTATGCATATAATATGTTGTTGAGAAGACTTAGCATGAGCGATATGGATCTTGCTTGTGAGTTGTTCAATCGGATGTGTCAAAGAGGGTATGAACCTAATCGATGGACTTATGACATCCTAGTACATGGATTTTTTAAACATGGGAGGAAAGCTGAGGCTAGGAGATGGGCAGAAGAGATGTTCCAGAAAGGGTTTGATCTGACCGAGCGTACCCATCTACTCATCTAATGGAATCAGTGGTCTAGTTTCCCACAGCTACTTGATTTAAACATCAACAAAGTTTATACAATTTTGGTGAGAAATAAAACATTTCATGCCTTATTTTGATGCAATGGTATATTAGCTTTAAATACATGTGTATTTATTTCATCAGCTATTATTGCAGTGAAAGAATAGGATGTATTTTTCGTTTTTATTTTTCATATGGAGGCACTGGGTAAAGATATATGATTTATACCATTACCTTTCATTACATTAATTGGACAAGGAAGTTCTTTATGTGATGCAGTATGCTTTGATCAGTAGAGTTTACCAAAAATTTGTGGGGTTTGGCGTTTGGTTTGTTAACAGCCTGTTCTGGGGGTTTACAAAATTGGAACGTCTCAGTTAAGTAGGCTAAATAGTTGTGTTAGGCTCAATTTTGCAGATGTTGTTCTATCTAGGATTCCTAATTATGAAGATTACGACTCCAGGTGAAGTTTTTAATGTTTCCTAATTTGGGAGGGAAATGTGAGATGATTTGTTGGTGGTAAGGTAGTTGAGAAGATTTTGGATTCAGAAATCTACCTTTTAAGTGCGAGTTTATGTTATTCTGTTTTAGTTCAAGGTTTTATTATATTTAGCTGAATATACACTTGGTAGTCAAACAAATTCATTGAGAAATTGAATAAATTATTGGTTTCAGTTGTTTTCAAGTACTGAAATTTAGCTTGCTACTGGATGAATTCCAGTCAGTTTGTCAGAGGCAGAATAGTGCAGAAAACCAAGCTACAGTGTGCACTGGCAACTACCACGGGGATTTTTAAAACTGAATGTTGATTGGCGCAATTTCTCAAAAGTTGGGAGCTGTGGGAGTGGCTACCATTATCTGGAATTCAATTGGTCTACCAATGGCAGTGCTATGCGAAAAAATTAGGCGAGTTAAAGATCATCTTGAAGCTGAACTGGTAGATGTTTTGCAGGGCTTGCATTTTGCTCATGAAGTTGGGTTTCGAAGGCCTATTCTAGAAGGTGGTTTGGCTACAGCCATCTAGTCCATGATCCATATGGATATGGATCAAGCATTGTTAGGAAACATCATTGAGTTGGCAATATCATTACCTAACAGCTTTGAGCACTTTGAAGTTTCTGTTGTACAAAGAGAAGCTAACATAGTAGCTCGTAGAGTGGCTAGGCATTCCTTATATGTGACGGATTGCTAGTGTGGATGGAAGAAACTCCATTTTTTGTCCAACAACTTATTCTTGATGTAACGGTTTAATATTATTTGCAATAAAACATGTTTACCCTTCATAAAAAGAAATAGGAGAGGTAAGTTATTTATTCATCATCTTGAATCACCAATTTCATTTGGGATATAATATAATGGAAATGATTGTTTCTTAATTTTTGCTTAAAAAAGCACAGCAATCAATCACTCCAGTAATTGTAATTGATTGCCATCGTGTGGCTAAGATCAACGATGGTGATAATAATGGTGATGATGAAGAAAGGAATCATCTTAATGTAGTTTCTCTTAATAAGTTTGCCTCTGTTGCATTAATAATAATAAAAAGTATTGCATGGGGTATACGCTAGTTTTAGTAGTATCGGACCCTTGAGTTCTTTCTCTAGGAGGGTGAGAAAATTGATGTAGGTCCTGCCAATTGGCAGAAAGCTTGTTTTGTGCCAACAAAGTCAGATGCCCTTGTGATTGGATTTAGAAAATGGTTTAACAAGTGCTGTGATGGTCAAGTTGACTGGAGAGGCAAGTATAGGGGGGTTCTTCCCCCAACTCCTAGAGAGCAGCTGGTGGACAGGTAATTCATACAACTACCAATGTGACTTCGAGCTCTGATTTGATTAAAAATTTTGACTGTGGGAATTAGTAACATTTTTGAGAACGTTTTACAAGAGCACGGTAGATCTTTAAACATGTTTCTTGTCGCAACAATGAAACTGTGATCCTTCAATCTGCAAGATTTCATGTGCATACTTACATCAACAACTTACAGAGTCATACATTTCATAATACCTTTAAACTTTTTTCTTTTCTGTATGTGGGAAGCCAAGGACAATGGAAATTATGGTGTAGTTTGAGACCTTTTAGAAGACTTAGAAAGTTTGTAATCTGAACAATACATGCACATTCCTCCTTTTATGTGGTGGTACTTAGAACTAGTTGTCTCAGTTATGAGAGTTGGTTCATAGAAACTATTTTTCACAATCTTTTCCAGGTACTGGTCCCACGTGATGAATCGCTGAAGTAGCAGTTTTGCATACAAAGGTCATAAAAATGTACTTGAAGTTGTCCTCCAAGTTGTCTCTATTGTTTAAATAAGATGAAATATGGACTAGAATCTTAACGAACTTCTAAAAATGTCTTATCGCCACCACCAAAAAATGCTAACCAAAGTAGCCTTTGTACTAATCAAAGAAAATTTGGAAATCTAAAGCAGACCCCTTTAAGTGACAAGTCTTTAATAACAATTGATTGAATGGTAGTAACTGCTTGAGCTATTAAGCAGTGCTAATATCATGAGCTCAAAGGCGAACTAGTTCACAGTTCAGTTCACTTGGTTCAAAGCCCTTTCAGGGTGACTCCAATGGAGATTGGATTGTGAAGCTAAGCTCTCTTAAAAAACAGCTAATTCTCTTGTTCAAGATGACAAAGCAAGCTTCATATGTTATATGTATTCTAGTTAATCTTTGATTGAATTTTTTTATGTGAACTATTGGACAGAGCAGTTCCAATATAAAAAGCTCTGATTCATGTTCAATCTTTAAGAGATTCTCTACAAATTCCATTGAGGAAAATATAAATTTTGGTTTCCTGGATTCAACAATCTGGTCTAAGTTACTTAAACTGAATAGTATCTTTATCACCGAATTTATTTAGTGATTTAATGATTCTGACTTCTGAATCTGCTTCGTAAATTGGGACATATTGACCATAATCAGGACACATGTATGGTAAAATATAAATTAAAATAACTGTTTCTGTATTAAAAGGAGTAGCTAGTGCAGGTAATTCCTTGGTAATTCCGTGAAATCTAAACTACTAAATCCTAACTGCTGCTTTTATTGGTATCCTTTGAGTTGTCCTCATTCTCTTTTGATTTCTTCATCATCACAGTCGGACTACAATTTAGTTTTTTCTTTTCCACTTTCTTTGTGTTTCTTCTTTCTTTGCCTTTCTTCCCTAACAGTTTCCAGAGCTTGAATCAGGCTTCCCAAGCATGTATCAGCATCACCTTCCTCAGTCTTGGGCATCCAATTTACAGCAACATTTGCAGGAGTCATGTTCACCACTTCCTACAAGTGGCTGATCTTTTCAAATAGTGTCATCAAATTTTCAGTAACAGCTGTCTTGCTTTCCCATATATGATAGATATGTCAGTCAGCTCATTGGAGCTGTGTCCAGTATCTGGTTACTAGTACTACTCACTGGCTTGGAGTGTGGCACAGCTTAGGTGGATTGCACGTCCTTTTGCCATGTTCTTTTCTTTAATCACTCATATTTCTGCGTTATTTCTTTGAAATTGCTATTGATCTCCTGATCCTGAATATGGACCTGGCAGAAATCACTCCTCCCTTGGTGCTGTCCACATGAGTTCAGGTAAGATAAAAAGTTGGCTCCTTTTTAGACCCCATTGTTTAATTTGATAATAGTTCCCAAGACAGGAATTCTCTCTTTTTTTCTTTTTCTTTTTTTTCATGATGAAATAAAAGGTCATTTGATTACTCATAAGGTAAGCTTTAACTTCTAGTGCAGTAGATGTTACGGGCATCATTGGAGGAATCTCAACTTCGAGTGCAGCTGATAAAGTATGCTTGTTGTCTCAAGCTCTTGGAGATGTTGCATTTTCCTATTCATTCTCTTTTTCTTGAGATACTGGTTTGATACCTTAAGGTCTCATATAGGCGAAATCTGTTTTGAAACACCATTTCATATATGTATTTAGAAGAGTAAAGAGGATGGTATAAATTTTGAAAAAGCATTACTTACATGTACTTAAAAGAGTATAGAGGCTACTATAAATGATATATTTTGCAAAGTATGTAGGATACTTTGAAGTCACCCCCTCCAGAAAGCCAGACCATGAAGAAGGTCTTGACAATAGTGGAGGCTTTAAATATGCAGCCTTTGGGAATTTACACCAGGGAACTGGGAACCCCTTGACAGGGTTTGGATTCTATGAACCATATTGGCTCAATGGCTTTGCTAATGCTTTCAACGTGCCTCATCTAGTTGGAGGATATCAGATAAATCTTTATTATGCTACATTTCTCACATTTAAATCTTCTAATTCTTGTTACCTCTACATTTACCATTACAAGCAATAGGCCTTTGTTATGTTTCTACTTTCTATCAGTGGCCAATACTATAATTGTTGTTATTCTATAAATATGAATTACAACCAATAGGCCTTATGTTTCTCTTAGTGCGAATTGAAACTTTATTTGTGCTTTGATGCTTCTTGTGAATCAAATAAGGCTGTTAATTCTGGGGGTTATTAGACACATTTCTTTATCGGATATCCTTCCAACCTAGAGTCTAAAAATCCGAACTTTGGTAATTATGTAATTTGATATGCTAAAACCATTTGTAACTGCCCATTGCACTGAGTTGAATTAATTCGAAATTAGCCCAGATTGGTTCTTTCTTTACAGCTACGTATGCACAATATTGGTTTATGTCAGGTTAGCAACTTTGGTTATAATCGTCTAGGGATGATGGTTTAGGAACCTAGGCTTGTTTTGTATTAGTAGACCATACATAACTGCTGGTAATTACGGTTTGTGAAAGAAAATTTTGTATTGTTGTTGTTGTTGGGTTGATTTTTCTTTCTTAACCGCTACCTCAATTTGATTGCCACACTTAGAACTTATCATTGGATCTTTTTGCAGTTAGACCATTTATAAATAATTTTTTAAGCAAATTCATGATTATCTTTCAGCTTTTTGAACATGAAAGTTTCTTCTTGTAGCTTAGTATCAATTTTTTTCCCAGTTCGATACATTGAATTATAGAGATTATGTAGCATGAGCCCTAAACTGATGTCCTAGTGATTATTTGGTTTTTCAGCCTCAAGTCTTTTGTAATTCTTCATTTCAACTCCTAATGACCATCATTTTGCTTTGTTTTCCTTTTCTCACGGCTTCCCATACCCACATTATATTTTTGGGATTCATGAAAGATGTCAATATGTCACTGAAGATTAGCATGTAAGCTTTTGACGCTTGCTGAATGCTGGTATATATGATACACACATACCTGTGTTTCTGTTTGTGTAAATTCTTGGTTTCAATGGTTACTAGTTACTAGGAATATACGAGTAATTACAACTTATTTAAAAAAAAAAAAACCCCGGAAAGAACGAAAAAAGGAAAAAAGAAAAGCAATATTACCAAGATCTGAGGGAGAGCCCCAATATTCTCAATCTTCCATGACGGCTTGACTGCCTGAAACCCTATCTAAAATTGTTTTTTTTTTTTTTTGGGTGAGGATCCTACCTAAAATTGGCTAAAGAGTCTTTAAAATCAAGTTGAGAATTATAATATGAATAATGGAAGCATTCTTTGTAGTGTCTTATGTTTGTGGTTCGAATCTCATCTTTCTTTTGTCCTACTATTTATTTATAAAAATAAAATAAAAATCACTCTCATAAGTGGTAGATTTTCTTTTTTGAAGAATAAAACTATCATATCATTAAATCAACATAAACTTTTTTCAAACAGTACAAGATTGATAGCATCACTATAGATGTCTTCTAACCAAATTTGAGGAGTAGGAGAGAACTTTGCCAGTTTGGCCAATTTATCTGCCGCACAGTTTCCACTCCGTTTCACATGCGAGAACAAATAAGATCTGCGGTTTGAAGCAAGAATCATCAATAATGTGTCCAAAGGGAGTGATTGATAAAACTTTTTACAGTGGATGACGGTCTCAAAATCTCCCTCAGAAACCACTACCTAGATCCCGATAGCACTATCCTCTCATAAGTAGCGATTGATAAAACTTTTTACGTATATATTTTAGTCGTGTGACCTATTTATATGAGTAATTATCACTTATTTAAGTGGATGGTGTTATAAATCTATCTATACTATCTACACAAAATAGAAACACTCTGTGTCCAGGTATTTAAAATGCTCCAACTACCTAAACTCACGTTTTAAAAATTCACATCTTTTTTTTTAATTGTAGTTTCCTTACTCATAATCTCACCTTTGGATGAATGAAAATTTTTAACCTTCAAATAAAAAAAATAGAAGAGTCTCCAAGAACGCGCTCATGCGCGTGCTTAGAAGCTATTACTATTTATTATAAGAAGATTCATTTCTTTGAATTTGACTTTTACATGGTTCAGAAATATCTCTAAACCTTATGTTTAAGGGAGAAAAAAAAAAACTTAAGAACAACCCGGTAAAAATATATCTCTAACTCCACTTAAAATGTCTACAAAATAAGACACTCTCTTACTAATCTATACTTTCAAAAAATACCTATCCAAAATTTTAAAAAATAAATTATGACACTAGACAAAAAAAAAAAAAAAAAAAAAAACCTCATCGCACATGCAAAGCGCATGTGATGAGGTTAGTACTATGTATAACAGGATTCCCCACTTTAGAATGGACTTTTATGTGGTTCAGAAATATTTTCGGACTTTACTTTTAATAGAGACAATTTGGGACAACCTAGTAAAAATATATCTCCATTTCCACTTAAAATATCTACAAAATATGACACTCTCCTACTATTCTATGTATTCAAAACAAACTTTTCTAAAACTAAAAAAAAAAAAAAAAAAAAAAAAAATCTCAGTCCACCAGTTTCTTTTACAAAATAAGACATTCTCCAAAATTTTTTTAACTTTATAAAAACTTAATGGTTTCTTTTATCTAATTTTTGGGTTGTGTTATAATCTAAAAATTGAGTTCAATGAAAAATTATGAAAAAAAAAAATTTTTTTGCGCGTGCTGGAAACATAATATATTATGAGAATTTTTTGTCCAAATCATCCACTTATGGAAGAAAAAATGTACTCATAAAAAATTAAAAATTAAAAAAAAAAGAAGAAAAGGAAAGCTGACAAAAAAGACACTCCACTCCACCAGGCTGCAAAAAAATGTTGGCACTTGGCAGTTAGGAACACACAGACTCAGTGATAGATAGGCATAGCAGTTGGCAGTTCCACACGAACACACCACACCTCTCTACTTTTCGATGCTTAAAAAAAAAAAGCGGTCTTGAAAGTCGAAACCCTCAAGAGTCAAGAGTCAAAACTCAAGTCTTGAGTCTCTCCTAACAATTTATTGAACAATGCAAGACAATGAAGAAGTAGAGGCAAAAACCATCATCTACGACCTCATAATCCTGGGTGCCTCAGGTTTCACAGGCAAGTACGTTGTCAAAGAAGCCCTCAAATTCCACAATTCTCTCAAATCCATCGCTCTTGCTGGACGCAACCCCACAAAACTAACACAAACCCTTCAATGGGCTTCTCAACCTCACCCTCCACCTCCAATTCCCATCCTTACCTTCGACACCTCAGATCCCCAATCCCTTCTCTCCCTTTGCTCACAAACCAGGCTCATACTCAACTGCGTCGGACCCTTTCGCCTCTACGGCGAGCCTGTGGTCGCGGCCTGCGTCGAGACTGGTTGTGATTACTTGGATATTTGTGGGGAGCCTGAGTTTATGGAGAGAGTGGAGGCCAAGTATGGCGAGAAGGCGGTTGAGACGGGTTCTTTGGTGGTTTCTGCATGTGGGTTTGATTCCATTCCGGCTGAATTGGGCTTGATTTTCAATTCTAGGCAGTGGGTGCCCCCTGCGGTGCCCAACAGGGTCGAGGCCTATCTGAGCTTGGAGTCCCAGAAGAGGATTGTTGGAAATTTCGGCACTTTTGAGTCCGCGGTTCTTGGCATAGCTAATGCTGATAAGTTGCTGGAGCTGAGACGATCTAGGCCTAGAAGAGCTAGGCCTGTGGTAGGAGAATTAATTTCGTCAAATGTCATTTCGATAATTAAATTAATTGATTTATGGGACTTGCGTATTTCTTTGATTTATATATGTGGTATTTTTTGTAGTTGTTAACTTGTTAAGTGTTAGTGGTGCTTTCATTCGAACAACTGTTAGATGTCATATGATTTTCTATTATTATTTTTTTGGGGGGTTGTTTTGGATCGGTTTTGACATCAAACCTCACCAAGGTAGGACCTTTTCTTTTTTAAGTTATTAGTTATCTTAGTGATTGGAATAAACTAAGATTGCATTAGACTAAGGTAGTGCTTGTAGGAAATTACTAAAACACTTCACTTTTGTGGGTTTGGGAGGGGTGATCAGTAAAAAATAATGAAGTTAGAAAAACGAAATGATGTTGTTTACAGGGTGGAGATGCATTATCTCCTCTTAAATTGAGTTGTAGAGATTTCTAATCTGACAGAGTGATGCATGCGTAGTTATGTACTTGAAGCCATTAAACTGAAACTGACAAATAGTCAAGTGTTGGCACTACTTATAGGAGAACTCCTTAAAAAATTGTGTGTCATGGGGGAGGCAAGTGTGGAAGGTTTTTTGAGGTTTTGGAAGTCTTAAAGAGGTTGGAATATCGATCATGGTGATGATGGTTTTGGAAGTTTTTTGTTGGTAGCAGCAGTAGAGAAAATGAAGCCAAAAGGGATTGATGGCAGTGGAGTTGTACTATGACCACTATTACACCATTATCCTGTACACCTTGCTGCCTTTAACACTGCCATTTCAAGTGGTAGTCATGGACAAAACTTCAGTGCAAAAGTAGCTGCATTAAAATGGCATTCATGGTTGTATTTGGAGGCCATAATGGCAGAAAAGGCTATAGTGGTATTCGTAATGATGGTGGTGGTGGATCCTTATTAAGAGCTAAACACTCAATGTTTGTGCTTCTCAAAGTTTTCATTAAATAAGGAAATAATGGGTTATGTAGTTCTCTAGTAATTTTTTTTTTATTTGTATGTAAATCAGGTTTGAATACCAAGCATACAAACCGTTATTAATTATAATTTTGCTAATTTTGTGTTCATTTTTGTCTTCTACTGATCATACTTAGTTGAGTAAGAGAGTCATATTATCAATCTTACTGCAAGGTTGAGGCAATGCAAGTGAATACTTACACTCAAATGAATTTGCCTTGGAGTTTCAAGTGGGATGGGACAGTTGTAGGGTTTTTTTTGTTTTGTTTTTTTTTTTATTTTTTTTGTTTTTTTAATTTCTCTGTGAAGATAGCTAATACTATTCAAATAATCTTGGAAATGATATGATTATTTTACAAAGAAGCTTTTTGAATGGAAATGACATAGTCATTCTTCGGTTTGTTATGTAATGTGTCTGCAATGCTACATTGGAACCGCAATATTGATTTTTCTCTTTCTACCGTTCTTTAAAATGTATGATGTATAGACTTCCGAATCACCTTAAATTCACTGTTGTAGTGTCTTGCTAGTTGGGACACAAGCTGTTGATGTCAGATTTATTTTATGGTTGTAGATTCCTGGTCCATCACCTCCCAAAGGACCTCTTATAGAGCATCAGAAAAAGATTGGGCTTTGGGCCGTAAAGCTACCTTCAGCAGATTCTATTGTTGTTCGAAGAACGCTCGCTGCTCTGACAGAAAACCCCGTTGGTCTTCCAGGGGTTAATGAGAGTGCTGAACATAGTGAAAAGAGGGAGGCATTCTGGTCAACCGTGAAGCCAGCTCATTTTGGGGTGAAGATAGGCTCTAAATCTTTGTTGGGTGTCTTCCGATTCATCACAGTTGGGATGTTTATGGGACTTCTGGGTAGAACTGCTTTTGGAAGGTGGCTTCTCTTAAAATTTCCCTCAATTTTCAGCCTTGGATGGTTCAGGAAGAAGGGCCCGTCTGATAATGAGGTTAGAAGTGCTTCATTTAAGATGTGGTTTGTTGGATGTGGTTTTAGCAACAACAGTCTTGTTTCAGAGGCAAACATGAAACCTGATATGGAAATAATAACGAGAGTAATGGGACCGGAGATCGGCTACCTGACCACCCCAATTATTCTACTTCAGTGTGCTCTTATTCTTCTGAGCCAACGAGACAACCTTCCAAATGGAGTTTATCCTCCTGGGATTGTATTTGGCCCAACGGATCTCCAAGAACGACTCCAAGAGAATGGAATATCGTTTGATGTCATTTCAAAGAGCTCTCTTTCTGCTTGACTTCTACAGTCTTCCTAACGTGGGACTTTTCCCATGTAAACTCTTGCCCATAATAAATTGGAAATTGTGCTCTTTTTTTCCATTCTATATATTATGCCTGGTTTTTTCACCGAAGATTATTTATATATGTGTATAAATATAAAAATAATTATTATAGATTTGAATGAAATTATGGCTTGTTTGCATCTGATTTATGTCAATTTTTGATAAGTTGGGTCTTTGTATCCGATCTGATCAAAGTTTTGATTTGATTTGATTTTTGGAATTTTCTAAATCTTCAGATAATCTTTGGATCCAGCAATAAGGGTTTTGTGAGAGGAGTAAGGCTTCTGTCCATTGCTCTGGTGTACTGGACTAGTCACATTGTGCTGCAATCTGTGCATTTGAGCACTTGATGCAAGCCAAACTCCTGTAAGAGCTATATTGATCTGTACCTATCCATTCGCGAAAACCTTTTTTTTTTTTCTCCCAGCTGCTCAAAGCTGTTATCAAATTGTAGCATACTCTTTTCTAGTAATCCTTTATTTTTTATAGGTAAACGTGTTTGGTAAATTAGGTAGAATGGTACTCTTTTCTAGTAATCTTGAGGAAGACAAATTGCTTATCAAAAAATCCTAAGGAAGACAAATTAAGATGGAGGGCAAAAGAAAATATTGATAACAAAAATGAGAATGATACTACAAAATGTTAATTAACTTGATTCGCTATCTTCTGCATTAGAACTCCAATTAATTAACTTGATTCGCTATCTTCTGCATTAGAACTCCATCGTGGTCTGTCCCGGTTGATTTTATGGAATTGTAGTCATGACTAATCTTCAAGAATGAGGAAAGAAAAGGAATTTTTGGTTTGATTTTCTGTTGCCTCTTATTTCTCATTACTCACTTTAAATACATACCAAGTAACAAGGACAGATAACAATGACAGTTATAATCCCTTAGCCGAAACTAGATAATAACTATAAGACTATAACAATATATCCTTCTAAATAATAATAGCAATCTAATAACAAACGATGATAACAAAAGATAGAAAGCAATCTAGTCTCCTAGTCACTTGCAACTGAAGGAGTCCTTTGTTGAACTAAACTCTAGGAGGCAATCTTAACACAATGATACAAGAAAAAAAGTAGAACTAACTTTATTCCTTTTCTTCTGATTTAGAGATTTAGAACTTCAATGACTCCCATAAGCACCTTGTCTGAACTCCCACCAGTCCCTCTAGCCTTCCTGGCCTCTTCCCCAACCTTCCTGGCTCTATCTCTCAGTTTCTCATTTTTCATCAGTTCCCCAATCTTTCTTTCAATCTCTTCCCCCTTCACCAACCGCTCCACACCCCAACCCCAATCCCTTGCCCATATCCCCAACCCTGCATTCTCCACAACTTCTGCATTTACCCTTTGGTCCCCATGTTGTGGCCATGCAAGCAAAGGCACTCCTCTTGAAGCTGCTTCCATTACTGAATTCCACCCACAATGATTTATGAATCCTCCAATGGCAGGATGTGCTAAAATCTCTTGCTGGTTCACCCATCCCTTTACTACAATTCCTTTGTTTTGTGTTCTTTCCAAAAATGAACTGCCAAGTAGGTCTTCCAGCTCTTGGTTATCTTCTTTATCGACTTTACTGCTCTTGATTACCCACAGGAATCTACACCCATTTCTCTCTAGCCCATCTGCCAGTTCTCTTATTTGATCTTTTGACATGGCTGTTCTGCTTCCGAAGCTCACATAAACTACAGATTCTTCTGGTTGGTTGTCTAGCCATGGCAGGCTCTGGAATTGATCCTTACTAAGCTCATAAGGTTCTAACGGTCCAATTGGAAGGATTGGTGGGAGATTGGACAAAGCGCTGCCACTGTTGACTGCAGCAAGAGTTTCTGGTTCAAACCAGTCAAATGTGTTTATTATGATTCCTTTTGCTTCTGAGAAGGCTGGAGCATTTGAAACTATATGTGCTGTAAAGAGATGATTTGGGTCAAAGAATGGTGAAGGAATGCTTAATATGGACAGAGGGGTCAGTCCTGGGATATTGACTTCAAAAGAACTGCTACTAAGTTTAGCAGGCTCTGAAGTGAGTATTGGAAGATACGCCATAAGAGAAAAAAATCTGACTGAGGTGGTGGAGACAATATAGTTGGGAATGGCAAGATCAGCAGCAAATTGTGTGATACTAGAAGCTAAAGAGAAGTCAGAAAAGATGGCAGAGAAAGATGGAGATGCAGATGATAACAAAGGATGGAGAAGATGGGCATGGCGGCTGATGGCTGCAAATTGGAGAAAGAAAGGGTCACCAGTGGTGGAATTGGAGTGGTGGGAGGGAGTGATTTGGTAGTTGACATGCTTGAGTTGTGGATGGGTGGAAAGGAACAAGGAAGTGTAAGTGGATTCTGTAGCAGACACTGTTGGATGGGCTGTGTAAAGAGTGACCATACAGTTCTTGGATAACAGCATGGAAGCAATCCTGAGGAAGGGGGTCAAGTGACCCATTCCAGCACTTGGAAAGAGAGCTATGTGGGGAGGAGTTTGGGAACCAATGTTGTCTGCCATTGTTGGTGGTAAAGACTAAAGAGGTTTGTCTGTAGATTGACTCCTAGTCCTTGCCTTGGATGATAGAGTTGATTTTTGTTATCAGTTGGAGGTAGGGATATGATATGAGTGGATAGATTTCTCATTTCTTGGTGAAGCATGTACTTCATGTGAAACAATATTAAACAAATGCTTCAGTCTTCACCAACTAGTGAAGACGCAGTGGCCAGCATTGTATCAGAAGTTTTTAAATGTTCAGTGTCACTGACTTTTGGGCTTTAAGTAATTACTAGTAGCTGTAATGCATAGGGCAAAAAATGATTAGTTGTTTTTTGAATTGTTTACTGAATTATTTGTCTTTGACTCTACTACATGCATTTATTAAATATATATTTGTTGATAATATTAAAATTAAGAAATATAGTAAAGTAAATAGGTACATTTTGTATTATATAGGAATTGATGCAAGACTCTTGACTGTCAGTTTATATAAGAATTGTTGTTGAGAATTCAAGGAAAGAGAGAGAAGAGAAATAAAAAGTGGAATTAGGAATTAAGTGGGTTTGACTTTCATTGGTGATGACATTAATTTTTATTATATGAATTGTGTTTTACAACGAACGAACGTACTCATTTTTTAAAAAATAAAAAGAACCTACTCAACAGATCTACAATAAGTTTGAGCTTCTTAAATTATTGAAATTAAAAAGTGACAAACGTAAAATAATCATACAATTTTATGTTATTGAAAAAGGAATTGATAGTGAACTTTAATAATCAATCCAGATTTTGCTGCAACAAAAGAAAATGAAAAGAATTAAAAATTCATAGTCATTGATTACTCTGCGTGAAAGAATTAATAGGGTCACATTCAACTCATGTAGAGGTTTCCAAACAGTGACGGAACTATAGTTGGACTGCCCCCCTAAATTTTTTCAAATTTTTTTAGTGTATATATATATATATATATGTGTGTATTAATTTTAGGAATTTGTTTCAATAAATTTGTACTTTACCCTCTCAACAATATTATTGATCTTTTTAAAGGCTATACAAAATTTTATTGATATAAAATTTGAAATAAATTTAACAAGCTTAGTAAAAAAATTTACCAATAACAAACTTAAGCCTAAACAACACCCCAAAACAAACCCATGCAAGACACAAACAAAAAATAAAATAAAATAAAAAATTCCTAAGCCAATTCTAACTAGTCTAAGTGAACACCCACACACATTTGACAACACACAAGACACCAAAAAAAAAAAAAAAAAAAAAAAAAAAAAAAAAAACTTAACTTTCTAAATTGAGA
This sequence comes from Lithocarpus polystachyus, assembly GCA_033629205.1. Taxonomy (NCBI): domain Eukaryota; kingdom Viridiplantae; phylum Streptophyta; class Magnoliopsida; order Fagales; family Fagaceae; genus Lithocarpus; species Lithocarpus polystachyus. The sequence goes on from CM066163.1 coordinate 42,656,565, forward strand.
AGTGCTATGTCCACAACATTTTCACAACAAATCACATACAATAAGTTGTTATTGGTTCTAATTTGAATCCATAAGTTAAATTACTTTTTTGCTCACTCATAACAATCAATAATAACCTACCACTTATAATTTGTTGTGTAAATATAGTTAAAATATTGTGAACATAACATTGCTCTTCTAAATGAATGCTTACTTGGAGTTTCAAAAAAACATTTGCTTATACTTTTTGCCCTCCTATCTCTAAGTCTTAGCTCCGTCCCTGTTTCCAAAAAAAGAAAAAAAAAATCAAACGTAGCTATAAAAATCAATATCATGAATGTGTGTGAGTGAGTGTGTAGATTAGATTGGAAGGAAAAGAAATGTTTGCTGAAAAAAGAAAAAGAAAAAAAAAGACAGATCTGAGTGAGTATGTATGTCTGAGTAATGAAAACGTGACCGTATCGTATCATCCATCCAAAAACGCTATCCGTTTAGTGCTGCAGCTTGCTTACCAAAACAAAACCCCCCTCACTCACTCACTGTCACTCACATGATTTTTTTTCTTCTGCTTCATCTCTCTCTCTCTGTAACTTCTTTCTTGGCGCCAAATTCTTCAGACTCTCTGTCTCTGTGTGAGAGAGAGAGAGAGAGAAAGCAATAATAAGCAAAAAAAAAAAAGAAGAAGTAAAATTCATAGTAAAATAAGAAATGAGCAAAAGCCTCCTAGTCCGTACATCACTGAGTTCGCTGCGAGTGCGACTCCTCCGAAACTCGTCCTCCGTCTCCTTCTCGTCTCTTCTCTCTCTTCTTCCGAATCCTCCTCATCAAGGTAATCTCTTTCTCTGTTATTTGACATTCATTTTGTTAATTTGACATTATGAATTGAATTATTAGGGCTCAGAATCGTTCTTCCCTATAACTACAAACTAGTTGCTTCAACTTCAAGACCTTATTCTTATCATGCTCATGCTGCTGCTGCTGCTGCTGCCTCTTGTTCTTCCTCTGAGTCTGAGTCTGAGTCAGATATCAACGATGACCTCTCCAAAGTCGAACACCTCCTCTCAAACCCAGACGACGTCGCACGCCTCATGAAGATGGAGCGCCGCTTTGATCATAATGCCAATGCCACTGCCACTGCCGATGGAGGCCGCAGCCGCTGGTTCCCTTACCTTGACGAGTTCAGGTGTGGGGCCCAATGCCTGAACAGCGCCGAGGTTCTGGAGGCTCTCAGTCCCCACATTTTGGATGTGAGGAAGGACAAGTTTCGCAATGTCGTCACCAACCGCACCTATTCCCTCTGCTTGGTCGTTGAAGGTCTCTGTGATTTCGGCAATGTCTCCGCCACTTTTCGCTCTGCCGACGCCCTCGGTTTCCAGTCTGTCCATGTCGTCTCTTGCGATTCCAAAAGGTAAGCAAGTTTATGTTTATGTTTTGTTTTGTTTTGTTTTGTTTAGGAATATGATTGATTGTTTTTGTGCTTATCATTAGTTAATTTTTTTTTTCCCCTCATTTCTTCTTAAACCATATAAAAAGGCATGTTTGATGTCACTTGGTGGGTTTTATGAATTGCATTTGCCTCCTGTTTTAAAATAAAATTAAACCTTCTTTTTTCATTTGTGTTGATGATGGTTGCAATTATTTTGTCATGGTACATTTAATTATTGAATATTTTGATCCAAAACTACCTTATCTCTTTGCCAACAACACCTTCATTCTTGTTCCAGGTATAGAGATAACCGCCATGTTAGCATGGGTGCGGAGAAATGGTTGGACATTGAACTTTGGAGCTCCATCCATGAGTGCTTCAAAGTTCTTAAGTCACGTGGTTATCGAATTGCAACTACGCATGTGGGAATGGATGCGGTACTGATTAATCTTTCTGCAGTGCCTTCAATAATTACAATCAGGTACTGAATTCTAAGCCCATCTTGTGTTTGGCTGACTCTTTGGTCTGTGTATGCTTAGGTGTCCATTTACGACATGGATTGGTCACACCCAACTGCGATAGTTGTTGGAAATGAGAACAGGTGATTACCTTCTGTTGCAGCAATTGTTATTCTCAAAATTATGATGTAAATTATAATTTTAACCTTTTAGTTTTTTGTTTTTTGTTTCAGCTGATGTTCTAATTTAAGCCCTCACCAATGAGCTTTAACTCAAATGGCACTTCCTTTAACTGAAACTACAAAGTAAGGTCTCACTAGTACTAACTTTTAGCACTCCAAAAAAATAAGTGTGTTGTTAAAGACATCTGACATAGGACAGATTGGGGATTCTGTTTATGGTGCAGTTACCATAAATTGAGGATTTATAGTCTAGAGTTTTGAAAAGAAAGGTTAGGGGTTCAAAGAATAACTAGGGTTTTGGGAGGAAAAGAAACAAGTTTGATTTAAGGTTGTACAAGAGGTATGAAGAAATTGAGATTGATTCTGTCCACCGGTTATGAATAATATGCATGAATAAGAGCATAAATAGCTTGTTTGAAACTGATATTGAGACTGGCTTTATTCATAGATTGTTAACAGTCATGTGGATAGTGTGTGTGAGCAGTACAGTACTATAATTAGTATAGCAAACAATGCTTGTGCATGAAAAAAGAAGAATAAGAAAAAAGGGGCTTATTATTTAACCAAGAATGCTTCTTACTTGGCAACTCCAAGGGGTGGCACAATTGATTGGGAACCACTCCTCATGAGACTGGGGTCACTAGTTCCAATCTCCCTTTCTCCTTCCTCTTGGGGCCAAGATTTACTTATCAAAAAAACACAATGAATGCTTCTTACATGGCTTTACCTTACGCTTAGGCTTCCAAAGAGGATTTTTCTTCTCTAGCCGTTCAATTGTTTGACCCTTACCCTTTTTTCTTTGAAATATATTTGGAGTTTTTGATAATCTCTATTCTCATTGAATGTGACAAGTCCTACAGATGCATTTTAGTGACGGGCTACCATGTTGTACATCATATTAATTTTTAAGTCTGCTTGGCCTCAAGATAGTCATTTTGTCTTTCATATTTTCTTGTAAATTATAGTTTTCTGAAATCTGTATTAATCGTTGAGATTGGCAACTCTCTGCTTCCAGGGGGATAAGTGATGAGGCTCTGGAGTTGTCAGATTTGCATTGTAGTATTCCAATGAAAGGTATGGTGGACTCTTTCAATGTTTCAGTTGCTGCTGGCATCCTCATGCACCACGCTGTTTGCGACAGAACATCACGACTGGTAATGGCTATTCTGTGCACTCAGCAGCAGAGTAGAGAAAATCAGGCTGTTTCTTATTTTGAAAATGAGTTCATGACTGTTATTTTCTGCTGACTAATCATTTTGTCTTCAAATCAGTTCAAATTCATTTAGTATCCATATTTAATGAACCTGCAGCTGATGCCCTGGCAGTTAGCATATTTTCAAAGCATCCATACTAAAACTCAATGGCTCATAGCTATTTGACCTGGTTAAAAATCCTAGTACATTTGTGAGGAAATCCATGAGAGAAGCTGAATTATTAAATGAGTTTATGTTTACCTATGTCCAAATCTTGCTGGAGTATCTGCATTGTGTCTTTTTAAACATACTAGGGGGGTGCTCAATATTTTTAATAGTCTGTTGGGATCATCATTGTAAGGGCAAAGCCAGGCTAACTGTTAAGTGAATAAGTTCATAGTGAAGAACTTCAATATCTATGTCATCAAGTCACTTTTGCATGGTAGTTCTGTTAAGCTGCAGATTCTGTATCTGCATTCCATTTTCAATTTTCAGAATTTAATTAGTGCTCAACTATGTTTGCAGGGCTGTCATGGTGATTTGACCTCAAAAGAAAGCCAAATTTTACTTGCAGAGTTCTCTTTGCGTCATAGCAAGAGTGCGCTTAGCATTGCTCACGAATATGCCAAGCGAAAGGAAGTTACGTGCACACCTAAGCTGTGATAAAAAATTTCCAGTTCAACCATTTAAGAAATTCTGCAGAAAAAGACTTCAAAATAGTTGCAAGGAATTCAAAATGATATTCTTTTAGCCATCCTGGAGGCAGAAGAAATTTTCTTGACAAATCTTTGTATGATGTGACAGCTCAGGTGAGAGAAGGTAATGGGTGCTTACTTACTGGAAAGGCACAACCTTAGGGACAAGGATTCTGATGCAAAGGCCAAGGATTGCCCATTTTGGTTATAAAATTATTGGAGAAATATATGTTGCCAAGTGAGTTTTGCATGTTCTCTTTCTTATATTAAATTCAATGTTCAGTGTTGTCGTATGCATTTACCTCATCCTATAGCTCAAAAACGTGTCATCATTCTTCAACATAGTTCACCTTGATCTGGTAGCCATCTCTGTTCTGGTTGATTTGTATCCTAAATGCAATGATTTGTATTCTAAATGCAACAACATAATCCAAGCTATGGAATTGTTTGATGGCATGGAGAACAAGGCATTTTCTCTAAGATGAACTTCTTGTTGATGAAACTTTTTCCGGGCATTTTAAGTTACTTATTATATTGAGATTGTTGGAATTGCAACATGAGAATTGAGAACTCACGTTCTTAATATTTGGTGTCAAATTTATATGCCGAAGGTGAAAAATGGGATGAAGTAGGTAAAGGGGTTACCAATTGGGGGCCCTCCATTCACCACTCCCATGGGCCATGGGAGGGTCTACTCTAATAGAGTAATATAAGCTGGTGTGTGAGATGCGAGTTCCTCTTGAATGAGATTACCTAAATTAACATTTAAATATTCATTTTTGAACATAGAGGTTACATATTTGTGACTGATTTTACTTGTTAAAAAAGAAGAAATTAAAGTGGGAAAGCTGTCACAATGATTTTTATTCTGGTTTTCTCATAAACTTATTAAGGGGAAATGTCTTCGACAATGTATGTGAATGAGAAAATCTAACTATATTATCTAAGGACAATTAAATGGTAAAACTTAAGTGCAATACATTAGGTTTGTCAATTAAATTTAAACACATAGCTACATTAAATTCAATTGTTTTTTTTTTTATAGTAGAGTTTGTATTTTAAGGGTTAATTAGCCCTTAACTATTGAGTCTTTTGGCAACTCTCCAGAGGAAGGTAATTTAATCAATTCAACATTGCATATAAAAGGAATCAAAAGATTTTATTAGGTCTTATTAATAAAGTAGACGGCAAGTGACTGTTTGTTTATTTCCAATAGTTGAGGTGAGCCATTGGTCGATTTTATAGTTTATGAGGACATTATTAATGCCCTAGGTGCAATTAACCCTTGAATTTGATTAGAAAAGCTAATGCAATGCACCTAATTATCTGTAACTGTCTCTGAAAATTATTTCAAAATAAACTTTAACAGTTGTGGACAGATTTTCGCCCATCCTCTTCAATATATAAATCTTGCTCGGAACTAATTTGAGTATTCAGTACAGACTCCCCAACCAAACAGAACTGGTCCTAATGGCAGTAAACTAAGACTGCGTTAGGTAAACCCTCTTTCATGGTTTTAACAATGTAAACCCATATCATCGTTTTCTGTTCAGATCCCCCCCTATCCCCTTTATTCACTTTGACAAAGATTTAGTGTTAACTGTTAGAGACGCATATGTTAATAAAACAACAAAACTTTTTCGGCAATTATAAGTTAAGTTCCTTCTTACTTATTTTTCTTACATTAAGTTTTTACAAAAATAAAATAAAATAAACTCTAAAAATAAATATGATTTGACTTGTCATTAAAATAATTACAATCCATTTTAAGTTCAAAATACTATACAGATATTTCAATCAATTAACATCTCACTGTCTGTTGTTTGTATTGTCGCCTTAGCACTTTCCATGCTAAGACTTTCCCCTTGCTTCTTCCTTTCTTGGGACTTGATAAAACCTTCAATTCTTGCCTTCAATTCCGTATTTGGAATCAGCATATCCGCCGTAAGATGTGAACGGTTAAAAGGGTCCGACTGCATATCATATCAAATATATGAGAACAATTTTGAATAAAAACTCTCTCCATCTCATTTTCTTTGCCCACTATTCCATTGTTAGACAACCCAAAATGTTGTCCACTTTCAAACATCACATCAATAGACAAATTTTATTGCGTCCCTATAATTTTGCAAACTGATAGCTTTTTATTTCAAAGATAATGCATTAAATGGCAAGTTCTTGAAAAATTGGAAGATAGGCAAACAATTTAGTAGGGAGAATATATATTTGTGTGCGTGTGAAGAGCAGTAAACTTAAATAAAAAAAAATAAAAAATAAAAAGTGAAGATTACATTATCACTAAGAAGATGCCTTTGAATGATGGGTCGGTCTACAGTGATCCTTGAAGAAGGTAATATAACTGGATCTTTCATGAGAGTGTACTGCCACCAAAAATAAAAATCACAGGTTAAAAAAAATGAGGGGGGAGGGTTTAAGTGCATGTCTAACACTACCCATAAGTTACCAAAAGAATGACCAAAATCAAGGGAGCAAACATACTTGAATTGGGTCGAGAAATTCATCAGGTATCTCTCCAAGAACAGCTTCAGTGTCCATTGCCTCAGAAGCTGCAACTTTGGCCTTGGCACCTAGCTCAATAAATTCCTGTATTACCCTCCCATCTTCACCAATTCTTCGAAGAACATCTGCTGCGGCACTAAATAACTGGAGCAAGCTCCAATTGACAAATTGTGTTCAGCCAACAATATGATTCAAAAGAGTTGCAGAACCCAATACAAAGGCCAAACAATAACTGTAAAAATAGAGCTTAATGAACTCTTTGCACAGCTGAATTACCTGCTCATTGTATGATCGACCATCCTTAGAAATGGCAGCTGGGAAAATGTTCTCCGTATCACCCTTTGCCAGATGAACATATATGTAGACAATCTTCAAAAAATCATTTAACGTCAGTGGCTGTACTTCTGTCCTGTCTGTAAAAGCATTATGCAAAAAAGACCTTTTTTTTTTCCTTCCAAATCAGCTTGTATCACTTTTCCATTGAAGGATTAAAAAACTTTCAACCTCTGCCAAATCAGCACTAAGCTTTACACCACACTAGATTGTGCATCTCAAGCACAGCTCCAATATAAGGGGACAAAAAAATAAAACAAACTTACCTTTTGTTTTAAACAAACCACCATGAGATTGATATTCTCCAATTGTATAATCCAAGCAGAGACGAAAATAAAAGAGTATATTTGTGCATGCAGACAAGCTCAAACTCTCTCAGTCCTGCTCAACTTCAGCCTAAGTTGCACCGACACAAACACGAGTACGGATACGACACGGGTACAGATACGGGGCTATGGCAATTTTTGAAAAATAAGGGTACGACACGGCGTGGGTACGGCAATTAAATAATTAATTAAATTTTATATTTAGGCATATTTTTTAATATTGACGGGAAAAGAAGAACAGAAAGAGCTGCTCTGATTAAGAAAGGACTAGAAAAAAAGAAGAAAGACAAAAACAAAAAAGAAAAGAGAGAAAAGAGGTCCGAAGAATGAGAAGTAAGAGTAAAAAAGAGAGCTTTTTAAATTAAAATTACATGTAGGAAATAGGAATAAAATAATTTTATAAAATTTAAAAGTAGAAATAAAACCTGGTGAGGTAGGGTACTGTTCAAGGGTACTGTGTGGGTGGGGCTACATTATATATATGTTTGACATAGTTGACAATACCTTTTGTGTGTGTGGGTCTACATTATATATATGTTTAACTAATTGGCATTGTTAAAAGTAGGCAACTGGTTAGGTTCGCCTGCCTTACTTTTTATTTATTTTTATAAGTCTTTTGTAGTAAAATTTGTAATTAAATTTTTAGAATTTTCTTACTAATTTTAAAAGACACGGAGTAACCATGATTAAAGTAGATCATTAATCACCTACTTTTAACAATGCCAATTAGTTAAACATATATATAATGTAAATTTCTTGACACTCATCTCATCTTTTAATTTTTGTTCTCATCGTCATCTTCATCTTTTCTTTTCTTTTTGCTATTGAACATGTACCAGCCAAAAATGGGCCCAAGAAAAATGAGAAAAAAGAAGGCCCGTTAACAATAAGCAGAAGTCCAAAAAACCCAATTACATTTCCCTCTACTTCTCTACTGAAACGCGAGAAGAGAAACACATCTGATAGCAATGGAGGTCCGCAGAGAGAACCGCAACAACCACGACAACCAGCGCCGTCAACTGGCTAAGCAGTTTGAACTGAAGCACAACCTGTTCAAGGCTTTCCTCAGAGACCCAAAGCTTCCACCGGAGTTGAGAGAACAACAGTACAAGCTAACCAAGTTGCCTCAAAACAGCTCCTTCACTCGCCTCAGGAACCGGTGCATCTTCACTAGCCAATCTCGCGGAGTGTACCAGTTCTTCCGTATGTCTCGTATCGTGTTTCGTGAACTCACCATGTTGGAAAAGCGAACGACCGTGTCCACGCCATGTCGAAAAAAAAAAAAAAAAAAAACTGCTCAAACACCAGAGTCCGGCGAGTCTTACAGGTATCAATGTCGGACACCGGTTCTTTGCCAAAAATAGCATGTCGGTGCAACCTAGACTTCAGCAGATAACAACAATGACAACTGTGTTGCCTTGTCCATAAATTTGGAAGTCAACCAGAATAACCAACCCTTTTTTTTTTTTTTTTTGATAATGTAGGGAACTTAGTAAAAACGAGCCCTTTGGACTTTTGCCTCTTAGATAGTAAAATCTACGGGAAACTGACTCCACCCACCAGAACTAGTTGTTGGGTAATCCAATAGCATTCACTCTTGACAGGCTATTAGGCTAAGCATTTTATGCTCATGCTCGGGAGCAATCAAACCTAAAAAAATTAAACAACATTTCACTTTGAACAACAGCGCAGACACAGACGATGGTGATCACATAATTAACTGGTGGCCACTATTCTAGAGTTCACCATATTTTTGTTAAGAAATTGGGAGAGGAGTATCAATATTAAAAGCCTGCTAAATTTAATATTGGGTGCAGGTCAAACTAACATAATAAAAATGAAAAACCGATGTACCCTTCAATAATTGATATTAACCAACCCCCTAATACTACAGGATCCTTCACTACATTGTACCTAGACTAGCTGTAAATTGAGGTAATATCTGGCCCTGCAAAGGTTTTGCATTATTGCCTAAGTTTAACCTAACGAGACACCTAATAAGCAAAAATAGTCAGACTGGGTTTAGTCAATCTGGTATCAAACTACAAACCCACCAACTAAAACTCAATAATTTAGCCACAAATCATATCACTCGCCGTATAAGAGACTTATTTTAACAAAAAGGAAAATTGAAATCTTCTTGCACAAACCTGCTTAAGCAACTGTTTTGGACGAAATTCATATTTTTCAGGATCTTTAAGAGAAAGAGATTTTCTTTGGGGACCCACAAGCTGTAACAGAAAATAATTGAGCATGCTGGCTACTCTCTCAACCTGGAAAAAAATAAGGGAAGAGGAGGAGAGGGATTCAGCATTCGTTTAAAAGAAAATTTAAGAGCTTAAAACTAAATCTTAGCCATCGAAACTGTTAGGATTAAAAATGCATAGTACGAAAGAAAGGAAAAGATACTACCATCTCAGGAAGTAGGAAAGGAGCAGTAATCTGCTCTGAAGTAAATGCCAGCATGCTCACATCCTCATTTGCCAACTTCATATCAATCCGGATAATCTGAATATACCCAGCAATATCTATATGATTAGGTTCTTGAAAGGAGGATATACAAAGGCATGCAAACATGAAAAAGAAAAAAGTCAAACAGACATTCTCTTGGGATTGGAATAGCCGGGTTCTCTCCTGCCTCTCTTGAGCTGGTCTTCGCTCCCATTCTGCAGTATTGGACATCTCAGCTTCCAACTCTTTGAGTTCAAGAATTTTGTTGAGACTTTCATCAAGAAGATAGATGCTATCATTGATAAGGAAGTTTAAGAAATTCAGGTAAACTCCCTTTTCCTCTTCCTTGGCAATCTGGAACATTCAATAATTTAAAGCAGTCGAACACAGACTCATAAACATAGGAGTATATTGTCCATGTAGAAGATTCTACCTGTCTCCAAGCGTTACGATGACTAGGGACGTGCCACAGGTATTCAAGAAGTTCAGCAATATTATGTCGGATGTTGAACTTGTCATAGAACTGCACAAGACAACAAACAAACAGGCCATCAACAAAGGGCTTCCTGTACTCAACAACACTGAATGACAGATGAGACTATGAACATTTGAGACTACTAAAAAAACTATAAAGAGGGAGAGAAGGATGAAACAAGGTTTAACAATGATTATGATAGAGTTGCCTGCAACAGCATCACAATTAAAGGTTTTGAAATGCTAATAAACCAAATTAGCTGATACCAGCAAAAATGACTTGGCTGAACCCTATTCCCTGCCCATTTTGCACCTAAAGCTATATACTTCAAAAACCTTAGACAGGTTGGCCCTTCTATCCATAGCCAGCCAGTACATAATGACCAGACAGGCACTAGTATCATGAGAAAAATTAGAAACAAGAAAGAAAGATTCTCCTGAGATAAAGATGCAGAATATTAAGTATTCAAATCCAAAGGTGCTCAAAACAGCAATAAAAAAACTCAATACATTGAGAAAAGAAGTTTTAAATTCTCCCTGAATGCACAAGAAAAAGTTGGCGAGGAATGGACCTTAGCCATTGGCCACCAGATGGCTTTCGGAAGCACAAGCCCCTAAACTTTCAAATGATTCATTTTCACCAATGGTCTCCTTCTTGGCAAGATAGGTTCCATTCAAGTACCATCTAGTCATTAATTCTTATCAGTAAACCCCTATTTTGAGGAATACATGGCATGTAATGCCAAACCAATCTGACTGTGGACTTAACTCTGTCCATTGCAAGGACAGAGTAGAGTCAGTGCATCATACCCAAACCCCTTCTTCTAAAGCATAATTCTCCTCTCATTTTCTTGCCTAGGGGTGAGAGAGGCTCAACAAACAGTGATGTAAGGATCCACGAGAGACCCTAGTTCAATTGTAGATAGAAGGAATGCATAAAGAGTTACAAAAATATTGCCCCTCATAAAGTCTCCTTTTTTATTTGGACAACAGCTTGGGGGAAGATTTTTTTTGATAAAAAAAATCTATATAAATAAATCTACTTTATGAAGAGGACACAAAGTAGCCAAATAGTACAAAGAAAGAAAGGAAAAGAGCAAAAAAAGAAAACTTAATTAAAAGAGAGAAGAGAACTAATAAACAAAGGGAGGGATTCACTAGGTGTGAGTCCCCAAGCCCGTGATAACTTGAGGAGAAGGCGCTATACTATAGTGGATTGGTGTTGCATCTGTCAGTGTAGTGGGGAGACAATGGACCATCTTTTGATCCATTATGGGGCGCTCATCACTTATTAGGGATTTTTCTACGTTTAGTTGTGGTGGGTTTAGGGTTAGGAAAGAAGAAGAATTAGAGAGAAGTTACGGCCGTTTAGGGGTTGTGTGAACAGTATCCGTGAACAGTAACCCTAGAAAGAAAGAAGAGCAAATAAAGAAGAGAGAAAAAGAGAAGAAACAACAAAGGCCAAGGTGCCTATTGCTCAAAACACTTAATTTTATTAATCAACTCATTCTACTCCTTTAATACATTGAGCACCCTATAAATATAAAGACTTTTACTTGTACTAGTAGTATTAAGATTCCTAATAGTACAAGGACTACTATTTAACCCTAATAAATTAAACCAAAGCCCATACCCATAATTATATAAGACTCATTAATAAAACCTATGGCCTATAACTATGGCCCATACCCAACAATTGTAAAATTACTAAAATACCCTTGACTTAAGAATAACCAAATAAAATATTAAAACTTAATTAACTACCATGGACACTTATTCTTGGGCTTTGCCTTATCCTTAGGCTTCCAAAGAGAATATCATTTCTTTAACCATGTCATGATTCCGCCATCAGAAGGTTTGGGGTCTCTTGGGTTTTCCCAGAGAGGAAGATTAATCTTTTGGCTGAGTGGAGGAATTGGCTAGAGAGCACTCATCGAACATTTGGAATTTAGTTCCATTGTGTTTGACATGGAGCATTTGGAGTGAGCGTAATTTTCGTACATTCAAGGATTTGGAGGGCTCGGGGGATCAGCTTCTAGCCTCTTTTGTAGGCATTTTGTTTTATTGGTTTCAGGCTTAGTGATTCACATCTAGTGTTTCCATTCAAATGTTTATAGACTCTTTCTTCTTGTACATAATATCTAGTGGTTTTGTAATTCGTTTGGCTACTTTGTGCCTTTTTTTGCACGAAGTAGTCTTTTTTCAATAAAATTATTCATACCTATAAATAAATAAATAAAATTTAAAAAAAAAATGGTAAAGAAGAGTTGTAAGAAAGTACAATGACGCATTTTTCCTGTGTTCATATGGAAAAAGTAGGACATTACAGAAATAAATGAATACTCTATGCCACCAAGATTGGCTCAAAATGACCAGCTATCTCTATGCCCTTAAAAAAATTGTATCACAATAACTCATCTGACATAATTTAAGTGGGAATCACCTGTGTGTGAGACCCAGTGAACTCAATGTCAACATAAAGCTTCAGAAGATTCCTCACAAGATACTCAAGAGATAGTTGGTGCCCTTCAAATAGAGTTGCCGTATTAGATGAGCCACTGCACATGCAATAAACAAAATGCCACAGGCACATTAATATCCAGCTAAGAAAATAAAGGGGCAAGTCAATTCATTGATATCTCTTCCTATAATAAAGAGAAAAATACAAAAACCTTCTACGGGGCATCCAGCAGTTCAGGACTTCAACCATCTTTGCCCTGAGATAAGGGTTTCTGATAAAATCTGGGCTCCCCATGAACATGATAATAAAGTTCATAAAGTCATCCTGGCAAACAAGAATGGATTAGATGTACTACAAGGCCAAACACCTTCTAGAGAAGGAAACAAATAGATTCAGTATAAAAGGCTCCAATCTCAAGGTCTAGTGGTCTACCAGCAAGACCCCATCCAAGGCTTTTGGGATTCGTGAAGCAAATATAAGCAATTCCATGGCATCTTCTAGAAAATGCTCTGGCATAGACGCAAATTCCATAGGGCAACTTGATGGCAGAGGCATCTTAAATCCACCAACCAAGCCAACCAGCCAAACCACCATTAACCGGTAGAAAGAAAGGGCACCCTGAATAAGTGTTCCATCCTATGAAAAAAAAAAAAAAAATCAGATACAGGGTCAGTAGGTCAACAATCAGAATAGAGAAATAAAAAATAAAAAAGAAAACCACACTTTTATGGTTGAAAACATCCTTCAAAATCTTGACACCGAGTAAAGATATTAAAAACAAAAAGTAAAATAATTCTAGAAAGGGTTTTAATTCGAGGCAAGCACTTCCCTCAAGGGAAAAAAAAAGAATGAAAACAATGAGATCATCTGATACTTCGACATATGGTAAACAAAATATGAAAACATGTGACAAACCCTACTTCACAACCACAAGAAACAATATTTATTCTTGTCCTCCCTCTAAAAATAAAAATAAAAGACTGCAGAGCCTGAAATCAGGAAGAATGTATAGAAAGAAAGGAAACAGTAAAAAGAAAAGCTCCATCTAAGGTGTAGAAAGTGGGGTTCTAGCAAAAATGAATTACAGAAGCTCCTCAATGTGGCTAAAGTGTTGGGCCAGACTGACCATCCCAAGAATTCAATGAATAAGGTCCATCAAGAAGGTGGCCAATGGCCAGTGGCCTTCGGGTAAATGGCACCCCTCATGGTGATGGTGGGTGAGATGAGTTCAAAGCATATGGGGAGCTTCGGTTACTTACCAATTAAAAACTAACAAACAAAAAGTAAAATGAAGTCCATCAAGAAGGTGACAGATTGTTTTCTCCTCAGTTGACAAGAATACCAAGGACTAGACAATACACTAACCACCAAACCAAGGACACTAGAAAGTCGCCTTCCACCATAATGACTCAAACCTTTAGGTCACCACTCCACCATAATATCAGTTCAAGTTCAAGGAGTCATAGAATATCAAAATCATTTGTGGGCATGTCTTTCTGCATGAACAAACGCGCGCGCGCGCGCACACACACACACATAGAGAGAGAGAGAGAGAGAGAGAGAGAGAGAGAGAGAGAGATCAGACGCACCCTTAGTATCTGAGCTTCATAACAAAGCTTCTCCTGTGAATACGACTCTATTTCTTTCTCAAGGTGAGAAATGTCCCGGTCCAATGCAGGAGTAGGAGTCTGCTCTTGCATGGCTTTAAGAGTGGAGAGAGTATCTTCATGCCTTTGAATGTCCTGGGTATTATTTCATTCAAAATTACTTACCATCAATCAGTCAAATATAGTAAGATATATTAACAAAAGCCATTTTATGAAAGACAATACACCAACTATTTAAATTATTAACTCTGACCGTCCATAAATATATAACATATATTTTTACCTGAACTAAATGTTTAAAGTCAGAAAATGCTTTTAATAAGCCTAAGTGTAGCACCCTTGCAGTCATAAAGAAGCATTCACAAATAAACGGGTATTTAGTTTTATCACTACTTGATGCTGGCTTCACATTAGAAGATCCACTGGCACTACTGCCAGAACTGGTGGCTTTTTGAGATTGTAGTAACCGATTTTCACCATCAGTATGTTGTGTAGAGCCATCAGTTTTCCCCAATTTTTTTTTATTAAGCCATTCAGCAACTTCTTCTGATGATGCATGGAGCGCAGTCAACCCACTAAAACAATGTCATGACCAATAATTAGGAAAAGAAATATATTTATCATTAAAAACTTAGAGAAGAAAAGCAGTGTCCATTAAACAGAAAGCCTGTACCTTAAATCCAGACGGTTATTATGAAATACATATTTGGGATCAATTTTCTCCCTTTTCGTTAAGTTTGCATCCAAAAAAGGGTCACACAGCCGAAGCATGACAGCACTGAGATTAACAAACATGCCTGAACTTGCACAAGATAGACGATCGACCTATAACAAAAGTGTATGCAATGTTAAGGTAGGAAAGAAGAAGTTAGTGCAAATATTTCCAATAACTAGCCTTATATGTAGAAAAGTAGAGAAAAGAACCAGTTTTTGTTTTAATACATCTATCTATCTGTCTATCTATCTATCTATATATAACTGCAAATGGAACAATGCTTTGAAAGAATGGGGAAATACCTGAATTTGTGCCCTTGACGAGTTTAAATTGATAACCTCAGCAAGATAATCAAGAACATTTTTACGGGTGTCTGTATTTTTAAGAAGCGAAAGAAGAACTTCTGATAGGCCATCATATAAACTATTCATGACTGTTTTAATTGTGGTAAATGAAGATAACAAATCAGCCGGTCGACGAGTTGATGCTTCTGAAAAGCACTGCTGCCTGGTGTTTTACAGGTGGTAAAGAAAGCACTCTTAGATAATCCATCCAAAAGCAGTCCAACGCTACAGGTTCACTTGTTGCTATTATATTTAATTCCAAAGAGTAGATTTTAAGTAAGCCAATTTTAAGCATGCCTAAACAGAGCTGCATTTTGTACAAGTGATTGGGAACTATTGTTTTCTAAAATGATAAACAACAACAGAACACATTCTAAGATGATTTTGATTGTAAAAACCATGATAACAATAGCAATTGCAACCCAAAAAATTGCACTAACAATACAAATATCCAAAATATAAAAAAAAAAAAAAAAAAAAAAAAAAAAATGAACTTACCCTACATCAGGCTGGGTCTTGAAAATAGAATCATCAGGCAGAGCACTAACATGGAAAAATGGCCCCAAAATGCTGGTCATCTCGATAACCCGGCCATTCAAATAAATGCCTTTGGGAATCCACCAAAGATGGTTCACCAAGGACTTGGCACCCACAGGAAAGTTAACCAAGTACAACAAAGCCCTCAAAGGCTGCTGAAAGTTTCCGAGGGCGGAAACCTTAATGACGGTGCCCCTCAAATCTTCATACAAGCCCTTCAAAATGGGGTCCAAGGAATCGAAATCTGAATCCCTGAAGAACTCATCCACAAAGCCAGGTAGGGATTGAGTGCTACTACCTCCAACTCCAAAGCTGTCGACGGAGCTGGAAACCTCAGAAAAAACCAGCTGCAACAAGGGGGAAGTACCGGATTTAACCTCATTACTGGGAAACAAGTCAGGGTTTCCCGAGTGGATCCTACAGTAAGAGACGCACAATTTCTTGGCTTGCTTAATGACGGAGTCCAATTGGGACCTGAGATTGGGGTCTTTCATGGAAGAAATCTTCTTGGACTCATCGTAAGCGCGACGATAACAACCGACGAGGTATTGAAAGGGGGGTTCGGCGGCGGTGGCAGAGGCGGAGAGGCGATCGATTAAGATTCGCTCCATGAGATCCCTAGAGAGCCTTAATTCCTTGCTTTCGCTTAGAATCTCAGCCGCGGTTAGCTCCAGGTACACGATTCGAGGATCGGAGGGTTCAGAATCGGTGAGGGAGACCAGAAAGATTTTACGGAGGATAATGTCTTCGATTTCCTCCGGAGACCTTTGGGGTTTCCGAGTAGCACTAGTACCAGTCGCCATGGTTACAAACCTCTTCTCTTCTCTTCTCTTCTCTTCTCTTCTCCGAGCTATTATTAAGAGATAGATAGATAGATAGATAGATAGAACTACTATCAGTATAAATATATAAAAGAAGAAAAGTCTAGAGCTTTCGTGTTGATTGCCTTGGTTTATTAACAAAAAAACAAAGAGGTATTTTAGGGTTTCAAGTCTGGTATTTTAGTTTTTAGTTTGGAGGAGAAGGAATGAGAATGAGAGTCAGAGTCAGAGCAGCAGTAGAGGTCTAACTTAGCTACCACTTTTGTGGAACAAGCAAACACCGTTGGCATTGGCATGCGTTGTTTTGCTGTTTCCTTTTCGATTCTAACTCAATACGCTGTCGTCTCTTCTTTCTTTCTTATTTATTATTATTATTATTATTAGGCTAAATTTCAATTTAATTCCTTTTTTATTTTAATTCAATTGTCAAATTAATTTCTTAACCTTTTAACTTTTATTATTCAATTACTTTGTATCAACAACTTATAAATCTAATCCTTTCTCATTACTAAAACACAATGTTTAAATATTCTTTTTCTTATTAATATTATTTTAACTTTAAAAAATCATGAGATTAGTTTTATTTGGCAAAAATAAATGCTTAATTTTTTTTTTAGAAAGAAAAATAAATACTTAATTGATTTCATTTGATAACATATTTTCATGGTCTCCCCCGAGTGACTCATTTATGACAAAGTGAGGGACTATGTTACATTGGCAAAAATAAAACTTAAAAGGCTAATTTTTTACAATTGAAGTAAGATTCAATGGACTAAAAATTGAATTTTAACTTTTTGTTATCTTTCTTACTCATTTCGTCAACTAGCATGTAACCTATGCTAACGCATAAATGTATTTAAAATTAAACATAATTTTTATTATAAAAATATAAATAATTAGTCAAATTATCATTATTTTAAAAAAATAGCATGTAAACACATGCATTAATGCATATATATATAGTTAAATTTAAAATTAAACATAAATTTTTATCATAAAAATAAAGATAATTATTTAAATTATTTTTTAAAAAAGTAAACATAATTAGTCACATATTAAAATTCTTACCTAAGTTTAATAATACTTATGATCATTTTTTATCTAATTTTTAAAAAGATAGAACATATAATAATTTCTGTTGTGTGGTGATTTTTATTGAGTATATGTGATTATTTTTTTATATTTTATTTTATTTCATAGCTCATTAATATTAGATTCTTAATATTTTGCATTCATTAACTCACTTGGCACAAAGATTACAAAACTTAGGTGAAAAAATGACACAAATTTAAGTGGATAATTATAATGTGGTCTCCACATAAATTTAGACACAATTTTTATTATAAAAATATAAATAGTTAGTCAAATTATTTTTAAAAAATAGCATGTAACATGCATATGTATGGATACATTTAAATTAAATACAATTTTTATCATAAAAAAATATAAATAATTAGTCAAATTATTTTTTTTAAAGTAAACGTAATTAGTCACATATTATAATTCTTACCTAAATTTAATACTACTTATGATAATTTTTTTTTCTAATTTTTAATAAAATAGAATGTGTAATGATTTTTATTGAGTATATGTGATTAGTTTTTTTTTTTTTTTTAATTTTATAGTTCATTAATATTAGATTCTTAGTATTTTGCACTCATTAACTCACTTGGCACAAATATTCAAAAACTTAAGTGGACATATGACACAAACTTGAGTGGAAAATTAATTATAGTGTGGTCCCCACATAAATCTAGACTCATGGCACAAAATTGGGAACTCTAATTTTCAATTCTAACTTGAATTTTTCTCAGTTTCATCTATTATTATATATATACTAGCATGTAGTCCGTGCTTACACACGGAAATATTAACAATTGTGATGATAAGATGTTCATTTCGGTAGATTCAGTTTCCACATTGAGCTTCGAATCGTCTTGGAGGCGCCAATGAAGCAGTAATGTACGAGAGTGTGAAGTAAGGAAGAGTGAGATTGAACATTGTGTTTGAACTTGGCCTTGTTCTTAGAAATCCGAAAGGAGGAGGAAAGAGTAGTGTGTGGATCTAGTTGGTAGAAGTTGAGAGAGAAGGAGGAGACATGGGATAACAATATGGCATTAGGAGGAGATAATGTTTTACTTTTATAGTCTTTCTCGTTGGACTTCTTGGTTTTGGTAGTGAGCAGGTGAGATGTTCAACCATAAAAGTGTATAGGTGGAATGTTCTTGCTTAGGCCAATGAGCATTATCACTGTAGTTTTTTTGGCTTCCGTGTTAAATGTTAATGCATCATTTATTTAGGCACAAAAATTAAAAAATTTAGATAAGATACATGGCACAAAATTGGAGTCCAATTTATAATCTAATTTTTTTTTTTTTGAGTTTTGGTTATGACAAGTGGTGCAAAATTGAGAATCCAAATCTAGACACATGGCACAAAATTGAAACTCTAATTTAGAATCCTATTTGAGTTTCTCTTTACTTCACCTATTATTATATATATAGATATATAGATTATAGTAAATCATAGGCATAACAAGTAATGACAAATATTATGAAAACTTTTGTGTTCTGTGAAATTTTTATGCTTCTTCGTTTGAACTCTATCTTATGGACATGAAAAGAGAGGCACTCAGTAAAAGAAATGGTGGGGAAAGGATTCCCTTCCATCGATTCCTTCAATTACATCTTATTTTTGATCAAATGTGCACCGTATTACATCTATTTAATTTTGGTGTTGCTAGAAATCCCAAAGATGGTTCATAGGGCTTGGCTTACCATTAATCTTCCCTTTTTGGTCTCACATTCTCACTTAACAATTTATGATTATCGTCTGTAAAGATCTTGACAGAAATTACTTTCATTCAAAACACTCTTAATTTGTGAGTTTGTTTCTACTCAACCTTATTATTATTATTACTTTTATAACTTTGCTAAGAAAATGAAGAAATGCAAAATAATATATAACAATAAGTTTTAATTATTCATTTTTGTTTATATATATATATATATATATATATATATTTGATAAGTAGCATAAGAAATTTTATTAGAAAAAAACAAGCAAGTACACTGGAAGTGTACTATAGTGGCACAAATCAAGAGCCCAAATTACGATGATTAATAAGATCGGAGAGAAAAAAAAAACAAGAATAAAACGGTAAAACTAAACTCCAATCAATGAGAGTATAGAAAAAAAAATGTCAAGAATAAACCATTCACAATCCTCAAAGCATCTAGCATTCCACTTCCGCCATAAGCACCAAAATAAACAATGCGGCACAAACCTCCATAAATCTTGACGAGTACTGTAAAATGGTTGCCCATAAAATGATTGTCATTACTAAGGACAACTGTCATTACTAAAGACGATCGTCATTACTAAGGACGATCGTCATTATTAAGGACGATCGTTATTACTAAGGACGATCATAAGCACACATTAATGCTCAGATATAAATTCCTCACTTAAATGGCACAAGTGTAACATACGTACAACTTTTATAGCCACCAACTCACAGCTGTTGCAACTATCTCAAGCTGACCATTACACAGTCGTTATAAGACATTGAATGGGAAAGTTAAATGGCTATTAAATGAGCCATTTAACCCTCCAGCTCTACCATAATTGATGAATAGCGATAAAATGCCCGTCCATATTGCAAACTGTCCATGTTAATGACGAGTAAAAATATGGACGAGCATAAGCGCATTAGTTCCAGACAACATTTAATGTCTAAATGATAAATGAGCACGAAGCCGTTACTACCATCCAATTATGCGCTTTTAATGGCCGTTACAAACATTAAAGGGTTGAGGATTAATGGTCATTATTAGGCCATAAATCCTCCAACTGTGGTACAACGTTAGAGAGGCCAATAGATTGAGCATTTACTCACAGAAAGGCTATATAAAGCCAGGAGAAACAAGTAAGTGCGGCATGTTGAACACACACACAAATTACTCTGACGAGGCGAAATCGGTGTCATTATCTATTTAGTTTTTCTCTTACACAGGATCTCTAGGTCGTCCATCGTACTAACGAGGAACATACTGACTAGGCGAAATCGCGTTTTATCAAATCTATATTTTGATGCCTATCAAACTTGTCTTGCCAAGAAGCCAACAGCTCACTAACATGATATGGCATAACCCAATGAATACCAAACAAACATAAAACCATGGACCATAACTCATAAGCTATAGGATAATGAAGGAGAATGTGATCCACCGATTCCCCACACCTTTTACACATAAAGCACCACTCTAGCACTGCAATATGCATCTTCCAAAACTTATTTTTAGTTAAGATCTTACCTAATGCAGCAGTCCAAGAAAAGAATTCTACTCTAGGAGGAACTCTTGATTTTCCACCATTTTCCAAGGAAAATCAAAGACAGAAGAAGGAAATAAAGAGTGATAGAAACCCCAAACCTCAAAACCTCTATTTGAATGCTGGCTTCCAGCAAAGTCTGTCGTCACCAATACCCCGCACATTCGTGGAATAAAGCATATCCCAAAGCAAATCCACCGATGTTTCCTCCCAATCCTGCGGAGGACGACAAAACTGAAAGTCCTAATGCAGCTGCCCATTAGAGAACTGCATAACCTCTGACACTAAGGACTCCTTAGTCCAACTAATACTATACAGTTCTGGAAATGCAACCTTAAGAGCACAATCCCTACACCATTCATTCTCCCAAAACCTAGTTCCATCACCCACATCAAACTGAAGGAATTTAAAGAAGTCAATCCAACCACTTCTAATGGATTTCCACACACTAACTATAAGTACCTGTCACCGGTTTGGTGCACCAACCACCCCCTCCATCCCCATATTTTGCCTTAATAACCTTCCTCCAAAGGGCATCTCTCTCTATTCCATATCTCCATAACCATTTACCTAACAAAGCAGAATTAAATTTTCTCAACCTTCGAATACTTAAACCTCCATTCTGCATCAGCATACAAACCTTAACCCATTCCACCAAAGGCATCTTAGGATCATCAATACCATTCCAAAGAAAGTTTCTTTGTCATTTCTCCATACAATTAGCCACCTTTGCTGGAACAGGAAAGAGAGAAGTAGGTTAGCTAGACAGAGTACTCTTAATAAAAGTTACTTTGCCCCCCTTAGATAAATACAACATCTTCCATCCAGCTAGACGTCGCTCCATCTTCTCCAAAATAGGGTTCCAAATTGTCTCATCTTTATGTGTAGCACCCAACGGAAGGCCCAAGTATTTCAAGGGAAGCGAAGATTGCTTACAACCCAAAATCTCCAGTAATTCCTCCATATTAGACACGATACCAATTGGTACCAATTCTAAATTCAAAAAATTAATTTTTAGCTCTGACACCACTTCAAATCTAGCAAGAATCCCATGCAAAGCAATTAAATGGTGTGAGTCAGCATCACAAAAAATGAGTGTATCATCTGCAAATAAGAGATAGGACACTGTAAGCAATGTACCAGCTGAATTACCTACTGAGAAACCCAAAAATTGTCCTAAAATAGCAATCGCATTCAACATATGACTCAAAGCCTCTATGACAATATCAAAAAGGAGTGGAGATAATGGGTCCCCTTGACGAACACCTCTAGTGCTTCCAAAGAAGTCAACTGGGGTACCATTTATCATAATAGAAAATTTGACAGTTGATACACACCACATAATCCACCTTCTCCATTTTTGTGAGAAGCCACACTGCCTAAGCAGATACATAAGAAAATTTAATTCACATGATTATATGCTTTCTCAATATCCAACTTGCAAATAACCCCCGACACTCCTGACTTCATCCTATTGTCCATACATTTAGAAGCAATTAACACAGAATCCAAGACCAGTCTACTTTTAACAAAGGCATTCATCTGAAATAAGACTATGCGTCGCCCTACGCAAGTGATTAGCCAAAACCTTAGAAATAATCTTATACATCCCTCCCACCAAACTAATAGGACAAAAATCCTTCACTTCCACAGCATCAGGTTTCTTAGGAATGAGTGCAAGGAAAGAGACATTAAGACTCCTTTCAAAAATAGCTTGCTCATGAAAACTATGAAGAATTGCCATAATATATGATTTCAAAATACTCCCACAAGATTGAAAAAAAAGCCATGGAGAAAGCATCTAGACCTGGTGACTTATCGCCATTGAATCCATTAACCACCCCCCCCCCCCCCCTCATCCTTCTCAAAAGGTCTATCCAACTAGCTAGCATCTTCCTCGGAAATTCTTCCCAACTCCACATCATCCAGAACAGGGCGTTGAACCTCATTTTCAAAGTAAAGCTATCTATAAAAATGAGTAATACACTCCTCAATGGATCCCTGGTCAGAAGACAACACCCCATCCGCCATAAGCTTATCAATAGAATTAAACCTTCTGTAAGAGTTGGTCATACGATAAAAAAATTTTGTGTTCCTATCGCCTTCTTTAATGCAAGCCACTCTTGATTTTTGCCTCCAGCAAATTTTTTCCAACAATGTCAGTTTTTCCAACTCTCAGCTAATTCTTTCCTTATTCAGTTTTTCCTCTATCATAAGAACACGACTTTCCTTAACAGTCTCCAATACTCCAAGATCACTCCACAACTTCTTCCCCTTTTCTTCTACATTACTAAACTCCTTCACATTCCATTTCTTGAGATCAACCTTTAGAGCCTTCGATTTACTTGCTAAAAAAAAATTGGGGGCTCAATGGAAATGATAAGACTTCTACTAGGAGCGTATCTTATCCACAAAACCTTCATCCGTTAGCCACATATTCTCAAACTGAAAAGGCCTCTTTCCTCTATGAAAATTACCTCCCTCTAGAAGAATTGGAAAATGGTCTGATACACGAGAGTTTAACCAAGTGAAATTCCCCCCTTCTAATGGTAGGTCAATCAAACCATGTTCGAAGATAAAATCTGAGAACTGATGCATAGCCTGGGTAAAAAAAAAAACAGAGCCCAATCGTTTAGAGGGAAACTGCACAACATTAAAGTCTCCTCCCACACACCAAGAAATATTCCACCAACTACACAAACAAGATAACTCATCCTATAATAACCTTTTGTCTCTGTCAGAATTAGGCCCATACACTCCAGTAAATGCCCATTCAAATTGATCAACCACATTTTCAAACCTACAAGAAACCAAGAAATGCCCCACTACTTCCTCCAAAATCTACACCACCCTTCTATCCCACATCACAAGCACCCCTCTAGAAGCACCCACAAAATCTAAATAAACCTAGTCCACATGCTGACCACCCCACAGACTACGAACAATTCCTCTAGTTATAAACTCCAATTTAGTTTCTTGAAGATAAACAATATCTGCCCTCCAAGGCCTAATCAAATTTCTAACGCAAAACTTTTTTTTTTTGCTCATTCAATCTTTCAACATTCCATGAGATAATTTTCAAATTCATTGATGTAACACGACAGCCCGATCCCCACTGACACTTGTTCCTCTAGCTGATTCATTTTCACCACTCCAGGTACTCACCAAAATTTTCAATTCCTAGTGACCTTTCTGCACCACCTTGACTATTTTCTTCTAT
This sequence comes from Lithocarpus polystachyus, assembly GCA_033629205.1. Classification (NCBI taxonomy): domain Eukaryota; kingdom Viridiplantae; phylum Streptophyta; class Magnoliopsida; order Fagales; family Fagaceae; genus Lithocarpus; species Lithocarpus polystachyus. Next base: position 42,680,639 of record CM066163.1, read on the forward strand.
GAGCCCTCAACACGCAACTTATCTTTCTTTTTTTAGCTTCTAAAGCTAAAATAAACCCGTAACTAGCTCTTCAAAACCTTCCAACGAAGTCCCCACAGATTTCCTAAGAGCTTTAATCTTGTTTATTACCCTTAACGATAACTAACTACTATAAACTTTTTTCAAATCCCCTTCCTCCTTTATTTGGTTTCCTCTCATCCATCCCCAAATGGTTATTCTCAGATACCGCCTGATTTTCCATTGCCAATGGAGCCACAACCAACGGCTCACCATTACGTTCAAAAGACAAAATACCTTCATTAGATTCCCAAAACTCACACTCCGAAACCATACCAGCAGAAACAACATCCACCGCGTAATCACACTCATCGGTCTAACTAATAGTTGGCCCATTACCAAGAACAGAATCCGTACCTGAGATAGCTTCACTCTCTGAGACTGATTCCGGAGACCGATAGAGAGATAGAGGAAGCCTCCCATCACGAAGCTCAAGTACCCAATCTTTAGAATTGCCCCATATATACTTTTCCACCAACAAAATCCCTAAGTGATAGATGCTGATTTTGTAACCCTTCATCGGAAACAATATGCTCTGAGCTTTGAGATGACACTACCGAGGCAACCTCTCCCTCCTCTAAATTTGACCCCACTGCTATTGCATGGTGGGAGTGGTAGCTAAGAGTCACCTCCTTCACAATCGAAACCAAGGAAGGTTAAACAGACTTGCTAGAGCTCGCCTGATAAAGACCAGACGGAGGGACACTAGCATACGAAGAGACCGAAGCCAAATATCCAATTTCCAGCTGTGTCGGAGCGATGCGTGACACACTCGGCTTGGTTGGAACGTGTTGGGGACACGGTTCTCATCTTTTAACAAAGTCTTTATGCTGGGTTTTGGGCTTATAAACCTACCCAGCTAGGTTCAGACACTCGACTTTCTGTTTTAAATCTAATTCCTTTAGTCTTTTATAGTTTTAAATAAAATTTATGTAATAAGTTTTTATAGTTAATTATTTTTAATGAGATGTTATTTTCTTTTTTTTAAACTTCTTTTCAACTTCTTTAAATTACTTGGCTGAACAGTCGCTCTTTACACACACCATGCATAATACTATCATGATTATATTTTTGAGTAAATTTTGAAATGTTGTTTATTAGTACAACTATATCAACTTTATTTGACATATTTTATACTCTACAACATGTACACATGAGGTTGATATAAGTCAATGATATTTTTTTTTTTTATTATTCAGTTGTGAAATTATTAGATAGAGAACTTTCGACTGCAATTTTAAGAACTTAAACATTATTTTAACGTTATAATTTTAGTATTTTCGTTTCTTTATTATTATCTTAATTGTATTGAAATTTATAAGGAAGTCAAAATGAATATGCTCAAGTCTTATATATATATATATATATATATATATAGTTAAATGTGAAAAAATACAGGTTTTAACCCATCAGTGACTAGAAAAAAGGTCATAAGCTTCACAACCCATTTTAATTTGACTTGTTTATGGCTCGAACATGATTTAACACGTACACAGTAGAGAGTCGAACTTAAATCCAATTTTCTTTATCTAAGATGTGAATGAGAACAAAATTTTTCTCACTGTGAATGTACATAGAGTTTTAATTTTGGTGAGAAATCATATGGAACACACAAATAATAAGCATAATAGGGATCATTTGTCTCCTCTATTATTCCTAGGAGTGAGTTTGGGTCGGGTCGGGTCGAGTTTTAGTGACCCGAAACCCGACCCGATAGAAATCGGGTTTGGCTATCTGAAGCTCGACCCGACCCGAAAAAACGAGTCTGTAATCGGGTCGGTTTTCCGGGTCTCGGGTTAGATTTTTTTTTTTTTTTTTTTTTTTTACGTTAATGGTTATGCCTCCACAAATCAAATAATGCAAATTTATCAACTGGGTCCTTGAAAAATTGAGCTAATCTTTGTTGGGCCTGATCATATTGTTAAACCATATTGGTCCAATGAAAAAAAAAAAAAATGAGACTAACCCTTTATTTTGCTTGAGCAAATGCTTATATGGACAAGCTCCACAAGTCACCAAACAATAAAACAAGGAATTGAAGCTAACCTATCAGTCAAAGTAGTTGGCGTGCCAGAGAGTACCAATGTATATAAGTTGACAATCATCCAATATTGTCAAAAAAATCAATAATAAAACAACCTGAATTCATCTACCCAAATCATCCAATATTGTCAAGAAAATTAATAATAAAAACCTGGATTCTAAGAAGCAAAAGAAAAACCCAAATCATTACAAAGTATATAAGTTATGGCTCCATCCACGAACATAAAAACACAAATCATTACAAAGTATATAAGCACAAATTTGATATGTCGAAAATTCTTCAAAACGGTATGTGTTTTCAGGTCAGAAGTTGGATGACAAGAATCACCATTCAAGATGGCATCAATTCAAGCTTTAGCCTTCTCATAAGCCACAGGATCAACATCCATGCCAAAATAGGGTTTCAATTCTGGATGGGCTTGAATTATCTTTTGTTTCCAATAAGTAATAATAGATTAGAATCACAAGAATTTGGCAGGTGCAACTTAAAGTCAAAATTGGAAGATACATACAAATTATGAGATCAGAAAAAAGAACTCTCAGAAAATGTTCAGTGGCAAGACCAAGCACAATAACTAACCAGTAAAGACATTTTCCAGATAATACGAAACAACTTCATCACAAAGGGGGAAGAAAAGAAGACAGGAAGTGTGGACTATATTAGATTATAGCTCTGTCCAATGCACGATCAAATTTATGCTAGTACTACAAGTGTCAAAAGATAAATTGAAAACCTAATCTTTGCATGCCAAAAACCTAACTTGACCAGCAAAAGGAAAAAAAAAATTGGAGCCCCACATAAGAGGAAAAGTTCTCAAATAGCTTACAGCTCTCTTTTACGCATTTTTTTCTCAATGTAATAAATAAATAAATACACACAAATGGTTCAAGGAAGACGAGATATTTTCATTAGAAGGTTGTACTAGCAATAATCCAAAGATTCTGGTAACACTCAAGACCATGGTCTTCTCACAGAGTCATAGAGAAAATTAAACAGCCCAAAACCAGCCGAAAGCCTGAAACCATAATAATGTATATGAACTTTTGGTTTTGCAGTTATGGCTAAAATGTTCAAGTGAAATGCAGGTTTTAGTATATAAGTTATGGCTCCATCCACATATATATATATATATATAAATTATATATATTGGTCAGGGCACTTTGCTGTCCAGTGAACACCTTTCGTATTACAAATCCTGCATACCATGAAAACGGCACCTGCGAGAAAATTATCAACCGAAAGCACATAAGATTCCCATTTTCCAAGTAATTTACATTTTGTATGCCACAAAGGAGGCTTGAGATTTCTGCAAGTAGAGGCCCATGAATTGTTTCCAATATAACACAATCTCATGGCAGTTATTCATCAAAATTTCTATACCACATCATTAAGTTGTGAAATACCTATGCCTTACAATGATACCAGATACACACACCACATCTTCTTTTTTTTTTGTGATTTTTTATTCACATGTAAATGCAACAGTGTAAAGAATATATATGTGTTGCTTCCTCAAAGGACTTAGCCATTAGTAATATAAATGATCAAACCAACAGTCAATACTAGACACTTTGGATACATCAAGGAAAAAGTCTTAGTAACATGTCAAAACACATGCAGTCTAGGAATAGCACAAGGAAGAAATCAAATGCAAAACATAAAACACTATTTAAAGTAAATAGAGTTTAAGAAAAAGGTTTCAGAGAGTAATCATTTCTTATGACATCTACAAGCCTTAAAGCAAAACTCGCCAATGTATGTAGGCAGATCAGTCAAGATTTGTAACAGTGCTTGATGGTGAAGGTGATGCTGCTGAAGGTGAAGCTAACTTCGCTTCCAAAAAAGCTTTAAAACATTTTAGAACAACAATATATATTAAATTCCATTTAATGCACTAACAAGATATATTAAATACACAAAATACATTAAATTTCAGTTAAACCACAAGTTAATAAATTTTAAGAACATTACATTTTCCATAATCTTCAAATAGCTCAACATCATCCATGGCTTGTCGAAGCGAAATTTGCACTGAAGATTAAAGCCAATTTTGAGTACATATGAGAGATTGTACCATCTTAGGCGCAAGTGAGCTACGGAATGGGTCTAGGATACATCCCTCCACACTAAATGCCGACTCAGAAGCCACAGTAGAAACAGGTACAGCCAACACATCTCGTGCCAATCGAGATAGTATCCTATACTTATTAGTATTACACTTCCACCAAGCCAGTATATTAAAAGTTTTGTCATTTTCCCCTTCACTATTCTCCATCAAGTATTTTGCAACGTCATCTACACACCCAACAGGTTGTTTTTCCTTGTGTAAAAGCCTTGTATTGAAAGGCAATAAATCTGTCTAGATCATCATCATCATCATCATCAACATCAACATCAACATCAACACCAACACCTTCCATCCTTGATATCTCACTCGCACTTTGTATAGACACATATGATGAATGAGTTGAATTATAATGCTCATACAAGCGCTCCAATACATGTTGCACAGAAGCCACAGTAGAAACAGGTACAGCCAACACATCTCGTGCCAATCGAGATAGTATCCTATACTTATTAGTATTACACTTCCACCAAGCCAGTATATTAAAGGTTTTGTCATTTTTCCTTTCACTATTCTCCATCAAGTATTTTGCAACCTCATCTACACACCCAACAGGTTGTTTTCCTTACCTAAAAGCCTTATATTGAGAGGCAATAAATCTGTCTGGATCATCATCATCATCATCAACATCAATACCAACACCTTCCATCCTTGATTTCTCACTCGCACTTTGTATAGACACATATGATGAATGAGTTGAATTATAATGCTCATACAAGCGCTCCAATACATGTTGCACACTGTCAGTAATAACCTTAGCAACATTCTCCCCATACAAATTTGATAAACAATAATTCAAATAATCCAACTTCTTTCGAGGATCAAGTACCACAGCAACATACAAAAGCACATTTCCCTTCTTTGATGAATCCTCCCCGCTCCCCCAATACTTGTCAAACTTCTTTTTCATTGTTTTTGCCATTGAGTACAAAAAATGGTCCTCACTCATAGAAAAGAGATCTATCTTTCTTTTAATCATATATATCTCATCAAAAAAAGCATTTGATGTCACATACAAGGAACCTAAAAACCTCTTTGTGGCATTATAAAAAAGTTTCAAAAACTTAACAAATTTTCTACAAGTCTCCCAATCATCCTCATTTGGAGGTCTCCTATCATAGTCCCCATCCCGAAAGTGTAGAATATATTCAAGATCTTCATATTCCATCCGCTAGAATGCATGTTCAAACTTTTCAGCATTTTTCAACGTTTTATAGGTGGAGTTCCATCTAGTGGCCACATCCAAACATTAAATAGCCTTTGACTTTATTTTCACTTTCTCCACACATTTCTTGAAGGTTTGTAACCTATTTGGAGAAGCTTTCACATATCTAACTGCATGACGCACCCTATCAATTGACTTATTATGATGTTTTAAGCCATCGGTCATAATAAGATTCAGGATGTGAGCACAACACCTCACATAAACAAATTCATTCCCCATAACAGTACCTTTCCACATATTAATAGCTTCTTTCAAGTAACTAATGTCTACGTTATTTGAGGAAGCATTATCCACCGTCAAGGTGAAAATCCCCTCAATATTCCACTCTTCTAAACAAGATTCAACCATTTTGCCAATGGTTTTCCCCTTATGGTTATCAACAATACAAAAATTCAAAATTCTTTTATGTAACTTCCAATCATCATCTATAAAATGACAAGTAAGACACATGTAATTAAAATTTTGTATTGAAGTCCTTGTGTCAGTGGTAAGACAAAGCCTACGGCCTCTCAAGGCATTTCTCAACTTATCCTTCTCTTCAAAATAAATCCGACTCACATCTTTAACTACCGTGAAGCGAGATGGGATATTAAAATTAGGTTGGAAGACATTACAAAACCTTCTAAATCCTTGATTCTCTACAAACCTAAATGGAAGCTCATCCAATATGATCATCTCAGCAAGAACTTTTCTACCCACAACATTTGTAAAAGTCCTAGGCACTAGATTTCCCTCCTCTACATCCTTGGACAATGGGTCTTGTCCATCATGCAATTCATTATAAAGATATTCAGGACATATGGGTGTATGGTTTTTTAAATTAGATGTCCCATAAATTTTGCTATCAGCCATGTACTCCTTGCTACAATATATACATCTTGCCTTAGTTCTACCTTCCTCATCTATAAACTTCTCAAAGTGATCCCAAGCCGTTGATGATGATTTTCTCTTATTAGGATTAGAAGAAGATATCACTTGCGGTGGACGAGGAGGTCTCATGGTTGGTCTTGTAATGGCAACATCAAGTTGTGTAGGCTTCATTGAATCCATGACCTAATACCACACAAAACAAATCAATCATTAAACAATATTACTATTAGAGTATACTTTTGACTCAAAACGTGATCATATATAGTGTCTCTCCAAGATTTAAGAGGACAAAGATGTGTAGTGATAGTACATGAGGGCTATCTCTTTACAGCAATTGAATGGATAATGAAGTGCCATAGTTTAGTATCCAGATCAAGCATGAAATATTAAGTTTGCTAATGTACATACAGCTAGTTAAGTTTGCTAATGTACATATAGATTGGCTAGCTTGTTAGCTAGTGTAGGGCATTTTATTGGAACATTGGAACACTTAAAAAAAAAAAATGTGGTCTCAATTAGCAAATGTACAAAGTTGTACCAAATTTTCACTTACTTTCTGCTGCTTTCTCCCTTGGACTGCTCACTCTCAAATAGACGCAGATGCAGATGGAGACTATTAGTACAACAAAGGCAACAGATGCCACAACTACAGTTATGACAGTCCTTGATGTGCTGCTCTGATTCCCTGCAAAAGTAAACCATAAATATAATTCCATTAGAAAATTCTGAGGGATAAGTTCCTGAATTAGCATTAATTTACAAACCTATAAGAGTCTTGAATTGTAATAATAATTAAAATAGTTGTTAAGTTATAAATGGTCAAAAGCCTCGTAGCTTAACTGACAATATTTAGTGTTTCTCACAATACAATAATCTTGTGTTGACTGATGAAAGATCAAGATATAACTTGTGATTGTGAGATTTTGTGGTGACTTGTAATCGTAGAAGAACTCATTACACAGGCATATGATAGAGAGGTGTGAAACTGTAAAAGGCTGCAAACTCACAATTAAGGTGCTGAAATAAGCATGTAAATCTAAAATCTACATGGGGCCTAAACTTATTGTTTAATTTATTCAAAAATTTAGAGTTTGTTATATTAATCTAAAAGCTCACAATTATAGAAGCATGCTAAAGTTGTATTGGATAAAACTCAATTGATGTAGGATAAGAATAGAAATATTATAATATGCTCCACCGAACATTATTTTTTTTTGAAGGGGGGTGGGGTTGACCTATTCTTTTTCAAGTCCAAAAGGGTTTGACTGGTTTTCATATGTAAAATGCGGAGAAAGCACTGAACTGTTTCTGAGGAAAGTTCAAGGTGGTATTGACCCAAGGACGTCAGTACCCCGAAAACAAACTAGTGCCATTATATTTTATTTGACTAGTTGGTCACAGTTCTCAGTCAATATATTAATCTTAGTGATGGTTGGTATAAAAAAACATTGACATTAAAATTAGATATATTATATAAGAGAAAATAATTTACAAGAGCTCGTGACAGGCATCAATATATGTTAGTTTAAATCAAGTAGTACTCAGTTTTTGGTCATCTATTTTTTGTAAGTGTTTTACTACTTTGAAGAAAAAAGATTTTGAAAAAGATATTTACATTACTTTTGCTAGTAGTTAAAACTTAAAAGAAATGCATCCCCAGTACATGCAAACTAATCCTGCTCTAGTCAGTACAGTTTCCTCACTCAATATTTTTGTGAGTAAGATTGCAGCAAACGGGATAAGATACACAGAAAATTCAACCATACATACAGGGAAAAAAATTTATGATCAACTGAGAAAATATATTACTACATCACTTACTGGCATTTCACTTTTGTTTGGCTGGATTTCTAATTTATTTATTGCGACAAAAAGTAAACTAAATTCCTCAAGTTATGGAAAGCTTTTAAAACCTCAAAATCACATATCCTTCCCCCACTGTAAAGTAAGGTGGAAGGTAAGTAGTGGATTCAATACCCATGGAGTGCATGAGTAAATTTCAAGGTTACAAAAAAACTTATTAAAATTTCATTTGATTCTCAATCCTTTCAGAAACTAAGATTTCTTAATTACCACCTTCCTTTGCTACTATTCTGCAAATACATTCCTTCATGTGCCAGGCTAGAAAGCTAAGAAGACTACAAGAAAGAATTTAGAGAAAAGGGCAAAAGCATTTAGGATTTATAAACTTAAACAACTTTACACTACATCTGCAAATACATTGATTGAATAAAGACCTCAAGTTCCTACCGGATGAATTTCGAAATAGCACAGGAGGTATCTACCAGATGTAATAGGATTTATAAACTTAAACAACTTTACACTACATCTGCCCACGGCAATAAATTTGTCTAGACATTAATGCTTAATTATTGTAATCTCACTACAAATTTCTAATCACAGGAATGTTTGCTAAGAAAAATAACACAATAAAACAACATAACATCACAGAAAACACAAAACCCCACCAACCCATCAGATCCAAGTAATTCTTTTTCATCAATATGAAAAGGGTTGTTCCTAAAAGATGTAAAAACTCCCAAAATCAGAGACTAAGACAAGGAATTTAAGAAGAAAAAAAAAAAAACCCAACAAAGAGTGGATGACTTACACTGTTACACACGTAGAGAGAACTCAGTGAGAGAGCAGAGGAGCATAGCTCTTTAGTTAAAAACCTAAAAAAAAAAAATCGAAATGGGTCCTCAAAAAAATGATTCAAGCCAAACCCACATCACAAAACACAAGAAAATCAAACCCAAACAGGATATTCAAATAGAAAAAAACCCCAAAATCTGAAAGTATTAAAAACCTAACTAAATTAACAAGAAACAGAGATAACAAGAAACAAAGCAATGTGAAAAAAAATTAACATACACACAAACCACAACCCTCCAAGCCCAAAATCAGTAAAACAAATAAAAACCCACTAACCAAAACAAACCCAAGAACCCAAAAGAAATGAAAAAGAAAGCAAACCTTGGTTGAGCAATTTCTGAGATAGAACAATGAGTCGGCAGTGATGTTTTGTGAGATTAAGACTTAGGAGGTAGCTGAGGGAGGCGGAGAGCTGAGGGAGGCGGAGAGAGACCTTTGTTGGAGTAGGGTTTTTTTCAAAATAAAAATCGGGTTCAGACCAGGAGATAAATATGACCTGATGCCGACTCGATACCCACTCGAACCCGAAAATAACACCCGAAACCCGACCCGAATATTTTCAGACCCGCCCAAAACCTGTCAGGTCGGGTCGGTCGGGTTTTTGGGTGGGCCGGGTCCATTGCTCAGTCCTAATTATTCCTATTAGCTATGGAAGTGCTAAGTAGATCGCTGAAGAGAACGAAAAATGGTGGTTTTCTTTGTGGTTTTCAAGTGTGGTTCCATAGACAAGGGGGTGTGCATATCTCTCATCTTCTTTTTGCTGACGATATTATTTTGTTTTGTGATGCTTCTAGGGAACAATTATTGTACATTTGGATGGTGTTGATCTTCTTTGAAGCTATTACGGGCCTGAAAGTAAATATAGGTAAGAGTGAGATTGTTCCTGTTGGGGATGTTGGGAATTTGAATGCTTTGGCCCGTACCCTATGTTGCAAGGTAGGCACATTACCTATGAGATATCTAGGCATGCCTCTTGGGGCCCATTATAAGGATGCGTTGATATGGAAACCTATTATAGAAAAGATGGAGAAAAGGCAATTTGGCTGGAAAAGACTTTATTTGTCAAAACGTGGCAGGCTTAGTTTGTTAAAAAGTATTCTCTCAAGCCTTCCCACCTACTTTTTATCTTTGTTTATTATCCCTCGGGCTGTGGCAGCTAGAATAGAAAGAATTCAGAGGAATTTCCTTTAGAGGGCCTCAAAGGATGTTTTAAAATATCATTTAGTTGCTTGGGATAAGGTTTGTTCACCTGTTGAGAGTAGTGGTTTGGGGATCCAGAGGATTAGGTTGTTTAACAAGGCTTTACTTGGGAAGTGGTTGTGGCGTTTTTGGGAAAGAAAGTAATAGATTATGGCATCAGGTTATAGTAGCCAAATATGGTGAAGGGAGAGGAGGTTGGTGCACTAGAGGGGTAAGAGGTTCTCATGGGTGTGGGATGTGGAGGAGTATTAAGGAAGGAATAGAGAAGTTCTTTAGTCAAATTCTGTATAATGTGGGGGAGGGTTGCTGTGTTAGTTTTTGGCATGATCCTTGGTGTAGTCCTATTCTTTTGAAGGAACTTTTTTCTACTATGTTTGCTTGCTCTCTATCTAAAGAAGCATGAGTCTCTGACTTGGTAATATTTAATTCTGAAGGAAGTAGAAGGAGTTGGAATTTACTTTTCCATCATGTTCCTCAGGATTGGGAGGCAGAAACTGTTTATTCCTTTTTTGAGCTTATTTATTCCTCTATGCCGAGGGGTGAGGGGGATGATCACCTGGTTTGGAGATTGACTACGTCTGGGGTATTTGATGTGCGCTCTTTTTATAAGTTGTTATCTAGTCCTAACACCGATGAATTTCCTTAGGAGGGCATTTGGTGTGCAAAGGTCTGTAAACGAGTGTCTTTCTTCTTATGGACAGCAACTAATGATGGGATACTCACCATTGACAATCTTGTCAAGAGATGTCGGATTCTGGTTAATAGGTGTTGTTTATGCTACTGTGATAGGGAATCAGTAGATCACCTTCTTCTTCACTGTAAGTTTTCCCATGCCTTATGGCGCGAAGCTTTTGTAGTATTTTGGATCCAATGGGTAATGCCAAGGTCAGTCAGTTATTTTTCTTTATGTGGAGAAACTGGTTTGGAAAGCATTGTTCAACCATTTGGAATATGGTCCTGGCATGTTTAATGTGGTTAGTTTGGCAGGAATGCAATACCTGCACTTTTGAAGACAAGGAGAGAACATTAGATCATCTAAAATCTCTCCTCTTTGGTACTCTGTTTCTTTAGGCTCGTATTTGGGGGTGTACGAATTGTATTTCTTTATCTGATTTTTTAGTCTCTATTTCCTTTAGTTCTTGATTATACTGTATCTATTTCTTGTTCAGAGTGTTCACCATCGTGAACATGATATTCAATTTTTCAATAAAAGTCTTATTACCTATCAAAAAAAAAAAAAAAAAAAAAAACATTGTGACTTTAATCTAGCCTTACTTTATAATAGAAAAAAGTCTTAGCTCCAGACTAATTTGAAGCAATCTACCTACAACCCACCATATGGCAATTGAAAAAGCCATCTATGTGTAATTTTAGTTATATGAATTTTAATGAGTTATATGATTTGTTTAAATAATACAAATGAATAATCTAAATAATAACTTGTTTAATAAGTAGCTGTCGTCATGTAGTTGGTTGAAGGAGATAGCTCCAAACTAGTTTAGGGCTAAATTTTATCTCTTTATAATTTGAATTCAACTCTCTTTAAAGGACAAATTTTGCCTATAAACTAGTTTGTAACCAATGGCTACAAACTCCCACTAAAAATTAACATGACTGCATATTTTGAAAATCTAACTTTTAGATTACAAGTTTTTTATATTTTTAACATGCATATCAAATCTCGTTCAAATTAGATTTTATTTACTATTCAATTTACAAATTTTTTTTATATATAATTTTTTTAGAAGAGTTTTTTAATGTATAATTTAAAAATACAAAAATTTGAAATTTTCTTATTTAATTGATGACATAATTATTTATTTTTTAATTTTTTTGAAATTTTGCACGAATGGAAGATATAATAAGAAAATGTAATATAACGATGGATTTATCAAAATTCACATCCAATGAAAAGATATAGAAAGAGTTTGTGGTCATTGCCTACAAACTAGTTTGTAAGAAAATTTTGTTATTATTCTTTAACTAGTCGTTAACCCGTGCGATGCACGGGATAGTTAAATAAAAATTAAAAGTACTTATTTTACTTAAAGGTATATGATTTAAATTTTAAAAATGTATAATTTGAAAATGAATGAAAATAACTAATTTCTTCAATATAATGATTTAGAAAAATTCTTTTTCTTTCATATTATTAGTTTCACATAACACATTTCGACGTGGGCTATTCTATGGTGATAACTTTACATAATATTCAAATGCAATTATATCTACTATCCACTACCAATCTAATCTATGTTATCTTGATAGTAGATCTACAAATTGCATTCTCATATTCTTAAAGCTTGCCACATTATTGTTATTATCTATATATAATATAAAACTGAAAATTTTAACTTTTTGAAAGACTTACATTAGAATTAGGATTAAAAAATAATTTTTTTAAAATTAGACCTTACGTTAGTTTTTTTTTTTTTTTAAGGGCTCACTTTAGGTTTAAAAAAAAAAAAAAAGACTCACATGAAAAAAAAAAGAGACTCCTATTAGGATTAAGGAAAAAAGAGAGAGATTTCTATTAGGACTCTTTCACTATTTAGTTTAACAAATTAAATTTTTTTATAAATTAAAATGATGAGGAAAAAAGAGGGAGAGAGACTCTTGTTGAGACTCTCTCACTATTTAGTTTTAAAAATTAAAAAAAATTATAAATTAAAATGATGATGTGGAAAATTGTGGGAGTTTCAGAGGCTTCGGTTTTTAATATATATATATATATATATATATATATATATAGATTTCTGTTGAACTTGAACCCAAGCAAGTAAGCAAAATATGCCTTTTCTTTTTTAGGCTTGTAATAAAAAGAAAAAAACAAAAACAAAAACAAAACAAAATCATTACATAACACCAAAAGAATTACAAATTGACCGTCCGGTCAAAAATAGATGAGGAAATGGTAATGGTTCACTAAGATTATGAAATGAAAGTGCCCTCCACAATCTAAAAAACAAAACAAAACAAAACAAAATCCACAACAAAATTCACATTTGATAAAACCTACCAAAAAGTTAAGAAATAAATCTCATTTCTGCAACATACTCTGAAAAACTAAAAGACAACCAAGACCCTCGTAACTCTATTAGTACCTAGTGTTTTCAATAGAGAGATCTAAAGTTTAAATCTCTCACCCCACCCCCAACTATAGAATTGTTAAAAAAAATGTCATTTTATTCCTAGTGCCTTCCGCCAATTAAAAATTAGACGGCACGACAGCCAGATGCATCAGGGTGTATACTGTTAGTAACACCACAGGGATTTACAAAATGGCCCACTTTGTGAGAAAATTTTGCAAGGAGGAGACGTGTTTTAAATAAATTTTTTTTTTTAAAAAGAAATTGTAAAAATGAACCAATGTGATCTCTTTTAAACAAATCTCTGTAAAGATTTCAAAACTAGTCATCACTTGCAACATCTTCATCAGATGAAGAACGTAATGAGTGCTTTGCATTAGCTGGACCAAATAGCAACTCCAAGCAGAAATCAGGCCCACATATTGATCTTCCTTTTTTCCCAACTTTATCCAATTCCCCCATAGTGAGCTGCAATTGATGTTTTAGAAAGTGTAAGATAAGTATGTCAAAATCAACTCCAAGCAGAAATCAGAAAAATGTCAGCTTACACTTCAGCATTGAAAGGAGGTGATTATAGTTTATAACAACTTATTGATGCAGAAAGCACCAATGTTACTTATTTCAGCTTTACCTTGAGTTACCAGATTTTATTTTTAATTAATTTTATGATTGAATTTATGGTTTGGAATCGTGGCTTCAAATAATCCCTGAAGCCTATTAAAAAGATGCTGCAGTGCAAATTGAATAAGAAATTTATCATTAGAGAATCTTTCTCTTGCTTGGAGTTGGTGGTGAGGTAATTAAGGTGGTGGTATTTTAAGGTTTTCAGGCAATTGTTTTCTAATATTAGAAACTGTTTTCTCTTTTATCTCTATTTTTCTACACCTGTCCTGTTCTGCATCACTTTCCTGAGTAACTACAGTTCTAATAAGGGGTGTTTATTAGCAACTAAGAATTCTCTTCTTATTATTATTATAGATAGAACTTAGAAGGCAGATAAAGCCCTCTGTAAATAACCATAACAGTACCTGTAACAAGCTGTTCCTAATAAAAGCTGTATTGAAGCAACAATAGAAAAGTCGACCTCCAAACATTTTTTCGTAGAATATGACACGCACATCACCGGTAACCTGTCCAATCAAATATACTCAAAATAAGACTTTGGCATGGAACAATTAAGTGGCAAGGATTCAAGCTTCCTTACACACATAAGCTGTCACAAATTTCAATAGGTTCTCAAATTATAAACACTTCGAAGAAGAAGTGGCAATGATATCCAAATTTCCCATGAACCAAAAGATTCCAGATTTAAAGATGATTTTTTTTTTTTTTTTAAACATGTAAATGTCTCTCAAGATTACTTTATCAATCGTACTCAATTCAATACATGTACGCATAAGTCATCAATTACTTACACGTAAAGGTTGATCGAAATAATGGTCAAGGCATGTTTTCTGGTAGATTATGGCATTTTCAGTGTCCATTTGGACTACACGATTTGGTTCTTTTAACTCCAATTCGTTTTCTTCTTCATCACCTCCAATGAAGGATAGATAATACCGTGGACTGCTACCTCTTTGATAACCCTTCTTAACTTGTCTGCAGCTACTCCGTAAAACTTCCACGGATGGACGGTACAGCTGATTAGGTATCTGTAAAAAAGGGGCGATGATAAAGTTCTTGTGGGCAGATAAAGAAAGTAGCTAATCAAATAATATTCAAATCTTACAGATTGGTTCAGAAATTAGAGGATCAAAATAAGAATTCTTGCCGGGAAACAAACAAACAAAATGAGAACAAAAAAGAAAATAGCAACTGCATGCATGCTTCAAAATCTGTTAAGCAACTTACTTCTCATCAAAAAACAAGATAAAAACATAAACCTGAGTTCTGACATAATGGAATAACAAAGTCACAAGCTGTTGAAAAGGAGTCATGTGAATTTTCCTTTGATGAATTTTAGAAAACTTGAAAACAACGATAAAGATCAGAGTTAAACTTTAACCAAGAGCTGAAATAATTGCAGAGTACATTCAACTTAATTGGAGCAAAAGAAAATCTTAATGAAGTTTCAGTGTATCATGATTTCCTTATAAAGAATTACAAAGATTTGCATATGAGAAAACCAAGTCCAAGTCAGATCAAAAAGTCCTTTTTTCTCTAAGAACTCTTACCTCTTGCATTTCTGAGACCACAAAGAAGACTGTGTCAACATTAACCATGTCATAAAGTCGAATCCGCCACAATTCTCTGCTACATGGTTTAGGCAAATTCACATCGGGAAGTCCATTAGTATTTCCCCCAGGAGGTGAAAGTATACTTTCCCAGTATCCCACATAACGGCGTTGGCTTGGTATTGAGACCTGTGCAACATATGCAAAATAATGCATTCATTTATCAACTTATGGTCAGAAAATATTCACACCATCCATTAAAGAACAACAACAACAACCAAGTTTTGGTTCCAAAATTTTGGGTCAGCTATAGATCCTTAAGAGACCATTCAGCGTCACATGTATTCTTTTCCACCATTCACTATCCATTAAAGAACATTTTCAGATAACATATAGGACATTACACAAAAGTTCACAAAAAAAAAAAAAAAAAAAAAAAAAAACTGAAATTGACATTTTTCAGCAGATTTCTTTTATACATTATAAGTGGTCTTGAATGTCTCTGTTAGAAACTCCAGGAAATGTCACTTGAAGGGCATTGGCACATTTTTTAGCATAAAATATCTGTATATGGTATTCTGTTTGCAATTTGGAAATCTCCTGATAATCTCACATCCAAAATTAATGAAAAGTTTCTGTTTTTCTCATTCAAACTTTTGATCTGACCTGCTTTCCTTTCATTTATTTTTTGTTTCTAAACTGCAGTTAGTTTAAATCCTATAGGTTTGATCACTAAATTCCTGAATAGTTTTAAACAATACTTTCGTATAGATTAATGCATTTTTACTCAGATATAATTTTTAAACAACACTTGTCATATAGCTTTGATCACTAAATTCTTGAATTTTAATGGATCACTTATAATTCTATGAGTCATAAATACCCCCGCCCGGGGTGCCTCAATGGTAAGGGAGAGTATCTAGACTAACTATAAACCCAGAAGTCTTTGGTTCGACTCCTTGCTGAGGCATTTCGTGATTTACCCGATGCCTGCTCAGTGGGGGCATGTAGGCATCCAGGGTTTGCCCCTCAGGGGTGGTCCAACTGGCCCATAGCTTGAGGGGATTCCTTGTCATAAAAAAATAATAATAATTCTATGAGTCATAATTGTCCCAAATTTCAAACAAATTTGAATCACTTTTGCATCTGAAGTGGTCTTAGAATGACAATATTATATGATGACAATTTCCTTCTTCTAACATCCATAATTTTTGTGTCACTCAAATTCTTATCACAATATTGTCCTGCCTAATTAAGAAAATTCCAAATAATTTCCACTGGCAAACAATTCAGAATTCAAAATTTGTCAGTAACCATGTCAGCATAGGTTTCACTGAATAAAAGGATCTGGTTTCAAAATTATCAAGCGGCTGACATTGCATTTCACTACCACACAACAAAATGATAACTTTGGCATTTTAACTTGTTTGTGTTATACCTAATATGACTTACTCCTTCATTATTGGTGGTCCGTCTATCTGCATATAACTGAAGAGCTGCATCTCCAGTCATGCCAGTGTACACTAAATAGGCACATACCATTAAGCCTGTTCGACCTTTGCCTGCCTGCAAAATTGTAGTGAGAACCACTAACACTACGGCCAAAAAAAAAAATTTAATGTTTCACTAAAATTATGAAATTCAGGTTTCTAAACGGATATATACAAAGTTTGTGCATTGTATATTCAATAATTATCTTGAAACAATGGACTGTGTTCAGTGGTCATCAGCAAGCCATGCCACAATGCAATTGTATGGAGATCCATTATACTGTTGCACCAATGAAGGAAACACAAGGGAATTATATAATCTGATCTTTCAGTAAACATACTAAAGCCACTTGTGTATCTTGATATAGTATTTTGTACTTACTAAATGAGCCAAACAAATCTAAGCTTAAGAAATTATTACAAACCAAAGAATGGCAAGAGATATTTATGCTACATGCCAAGCTGCTAAGATTAATATAAACAGTAGAATGCTACAAGGATCTTAAGTTGATTATTGAGGTCATGCAAACCAGTCTATGTATTGGGGTCAGCTAAGTGGCTAGTGGAGTTGTAAGTATTGAAGCTACAATGACTCGATTTTTTAAATTTTACCATAGAAAATTGTAGATTTATCAAAAACGGATATAGGGAAAATGAAAACTACAGAAAATTGAAAGATAACAAATCAACGAACCCTCTTTCAAATTGAAATGGCCAGTTTGCAACTATTACCATGCAGTGTACAGCCACAATATTTTTTGGATCACTTGATAGCCATGAATGTACACTTTCACAGAAAATCTTGATCAGTTGGAGAGGGGGAACATGGTTGTCATCAAAAGGATATAACTCCACTCGGCCATCAAAATTTGATGGATCATAAGTTTCTTCTATACAAAGATTGTAAATCTGCAAGATTCCATCAAAGAAACATTATATTTACAGAGAGAGGGGAAAAGAGAGAAAAACTCTATCAGTAGTATAATGCCAACACTTGCCAAGTAAGCAAAAGTGAGGTGATATAATAGATGAGTCAGGGTTGAATATGTGCACCTTATAATGACCCTGATGTGTCATGTCCAGCACAGACTTGACCTGCCAAAGAGGATTACGAAACATTGCTCGCATACGTTCTGCAGGGAATGACATTGCAAGCACACGATCTGTGATATATGACATGTCAAGATCATAACCAGCAACAAGCATGCGCCTTCGTTGCTTAGATACCATGTTACGGATGTAACAACTTGTGCTGATATAATTAATCAGATGATGCTGCATGGTGAGGTCTTCATCCTGCCCTGGCCCTTGCTTTGAAACTTTTAACCCCATTTGGCTAATTTGGCAAAGCAACTTATAGATGATAATATACCTGTTGAAGAAAATTTAAATATAAGGTATCTGTCTATTCCGAACTATTAAGTCCAAAAGCATAGATTTTGGCTTTCCACAGTTATCAATATTTTTCTGAAAGTGACGAAAGTTCTCTTATCCAATTGTCTATGCATCATTTCTTTCTTTCAATAAATTCTTTATTAGCTACTTATCCAAAATAATATATATATATATATATAAATAAAATAAATTCTTTATTGGCTGCAGTATACAATTGCAGAGTCAATAAACATTCAGAAGCTTAGGACATTTGACTATTTGAGGAGATATACCTATGATTTATCAATTGTGGCTGATCATCAATCTAAAAATAAAGTTCAACAGTGGCTAATCAAATCGCTTCATAATTTTTTTTTTTTTTTTGATTTATTGAGATGATTATCAAATCTTTTTTGGCTAAGGGTTGGGATTGGAACATCTTCATATTATATCACAGGCCATTTAATGTCACTCACTATCCATTTGATCACTCTAGGAAATATGCAATACCTTGAAGAAACAGAACCACTGGAAGTCCCACCATGATATGCCAAAATTGCTTTACATTTCAAAACAATTCCACATATTGTAATGTCTCAAAGTAATTAGTGTCATTGTTATGAACGCACAATAATAACGTAATAAGTACATATAACAAAACTTCTTTCAAAGGTTAGTAATTCATCCACAAACCTCCCGCCTCTATAACTCTTATTTAAAACAATACGAACTTCAATAAAACAAAAATAAAAATAAAAATCATATCTTTGAATCATTAAAAAAGAAAAAGAAAGAAAGCTTAAAACTTTTTTATGTTCCAAAGCTTTCTCAACAATAGAACATATTGGAGGTCGTGAGTTCAAGATCCACTGGGTGCGCGCAACAATCATTAAACAAAGGAAAATGGGTTTTTTTTTTTTTTATTATTAAAAAAAAAAAAAATTGTACCTGAGGTGAACATGAAGCTTGTGATTGAGTCAGTTTGAAATACCCCCAATGAAAAAAGAAAAAAGAAAAAAGAAAAAAAAGAGAGGGAAGAATAGAAGCAAATCCTAGGGTAAATGTATAGGAAATGATAAAACCCTAGAAAGTGCAATGTGAGAGATGAGGTAAGGGAGGGCGGGAGGTGAATATGAGCTCCTCCATATTTTGGGAGTCCAAAGAAAAAGATTGGAATTCATTTTGTGCTAATTTTGTACCTTTTTCCCTCAGCCCCAAATTTGGAGCAAATCCGGCCGAAAACTTTGCCCCCTTTTTTTTAAATTAATTAAATAAATAAATAAAAGCAATGGATGAAATAACATATTTTGGATTACTATTTCGTTTTGTTTTTGTTTTTGTTTTTGAAAAAATAAAATAAAAAAGCAGACCTTGACCGTTGGAATGAATGGCGGGGAGTTTTGGTTGTGCAGGGTACGTAACTGAAAATGTTTAGGTCATGTTTGGCTGTTGTACCTCTCTTAAGTTTTTTTTTTTTGGTTGTAAAAAGGGTCTTTCTTTCTTTTTGATTTTTATTGAGGGGAAATTATGGTGGGAAATTATTAATAGAAAATCATAATATGTTTCTTTAATAGTATTTTCGACTAAGTTAGAAATTAGATTCTTTAATTTTATCAATTAAAATCCTAAACTTATGAAATCATTTCAATTTGAAGCCCTACCTATCTTAGTCATTCATTTATATCATTTTGGGCAATAACAAAGTAGAGACAATTTGTATTTCATCTATATAACCAACTTCAATTTTTTGGCAATCACTTTCTCACTCTACGCTAAATTTTATTTCTTAACTATCTTTATTCAATTTATACCAAATCAATTTATGAACAAATCCTAAGTGAAGTAGAATCTAAGCAATTAATGGTTTCCCACTTTTTTTATGTCCCATTACAGCCTAAATTTAAAATAATGAAAATGGCCAAATATTTCAAATTAAAATGATTTCATAACTTTGAGACTAAATTGATAATATATATATATATAAGATCTAATTTGAATTGCGGTATAAATTTTAGTCATTTTTATATAATTTTTCTTAGTATTTTTTAATATAAAAATATGATAAAATTTGAACTTATTGATGCATTATATGATAATTGTTTTTTTACTATTAAGCTAAGACATTAATAGGTTCCAAAAAGAAAAAAATAGGTTCGTTTTTTTTTTTTTTTTTTGAGTAGACAAGATTCAATCTCATGTTCTTTATTCAATAGCCAAAAAAAAAAAAAAAAAAAAAACTCTATCAATTAAGTTAATTAATATCCATATCTTTAATATTACTTACATAGGTGACTTATATTATCAACAAAACTTGATTTTCTTGTATTTGCTACTAAATATTTCCATATAACTAATATAAGTACGATTATTCTTGAAAGTTTTGTAGAATCAAAATTTTGGAACTGAATAGTATGGGAAAGGATCTCCACCCATTTAAATCTTTCAGTTCCCTTCAATTTTAATTCAACTTTAATATATATGGCATTTAAATAATCCAATGGTCTTAAAACACTCAAGTAACGCACACAAAATCAAATATACACCATGTGTCGAACATCTTACAAAAAAATGGAAGAAATTAGAGGATTTTAATCCATATGTTAGTTTGCCTGCTACTAAGCATTGCACTGTATAGCTCTCATATGTAGCTCTACACTCCATATAAAATGTGTAAAGGCAAGAATCATCCAAATTTTAGTTGATATTAGTAGTGAGATGACTTTAAAACTAACAAAAAATAAATTTTTATTATTCTTCGAGGAAAGAAGCAATTTTCTATCTCTCATATTTTACATCCGATGCGATTTCCATGGCTTCATTGGTGTCTCTAGGGGTTGACACGAACAAGATTTTATTGACTAATGGGGTAGAAAAGAAAAATGAAGAAAAGACTGCAGACATGATTTTATTCTAGATGGTCATGTGGCCTTATCGACATGAATATTGCAGCATACTGCAGAAGCCTTCTCTCACTGCTTCCATTTTCAGTGGCACAAGGAATCATTGGACCCCTGGTCCTCATCCTGTACCTGCGCCAACCTAATTGTATAATCACAGCAGCCCATGTTCGCCAATTAGATGAGTAATATCTCGCAGTTCGCTTGAGTCTCTCATTGCCAAATTTGTAGCGGAAATGATCAGTGATGTATCTAAGATGGGCAGAATCAAGGCCAAATGCTTCTGTTGATTCAATGCAACTAAATGTTGCTGATGAAGCTGGAAGGCGATCCATAAATGGGCGGCGAAGGCACCAAGAGAGAAGTTCATCACCTAAAAATCCTCCAGGTTCAAGTATACTTGTGGCTACCATGCCTTTGCTTAGGCTTTGACTACGTTTTACACGTCCACGAACAATGAACATTATCCTCAGTACAGGGTCTCCTTCTCTGATTATCTGTATCATGGAAATATTTAGAAAGTCAAAGCATATTTATAGTAGTTTGTGATGTGGTAATGTTAAGATTCTAGCAGTATAATTGTGCACCTTCTCGTCTTTAGAGAAGACAAGAGGCTTAACCCGATCACAGATGTTGTCAAGAATAAGATCATCCAAGTTGTGGAAGAGAGGCACCTATCAAAATTGAAATCACATTAGTTTAAATCAGTCATAATATCAGAGTCCTGTAATTTATTGGAGAAGGAATAGGATGATTGATTTCTTGGTTATAGAACTCCTTATGATAAGGACTTCTATATTAGATGTTGTTTCTAATAGAATATGTTCCAAAACACATGCTCAATAATGTTACCTTCTTTATAAGGTCTAGGCAGAGATGGCGCTTAATGTCCCTTCGAAGACCTTCAGGAAGGTCTTTGATCATTTCCATCTCATCTTCTCCCCCCATAACTGCCCATCTTTGGCGTTCAAAATGGCGAACTCTTTGTCTTAGTCGAGAAGGCAACTGTCTCCGCCTCATCCACCATTCCATGTCTCGACATCTCAGCTGCATTTTTCTCTTCTTTGCCATGACTGCATGCAAGAATACCTTCATAGCAGCAACAGGTCCTCATTGTTAGACCATGCTTTAACTCCAAATTTGCATGTTCAACAAATGATTAATTTAAGCATTGATAACAATTAATAAAATGCGCACACCTGGATATTCCCTATCAACAACGTGAAGAGCATCAGGCCACTAAGCACAATGAATATGCTGAAAATCACTTCTAGCCAGTGACTTGTAGGCTCAAGATCATTGCCGAAAGTGCTGTAAATTGTAACAAGCATGTTTGAAAGAGGATCTTAAGATTGTCAAGGCATAATAAACTTAAGTAAATGTAAATCCTATCTTAAAATTTTTTACAGGGCCATACGACATGGAATTTAAACATCCTCAATGGCATAATTTTCTTGAATTCCAGTTTTCATCAAGTTTTAGCACCCTTCTAGGTGGATGATGGAGTTCTTGGAACTCAACATTTTAGAGTAGAATTTACATCATTGTCTAAGGCTTGAATTATTAAAGCTTGTCTAAACAGAGATTTTAAAGGCTCAAATTCTGATTTCTAGCCACAGCAGAGAAGAGACCATCAAAAAAGGCTTAAAACAACCAATCCTGAAATTTCATTGCATCTTTTTTTGGGTCTTCACATTTCATTGTACTTTCAAAATCAAATTTAACTAAAACTAATGTCAAAGATGCGAAGCCTGAAAAATCTGGCACCTGGAATGCCAATCAAAAGATAAAATCACACCAAGGCAAGTAGTATCGTTTTCAGAGAAGTGCCGTTTCCAGGAGATACATTCACCTAAAAGTTGAATATGTCTTCAATTAATTATTTTGAAGACAAAATTATGAATCTTTATAATTTACCTGAGAGTCATTAAGCCCCAAAATATGGGATAAAGGATCTTAACAGAAACTGAGTTACTAGAAATTACTGGAAGAGCCCACTGGTAGATCCCATAATGGAATGGCCCATTAACATCTAAGCACAATGGCTTTCTGACCACGGTTGTTGAGTTACCACCACAAGGATATCCAGCGGTGCCTGTAGGTACCAGAAACTGGTAACAAACCTCCTCGGAGCAAGACAATGAGAGATTGCACTTATCACTTCTCGCACACTGTTGCTGGAGGCACGATGCTACACGTTGTATTGCAAGGACATACCAGCATCCTCCAGCAACCTGTTGACAGGATGCAGCACTCATTATCAACAAGATCAAGATAGTCCCCAAATTGGTCTAAAGTGGAAGCTTAAGTTCTATACAAATACAATGGCAGGTTAAAAAGTAGGCTTACATGAGAGGCAATGAAGTAGGCAATAAGATTGAGGCCAAAACCCCACCAAATGGTGCCAAAGATGTAACCTGTGACTTTTTGCATTCTTCTCATCAAATAAATGCTGTGATAGACCTTGGGGAGGTATTGGAACAAGAATATTAATAGAAGTATCGTCATTATCACTTTAATCTGCTCTTCTCTTATCAACCTCGGTACCACTAACCAAAATACTGCCTGCAAAAGAAACGAGAGAAATAGTAAGATCAAAGAAACAATCATAGAAAGGAATAAAAAAATATATATATATGGATGGGATGATTTGAGCAAACTAAGTAGCTAGTGTCCCCACAATTTTGCCACTATAAGAGCAGCCGCACTGGGTATGCTAAGTGGCATATGTAAGAGTGCTTTACCTTTTTCACACAAAAAACCAAGCTCCATCAGGTCTTCTAAAAATCAACTATTGCAAAATTTTTTTACAATAGTGTTATAGTGCAATTCTACCTTTAGAACTGCACTGTAGCACAATTCTAAAACAAAGAACTAATATTTTATTGTGTCAAAAAATTAATGTGTTGTATTGTAAATGATAGTAGTCGGAAGATATATTATTTTATTGTGTAAAAATATTATTTTAATGAGTAAAAGTAGAAAATAAAAGTTTAAATATTAAGAGTGTTGTAAAATGGTATGATATAAATAATATAGTAAGTTTTGAGACGATAAAATAAAATAGTTTGTAGGCATTAGATACGAATGTCATGGCATGTTGAATTTAAAAGGTAAATAAATGCATAACTTCAGTTAAACAGTGTGCTTTGGAATTGGAACCATAATTAATTAAGAATGGCTTATAATGCCAAGTTAAAGGTCTTGTACTTTCTACCACACACGTGGATCTCACATTTCGTGAGAAGGTGGTTTCAAAGAAACACTCCTTTGAAATACCTCTTCTATAGCGTAAACATCATTATTGCCTTATTGAAGTGACCCGTAAAGATGGAGGATTACATACACTAGGGAGAAAAGCCAAGTACTCAAAGAGCTATGGACACTAATTAATATAACTTTTGCACAAAAAGAAAAAGAAAAAGAAAAAGAAAAGTATTTTAGAGAAACCCACTAAACCATATTTTGACTAACTTATTCCCTTGACATGGTCTAAGGAATCGAGTACTTCATTCTAATCAACCTTTATCTTTTATTACTAGGCCTGAATGCCAGGGCACACCTGAGGATTAGGAGCCTTGTATTCAGAATTTCAGATTATGTGTGGCCGGACTTCGATCGAACTTAAATCCCAAAACACCTTAACCCATCAATAACACCAAAAACACAATTTTAAGACAGATTGTTTGTTCAAACACCCCCCCCCCCCTCCCAAATAAAAGACAGACAATCTTTTACTCTTTTCACCTTTAGATGATACTATATATATATATATATATATATATATAAAAGTAAAAATATGCACATGAATTTTATATTACAATTTCAATAAAATTAAGATAGATAATTGATGCCGATGGGACGTCGTCCTCTTAATAATGCTTTCTTTCATGAGACGCAGTTCCAGTTAATTGTGAGAAATTTATGTAGTGCCTAAAGAGAATATGCTTAAGTAAATTGATGTAATACACAGAAAGTGTATCCAAAAGAAGTTACCAAATCCAACCACAAAAACAGAAAAAGAAAGAAGAAAAATTATTTGTAACAATGCATGGAAACTAAGTCCTCACAAATTAAAATGATCATGATTAATTTGACATTTAAGGCTTAAGCTTCTTCTATTCAACAATAAAGCTGTCTATTATTTTCACCATGATGGTTTTACTAATCAAAATCGTCATGAAAGCAAACAAAACAAAGTTTCCATCAAGTTAGCCATTAATTAAGCTGAAAGATGCTTTTTTTTTTTTGCTCTAGCTCTATATCAATTATTTCACCTAAAACAAAATGGAAATATTCGAACTAACAAACATATGGACAGCTTCACACACAATCACCCATCTCTGTTAGGTCACAACCAGACAATTTCTTTTTTGCATTATCGCTGTAGAATATTGTCCTTCATGGGGCCAGATCTCTATGGATAAAACCTAAAAGGCACAAAACACAACCATTGGTTTGCTTTGTTTTCACCACGTTTTACTTGTGTCATTTTGGAATCCTATAATTATTGAACCACTGTTGCATCGTGAGTCTAAATCTTCTGTCTCACTTTTAATGCTCTACACTATACTCTACATTATACTTTACTAATAAATACTTGTCACGTGTTAACTTAATTAATTAAATACTATCATTAATTAATAATGGTATTATTAATAAATTAATAATGATAGTATTTAATTAATTACGTTAACACATGGTAATCATTTATTGATGAAATATAGTGTGGAGCAGAAAAAGTAAAACAGAAGATTTAGATTCACTGCATCATAGCAAACAATAAATAATTACAACTAGGATATAAATTTTTTTCACTTTTTTTGTAACAATAATTACTACAGTGATATCAAGTACCAGATAATGGTAAATTATAAGTGATGGTCTATCACTTACTTACATAAATTCTTTTTCTTTTTTTTTTTCCACGACTCACGCAGTATTAGCTTAAAAAAAATTGTGTTATTATAGTAATAATAATATATATATATATATATATTTTTTTTTTTTTTACTGCTGGAAGTAGAGAGATAGTAATAATTAAAGAACCAAAAAGTTACTGCACAGAACTGAACAGAACAATGGAAGCACACGTGCAGTATGTTTCTCCCTGTGACGGTTGCTGCGTACTGAAAAAGTGAGGGAACGGTACACACAGAAACCGAACCAACGCAGAAACGGGGGGTGGGTGGCAGTTAATAGAGGTAGAGGGTGAGACTAGAGAAATTGATTTGATGAATAGGAAATTTACCAAAAAAAAAGATTTGATGAATAGGAGGGTACCTGAGGGACAGGGAGGATGACGAAGGCGTCGAACCAAAAGCCCTTGAGAGAGCGAACATAGTGAGAGGCTATGGCACGTGCGTCCCATACCAGTTTCCCGCATCCCACAACCAGCGACTCCCTCGACACGTACGCCACCCTAAACTGCAGCCACAGGTGGCAGAGGTGCACCGCGTCTACGCACGTCCGGAGCACCGTCACCATGGCCGCCAATCCACCGTCCATGTACAGGCACGGGGCCCCACCTCGTCCTATCGACAGCGCGTAGAAGAACAACGGGTCCACCGCCAACGCCATCCCCCGTGCCAGCAAGAACGCTCTGTTCCAATGTTGCACGCGCTTGCTTCTTGGGTCCAACACTTGCCCGAATGGTCCCGACGGTGGCCCTCTTCGGCTCGGGTTTCTGCTCCTGTTCTTTATGGGTGCTAGGTATGAACCCGCTCCGGCCTCCCACTCGGGTTGGTGGGCACCGTCGCAGCTCGTCGAGTGGAACACCGGTACGCCCACTTGGGTGCATGCGTAGCATTCCACGGAGTTCGAAATGGGGTTGTCCTCGTTAACATTAGCGTTGTTGCTGCCGCTGTTGTCACTGTCGCTGGTTGTGAAATTCTGGCGACCACGTAGTCCAAGACATCTGTAAATACATTTAAAAAAAACACAAACAAATAACGAGAATATATTATCTGAACCATTGAAGAAAACATATATGTGACCAAATACCGAATGGTCTGTCAAGGATTCGTAACTGAATTCAAAACTTGTTGTATCATATACATATAGATACAGTTCAATTTTTGAATACATGCATTTTTTTTTCTTTTGTATGATGAAATTAAAGAGAGGGTGGAGTCAATTAATTAGGTACCTTGAGAGGGAAAAGTGGAAGTTGGGATAGGAAGGCATGGTGGAAAGAGTGGAATCATGGGCGAAGAGAAAGTGTTTAGTGTGTTTTTTGTTGTTTGTGAGTGTGTGGGAAAAAAGTGAGAGAGTGGTGGGGTGGGTATTAAGAGAAGAGAAAAAGTGAGGTGTGGGGGACTGGCTTGGTTTTGTTTTGGAAAGGATTTAAATAAAGAGCGAGTGTTGTGTTGTGTTGTGTGTCAGTTTGCACATGAAGAAGAAGAAGGTAGGTGGGAGAGTACTGGAGAGGGCTGTCTTGGAGTTTTTATGAGCGTGAAGAGGTAAGCAAAGTAAGTAGCAACTAGCTATCTTCGCACGGAACGTGGTGGTGATGGTATTGGTGGGGTTCAATATTGTCCGGTGAGGCAGCTGGGTCCGCTACCGTTCAAGTGATTACTGACTATTCGAGACAAACGCAAGTAGGGCAGAGTAGGACCACTCCCGCTCGGTAATATCACACTTCACAGCTCATCCTATTTTTTGATTTCTAGTTTGCATTTTCTCTAATCTCTCTCGACTGTGCCATAGATAAATTATATATGCACGCTTATGATTTTTTGTATGTTAAGTCCTAATCATTTATCACATCCTCTATCTTCTTCTAAACTTTTGTTCTCTCTTTTTAATGAAAAATATCAATGGAATCTAGTTTAATTCAAAACCCCACTAGAATCCCTTTTGATTTTCTGGTAAAATTATGCAGGTTGTTTCCGGGCTATTTCTCACTGTAGTTTTGAAATCGTTTAATTTTTACAATGATATCTAATTCAAAAAAGTTTACCTCAACAAGTGAAAAATTCTCTCAATTCATTAGGTGATAATTCATAAAACTATCTACGTCTGATTATAGTTATATAACCTATTTAATAAGTTATTTGATGATTTTATAAATCTTCATGTAATAAGCTATAGGTGAACTTTGTTTTATTTAATTTTGTTTTTAAAAGATGTTTGATTGGAATTGCCTCAATAAAGAGGACTTTACCAAGGCAAGATCGTATAATATAATACATGAAACTTGAATTCATGATACTGAGATGGATGCTAAGCTACTCTGACTACATTAATTTTGGCTAAGTGCATAAATTAAATCAAAGATATTGGAAGCAAATCCAATACCAACTATGCTACTTTGATAGATGCTACAAGGAAATAAATTCAATGTTATAAATTTAAACTAATTTGCAAAACATATTAAACTATGAAAGGAAACTTATTTGAATAAACATAAACAGAAAATCATAATTGATGCTAATTTTACTTTATGATGGAAATTATAAGGATAAACAAGCATACTATGGGTGTTGGATGTCTTTTTCATGTAAGCTTTATTTATAATTGAGGCTCAATCATTATTAATAATTGTTTTATAACATGTCACGTTTGTCTTGATCCTCTACTTTTAGTATTATCTTAGTTTTACAATTAGACTTTAACTCCTTATTTAAATTTTATACTTCATTGTAACTGTTGTGCTACTGCTATATAGCTTTGACACGTGTTAAACATGCTGAAGCCTTCTTTTTCAAACACCAAACCCGTTTTGTGTTAGTTGTCATGTCAGTCCTTTTGAACAATTATTATACAAAAATAGCAGTAACATTAGGAGCGTTTTAAGTTGCTTAGCATTTTCGATGGAAGAGTATTAAAGCATAGTTTTCACTATCTTGTTTGGGGGAAAAAAAACACTACTCTTAATTTACTATAATAATGTATTTGAGAATCTTAAACTCTTGTGACTTAAGATTTCAGTATTTATTATAATAATGTACTTATGTATGTGATGGTTTAGAAAGTAGTCACGTTTCTTAAAAAAAAATTAAAAAAAAAAAGAAGAAGAAGAAAAAGAAAGAAAGTAGTCACGTTTCTCTCAATCAAAGGTATCACTTGTGCATATCAAAATGAGTAACCATATATATAATACATAAAAAGGAGATATAACATGATTTTTAAATACAAGTATGGGTGATACTGTTCTCTAATAAAATTTTTTTTTTTTTTAACTCCACTTATGCTAATTGTTGTTGTTGTTGTTGTTGTTTTTTTTTTTTTTTGTTTTTTTTTTTTTATGGATGAAAGTATGAAACCCACATTCCTAGTTGATATTAGAGCATTTCCATAAGTTGTTCTATAAAAAATGCAATTTTGACATACTAAAAGTTTATTTTATTATTTTACCACATCATTTTACAATATCCTCTATATCACATGTTTTATTTTTCAATTCTTCAATTTTGTCATGTCAGTCCTTTTAAACAATTATTATACAAAAATAGCAGTAACATTAGGAGCGTTTTAAGTTGCTTAGCAATTTTGATGGAAGAGTATTAAAGCATAGTTTTCACTATCTTGTTTTGGGGGAAAAAAACACCACTCTTAATTTACTATAATAATGTATTTGAGAATCTTAAACTCTTGTGACTTAAGATTTCAGTATTTATTATAATAATGTACTTATGTATGTGATGGTTTAGAAAGTAGTCACGTTTCTTAAAAAAAATTATAAAAAAGAGAAGAAGAAGAATAAGAAAGAAAGTAGTCACGTTTCTCTCAATCAAAGGTATCACTTGTGCATATCAAAATGAGTAACCATATATATAATACATATAAAGGAGATATAACATGATTTTTAAATACAAGTATGGGTGATACTGTTCTCTAATATATATATATATTTTTTTTAACTCCACTTATGCTAACTGATTTATTTATTTTTTTTATGGATGAAAGTATGAAACCCACATTCCTAGCTGATGTTAGAGCATTTCCATCAGCTGTTCTATAAAAAATGTAATTTTAACATACTAAAAGTTTACTTTATTATTTTACCACATCATTTTACAATATCCTCTACATCACATGTTTTATTCTTCAATTCTATATATTAAAATAATATTTACAACACATTAAAATAATATATTGACTTCTCAACAATAACAACAACCACCACTACCGCAACAACGACCACTAACAACAACCACTGCCACAACAACAACAACACCGACAGCCACCACTGGCACAAACTTATTACCAAACTCATACCCACAACAAATCCATAGCCACCACCGGCACAAATCCATAGCCACCACTGGCACAAACCCACATCCACCAACGCCACAAACCCACAACCACCACCGGCACAGACTCATAGCCACCAACGCCACAAACTCAGCCACCACCGCTGGAATCCTCTCACAATTTAAAAAAAAAAAAAAATGGAGAGTGGCCTAAAACCCCAACTCAACCGATCAATCAATGACCCAAAACTGACCCAAAACCTCGACCCATAATCCACACAACGCTGATCCAAAACGCCGAATCCATAACCCACACAACTATTGCCAAATCTACCATCAAATCATAAAAAAATAAAAATAGAAAAATAGAAACCACTGCGATAGAGATCGGCTTGGCTTTATGCTATGGCTTGGGTTTCGTCTGAGAGGGAGGCAGAGACGTCGAGCAGAGGGAGAGAAAGAGAAATGGTTGGAGGCTCAAAGCAAGAATGAGAGACAGGGAAGAAAGACGGAAATGAGAAAGACAGAAAAAATAAGAAGAAAAGAAAGCAGGCCTCACCCGAATAAAAAAAATAATATAAGTTTTACAATTTGTAAACAGTGCGATTTCAAATTTGAGATTGCACTATTCATCAATGCTAATATTATGACATTTAAAACACTTGATAAGAGTGGTTTTTTAGTATTTGGTATGTCAAATGCCAAATATTTGACATTTGACACACTTGATGAGAATGCTCCTAGGCATCTGATATAAATTGTGAACATTTTAAAATACATTGCCGTACTTTTTCATGTTAATTATGTTAATCAATATCTCGTCTAGTTTGCTAGAAAAGTTGGTAATCCTAATTCAAACTCCGTGTCTATCATTTAGTAGGTGATGGATTAATTTATCAGAAAAGACTAGGTGATGGACTCAAGCATGCGTGAGTATCTTAGCCCCTCAAAGAAAGCTACATAATTATCAATTTTCGAAACTATTAATGAATTTATTCCCTAAAATTATTTGGAACTAATAGTTTATATTGTACCAGGATATCCACTCCAATTGACAATAACTTTTGTTGTTGTTATTGCCTTTTTTTTTTTTTTTTTTTTGTCTCTCTCTATAAACAGAGCACAAGTCAAACTTTTTAATGCATTTTTTTAAAGTCAATATATTTTTTAATAAAAAAAACACCTATGCAAATTGAATAATTTATAGGTAACTATTGCAACATATAATTACTACAACACATTAATAATTTACTATAGTGAAAAAGTTAAGAAAATTTGTTGCCCCAACTATCAATATAAGGATGGGAAAATTAAATTTTTTTCACCTTAATCTTTCATCATGATTACACTTTAACCCATGAACTACTAAAATACACCATTAACCCCTTAACTTTAAAAATATGTTACATTTATCTGTAAATTGGTTTTTCAAAACTAAATTATATTAAATTAAACTCCAAGAAATATGATAAGGGATACTGAAACAGAGTTATAACTTTGAAAGTTAAATAATGCATTTTTATATTTCAGAGAGTTACATGGTAATTGGGGTTAATAGTTAGAATGAAATAGTGTAATTTTTGGCCTATTAATATAAGGATTTCTCAATGCTCATAGTATGGTACCATCCACTCTAACCTAACTGGTAACTACCTGATATGATATCTGATGCCAAAAGGAAAAAGTGTTTGAATCTGTTAAGTTTTCAACAGAATGCGATGACCTAAACTATAAGTAAGCTCTAAAAACTTTTTTTTTTTGGTTAAATTTTACTAATGACGTTCGAATTACGTATGTGTGTTCTCTGCAACTAGGAAATTTTAAGCCTCCAAAACCATTATGCAGGAAAAAAAAAATCATTTTTCATTCAAGAAGCCAAATTCTTAGAAAGCAACAGAGAGAAAATTGGTGTGACTAATTAAAGAAATCATTCGAGTAGTTTCTTACTAATGTGTAGTGTGATTATGAAATATGAGTCCTATTTGAAAAATCTTGCGAGACAAAGTCAAGGGAAAAACATATATAGAATAGTACTCTTTCACGCTCATGACCTTAGTAGGTACGCATCACCATAATTCACTCTTTTTTTCTTTTTCTTTTTTTTGCATACTGAGTAAACCTTACTCTTCCCGTAGTAGTTCGTAACCTAAAGCAGATTAACACAAGGTGACGAGATGGAATATCATTTCACCTCTCTTCATAATTGCTTTAAAGCAGATTAACACTAATAAGCTTTTGTAGTTTGTCTTGCATCAAAATTCTTTATCCTGTGGTTATCATTATTGTCCAGTACAAATTAATTATGAACTGTCAAT
Source organism: Lithocarpus polystachyus (assembly GCA_033629205.1). Taxonomy (NCBI): domain Eukaryota; kingdom Viridiplantae; phylum Streptophyta; class Magnoliopsida; order Fagales; family Fagaceae; genus Lithocarpus; species Lithocarpus polystachyus. The sequence goes on from CM066163.1 coordinate 42,713,351, forward strand.
CATACTTTGAAAAAATAAAAATCCACAGAAGATCCAAGAAAAAAGAATGGCAGTCAAATTTTAATTTGTTGAGCAAATAGTGTTTTACACCTGGCCTCCTTTAATTGGGCCGCAATGAAAGTCAATACTTGTTTAATTCAACCTTATCGTACCTTACCATGCATATCATGATAAGGTTGAATTCTTCATAAATTCAACCTCATCATGATATACATGCTAAGGGACGATGATGTCCAAGGGCCATGAACCAAAGTTTTTGAATTCTCAAGTTATTACAATTAGCAACAACTGTACCACCAATTGCAATTAGTCATGAGACTAATAAACGTGGGAGTATAATTTTTATAATTTCAACAAATTCACACTTCAATAATATGAAAAATTAGCTTATAAAAAAAAATAATATGAAAAATTAGAATGTTATTACCTTAAGGTTTATGTCAACGTTTTTTATACTAGTTTAGAATGTCTTACATATGCACCTGTACAATAAAAAAATAAAAACGCACACACACACAAATCATATATAAGTTTCTACCTAATAAATAACGATTGTTTATAGTATTATGTAAAAACTTGATATATTTGAATTATTTTTTGCTAGACAAACAAATAATAATGGAAAGAATAATCTTTCAAACTCTCTCTTTTGCTAACTTTAGAGTATATAATTAGATATATAATTGAGTTTTTTATGGTTCATTTATATTGGACTCTTCATATTTTGTACTAAATTGACTTTAGAGAATATTAATCTTACTCAACATTATTTGCATAGTATTAATTTGTACATACCATCGTATGTCTTTTATATATATATATATATATATGTAGGGTTGATATAATGTGTAATTGTTACATATATGATACAGATAAAATTCTATAAAAAAAAAAATGACAGAGATAAAAAGTACACACACAAAACAAAAAAGGTACGTATAAAAGATATGCCTACATATATAGATGAGCTGATTTTTCAAAACAGTATGCTATGCATGGTTTCTAGTTTCTAGCTACTATATATTACAAAACTATACTAATTCTCTCTCTCATCATAACATGTTTCAACGTGGTTAACATGAAATTAAACCAAATCATATACATATATATATATATATATATATATGGTACCGGTTGAGTGAAATCTGTATTTACTGAATAAACTTGACAAAGTAAACAATGATCAAAAGCAGCTGCTAGCTCAGCTTCTCCTCCTTTTTCCTCTCTCTCTCTCTCTCTCTCTCTCTGTGCATATGATGATGACAGTATGTATGTTCCGTTCCCAATTAAGTTGTTTTCTCCATTAGGTGTGTGAGTGGAAGGTTCCTAAAACCCAAGGTTACCGTACGCCACATTTATTTTTGTGAATGCATGATTAACAACCATCCAAAAAGAGTGGAGTCAATAATATTATATATATGGTACCCTTTGAGCAAAAGTAAAACTACGTGGGGGCATTTGTGCCTTGTTTTTCTTTTTATTATATTCTTCAGCATGTAAGAATCATCAACTTATGAACAATCATCCAAAAACTTTTTTTTTTTACAACCGCTGCTGTTCCAATATTCTCTTATCTTCATGGATCCACCATGTTTAATTTGATTCCTCGAGAATTTCAACAAACCCCGCCCATTTCCCTTTAGTAGATTTGACAAGTGACTCGATTTGCTAACCAAGTCGCATTCAAAAAATCTTACTCCCACTTGCTTTTTTCTTTCCATGATTAGTCTTACGTTATATTGTATTAATTTGTTTAAAAATCAGAAATTAATCTCTTAACTTATATATTAAAGTATGTTAAACACACAATATTGTAATTTTTTTTTTTTGAGAAAGCACAATATTGTAATATATGTAGTATGCATTTGGCTAAAGCTTATTTAACTTTTTACTGATTACTTTTTATTAAAAATGTGCTAAAGTATACTAATATTTTTAAAAAAGTGAGAAAAAAATGAAGTTTTAAAAAATTATACATAACTAAAAGGTAACTAAATAAGCTTGAGGCAAATAAATACTTAAATGGACTCTAAATTTTAATTTATTATCTTGAAACTATAAAATTTATTCATTCAATACATCCCTAATTATTGAGGTGAAAGGGGTTCAAGTGATAGTGGAGCGGTAATGACATCAATTTTGTGCCTCATATTTGTTGTTTGAACCCCATCCCCTCCCCACTATCTACTAAAAAAAAAAAAAAAAAGATTAAAACACACTTTTAACCCTTATAATTTGGAGTTGTTTTTATTTTAGTCAATTTACATTTCAAAATTTTCATTTTGGCCCTTCATGTTTGATTTTGTTTTTATGTTGGCTCTGTCGTTCACTTTTGTTAATAAATTGATGTGTCTTAATAGATGACACTAATTTGGCACAAAACAGTCCAATTACTAACATAATTCTTCTCAAAAAAAAAAAAAATACTAACATAATAGACTTATGTAGGTGATGTGTCTTAATAGACAACACTTATTTGAAACTTATAAACCAAATCACTAATAAAAATGGACTTATATGAGTGACATGTCTTAAAGGGTGACATTTCTCTGGCTCTTAACAAACCAAAATTACTAATATAAAATAAAAATGAAAATGAAATTAAACACGAAGTGTTAAACTAAAAATTTTGAAATTTAAAAATCTAAAATGAAAACGCCCTCAAATTTTATATGCTAAAAGTAAAATTTAATTAAAAAAGAGTGTAAAAATCAAGATTTTTTATATGAAAATATTATAACTTTTATTTTATTTTTTTATTTTGTAAGAAACAAATACGCACATACAAGAGAGAAAATAACGTAATTATATTAAATTTACGAAAATTAAATTTTAGCTAAATTAACTGATAAAATTCAATATCATTGAATAACATATATCAAATTTAAAAACCGTTTACGTTAATAACTAATTGCAGGGTCGGCTCAACAACTTTGGGGGCCTTAGGCAAAAATTTTAAGTGAGGTCTTTTTATATTTAAATATTATATTAATTTTTTTATTTAAAATCTTTTTTTTTTGGCTTTTTGAGATGCAAAATTGGTACAATAATTTATAATAGATACCATGTTCAGATTAAAAAAAAAAGTGTGAGAAACGGTTGTCTTATAAATCTGTGGGCTGCACTGCACAGTTGCACACTATGCAGCCTGTGCACCTGTGTAGTGCAGCCTGTAGTCCTATCATCCTTTGTCTAAATCTTTTGCATTTTAGGATACAACGAGGTCTTTTTAATGCATTTTATTGACTAATAAAAGTGCTTAAAAATTTTTTTAATTAAAATATATAGATAAATATATTATATATATATATATTTTTTACAAGTGAGAGCTTTTTTTTTATTTGAAGACCTTAGACGATTGCATTAATTACTTTACTTATTAAGCCGACATGGACTAATTGGTATTTGAACTTAACTATAAAATGCAATTATAACCGCCTAGTTTGAAGTCTATCTTATCTATTTAAAATAAATAAATTTAATAAAGAAATAGTAAAAAAGGGGCAGTAGGATCCCATGCAATTATTGAACGGTGCAAATACTGTGGGGGGTGTGAGATGTAAAATTCAGGTAGAAGAAGAAATAATAATAAAAAAAGGTTAATAAAGTTTTTGACTCAAGGGGTGGGATTGGAAGTGAGTTTTTAATTTTTAATCTCAGCCATTGGTTGGGTGACCAAATGTGATTCTGGGCAAGAGTTACAGGAGTCATTGATGGAGTAACTAGTGTCATGTCACATCACTATTTACAAAAAGCTAAGCGTGATGCACGGTGGCTTATAAAGAGGTTGGGAGAAAGAAAATTTTATCAATGATTGGTTCTCAAAAGCCTAAAAATATTCCTTGGTTGAATCTTTTAAAATTTAAAGTAAAACAGGAAGCATACAAAATAAAAATAAAAAGGGTTGTTTCTTAGGAATTTACTATTAGTATCTCGTGCTTCACTACTGGCCTAAATAAAAATAAAAAGGGTTGTTTCTTAGGAATTTACTATTAGTATCTCGTGCTTCACTACTGGCCTTTAATTTGCTTCCAATGATTAAGAAAGAAAGATACTCCTATCATATATATGAGGTGGAGAGCGGAGATGCTAGGTATATATATATGCCTCCTCTTCCATGTGAATCACATTTTCCAAGTATTTAACTAAACGAATATTATTGCACTTTATAGTTAAAAAAAAAAAAAAAAAAGCCAAAGTGCGTATTTACTCTCAATAAAAAACATAAAAAATGTATGGAGAGAAATGAATTACTAAAAGAGGAAAAAGCTTCAAAGAGCGTATGGGGATGGAAGTACCAATAACCACAAATTTGAGATGTCCTATATTAATCAAAGCTGCATCCTATATATATGGAGGGCCACCTAAATTAAGATTTTGGCCACTTGACGGATGGCCGTTTGTGGTGTAAGATCGAGGCTAGCTGATGATGAAGAAGCAACATTTCACAACTTGTTTGCCTTTCTATATATAAGAGACGACTGACGTCTGATGGTGATAATAAAGTAACATTTAACAACTTGGGTGTTGGGACCATCCATCCTCGTATATTCTCATCACAGAAATTATTATTATTATTATTATTATTATTATTATTATACAAGATAAAAATTTTACGCTAGTTTAATCTAAGCGTATATGTGTATGAAACTTCCTCTTAGAGACTTGAACCCCGACCATTACCTCCCATTACAGAATTAACCCATCAAAGAAACACAAATATTAATGTAGAGTATCAATTACTCCATTTTATTTGGAAGCAAAGCTATAATCGATGATCTTTTTAATTTATAAGTGTGTTGTCAGAAATATTTGTTTGGGGTTTACTTTATATTGTACTAGTAATACAATACTTGAATTGCAAGCCTATCTTCTGTTATACCCTAATTAATTAAGGCTGCCTTTCAAGGGTTTTCTATTGTGTATGTAAGCCTCTAAAATTGAATCAAATTAATTTTGCTATACTCTTTCTCTCAATAAGACAATAACAATTCTAATACGGTGTACTATGTCCTTGTCTACTTCCCCAAAGGTCATCAACTTACTCACATGCCTCACTAGGACAATGTGTCTTCTGACTCCCATAATACTCTCCTTTGTTAATGTCTTCTAGCCTGCAATGGTGTCTTCTCCCCTATATATATATATCCGTCAATGTTGCCGTCATCTAGCCACCATCTGTTGCCTACTGCCACTAGTACTACCATCGTTTATCTCATTTCTGTCACCATTTCTCTATCGATGCCCTCCAAGCACTAATGCACCTATATATCCTTAATTAGGCCATACCAACCATCCTCTGGTCACTAGTCCACCAGTCCTCCATCTATATTACTTAGTCATCTTTTGATCACAATTAATTGCTAATAGTTCCAGTACTTCCAACAACTATCTCTCACTGTGTGTTCCATTTAGTTCAATTGGTAAAATCTCTAGTGGTTGAATAAGATATCTGGAATTCAATACCTGCATACACAAAAAACCAATTGGAGTTTTGCTCTAATGATAAAGAGCTATCATTAAGAGTAGACGTCATAGGTTAAAACTCTTTCCACAAAAAAAAAAAAAACCTATCTCACACATTCCACTTCACATTAAGCTCGGTCCATTCAATATTTTATATGTTTGATCTGATGTCAACATTTTTTTCCCTAATTACTCAATGCATCCTTAAAATTTTGCCTTGAGTTTGAAGGGAAATGTTAGAGATATTAGTACTATATTAGTTCTATTGTAAGCTTATCTTGTACTACAATTAGGTCAATTTACATCATGATTAGGGCTAGTCTTTATAAATATCCTTAATTTACTTAGTGTATGGTATATATCTTAATAATAAAAATATAGCTTCTTAAGGGCTTTCTATTGTGGACGTAGGTCTCTAAGGCCTAGTCACGTTAATTCTATTAGGAATGGCACTAGGGCAGGATGTGGGGTGTCACATCCTTGCCCCATCCCCTCTTTAAGACAAAGAAAACTTGTGTGAGGTAGAAGTAGGGCAAGCCAAGACAAGATTTCTATGCTAATGAGATAGAGATGATAGAAACGAGAATACCAAGAGAGAGATGAGTGCCGATCTTGAGATAATAATAGAATAGGTCTAATAAATAAATTATAAATGGATTATGTATATATAAACTAAATTATATAAATAAATAATTTCAATAAGATTTGTGTGATTTCATATAAATTAAAATATGCATGTATATTTCAATTCGCAGAAATCTTTTGAAAATTATTTCCATTGTTGTCTTTCCATTGTATTACTTCATTATCTTTTAATTCTTTTTTGTGAATTATTGTTGATTTTCCCAATTACATATAAATTTTAATTATCTTATATTTTTATATTCTTACTAATATATTTATCAAAAGATTCTAGGTGAGGTTTAATTAAATTTTTTATTTCTCTCTTTCCCTCTCTCATATCCAAGTCAATATTTATACTAGAATTTAGAATTAAAAATATTTGGAATTTAAAAAAAAACTATCTACTATATAAAATTGCAATATGATAAGAATAAATATTTTTAAAGCAAAAAATAATTTATGAAAGGCACTGATACAACTTCACTTAATAATAAAATCATGTAACAGTCTTCACTTGTCAAAAAAAGGACAAATTCAACACATAACTTGATGAAGTAATACCAATCAAGTAAAGATTAATTTTATATAAAGAATCATGTATCATGATTCATGTATAAAATTTTATATATAAGAAAGAGATAAATTTTTCAATAGGATTGTTGAGAGAGAAAGCGGGATTTTTTGGGTGTGAAAGATTTAATGACTAATGTTGACAATCTATGTTGTGGATCCTATGAGAGACTAACTTATAAAAGTTGAAATCCCAAATTGTTATGAGAAATTAATTATCAATAATGATTTAGTACATTCACATACTTTTTTTTATAAAACATTTTAGAATTTTATTTGAGTGAATTTATATTATCCCATAATTTTGGAAGCCTTATTGAAGTGAGTAAGCTCACATATCCACGTTTTTTTTCCCCAAAAAAGAAACTAATTTTTAATTAAAAATTTGGGGGAAATCCGATAGTTGATCAATTGAATTAGCTAGCTAGCTAGTGGAGCGCACACACACCTGACGGCAATATAACATTTTTTCGAAAATTAAAAAAGTTGTCAATACTTTTTTAATTCCTAAGAAAATATTTTCAAAAATGGATAGCTTAATATGTGCCTTAAGGACACACATTAGCAAAATCCTATATAAATATATGTTGGTAGCAAAAGTCGCCAAAGTTGGGTGAACCAGGCTTCTCAAAGATCACCTAACTTGCCACGGTTGGATATTTATTCTTAATTAAATTTAAACAGAGAGACGTTACATGTACATAAATTCCTAAATTGATGTGACATCTTCAGCACAAATCATGCATGAGATGAAAGTTATGAGACCATGAACAGTTTTAACTTCACACTCAAAAATCATATATATAGAAATAGTACTGTAAATTTTGTTAAAATTGAAAATTTTTTATTGAAAGTATTGTAAATAAATATAAAAGTTAATTAAAATAATAAACTAAGACCTATAAATAGTAAAAAAAAATTTAATAAAATACGTAAATAATAATAGAAATAAACTAAATAGTATAATAAATTAACAAAATTAGTATAATGTTAGAAAGATCTTAAATGGATTTCGTGATCTCCTTTTACAAGACTCCAACTACACACCCCTTATCGGTGGGTCCTACTAAAATTTGGAACTTTGGGAGTAAAAGAGGAAAAATATGACAAAAAGACGAGAGAGAGAGATGCTCATCTAAATTCCTCAAATAATTGAAAACGACAATGTCTTACAATCACATGCCCACTTTATTCATCAGATAATAATATAATAGTGTGTGTGTGTGGTCATTTTCAAAAAAATTTCCGTACTTTATTAATTATATGCCGTACCACTTCTTCCCTTCCCTTCCTAGAGTAATGCTCAAGTGATTACCCATCCTCATATCATATGTTCCAATCAAACCAAATTTTTGGTTAATTTGGAAACTACAGATTTCATAAATTGAGAGAGAGAGAGAGAGAGAGAGAGAGAGAGAGTGATGGAATTATCCCAGATGTTTAGCTCATTCTAGGAATTAACACATATTCCATTTTTATTCTTTAAAAAAAAAAATCTCATATATGTCCCATTTCATCTTTATAAATTAAGATCGTCTAGATAATAAATTTTTTATAATATTCATATATAATTTATTATTCTCAACTCTTTGGAAACACAAATCAAAAGAAACAAAGGAAACTAATATAGATAATATATATCCCACGTTATGAAGAAAAACCTAAAGTTTATGAATGATTTTGGTTGAGATTTTTTTTTCTTATAGATATTATGGGATTTAAAATGTATGATGTTCTCTTCATGTTAATTAATCTTAACTATCAAGTCAATATACCAACGCATTTCTTTCTAGTGTAGGTGAAAACCGTGAAATATGAATTCAAATCTTTTATTCAAATTTTTTTTTTTTACCAATTACATGGGACCCTTACATAATAATGTGGTCATATTCAATTTTCCGTAACTTATATGCTTTACCACTTCTTCCCTAGAGTAATGTTGAAGTGATTGCCCACCCTCAAATGTAGCAATCAAGAAAATTTTGGTTAGGAAAACTACAGATTTGAGAAATTGAGAGAAATGGAATTATCTCAGATGTTAACTTCATTCTAGAAATACATGTTTATTGGTTCTAAAAACAATCCACCATCGGTATCCAGAATCCAGATTCATCTTGATAAAGGTCCAGAGAACAAATGTTCTATAAAATTCAGATATAAGTTATTATTCAAAACTCTTAGAAACAAATAAAAGGGCACAAAGAATCTTAATTAATATCGATAATATACAGCCAAAGTTATTAAAAATCTAAAGTTGTACGAATAATTATGGTTGGGACTTATATTCTTCTTATAGATCTATGATGGGATTTGAAATGTATGGTGTCCTCTTAACCACTAATTCAATACAACAACGAATTCTTTTTGGTTTCGGTGAAATTCAAATCCAAAACCCTTTTTTAAAGGCAATAAACTTTACTAGGTCATTTATATGGAAATGCTTTCACCTGTAAATTCTTGTGCCTTTTCATTCATTCATATGCAAGATTATGTTTACCATTGAGTATTGAGGTTTTTGAAAATGAAGAATTTAAGCAAAGGTTATCTCATTCTTATGTAACCTTAGCACAAAATAAATAATCCTAAAAAAGGCCACAAAATTCACCAGCGACTCCACATGGAGTTCAGGGTGGTCATAGGACCATCTTGACTTGGCAAAAAAATTAATTATTATATATAAATTTTAAAAATTTTAGGATTTTATTATCCTTAAAAAATATTTGTGATCACCCTAAAATTTTTTAGGTTCAACATAATTAATTTTTGGACAAAATTTGGAAATAAACTTTATTGTAGACTAAGACTACAACTCCACTCAATATATATATATATATATATATATATATATATTGATGTGAATTGTGTCAATTTCGCCATTGGATTATATTTTCTTCTTATATCCTCCATATTTGCCAAATTTCAAAAAAATCAGAGATCAATAACTATGTCATCAATTAAATCATTAAATTTTGAGTTTTTGAGTCTAAAATTACATAAAAATTTAAGTTTATAAATTAAATAGTAAATAACATTTGATTAACATGAAATTTGACATGTGTTTTAAGAACAAAAAGAACATGCAATAGAATGATTATATATTCAAAATATGTAACTATGTTAATTTATTTAGTGAGAGTTGTAGTCTTAGGCTACAACTAAGTTTGTAGCTAAACTTTGTCTTTAAATTTTGGCTCCCTTAACAATATATTAAGTCATTGCAAACAAAAAGAAAAATCCCAATAAATTTTTTATCTAACTAAAATTTTGAAGGAAATGTAACTTGTAATATTAATAATGAGACTATCATGCAAAAATTTCAAAATAAAAAAATTTGTAGAAAAAAATTGTTAGATTTTATGTATTTGTGTGTGTACGCTTTGGTTAATATATGAAATTATCTTTTTATTAAATTTTGGTCAATAATGACTATCTTGAAAAATATTCCCGAAGCCACCACCGACAAAATTGCCCAGTATACCCAACAATCTCAATCATGTTGCTATGAGTGTTTAAACCCAAGGCGTAAGAGCGGAAAAGGAGAAATGTACGTGTACGTAGCACTAGCGCCAATGAATTTGTTTCCTGTTATGTAAATATGTTTTACACTTCCAATTCCTTCTATTAGGATATGAATTATGAAGACGACACTTTTTTTTTTATAACCATCTAGTTAAAAGAACATAGAGAAATTCATTCAGTTTTTGGTTTCATTGATTCTGGAAAGATGTAGACAATATATACGTATATAGAATAAAATTGTGGGAGATTGGGTGAGTTTATAATTATACATGTGGCCAAATCTAAAGCAGCTGACATCTCAATTGCAAATAGGAACGAAACAAAGACTTAACAAAAGAAAAAAAGAACAAAACAAAGTGGCCCATTTCGTGTTGTCCTGTCCATGTGCCTAAACAGGGTATTTCGTGCCACCTCATGGCATCATCCACAGAATCTTGGTCTAACTCTAAACTCTAAACTCTAAACTATACAGTGCTCCACAAAGATTGAATTTCTAGTGTGTCCAACTTAGGCTCACATCACTGCCACGTTAGTTATATAATTAAGCTCCTTAATAATATAAAGTTCCCAATATGTATAAAATTTAATCGAGTAAACCTACCATATATATATATATATATATAGTTATGAGGTTTAGCTAATTAAGGACACATAACTTCTTCTTTTTTTAATATTATGTTTAATTAAGAGGATCGTCCTTGCTTGGTGACTGGTGACACCTTAGTCTACCCTACCTAAGATGTATTTTTTATATTAACATGATAATATCAACAACAAGATCATTGCATGATCGATTGAGTTTCCCCTAAACTAAATCAAGAGTAAGAGTTATTATTATTATTATTATTATTATTATTATTATTTTATGAAATTTCGTGTTCTGCTACAATGCAAACATTGTCAATAGAGTCAACAAGACACGGCAAAGACGACAACAAACCAAAAAAAAAAAAAAGACACAATAAGATATATGGAAGAACAGTTCCAGGTTAAATGCATGGGAATTCCAACGCATGCCGGAGCAGGAGCACCAGTATCTAAATAATTAATCACATTGAAGCAGACCTATTTGTATGAGTAGCAGTCGTGTCGTAGCTTTTTAGTTTCCCAAATGGCCTCCATCATTACCTACCTACAAGCAATTGCCAGTTTGTTTGTCTTCTGCATTGGCAAATCCGCAAATATCAGCCATATATACCTGCCTACTTTCAAGAAGAACAATTAATGATTTGCTCAGTCAAGTTACTTATTGCTATCTACGAGTGCTTCTCTTATGCTGGCTACCAGACATGTATATCTATATATAATTATTTGGTACATATATGCATGGTACTTGTCCTGGGCATTCCAAGGGGAACATACCCTAGCCCTAGCTTATTTAGCTAGCTACCCCTACCCATGTCTTTTTTTGCAGATGCAAATTAAGTTTGCCCACCACCTGCATTTCTCAGTCTGTACATGAGAAGTTACTCGGTTCTCTCCAAATGCTACTTCTATATATATATATATATGCACGCTGAAATAAAGATGTTTTCCCACAGTTAGAACTATAGATTTGCCTGCAAAACTTCTTTTTACCTGGAGGCCCAATCCGGATTCTAGACTAGCTGGTTGGGTCGAAGCACATCAAACTAAATTCCAGCAAATTTGAAGTATATTTTTTCAAATAACTCGAGATTTCAGAACTCGAGTTTCACGACAAATTCGAATTTTACAAACTCAAGTTTCAAAAATGTGGTAGATCCTTACATAACAGTAGTAGATTGCTAATTTTTTTGCTAAATAGTAGTAGTGGACCTTTTTCGCCTCGACTCAACACCTGAAACTGAAGTCCTCCCAACCCAATGAAAAGGCAAGCTGTCAGCTACCATTTGGTCGGCCTCAACCACATATCCCCACCCTGAATTGCATGTACCATCCAACCTACGTTGATAGTTAACCGACTCAAAGCCCCGCAAAGGTTGAGCTTGATTGAGGGTACCCTATCCAATTTAGGTAGGTCCATCACAATACACTCGTCTAAAAGAGAAAACTTAATTTGTGGTTTGATACTCTTAAAGTATAGTGACACGATACTCTCTTTTCTCGTATAATGAAATTTATTATTATGTAAAAGAAGAAAGTACCACATATAGTTATACGTTGGTACTCCTTATGAAATACTTAATAATGTTTTCAAAAAAGAGTGGCCTTAAAAACTCATTGTCTCTCACATCGTCATTTGTTGCACTCACAACCCATCTCATGTCTTTTCAACCACTTTAGGGGGTGATGCATTCTCAGGCCTATTCCAAATTTTGGAGATCCCCACTTTCCCACTTTCTACATATAATATACAAGGTGACACAATTCCACTCTTCTTTTGATTGTTAAGAGTCTTGTAGCTCAACTAGTTTACTCCTTTTAATTCTACAATGGAAAAATTCAAGATTCAAATCTCTCTATCACCATCAAATTATATATATATATATATATATATATATATAAAGGAGTGCATAGTAGTTTTCCAAAATCTTCTTTAAATAATTAGATTGATAAAAAAAAAATGCCATTAGCAGTTGTGTATTATATTGGCTTTCCCTAATCTTTCACATCAACATTATTATTATTATTATTATTATTATTATTATTATTATTATTATTATTATTATTATTATGATTGCATTCATAAACTCTATATTAACTGATAGACCAGATAATTGCAATCGTCCAAACGGTCCAGCCTGGACGAAGAAGGGTGCCACAAAGACAGTCATTCAATGCCCCAATGGTTATGTATCGATGAGGAGACCGTTGGAACCACCATTAAGGCCACATTAAGTAGGCCTGAGGCGTTACAAAGAAAGCAATCAAGCCACCATTAAAGAAAGCCAACGGCTAGCAAGAAGAAGAGCCTATTTATAGGCTCCCCAAAGCTCAAAACAAGGTATAGATAATATCCACTCTTATATACGAATTCTCTCTATTCTTGGATTAACTCCAAAACCCTCTTTTTTTGACTTTGTCATCGGAGACTCCGTGGCCGACATCATACCGGTGATCACCTAAGAGAATTCTTATTTGCAGTTTCTTGTAGGACCTCCGGCGAGCCCATGTTGGGAACCCTCTGGACCAACCTAATTACTGACGATTTCAGCATCATCAGTTTGGCGCCATCTGTGGGGACAACAACTTCAGACCTTTGTTTGAAAGCGTAGTTCTATTCAATTCTAAGATCCAGATGGAGTCCAATACGCCGCAAGATTCTACAGCATTAGCTTTGCAAATCCAGACGCTTACAGCTAGCGTGGAAGAACTCACTAGGCAAAAAGATTGGGAGATGAGGTTACAATTGCAACAGGACGAAAATCGCTCACCCACGAGGATTGGGACTAACATAAACAATGGCAAAGATAGCCACCGAAGAGATGATTCTTGACAACCAAACTTCCAAATAAAGCAAACTCAGATCTCCTCAGGAACATGAGGAAGGAGATGGATGAATTGAGGAACGCGATGAAGGAAAAGACAGACAGAAACTTGGACCGGATAGTTAGGAGGATAGACTCCCCCTTCACTACAAGGATTTTGGAGTGTCCCCTGCCACCGAAGTTTCGACTTCCACAGCTTGAGTCATTTGACAGCCTGAAAGACCCGCTATATCACATAACCACCTTCAAGACGACCTTGAGTCTACAACAGACCCTAGATGAGATATTATGACGCTCTTTTCCTACCACCCTCAAAAGGGCAGCATAAGTGTGGTTCAGCAAACTGGCAACCTCATCCATCGACAAATTTGAACAGCTAGGCAGTTCTTTTGTGCGCCACTTTGTTGGCGGGCAACGTCAGAAGAGGCCGGCGGATCACTTACTCACCATCAGGCAAGGTGAAAGAGAATCCCTGAGGTCATATGTGAAGCATTTTACCAGAGAAGTGCTAGAGGTTGACGAAGCTGATGACAAGATGCAGTTAACCACTTTTAAAGTTGGGTTGAAATCCAGAGAGTTCGTAGTAGCCCTCGTGAAAAGTCCTTCGAAGATGATGGCCGAGATGCTAGTGAAAGCTAAAAAGTACATGAATGCAGAAGATGCCTTGGCTGTGACAAGAGGAGAGAACACGCCTAAAGAAAAGGAAAGCGTTAGGGAATACCAAAGAGGACGTAAGAGAGAAAGAGGGGATTGTCAGACCAACTCTAACGGGAGTAAGTGGAGAGACGATGAAACGCCACAAATGGTAAAATTTACTCCTTTGGTTATGCTTGTTAACAAAATTATGATGCAGATTAAGGACGATCGCCACCTCAAGTGGCCAAAGCCATTGCACTCCTCACCTAATATATGGGACAAGAGGAAATATTGCTACTTCCACAAGGATGACGACCATTACACTAAAGATTGCAGAGGCCTGAAGGAGCAGATAGAAGAACTGATTTGTAAAGGGAAGCTTTAGAAATTTGTAAAAAAAGGGGAGTCTAACTGATCTAGAGACGATCAAAGGAAAGGCCCAAGACTAATCCTAGGGATGAGGATAATTCATATGGTTGTCCACAAAGCGCGATAGGAGAAATAAAGACGATAACTGGGGGACTGTCCACTGGTGGATCCTTTAGATCCCTTAAGAAGTCACTTCAGAGACATGTAAACAGTGTCCACAGGATACCTCCCTTGAAACAAAGAAGAAAGACAGGAATGGACATCCTGTTTTTAGAAGAAGACGCCAAAGGGGTGAAGCAACCACACGACGACCCCTTGATTATCATGCTCATGATAGAAGGATTTAGCACCAAATGAATTCTCATAGATAATGGCAGCTCTGTTGACATTATCTACCTTTCGGCTTTCCAGCAGTTGAAAGTGGATCCCAAAAGATTGCGGCCTTTTGAATCTCTCCTCGTCAGTTTCAACAAAGACCAAGTATACCCTAGATGGATAGTGACACTGACGGTTACAATAGGATCACATCCCCTACAATTAACCCAGTAGCTTGACTTTTTGGTAGTGGATTGCCCATTATCATACAATGTGATTATTAGAAGACCCACACTCAACCGTTGGAAGGCAGTAACGTCTATGTACTGCGTGAAGGTGAAATTTCCAATAGAGTATGGCATAGGTGAGGTGAAAGGAGACCAAGTGCTAGCCAGGGAATGCTATCAAGCAGTGCTAGCTGCAAAGGAGAACCATACTTGGATGATTGAGGAAGAGGAAGAAAAGAAGATAGAAGCCCTGGAAACTATGGAATTGGTGGATGGAGAGCCTATAAAGACTACAAAGATAGGGACGAACTTGAATCCTTAGATGAAGGAGAAGCTGGTACAATTCCTCAAGAAAAATTTGGATATCTTCACATGGAGTCATGAAGACATGCTTGGCATAGCAACAGAAGTCATCCAACATCGTTTGAATGTAAACCCTAAGAGAAAGCCTGTCCAATAGAGGTGACGAGTCTTTACCCATGAGCGGAACAAGGCCATCATGGACGAAGTAAATAAGCTACTTGCAATTGATTTCATCAGAGAGGTCTACTGCCCAGACTAGCTAGCCAACGTCATCTTAATGAAGAAAACAAATGGAAAGTGGAGGATGTGTGTAGACTTCACGGACCTAAACAGTGCCTACCTAAAGGACAGTTTTCCATTGATAAGAATAGACCAGCTCGTGGACTTCACAGCAGGGCATAAGCTCTTCACGTTTATGGAAGCATTCTTAGGCTATAATCATATTAAAATGTCAGAAGAAGACCAGGAGAAGACTGTCTTCATCACAGCCAAGGGCTTTACCGCTACAAAGTGATACCCTTCAGGCTAAAGAATGCAGGAGAAACTTACCAGAGGTCAGTTAACAAGATGTTCAGCAAGCAGATCTGGAGAAATATGGAAGAGTACATAGATGATATGCTCGTCAAGAGCAAAGAGAAAGGCATACACTTGGACGACCTTAAGGAAACCTTTGCGACCCTCACGCAGTACCAAATAAGGTTAAATCCTAACAAGTGCACCTTTAGGGTCTCATTAGGAAAATTCCTGGGTTCATAATGTCCCAAAGAGGAATAGAAGATAATCTAGAGAAGGCGCATGCTATATTGGAGATGACTTCATAAAAAATAGTGAAGGAAGTGCAGAAGCTGACAGGGAGGGTCACGACCCTTAAGAGGTTCGTCTCCAAAGCCATAGACAAATGTCTACCCTTATTCATATCCCAAAAGCAAGCTTTTACTTGGATGAGTGAGTGTGAAGAAGCCTTCCATGAGCTAAAGTGCTATTCAAGTAATCCTTCCCTCCTAAGCCCATCAAAGGAAGGTGAAAATTTGTTTTTATACTTAGCGGTATCAACCACAGCCGTGAGTGCAACGTTGATTCGAGAAGAAAATAGGGTACAACTTCCTATTTACTACGTGAGCCAAGCATTCCAAAAAGCCGAGGCAAAATATCTATGCATTGAGAAGATCGTCTTTGCCCTAATCATCGCTTTGCGCAAGCTTCGTCCCTACTTTTAGGTAAACCCTATTTTGGTAATGACGAACCAACCAATAAGGAAGTTGATGAATAAATTCGAAGCTGCAGGAAGAATGGTGCAATGGGCAGTCGAGCCGAGACAGTTCGACATCGAATACCATCCCAGAACAGTAATTAAAGTCCAGGCATTAGCTGACATCATTGTTGAGTTCACTCTATTAGACGACGAAAAGTTCCAGGACAATTCAAAGAAATGGACGATCCAAGCAAATGGCTTGTTGGTTAAGAAAAGATGAGGAGTTAGGGTTATCATTAACACTCCAAAAGGAGAAATCCTCAAGTACGGGGTACAACTTCAGTTCCTTGCCACTAACAATGAGACAGAATACGAAGCCATACTGACAGGACTCAAGGTTGGAAAGGCTTTGGGGACCAAGAACATACTCCTCAAAAGTGATTCCAAGCTGGTAACAGGGCAAATAAAGGGAGAGTATGAGGCGAAGGTAGCCAGGATGCAAAAATACCTCAGGCTGACGAACCACCTGATCCAAGAATTCGATCAGGTAGACTTTGTGCAAGTCCCCCAAAGCCAGAACTTAGAAGCAGATGAAGTAGCAAGGCAAGCATCATCAGAAGAAGGAACAGGGTCACTAGACTTGAAAGTAGAAGTACAAAAACATCCAAGCATTGAAAGACTCCACATTTTCGAAATTCAAGACCAAAGTAGTTCGACGACTCAATCTTCTCTTTCCTCCAAGATGGACGACTCCCAGCAGACGCTGACAAAGCAAGGAAGAACAAGAAGCGATCAACCAAATTCACAATCTTGAATGACGTTCTGTATGAAAGGGATTCTCCATTCCCTACCTGAGGTGTGTCGAGGAAGACGATGCTAAGTATATCTTGGAGGAGGTCCATGAAGGAATATGTGGAGACCACGCAGACCTGAGATCCCTGGTAAGCAAAATCATTAGAACAGGTTATTTCTGGCTCACCATGTAGAAGGATGCGAGGGAGTTCGTCGAAAGATGTGATAAGTGCTAGAGGTTCAGGAACGTCCAACGCATCCCAGTAGAAAAGATGACGGCCATTACCTCCCCATGGCCATCTACTCAATGGAGAATAGACATCATAGGCCCCTTACCCCAAGGTAAAAGGCAGGTAAAAATTTTTTTAGTTGCAATTGATTATTTCATTAAATGGGTAGAAGCAGAAGCACTATTAACATTCACGGAGGTGAAAATCCAGAACTTTGTGTGGAGAAACATAGTTTGCAGGATCGGCATACCAAGGACGATAATATCAGATAATGGTCGTTAGTTTGACAATTAGGAATTCTGGACCTTCTGCTTAGGGCTTGGAATCAAGAGCCAATTCTCTTTACCAGGACACCCACAAGCCAACGGGCAAACAGAAGTGACGAATCGAACGCTGCTGAAGATCATCAAAGTTCGATTGGAGGGGGCAAAGGGTGCATGGCAAGAAGAATTACCAAATGTCTTGTGGGCCTATAGAACCACTACTAGAACCCCAACCAAAGAGACGCCATTTAGACTTACGAAGCAGTGATACCAGTCGAGATAGGAATCACCAGCATGAGAAGAGAATTCTTTCAAGAAGGCAGCAACGACGATCAACTGAAGGTCAACCTAGATTGTCTGGAAGAAGTGAGGGAAAAAGCGTATCGAAAAATGGCCAAATACCAGCAAAAGATGACCGAATATTACAACAAGAGATTAAAGCTCAAAAGACTTAACATAGGAGACCTTGTTCTACGTAGGATCACACCAGCAACGAAGGACTCAACATAAGGAAAGCTTGGACCAACATGGGAAGGACCTTACAAGGTCATCCACTATTCAAGACAAGGAAGCTACCACCTGGAATCAATGGATGGGAAAAAATTGCCACGACCATGGAATATCAAGCATTTGAAAAAGTACCATCAATAGAGATAAGTCACTTTTGTAGTCATTAAAGTAATCTCCTCATTCGAAATAAAGCAATAAAAGTACTATTCAACAAATATTTTTGCAAATTGTGTATAAGAATATGGGGGGAAGTAAAGGAAATGAAAGTGATAAAATTCCTTAAATGGATGTAAATTAGTGACGAAGTCAAGTAATAAAATTTCTTAAATAGATGTAAATCACTGATGAGGCTAAGTGAGAAAATTCCTTAAATGGATGTAAATCACTGACGAAGCCAAGTGATAAAATTCCTTAAATGGATGTAAATCACTTAAAAATGGCTAAGTGATAAAATTTCTTAAATGGATATAAATCGCTTAAAAGACAAGCTAAGTGGCACAGTCACTAAAAGATATGATGAGGTTAAAAAGTGGCAAACCATATGGCAAAGGTCAAACAACAAAAAGCTCGTGCAAAAATTAGTAAAAGACGATCATCAAAAGTAAGACAAATAAACATACGATATATATATAATTGTAAAGTAGAAGGAAACTGTTTCAAAGTTACCATTTAAAGCCTAGAAAGTACAAAGGGCACCAAAAATAAAGCCCAAAAACACACTGGGCACCAAAGTAAAAAATAAATAAATAAATAAATATAAAGAGGAAAGAAAGAAATGCGTTCAAGTAGCAGCCTCGTCCCCTTCAGCTGCATCAATAGGGGCACCCTCAGAATTAGCAGTGTTTTCCTTTGAAACATTCTCTTCGGTAGTAGCTACTTGGGTAGCCTCGTCAATCTCTATCTCCTTGTCTACCTCCTCGAAGTCCAAGTTCTCCAAGTCAACTGCAGAGGGGTGCTTGACTAAGTATCGCTTGAGGAGTTCAAAGCCTTTATAATACCAATTGAAGAGCACTGTATTGTACTCTTTAGTTAGTTGAAAGGCTTGAACAGCCTTGGTAGCCACGATCTTAACCTTCTGGTTTGCAGCTTGGAGTTGCTCACCCTTCTGCACTGTCAATTGCTTTTTAAGCTTCAGATCGTCAGCTGAAGTCTTGGCCTTCTCCTTGGCAGAGTTGGCCTCGTCCATGGCAGAGATGAGGTCCCTCCTCAACTTAGAGTTCTCAGCCTCCAAAGCCTCCACTTTGGACCCTGCCGCCATTGCCTTCACCTCATGGCTCAAGTATTCAGAAGTAATGTGGATCATCTCTCCCAGCACCTGAAACTCATAAGAATAGAAAGTTACAAACATCAAAAGGAGTTCAACTTCGTATGTTATACAATCCAAAAAAAAAAAAAAAAGAAGAGGAAAAAGATAAAAGTATCACCTAAACGAGCTTATGGATGTGACGGCTCACAACCTCATTGGAAGGGACGCTTGAAAGCATCTTGAGGTTCTCAATAGTGACGACATTATGAGCCCTCATCAAGGCTAGACCAGCATCGTCCCAGACACTGGATGTCTGGGAACCCACCTTCTCTTTGCCTTTTGCCACCGTTCTCTGTCTTTTTGGACGAGGAGTAATCTCTTCTGATAAGGTGGTGGGAGAGGCAGTCCTTGTGACCTCAGGGACGAAGGTGGTTGGAGTGATCGAAGTTCCCTTCTCGACGACTCACACCACTTTCTTCCTCAACCTCGAAAGAGGCTTGATGAGTCAAAAATTTACGGTTGCCACTACGCGAAGATCGTCATTTACCTAGAGAAGATGTTACACATTTATTACGATCATTGATGAGGAAACATAACAGACGGAGTAACGGTCACAGAATGAGCTGTGAACTTTAAACAAAGATTTTGTAACGCACTAATCGTTGAGTATAAATACAATGATTCATTGCCCATTGATTAGGCATTCAACTATAAAAGAGAAAGCACTAGAAACCCAACGTACGACCAATCTAACACACAAATACTCTACGAAAATTACTCTCCATTTTATTTCTCTCTAAGAAATCTTTCTCCCTTACTGACTTAAGCATTAGAGGTGGTTTGGCTGACGCCACACCAGCGTGTTATTCTTCCACCCAGTTGTTTGCAGGTTTTCCATCTACAGATGTTAGGACATATGTGAATCATGTTAGGAACATATGTCAATATTTTATGTAATTGGCTAATCCTTTGACAAAACGCACTTTACTTGTAATTGGGTAGATCTAAGATGTGTTTCATGTTTCAAGGAACAAGGTTTCAAGTTCAAGTGTTAAAGTTATGCAAGTCTGTCCAAGAAACAAGTGAAGAAGTGCTGGATTTTAAAACTCAACAGCTAGCTCGATAGCTAGTATCTATCGAGGTTTAAAAGGCTGCTAAAGCCCGATGCTTGACAGCTTCTCGACAGATAAGCTATCTATTAAGGTTTATGAAATTCATTTTGTTAAAGTTGATTTCACTCCAATTCGTGAGTATGTGTTTAGACTTTCTTTTCTCACAACCCTAAACATATATAAGGATTCTTTCAAGGGCCATCAAAGGTTGCACAGTTGCGCGAGTGTGAAGCAAAGTTGTATTAATGCAAATTATGACCAGAGACAGAATTTGTCCTAGTTCATCTTTATCTCGAAGAAGCTGTTGTGTTTGTACACCGTAAGGTTTTATAACCAAGAAACTTCGTGATCTTTATCGTGTGATGAACTGAAGAACATTGCAGCCAACATCTTTCTCAAGTTGATGAGTAAGCCACGTACTGAGATCTGTGCATCGAATTGGTTAGTCATGTACTAAGAGCTGTGCATTGAAAGGAGAGATTGTCACTACAAAACAAGTCCAATTAGGTATTGGGGTAAGGGTTCAACTGTAGGTTAGTATAAGGTACTGAGATTCCTTTACTTGTAACCGCTTGTTGTGATAATAGTGAATTCTCGGGAGTGGTGACCTTAAAATCACTTGGTGGAGTTTTTGCCATGTAAGTTTTTCCCATTCGTAAACAAGTCACCATGTCAATTTAATTTCCACTGCATTTAGTTATTTGGTGATTTGTTTGTGCTACCACGCGTATTGCATGCTAATTGAATTAATTAATTAACTTGCCTAATTAATTTGTTTAATTCGTCATAAGGGGTCAATACGTTTTTGGCCTATCAAGTGGTATCAGAATGGGCACACTCTGATTAGGTTTTAATCTTTGCTATGTGATCCATTGACCCCTGTTTGTCATGGATAGAGGATGGTCTCTTATTATACCTCCTTTATTTGATGGCACTAACTATGCATACTGGAAAGTACACATGAAAGCTTTCTTGCAGTCTTTAGATGAGAAGGTGTGGCAAGCTATAGAGATTGGCTGAACTAAGCCAAAGGAAGCGTTGGCCGATTGGGATGATGCTAAGATCAAGGCGGAAAACTTCAACAGTAGGGCATTGAATGCTTTATTCAGTGTAGTCACAAATGAGGAGTTCAAGAAGATATCCTCCACTGAAACTGTGAAGGAAGCATGGACCATCCTCTAGACAACCTATGAAGGAACCAAGGCTGTCAAGGATTCAAAGTTTCAGAGACTCACTACAATTTTTGAAGAGATCAAGATGGAGGATGATGAGTCATTCGATGAGTTTTATGCCAAGCTCAAGGACATAGTGAACTCAGCATTTAATCTTAGGGAAACCATTCCCGAACCCAAGATTGTTAGAAAGGCGCTTAGATCTCTACCTGAGAGATTTCATGCCAAGATCACCACAATTGAGGAATCGAAAGATATTGACAAAATTCCTTTGACAAAGTTGGTTGGCAATCTACAGACTTATGAGTTGGGTTTGACAAGGATAGGGAAATCTAGTAAGGGAAAGAGCATAGCATTGAAGGCCAATAACAGTGACACTGATGAATCTACAGACGATGAAGATTCCAAGATGAAATCCTATATCATTCAGCAATTCAAAAAGTTTATAAAGAGTGCCAATGCTAAAGGATTTGACAAAGACTGCAAGCAGTCCAGCTCGTCCCAATTTAAAAACTAGGACAAAGGAAAGAAGGATGCTAGGGATGGCGGTCAGTACACTGTTCCCTCAGGACCAAAGTGCTTTGGGTGTCAGGGCTTCAGTTACATGAAACAAGAATGCCCTACGCATCCCAAGACCATTAGGAAGAGCAAGGCACTTGCTGCTACATTGAGCGGCACCGAACCAGAAGATGATTCTTACAATGAGGATGATGGAATCCTAAATGCCTTCACTGCCACTATAAATCCTACTAAGGGGATTGTTGAAGATGTGGATGAAGAAGAGGAGTTGGTGGAGTCTAAATTTGAGAAGATGGATGAACAAAATGACATCCACACAGCCTATGCAAAGTTATACAAGGTCTCTGAATAGCATGAGAAATTGTATAGGTTGGCCACCAAGAAGCTCAGTGATGTGGAGCTTGAATAGGAAGAAATCTCCATGAAGTTTGATAAAGCCAATCAGACCATTGGTGCCCTGAGATTTGAGAACAATTTCTTGGCCGAGAGAACCAAGAAACTTGAAGCAAAACTATTTCAAGTCAAAGCTCAACTAGAAAGGAATTCAAATGCAAAGTTTGATGATATGCTCAGTATTTAGAAATCCGCTTCTGATCGAACTGGTTTAGGGTATGATTTCTCTTTTCCTAGTATTGCTTCTGCTAGTACTACTGTTTTTGTTTCTCCTACTAATAATATTTAATTTGAAAACACTGATGTCAAAACTGTTTTAGCTAGTGAGAACATAAACAAGGGTAAATCTATCTTAAAAGCACCCCCTAAGCCAAATAAGAAAGAGACTAAAAACACTAGGGCTAAGAAGGGCAATGCTCAAAAGCTTAAACAAAAGAAGCAGCATCTTTGTCGCCATTGTGGAGCAGCTGGACTCGACCTAATTGCTATAAGTGGTTAGCCACTCAACAGAGTAATAGTATTATCTCAACGGGAAACCAGAATCAGTTTCTATCCTCTTTTGCTCCTCTTGGAGATCTTTTCAAAACCCTTATGTTCCTTTCGAATTTGAACGAGTTGAATTTCGAATTTGAAAGAGTTGAATTCTTTTCCCTCACCGCCAGTTCAAGGGTTCATACAAAGGAAAGGTTCTACCAAGGTGTGGAAGGAAAAAGGCTCAAAGTGATTATGTCACTTCTCTCTCTCTCTCTCTCTCTCTCTCTCTCTCTCTCTCTCTCTCTCTCTCTCTCTCTCTCTCTGTGTTTTGATTTTGCATTACTTGTGTGTTTTGCTTTCTTGTTTTTGAGTTAGTCTAGTTTTATGCATTGCTTTGTTTAACATGTTTTTGTTTGTTCATTTTCAGTTTTTCTTTATTTTGTTTTTCATTAAAAAAAAAATTTGTAAAATCAGAAAAATACAAAAATAGTGTGTTTGTGTATATTGGTACTTGTGTACCTTGGATGGCCATTGAAACAAAGTTTTCTAAGTTTTGTATCTTTTGTAACTTAGATGAGCATCTCTATGCATAACTAAGCAAGTAAGCTTTGTGGCTCGTGTTTGTGATGAGTAAGATTAAGTAATCTCTTGTACTTAACACTTGTATCACTCTTTTTGACGAGAAGGACTAAAAAGTCCTAAGAGAAAAGCATAAATAACCATCTCACCACTGTTGCCCTTTAATCATGAAATGACATTTGTATGCTTTGACATAGCAAAAGTGGAATGTCAAAAACTTAACATAATTGGGTATTTATTTTCTATCTCTTATATGCTCTTGCATGGTTTGCTTAAAAGAAAAATATGCAAAGAAAAATAAAAAGCAAAAAG
Organism: Lithocarpus polystachyus; assembly: GCA_033629205.1. Classification (NCBI taxonomy): domain Eukaryota; kingdom Viridiplantae; phylum Streptophyta; class Magnoliopsida; order Fagales; family Fagaceae; genus Lithocarpus; species Lithocarpus polystachyus. The sequence goes on from CM066163.1 coordinate 42,737,584, forward strand.
AATCAAAATGCTTTATATATGATTGCAAGCGTGTCTTCTAGGAGATGTGGAAGTTATAGGATGTACCTCGAATGTGTTAGTCCGCATCAAAAAATTATGATTGTGTATGAGTTAAAGTAATTTTCTCATATCTCAAATCGTCATAACATGTAGACACTTATGCAATCTTGCGATGTTTTTACACACAACACGCAATATTCTTTGCTACTTTTGATACATGTGCAGATATAATGTGATTTGGCCATCAAAAGGAATACATGTGTTAATGTATGATCACTAAACTGTCTTAACTTATTTTTGAAATATAAAATTGGTTAGACTTGTTTAATGTGTGCGCGCGCGCGTGTGTGTGTATTTTTGGATTTGTGTACTTGACATTTTTTTTGTTGAGAGATGATTTTGAGAGCTTAAAATGTTGTTTGGATCTTTGGTTGTATAGCATGCTTGATTGCAATCATATATGTGTTTTTCTCTTCTTGAAAAACTGTTTTTAAGCAATCTCGATAGTTGCTGGACACCTTTCGATAGCTAGGCTATCTATTGAGCCCTTTTAGCGTCTTTTTATCGCATTCTCGGTAGCTTTTCGACCCATCGAGACTCTTTTGTTGTGGACACCTCTCGACAGATCCTCGATAGCTATTCGTTAGCTAATTCATGTGTTTTAAAGCTCGACACCTTTCGATCCATCGAACTTTATGAATTTTTATATATACTGTCAGTGCAAAAATTCTCTCTTTCTCTCCGACCTATCTTAATAGATTTTCTCTTCCCTCACTCCAAAAACTCCTCAAACTCAAACCCTTCACATTCCTCACTTGATCTTCAACTTAAATCAAGTGTTCTTCATCTGGTATGATCTTCTTTCTCTCTTGTATCATGCATTTCATTCTTTTTGACCTAAGTTTTGGGTTTTTGGAAAAGTTTTTGGGGTTTTTCAAAATTGATGAGTTTTTTTTACAAATTTTTTAGGTTGGGTTATGTTTAAATGATCCACAATATTCATGCATTGCATCACATTTGCATTATAACTACATATTCATGCATTATAGATTTGTGCTATATATGTTGATTTGCTGTGTGCTGTTAGGTTTGGATTAGGTTGATCCCATGATGTTTTCAAGTTTGCATGTCATATGTTCATGCATTTTTCATGCATATGTACCTTCATTTCTTTATATTCTTATATATTGATCTATTTTGGTGCTTTTCTGCCTTTTCTGCATGTCTCTCTTTCTCCCTCTCTCTTTCTTTTGGTTAGTTGCTTCATGACACCTAAATGAAAATCAATTCTGTCCCAGAACCCTCTTTGTTCTAAGGCATCATCTTCTTCTGACACTACTCCTTTCACATACGGTTCCGTGATGATAAAGCCCAAAAGGACTTTTTGAAGAACTTCTCTCAACGAGGCATTCATTCAGAATGCCAGGTCATTCTATCAGACTTTTTCGATACTGACCTTCCCACTATCATTTACAGTCGAGGTAGGGAGTCATTGTGTGGCATCCTGGTCACATGCCCTTCCGTGATCAAACATGAGTTTTATTCCAATATGCACGGTTTTGACTATTCTATACCCCTAGTTTGTCACTTCGGATCTTATATACAAGGTTCTACACGTTCTTAGGGTAGCGCATCCTGATTACCCTGGTTGCGAATGTCTAAGGACTATGTCTAAAAACAAACTCTTGTCTCAATTTTGTGAGACACCTTCATCTTGGGGTGACTGTCAAAACACCCCTTGCTTGGGCTTTACAAAAGGTCTGAGATTCCTTAACATGGTGATGAAATTCATTTTTCATCCTTTGTCTCACTATAACATTATCACAGAGCCTCATGCTTGATTTTTGTTGTCCCTCTTAGAGGAAATTTCTATTGACTTCCCTTCTCACTTCATTCTATCCCTTATAGATGTCTATAGTGATACAGCGACCCGTAATAAGCTCATTTTTTCCTTCGACTATCACACGGATCATTCGACATTTTTCAGTTCCCTGTCCTGTATCTGATCACTTCTCCGTTATGGGTGCCATTGACGTTGCTACCGTTAGATGGAGTGATGCTCAGCTTCGCTCGAGGCAGATGCAGACTGAGACGACAGCTCCTCCGGCTTCTTCCACTCCATCCACCTCCACTCCTTCTTCTTCAACGGGTGGAGTGACTCTCGAGGCTATCATGGCATAGCTTGTGCATATGGATGCTCGCCTTGAGACTCTTAGTGATGAGTTTGTGTTAGATGAACACCCGTGTTGGTCGTTTCGCACGACGATAGGCTGTCATGGGTGGTTTTGCTGTTTACACTTCTCTATCTCCACTGGCTTCAGAGGATAAGAGTGATGATGGCTTCGGTAGTGATAATGCTGATGAGGACGATGGTGTTAGCTAGCCCAGTGATGATGAGATGTCTACTTGATTTACTTACCCTTTATCACTCGTAACAAAAATGGGAAGTAGTTTTGATATAAGAGTAGTCATATACATAGGGAGAAAATTAGCGTAGGAAATTTTTGTTAAAGGGAGTGTCTATATTTTGGAGGGATGTAGTGAAGACTTACGTATTTTTTTCTTTTCTTCTTTTAGAGATACATTATTTTTATGTTGTGATAGCAAACCTTGTACTTATGATGATATATATATATATATATATATGATGAGATTGTTATTGCAGTTCTTTCACCTATCTTTGCATGTATTGTTTCTTTTCTCTCTTTATGCGCATGTTTCTTATATTTTGTATGCAATTTTTTATTTTTATTTCATACTAAGATGCCGTGATGAGTTTTTTTTTTAAAGTGTTTCAGAAATACAAGTTATCAAAGTCTTCTTGCCATGAACTCTCTTCTTGCAAAGTTTTTCAAGAGTTTGTGTTAGGATAGATTTTATTGTATTCAACAAGTAAGTATGAGTTGAGTGATTTATGACTTCTCTCATATGTTAATTTTTTTGTTGTGGTTTTGTCGCGGATTGCCAAAAGGGGAGATTGTTAGGACATATGTGAATCATGTTAGGAACATATGTCAATATTTTATGTAATGGGCTAATCCTTTGACAAAATGCACTTTACTTGTTATTGGGTAGATCTAGGATACGTTTAATACTTCAAGGAACAAGGTTTCAAGTTCAAGTGTTAAAGTCATGAAAAAGTGTTGGATTTTAAAGCTCGACAGCTAGCTCGATAGCTAGTATCTATCGAGGTTTAAAAAGCTGCTGAAGCCTGATGCTCAACAGCTTCTCGACAAATAAGCTATCTATCAAGGTTTATGAAATTTAGTTTTTCAGAGCTGATTTCACTCAAATCTGTATGTGTTTAGGTTTTCTTTTCTCACAACCCTAAACGTATATAAGTATTATTTTAAGGGCCTTCAAAGGTTGCATAGTTGCTCAACTGTAAAGCAAAGTTGTATTCATGCAAATTGTGACCGGAGACAGAATTTGCCCTAGTTCATCTTTATTTTGAAGAAGCTGCTGTGTTTGTACACCGTAGGGTTTTGTAACCATGGAGCTTCATGATCTTCATCGTGTAATGAACTGAAGAACTTTGCAACCAACATCTTTCTCAAGTTGGTGAGTAAGCTGCGTACTGGGATCCGCGCATCGAATTGGTTAGTCATGTATTAGGAGCGGTGCATTGAAAGTAGAGATTGTCACTATAGAACAAGTCCAATTGGGTATTGGGGTAAGGGTTCAACTGTAGGTTGGTATAAGGTACTGGGATTCCTTTACTTGTAACCGCTTGTTGTGATAATAGTGAATTCTCGAGAGTGGTGACCTTAAAATCACCCGGTGGAGTTTTGTCGTGTAGGTTTTCCTCATTCGTAAACAAATCACCGTGTTGATTTAATTTCTGTTGCATTTATTTATTTGGTGATTTTTTTGTACTACCACACGTATTGCATGCTAATTGAATTAATTAATTAACTTGGCTAATTAATTTGTTAATTCGTGACAAATGGTCAATATGTTTTTGGCTTATCAATAGAGAAAACCCCATTCACAACATCATCCATCTACTACGACGAGGAGCTGAACTGTTGATTTTTTGCATCATCTGCTTGGTGCCATCTGTGGGGAACACTAATCATTCAAGCCATCTTTCCCAGAGACAAAAGAGTTCCTCAGAGTGCGAGATGGAAGCAGAGGCCACACCTCAACTAGATGCTGTGCAACAATAACAAATTCAAGCCCTTTTGGCCAATGTGGAAGAGCTGACTCGCCAGAACAAAGAACTGCGAAAGACAATGAAATCCTAAAACGTAGAACGTTGGCGAACAGGTGAAAACCAAAATGAAGAAAAGTCAAACTCTCAAGCTAACAGGCGAGACAGTACCTCAGGAGAAGACTCCACCAGGGTGGAGAATGAACTTCGCAACATTAGGATGGAGATGAACGAACTAAAGAGTGCTATGAAAGACAAAGGCGAAGAGAATCTGGATGGGATGATTCAAAGAACAGACTCACCATTCACTAATAAAGTACTGAACTGTCCTCTCCCACCAAAGTTCCGTCTCCCACAATTGGAGTCGTATGACAGTTCCAAGGATCCCTTGGATCACATCAAATCATTCAAGATGCTAATGCTGTTGCAGATGACCCCAGACGAGGTGATGTGTAGGGCATTCCCAATAACATTAAAAGGAGAAGCCAGGGTATTGCTCAGCAAGATACCCCCATGAACTATTGCAAATTTTGAACTACTTAGCAAGTGTTTTGTTTGTCATTTTATTGAGGGGCAAAGACACAAAAAGCCAATCAGCCATCTTCTCAACATTCAATGAGCAGAAGGAGAATCACCAAGATAGTATGTCTCCTGATTCAATAAGGAGCTGTTGTAGGTAGATGAAGCTGAAGATCAAGTCATCTTAATAACCTTCCAAGCAGGGTTGCTACTAGAAGATTTCTTCTTCTCAATCACTAAAAGTCCACCAAAAACAGTCGCGGGGTTGCTCTGTAAAGCTCAGAAGTACATGAATGCAGAAGATGCAATACTCGCAAAAGAAATGAAAGGAAAAAGGAAGAGAGACAAAGGAACAAGCAACAGTCGCGATAAGAAGAAGGAGACATGAAATGTTTGGTAGACTACAGGGAAAAAGAAGGAACTTCCTGACAAGAAACCTAGGTTTACTAACTTCACTCCTCTAATAATGCCAATTGAGCAGGTCCTTATGTAGATAAGAGACAATCCCACCCTACAATGGTCGAAGCCAATTAGCACTCCAATAGAAGGAAAGACAAGAACAAATACTATAGGTTCCACCAGCATCACAGGTATCGCACCAATGAGTGTAGGCATTTGAAAGACCAAATGGAAACTTTAATTCGACAAGGGAAATTATAGAAGTATGTCAAAAAGATGGAGCCCCACAGATACCAACGGAAGGACAACCAGGACAGAGATCTAGAGGTAATTGATAGCAAACCCCCTGCAGGAGAAATAAAGACGATCTCAGCAGGACTAACGGCAGGTGGAACTCTGAAGTCCCTAAAAAAAGCACAAGGGAGAGAAATAAATAGTGTCCATTCGCGGCTCCCTCCAATGAAGGTGCCAAAGAATGAGGAGCCTGATATTGTCTTCTCAAAGAGAGACAGTTGCGGTATCAGGCAACCCTATGACGATCCACTGGTAATCATGCTCAGAGAAGAATGCAACATCCACCAGGTGCTCATTGACAACGGAAGCTCAGCAGATACCATCTACTTGCCCACGTTTCAGTAGATGAAGCTAGGTAAGAAAAGGATTAAGCCTTTTACATCACCTCTGGTAAGCTTCACAGGGAATAGAATCGTCCCTAGAGGCATCGTCACCTTAACTATTGTAGGAACTTACCGAGCATAAGTCACCCTGGAAATTGATTTCCTCATAGTTGATTGCCCTTCAACATACAACATCATCTTAGGAAGACCTGCACTCAACAGACTAAGAGTAGTTACGTCAACATATCACTTGAAGGTGAAGTTTCCAACAGCCCATGAAGTAGGAGAAATCAGAGGAGACCAAATTTTGGCAAAAGAATGCTATCAAGCTACCCTAGCATCTGGAGAGAACCACAGATGGGTGATCAATGAACTAGAACTCATTCTCGAAGCAACACTCTCAACTTCAGAGAAAGAGAAGATGATCTCCTTCTTAAGGGTAAACCAAGATGTTTTCGACTGGAAACACGAGGATATGCCCGAGATTGATAGGAAAATCATACAGCATCATCTCAACGTCAACTTAGAATGCAAAACTGTACAGCAGAAGCAGAGAATATTTACACCAGAGTGCAATAAAGCTGTAACCTAAGAAGTAGAGAAACTGTTAGAAACCGACTTCATTAGGGAGGTCTTCTATCCAGATTAGCTAGCAAACGTGGTCATTGTAAAGAAGAGTAATGGCAAGTGGAGAATGTGCGTCGATTTCATAAGCTTGAACAAAGTCTGCCCAAAAGATAGCTTCCTCTTGCTAAGGATTGATCAGCTGGTAGACTCAACTGCTGGACATGAGCTCTTAAGTTTCATGGACGCATTTTCTGGATACAACCAGATTCTTATGGACGAAGATGATCAAGAGAAAACCTCGTTTGTTAAGAACCAAGGGTTGTATTGCTACAAAGTTATGCCCTTTGGACTGAAGAACGCAGAAGCCACCTACCAAAGATTGGTAAACCGCATGTTCTCTCACCAGATTGGAAGGAATATGGAGGTGTACGTAGACGACATGCTGGTGAAAAGCAAGGATGAAGCCAACCACTTGGACCATCTCAAAAAAACCTTCAGCACACTACGTAAGTTCAATATGAAATTAAACCCTACAAAGTGTGTTTTTGATATTGCTTCAGGAAAATTCTTGGGATTCATAGTGTCCGAACGAGAAATAGAGCAAATCCAGATAAAATAAAAGCAATAATCAAGGTCAAATCACCAAAAATAGTGAAAGAGGTGTAGAGTTTGACTAGAAAAGTTGCCGCCCTAAACAAATTCGTCCCTAGGGCAATATACAAGTGCATGCCATTCTTCAAGGTATTGAAACAATCCTTTCAATGGAATGATGAATGCAACGAAGCCCTTGCCAAGTTAAAGAAGTACTTGACGAAACCACCTCTATTAAGCCCCTCGATGATGGGAGAGAAGCTATTCCTTTACTTAGCAGTATCTAAAACTGCAATAAGTTCAGCACTAATTAGAGAAGATGGGAAAGTCTAAAAGCCAGTTTATTATACCAACCAGGCATTCCAAGGAGAAAAGGCAAGTTATCCAAGGATGGAAAAGATAGCTTTCGCATTATTGGTCGTTTCTAGAAAGCTCTGTCCTTATTTCTAAGCACACCCCATCGTTGTCATGATAGACCAACCCATAAGAAAGATGATGAATAAGATAGATGCAGCAAGACGACTCATTCAATGGGTGATTGAATTAGGCCAATTTGACATCGAATATCAGCCCCAAGCAGCAATCACTGCCCAAGTGCTAGCAGATTTTATTGTAGAGCTCACTTACCCCTATAAGGAAGAAGACCTTCCTATGGAAACATGGACAATTCAAATAGATGGGTCTGCCACGAACAAAGTAGGAGGAGCATGCGTAATGCTCATGTCTCCAGAAAAAGAAACATTGAAGTATGCAGTCAGATTGTAGTTCCCAACAACAAATAATAGTGCAAAATATGAAGCATTGCTAACAAGGCTAAGTCTAGCAAAGGCTCTAGGAGCAAAAAACCTTATCATCCAAACTGATTCTCAGCTAAAAATCAAACAAGTGAAGGGAGATGATGAAGCCAAAGAAGAAAGGATGCAAAAGTACTTGAAGATTGTCAAAAGACTTTCACAGCACTTTGACAGCCTAGACTTTGTGCAAATCCCAAGAACCAAAAATGCAAAAGCTGACTTCCTAGCAAGATTGGCCTCATCAGACGACTACAATGCAACTTCCAAACTATGTATAGAGATAAGGGGGCAGCCAAGCACAGAGGGTGAGTAAGTTCTAAAGATAAAAGAACAAGACGAGCGGATGACTCCCATCGTCCGTTACTTGAAAGAAGAATGGCTCCCTGAAGATAATACAGAAGCAAGGAAGATACAGATCAAAGCAGCTCACTTCGTCATTATTGACGACGTGCTGTACAGACAAGAATACTCACTCCTATATCTAAGAGGCGCTAACTCAGAAGATCTAGACTATATGCTCCACGAGATACTCGAAGGAGTCTGTGGAAACCACGATGGGGTAAGATCCTTAGCAGGAAAGGCGCTTAGAGCAGGATATTACTGGCCAACCCTACAAAAAGACGCATACGACATCGTTAGAGCATGTGACAAGTGTCAACGCTTCGTAAATATCCAAACAAGACCAAGAGAGACAATGACACCCATATCCTCACCATGGCCCTTCGTCTAATGGAGAATTGATATTATGGGTCCATTCCCTCTAGGGAAGAAACAACTCAGATTCTTGATCGTGGCAATCGATTACTTCACAAAATGGGTAGAAGTAGGGCCAGTAACAATGATAACAGAGGCTAAAGTCGCAAGCTTTATGTGGAAAAACATCATTTGCAGGTTTGGAGTCCCACATGTCATAATAGTAGACAATGAAAAACAGTTTGACAACCTTAAGTTTCGAAAATTTTGCCAAGACTTAGGAGTAGAGAATTACTACTCTCCTCCAAGACACCCTCAGGCTAATGGCCAAACAAAAGTGAAGAACAGAAGCATGCTCAAAATTATCAAAACTAGGCTTGAGGGGGCAAAGGGGGTATGGCTTGAAGAACTACAAAATGTCCTTTGGGCATATAGGACAACCACAAGAGTTCTAACAGGAGAAACACCATTCAGACTGACATTTGGCACTGAGGCCGTCATTCCAGTGGAAGTGGGACTGACGAGCTTCTAAGTCAAAACTTATGAAGACTAGAAGAACCAGTAAGAGCTTAACAGCAGCTTGGACCTAATTGATGGAGCCAGAGAAGAAGCTATGAAGCGAATGGCCAAACACAAGGAAGCAATGGCCAGATGCTACAACAAAAAGGTCAAGGTAAGAAGGTTCAACACAGGAGACCTCGTCCTTAGAAAGGTATCACAGGCAACAAAGGACCCATCATAAGGAAAATTGGGACCAACCTAGGAAGGCCCCTACAAAGTAATCTGTCATTCCAGAGAAGGCTCCTACTACCTGAAGTCTCTAGAAGGCTAAGAATTGCCTCGACCATGGAACATAGAACACTTGAAAAATTACTACCAATAAGGAATGCTTTACATTTCAAGTTGCCTAATTTTGATATCAATATGTACAACAGTTATTACTTTCGTCATTCGTAGATCAATGGTACATGAAAGCACTATCCATGCGTATTTATCAATGATCATTCATGAGTTATTTGTCAACGAAAATATGTGCAACACTTAGGAGTCATCCTTGGAAGACGTCTCAAGGACCTTCGTCTTTAAAATTCTAAATCAAAAGTTGTTCACACACAGCCACCAAAGTTGACTAAATCAGAGTTGTTTAAACACAACCAATATGATCGTCATTCGAGCACAAATAGACAAAACATAAAAAATGGTTAACCTAAAGACACTCCAATACCACGGCTTTAAGTCACGAGTACAGCGCAACATCGTCATTCAAACATGACTCAATATTAAGCTATTCAAACACAGCTAAAAAAAAAATACTAAGTTGTTCAAACACAACTAATGTCGTCATTCAAACATGACTTAATAGAAGGCTGTTCAAACACAGCTAAAAAAAATACTAAGTTGTTCAAACACGACTAATATCGTCATTTAAACATAACTCAATAAAAAGTTGTTCAAACATAGTTAAAAAAAATACTAAGTTGTTCAAACACAATTAATATCATCATTCAAACATGACTCAATAAAAAGTTGTTCAAACGCAACTAAAAAATACAAAGTTGTTCAAACGAAACTAATGTCGTTATTCAAACATGACTTAATAGAAAGCTGTTCAAACACAGCTAAAAAATACTAAGTTGTTCAAACACAACTAATATCTTCATTCAAACATGACTTAATAAAAAGCTGTTCAAACACAGCTAAAAAAATAATAAGTTTTTCAAACACAACTAATATAGTCATTCAAACATGACTCAACAGAAAGCTGTTAAAATACAGTTAAAATATACTAAGTTGTTCAAACGCAACTAAGGTCGTCATTCATGACTCAATGAAAACAGTTCAAACACAACTAAGGAGTACTAAGCTTGTCATCCAGACATGGCTCAATAGAAAGCTGGTCAAAATGCAACTTAAGTGCTAAGGTGTTCGAACATGATCGGAATCATCATTCACACATATTTGTTCCAACATAGCCAAAAACAAAGAGTTATTCAAACGTGAGCTAAGTATAGAAAGTTGCTTCAGCACATCGTCATAAAAGGTCGTCCAAGCACAACCAAACGTAAAAAGAGTTGTCTGCTGCAACAACCTACCAATCATTGTCAAAGTGATTGTTTTGCCCAACATAACGGGCCCCAAAAGAATTGTTCAATTGCCTAAAACAACGGGCCCAAAGAAAAATATTGTTCTTGCCTTGCAATAAAAAAAAGGGAAATAAAAAAAAAGGAAAGAAAAAAAACATAAAGATTACAATTCGTCAAGGATAGGGTCTGCAAGGGTTGTAATTGCGGCCTCCTCCATTACTTCAGCAATGTTTGTGGTTCCCTCCGTCACAGTCTCTGCTGTAGCCTCAGATGGACGATCAAACATAAGTTCCTTCTCAACGTCATCCACGATCAAGCTAGAGAGGTCCAAACTAGGGTGATGCTTTGCCATCTACTTTACGAGAAGATTAAAGCCCTCCACGTAGTACTTGCACAACTCATTGGAGTACTTGTAAGAGTCTTGCCACACACTCCTTGTCATTTTCAACTTCGACAGTGAGAATAGCAACCTTGTTCTTAAGCGTCTCGTTCTCAACGGGTAAAGACTTGACTAAAGGCTCAGACGTGGCCACCTTCTTTTCTATGTCCAAGATCCTTCCCAAGACAAACAGAGACTCCCCTAAAGCCTGCCAAAAAAAAAAAAAAAAAAATTTTCCCTTAGCATAAGTAAAGCAAAGAGAAAAAAGAAGTAAAAAATAGCTTGCAACGCTTACTTACACAAGTTTCTGAATATGGGACGACATCACCTCACCAGACGACTTCGCCATCAGAAGGCTTAGGTCATCCACAGAGAGCGCCTCATGAGCCTTCAAAGCTGCCGCATCAACATCATCCCAAAAGATGAGAAGAAAAGACTGACCACAGCCTTCTTCTTTTTCCTAACCTCCTCTCCACTAAAGGCAATCACCTCCAAAGACGAGGTAGGAAAGGTAGGGCACTTGGCAGGTGAGTGGGCTAAAGGAAGTTTTATCACAGGATCTTTCTTAAAAGCATTGCCCATCTTTTTCTTTGATAAGAGATCACTGACGGTGCCACCCTTGGCCTTCTTCTCTTGGGCCTCAGCCAGTTTCTGCTTGCTAAACTTAGTTGTCGTTCCTGAAGGACAAAAAAATAAATTTAAAAAAAGAAAGAAAAAAAGAAAGAAGAAGACAAAAAGAAAGAAGCGCTTACTCTTCTTTACAACTTCCAAATTCTTGTGAACCTTAGTAGACGATTCCGAACCCAAAAAGTGAAGAGATAGAGATTGAGGAGAAACAAGCTCGTCAAAATCTTTGATAGACTCCAAGTACTCCTTCACTCTTTCAACTCGATGATAATACCTTTTCTTCAAACGAGGATGTTGGGAAACTGCAAATAGAAACGCAAGTAAGTCATTTATCATCATCACTCATGAAGGAAGGGAAAAGCAACTGAAAGACGAGAAAGACGCACCAGACATGGGAACTCTCCAACTACGAAAAAATTTGGGGGCTTCTTCCATGTCCTCATTAAGGACAAATTCCCAACCACTTCTAGAGACAAAAAAGAAATTTGGCTTCCAATTTCGAAGAGATGATGAGTAATCAACGATTAACCTAAAGGCCCTATCCCACGGCTTAAACTCATAATAGCCGGGGTCCTTCGATTTCCTTAGACAATAGAAATGGAAGAATTCGTCCCTCCTAATGACATCACCATCATTGGCTGACATCCAAACCACCATGCAAGATACGATGATCCGCTAGGAGTTAGGCACTAACTATGCCAGATTAAGATGCAAGTAAGAAAAAAGTTCTCTAACAAAGGGATGAACAGGGAAACAAAGGCCACCAGTAAAGTCAACCTCGTAAAAACGAACCTCATTAGCATACAAGTGACAAGCCCTCTCTTCGTAACTCGGGATCCTAATTTTTACCGAATCACGAAACTGAAACCTATCCCTGATCCACTGCTCGTCCTTTCCTGTAAGGGAACACGGGATATTCTAAGCTTTATAGGGGTTCGAAACAAAAGTAGCCTCCGAGATCACACAATCATCAAACGAAGATAATCCCATTTCCAAATCACTAGACCTTAACCTTGGACATCTTTAACAACCTGGCCACCCCAGCAGAATGGGAAACAAGAGGGAATAACGAAGAAAGGATAGAAGTGTGTGGACGGTCCTCCTCTACGAAGAAACTAACCCTCTCGAGGCACTCCCCCTCTACACACACGAGTAAGCAAACTAAATGAGCGAAAAAAAGAAAGCTAATGAAGGACAATCTACCCTAACAGCAGAATAATCTACCATGGACAAACCAGAAAAGAAGAAGGAGCACGAAGAACTTACCAGGAATCACATGACAGAGAAAGGAAGCTCAAAAAAGAAACGAACCCTAGAGCAGAAACTGAATAAGGAAAAAAATATAAAAGAAAGGAAAGAGGAGGGAAAAATGCAAAATAAGTGGCCAAAACATGCGTGGGAAAATCGAGACATGTCCACATGACGAAAACATCCTGGTTGTACACATGGCATTCAACTACTCAAACATCAAAACCGTCATAAATGCGCAATACATGAAATACAAAGCGTCAGACGAATTTGTTCTTATCTCCTCGAACAGACGACAATTCGAACAAGGGGTCAAAAATTTTCTGGTCATCACTAAGCGAAAATCGTCATTTACCCAGAGAAGACATTACGCATTATTATAATCATTGATGACAAAATGTAACGGGCGGAGCAACGGTCACAAAATGAGCTGTGAACTTCAGACAAAGATTCTATAATGCACTAGCCGTTGCGCATAAATACAGTGATTCATTGCCCATTGATTAGGCATTCAACTATAAAAGAGAAAGCACCAGAAACCAAGGTACAACCAATCATACACACAAATACTCTACGAAAATCACTCCCATGTCTATTTCTCTCTAAGAATCTTTCTCCCTTACTGACTTAAGCATCGAAGGCGGTTTGGTGGACGCCACATCGGCGTGTTATTCTTCCACCCAGTTCATTTTACAGGTTTTCCATCCACAGAGACGACCTCATTCACAGTATCGTCCATCCGCTATGTCGAGGAGCTCAACTATTTATTTTTTGCATCATTAAGGCTCATTCTTCCTGGCCTTCATCTTGGCAAACAACTCTTGGTTGAATTTGGTCGTCATCTCTACACAGGAGGAAAACAGTGGGATAAAAAAAAAAATAAATAAAGGGAAAGGAAGAGATTGAGGAAAACTCAAACAAAACAAACTCACTTTTTCCTTCAATCTCGATAGCACGAAGGACGAAGGGAAAAGGTTCTAGACCAAGGAAGAGACGAGCAAAAGCTCTGAGGTCAGCAAGGTCGTCAAAATCGTCAATCGTCTTTGCGTATTCGGTGGCTACCTGGATGCGTGTCTTATACCTACTCTTAAGCTTGGGGTACTTCTTAACTACAAAAACATAGTAAGTAAAAGGTCAGTGACGAATTAAAAAAGAAAGAAGAAAAAAGAGGAACTAACATGAAATAAGCAAAAAGACAGCGCACCTAGCCTCAGGGTCCCCCACCGATGAAGCAACCTAGGAACTTCACCCCAAAAGTCTTAAGAAAGAGTCTCCCATCCATCCCAGATACAAAGAAGTACTTGGACTTCCAGTATTGGAAGGAAAAATGAAGATCTGTAATGATCCTCGCCTTCTTAACCCAAGGCACAAACTCGTAGTACCCATACTCTATGGACTCCTTCAAACGGTATAGGTGAACAAACTCGTACAACCTGATCGTGTCCCCCTCAGTGACGACCATATAGATCTCCATACAGCTAATCACTATCCTCCATAAGTTTGGCATAAGTTGCCCAGAAGCGATGTTGAAGTGGTTCAGGAGTTCCATGATAAATGGATGGACGGGAAACCTAAGGCCGCATTGGAAAGCAGCCTTATAAAAGCGTACTTCTCCAGGCAAGAAATCACAGGCTTTTTCCCCTTCTCAAGGAAGACGAATCCTGACTTCCTTGGGGAACTAGAATCTATCTCTAAACCTGAAGAGGGTGTCAGCATCTAAAGCACACTCCTCCCTGAGGGCATGGAAAGACCTAATTTTTCTCCGTCCAGACAACGAAGGACCAGAGGCAACAGTATCTACCTCCCCCTTGACGGGGTCATCGCTAGACAACAACCTAGTTTCGAGCTCACTAGACCTCACCTCAGACACCACTTCCCTCTCACCTACCATTTCCCTAAACCAATTTAGAGACTGATATAGCAAAGGGTATAAATCAGCCAACATAAAACCTAGCCTACTATCCCTAGACACAAAACCCTCAATTGAGGGGCAAGGGGTGCTAAAAGAACCTATAGATGCCCCTAAACCAGAAAAGAAAAACAAAACAGAAGGACAAAATTGCCTAACCTCAGATCTTCCAACCATGGAATTAAAAAGAAAAAGAGTACAAATTTCTATCCCTAAGTGGAAAAGGAAAGGCAAATAAACTTTGTTATAAAAGGAAAAAGGAAAAGGAGGAGAAACCATACCTCAAAAGTGAAAGTCAGGCTCAAAAAGGAAAAAACGCAGAAGATCAAGCTCAGCAAAGAAAAGCGCAGAGTAAAAATGGTGAGAGAGAGGAAATGTGAAGAAGAAAAAAGAAAATTGAGAAGTTTAAAAACCAAACTTGGGAAACTAAAAACCGACGGGAAACCCAAAAGTCCCTTGGACAAAACAAAGGCATCCACTACTTAGAACGTGCCACGTGGCCACGACACGCATAGCACTCCCACTTCGCATTAAATGCGGATAAAACGGAATCCCAAGAGTCACATTTGAACAAATGACCTTTCATATTCTCGAGATCGTCATCACACGCATGGACGACCTCTGAATTGGGGGGCAGCTGATAGACCAGATAATTGCAATCGCCTAGACGATCCAGCCTGGACAAAGAAAGGTGCCACAAAGACAGCCATTCAATGCCCCAACGGTTACGTATCGATGAGGAGACCATTGGAACCACCATTAAGGCTGCATTAAGCAGGCCTGGGGTGTTACAAAGAAAGCAATCAAGCCACCATTAAAGAAAGCCAACGGCTAGCAAGAAGAAGAGCCTATTTATAGGCTCCCTAAAGCTCAAGACAAGGCACGGATAATATCCACTCTTATATACGAATTCTCTCTATTCTCGGATTAACTCCAAAACCCTCTTTTTCTGACTTTGTCATTGGAGATTTCGTGGCTGGCACCACACTGGTGACCACTTGAGAGAATTCTTATTTGCAGTTTCTTGCAGGACCTCTAACGAGCCCATGTTGGGAACCCTCTAGACAAACCTAACTACTAACGATTTCAGCATCATCATTAACTATTCACAAATTGGTCCCAAGGGCCATTTACACTTTGTTGTTTTACAACACGGAGGAAATTTATAAGTTTCTATTATTAGTAATTACAAAATCCATATGATTGGTGATGCATTCTCTCCAAAGATTAGAGTCAAGAGAGGAGAATGCCTCTTCTAAAGTAATAGGGTCACCTTAAATATTATAAGCAAAATAATGGTGACTAAAATATGTTTCAATTCTAAATCTTTTAGCCTTCTGGTAAACCTGACAGAATTGGATAAGAATTTGCTAACCTACCCGAACTTGAAGCATATATAAAATGAGTATGCATGGGTTGGGCATTTTTAAAATTATGAAAATAATTCTCTCTTAAAGATTTGAACTTCGACTCTTACCTCCCCTTCCCCCCACTTCACAATAACTTATATTTGTAGAATGGTCGTCACATCAAAGGTGCGCGGTAGTTGTACAATTCTTAAATATGAATATTTCCAACATTAGATTTATCACTAACATTGAGTAATTTTTATTTACTTATTTTTATTTACCTAGCATATTATGTTTTATTCTTAAAATTCTATATATTTAATTACTTTTTTTATTGGTAATATAACTTTACATATTACAGATGCTCTTGACGCTTATCTTTAGACTATGGCATACAATTTATTTTATTTTATTTTAATTTTTTTGTCTAGAATTATTAGACTAGTGAACTATTAAAGTTAATTATCATACATTACACTTGCGTCTTTTTGTATTATCTAATTTTTTTAGTAGTTTCATTTCTTTGTTTTCTTTTACCTATATGGAAAGGAAGACAAAAAAGATATGTTTAGTTTTTAGTTTTTTTTTTTATATATATATTTACTAGTTTGGGTTGCACGTGCAAGGCACATGCCGCCCTTTTTGTGAGAAAATTAAAATGTAATTTTTTTTAGAAAAAGTACAAAGTTATGTACTTAAATTTAAAATAACTTTTTAACATATGGATATTTATTTACTATGATAATTTCTTAGAACCTATTTGCTAAATGAAATATCTAATCACTAAAAAATTACATTAAGAATGATAATTAATGTCATTATCTTTCAACAATAAACATCTAAATTTTGATAAGACATTGTAACAATATATAAAATTTCACAGTGAATGATAATATATGCTACAATTGAAAATCTTAATCAAATGAAATACTTGCAATCATCTGCAATGAAGATTTTGTTACCCATGCATACTTCTCTCTTTATTTTCTTATTTTATGATCATAACTATGATATTTAACTTATTTAATTTTCAATATGAAAAACCCTTTTAAGCAAGAAAATAAATTAAAAAAGAATAAGTTAACAAAAGACATATGCCATCAAAGTTTCCATTAGATAAAATTATAAGTATAGAAGATTTAAACTTAATAAATTAGTGTTTTCTAGGTACAAATAGAACACCATATATCACCATTCTCACTTTCCAGGCATGACTATTACATAAAATTCAAAATACACGAAGAAAATTTTAAGGACATTAAAATTTAATGGGGTGTATTTTAGACATTTTCACAATAGAATATTTTAGAAATCATAAGATTTTGTTAGGGTTTATCTAAGAATGTAACAGTTGGGGTATACGCTACTTTACAAAATATAGAGGAAAATTTTCAACTTTAGTTTAGGGAAGGAATGAAACTACCCCAAATATAAAGGGTGAAAGTGCTTTTTTGCCTCTCTTTTTGTGTGTGTAAAACTATATTTGTGTGTGTGTGTGTGTGTGTGTGTGTGTGTGTTTTTAAACATTAAACAATGTGTTAAAAAAAAAAAGCCAGTCCAGGAAAACTGTGCATAAAACAATAAATTTTGACTCAACAAATTGACTAATCCCCCCCAAAAAAAAAAAAGTCTAGCAACATAACAAAATTTCATGATATTTTTACAATACTTTTATTTTTAGCTATGATGGGTTCTACTCTAATATTTTATTTTAGAGTAATGCTACGTCCACAATATTTTCACAACAAATTTTAGGTAGTAAATTGTTATTGGTTTTAAACTGTGCATTTAAAAAACAAACAAAAAGCCAATTGAATAAAATTGTGTCTAAAATAGTAAATTTTGGCTCACCAAATTTTACTAAACCAAAACAGAAGCCTAGGATCATAACAAAATATCACAACATTTTCACAATATCTTTTATTTCTAGTTTTGGTAGGTCTCAATCTGATATTTTATTTTTTACGTCCACAATAATTTCACAAAAAATCTTAAGTGGCAAATTGTTTCTGGTTTTAAACTGAAACTACCACTTTAAATTGTGTATTAAAAACAAAAACAAAAACAAAAAACCAGCACAAGAAAATTGTGCGTGAATAATGAATTTTGACTCACCCAAATTGACTAAAAAAGAAAGTCTAGAAACATAAAAAAATGTCATAATATTTAACAATGCCTTTATTTTTAGCTATGGTAGGTCCTGATCTGATATTTTATTATTTTATTTTAGAAAAATGTTACATTTACAACATTTTCACAACAAATTTTTAATGACAAATTTTTATCAGTTTTAAACCAGGACAATTATTGATATCACTTTTTTATTCATCAATAATACCTTGACACTTAGAATTTGTTGTGAAATTATAATAAAAATGTTGTGAACTTAGCATTTTTTTAATATTTTATTTTGATCTATAAGGAACTGAGATCTCAGCAATTGTGAAAATATTGTAACAACAACAAGGTATTATAATATTTTTACAATACATTTATTTTCAATTATAGTTGGTCATAGTCTCATATTTTATTATTTTATTTTGAGCTATAAGAAATTAACACTTCAATAATTGTGAAAATATTGTAAGAATATTTTGAGCCAGTATAGCAATATTGTGTCTGCACATATAAATATTTAAAAGAAAAAAATAAAAAGAGCACAAACTAAAACATTGGCATACTATGACAAAACTAGTTAGGGCAGCACGTGCAAGCCACGTGTTTGCCGTGGAAAAAAAGTATTATAGTAATTAAGGTCAATTTTAGATTTTATCTATATTATAAAACAAAGATATGAATAATTTTATTTTTAAAGTATATAGAGATTTACATTAATTAAAAGAGATATTAATTTTAAGAATTTTGATAATTATGTCGAAAAAAGTTAATCTCATTCGTTTAAGAATTTTGATCAACCACAAAATTTAGCTATTTAACATATAAATATTTATTTAACTATAATAGTTTTTTAGTACCTACTTGCTAAAGAAAATATATCTATTCTCTAAAAACTTCTAAGAATGATAATGAATATCATCATCTTCCAATAATAAACAACTGAGTTTTGCTAAGAAATTTAAAATAAAAAATAATAAAAAAAAAAGATAACAAAAGGCTTTTGTCATTGAATATCATCGTTCTAACTTTCTAAGAATTTTTATCATTTAAATTTCAAAATACATAAAGAAAATTTTTAAGATGTTAAAATTTAGCAGGAGTAATTTAGACATTGCACAATAAAATATTTTAAGAATCATAAGCTTTCATTAGGGTTTAACTGAGAAAATAACAATATGACATATTTGCTCTTTTCAAAAATATTAAGGGAAAAATTGCATGATTTAAAATTTAAGGAAGAATTGTAAACTACCCCAAACATAAAGGATGAAAAATGTTTTTTTCCTAAGTTTTTGTTTTTGTTTTTGCGTGCAAAACTATGTGTTTTTACTTAAAATAGTGTGTAAAGAAAAAAATATACAAAAAGTCAACTCAAAAAAATTGTATGTGAAATAGTGAATTTTGGCTCAACAAAGTTGATTAAACCAACAAAATATTTCTAAAAACATAACAGAATGACGCAACATTTTCATGATACCTTTATAATTTTGTTATATTTTATTTTAACTTGTAAAGAATTGATAGTTCAACAATTTTGAAAATATTGTGACAACATCAAGATGTCTTAACATTTTTCACACAAAAAAATGTTATGTCCATGACATTTTCACAACAAATCATAAGTAGTAGATTACTATAAGTTGTTATTGGTGGGCAAAAAGTAGTTTCATTGGTAAGTTTAAATTAGAACCAATAACAATTTACCATATTTTATTTGTTATGAAAGTGTTGTGAAAATTATTGTGAACTAACCAAAAATAATATAGCAAATATATTACAACTTTATGCATTCACAAAAAAAAAAAAAAAGAAAAGGCCAGAAAGTTAAACAAACTAAAACTACTGTAGTGAAATTACTGTAACTTTTCACATTCACTCTTTTTATATAATATATATATATATATATATAGATGGGTTCAAGTTACACCTGGTATAACTCTAAAGAGTTACACCTTTTTTAAACCGTTGGATTTAAGTAGATTCAACGGTTAAAGATAAACCCTCATTATCACAAATATTTTTAATAAAATCTCATTAATCGCTCTCATTTATTGCATGCTAAACCTATCTCTAGACCCCAAAAAAAATACGTCTGTCTGTCTGTCTGTCTGTCTCTCTCTCTCTCTTCTAAACTTGCATTTCTCTCTCTCTATCTCCTCCTCCATTGCTCCTCCACTTCCACCTCCATAGGTTGCCGGCAGAAAAAGAAGAAAGAAAATAAAAAACCAAGCCGAACACTGTTGAGAGAAAATTCACAATTGTCTTCGATGGGTTGTGGGTCATTTTCCCTAATGCCAAACAAGATGTTTTTCTGCCGAAGTTGGGTCATCATCTCCGACTTCCCACTTGGCAGCAATGGAGACTTGGGCACTACCCACTCATCACCGCATGAGGTAAGTCCACTTTCCCTTTCTTTTTGGCTAGATAAAATTCTAGGATTTTCTTGCCCCATAAAATAAAATGTTTTGCCATAGGTGTTCTTGATTTTTTAATTATTTGCTTTTTTGTGATTCCCTTTGATAATCTTGTTGATCTATTTGATAATTACAGTTAAGTCCTTGATAAAATGGTGTATCTTGAGTGATTTTTGTACTGGGTAATTAGGAATTCTTGGCCAATTGATTTCACAACTTGGGCTCATTCCTTTTGTGCTCCAACTGTTTGATAAAATGGCCCAATGAAATTTTTTTTTTTCCATTTTAAAAAGTTTGGGTATGGTCTCTTCATGAAACTTGCCTATTTCATTGAGAAAAGCTTACTTTAATCATCAAGTCTCATTCTTGGACATGCGATTGTTATCATGTAAATTCTTAAGTATTAGGAACAAGGCATAAACATGTAACTTCGATTCGTAAGTCATTTTAGTTTCTAGATCATGCTAGAAGTTATATTTTTTGCTTAGATATGATCAAGATTAGTGGTATGATCATTTTGGCACCTTCGTATACATGCACTACAATGTGCAAAGTGAATCTGAGATATATGTGGTGAGGACAACATTTGGTTAGATGATTTTGTGTTTGTTTTTTAGGCTTATTTTGGTGTTAAAGAGGTGGTAAATGTGTGATTGGTGGCTGTTTATTATTGTATTTCGAAGTGTTCTTTATATTTATGGATGCAGTATTTTTGCCCATCCACAATTATTGCCACTTGGACATGACGGCCTTTTAGTTAAGCTCTCTTATGTTGCTTGGAATTTGATTTTGCAGCAGTTAACCTCTCTTATGTCTTAGCTTCAATTTTACTACGTTTCTACTCAAATCACTTCTATGCCAACCTTACTATGGTTATATGCACAATTTTAATGATGATTACTAGTTAATAATACTCAAGTAAGCTGTTGGAAGTATGAACCTATTAGAATTTAGATAAAACTGATTTTTTATTTTTCCTTTAAGCTATTGGTTGGGCAGGATATGTGATAATGGAGTTCATTTACCTCTTTTACAGGTGCAAATTGCACCAAGTCTTGTACATAGGGGAAAGGCTTTCTGCTCCTGGTATTACAGTGTATCAAGACAAAGACTCAAGCAAAGAGGCAGAATGCCATAACAGTGCATTGGAAGAGTTCAAGCCAAGACTACCTAAACGACAGTGCAATAAAAAGTGTAGTAAACAGAGCAAACACTGTAGTAACTTAAAGTAGCTTTACTACCTGTAGTTTTAGGATTAGTTTTTAATTGTTAGTTGTGATTTATATACACGTGTAATGATCTGATTGTTTGTAAAGACTAGTTCCACATTGATTCACTTTTGAACTAGCCTACAGTCGTTCAAACGTGGGGTTACATTCTTGAACTATCTGTAATTACGTGTCTAAGTTTTGTATAAGCACACTTGTTTATAGTTGAATGCATCAAATTTATTGGTTTTGTTTTGTTTTATAGTCATCCCAATTGAATTCCCAGGATTGATAGAGACTAAATGACAGTCACAGTGCCATTGATATAGGTACATTTTCTCATGATTAACATGGTTATGGTGAAGGGACCCTTCAATTATTGGAAGTCGTGTCAAATTTGGCTAAGGAAAGCAAATTGAACTTGTGCATTTTATTTGAATAAATTATTTTAACTCTTTTGGCCTATTTGAAAAGATATGGATTTTTCAACTTTTTCATAGGGGTGGCACAGGCTTTCCTCTCGGGTCTTGCTGGTCTATTAGGACTCACTCTTCCAGTCACATTTTCTTACCCTTGCTTCATGTGGGTTCTCATAAAAAAGCCTACAAAATACAGCTTCAATTGGTATTTCAATTGGATCCTTGGTTGGTTGGGGATTGCTTTTAGTTTGGCCTTTTCCATTGGAGGTATTTGGAGCATGGTAAACGATGGACTCAAGTTAAAGTTCTTCAAGCCGCCCAACTAAGTTGTAGGCGAAGAGTAGCTAAATAGTGAATCTGAGTTCTGCATAGTGAATGTTGGAATTGTATTATGATGTTTTATATACACCAATGTAAGAACCTAAGCGCTTACAGTAAACTATTGTAATGATGAATTCATTTTCAACTTCCTATATATAATATTGTCTTAATGCGGAATTTAGTTCCTCGACCAGATGTCTTGGCCCCATGTTGCAATGATGAAGAATGGGAAGGATCAAGGTATATACTGTAGGTTGTTATCAAAGATATGTAGACTAACTAAGATTCATAGGTAGGATAGGACTAAGTTGACCAAGTTACACATTATGCAACTCTTTATGAATATCACACTAATCAATAACTTAAATTAAAATATTAAATAATTATACAATGGGATTGTATTGTTTTCATTACACTTAACAACACATCAAATTTCAGTGCCTTAAATATTCAGTGCCTTAAAGTGCAATAAAGTGCCTTAAATAAAACCACAATGCAGTAAATAAAACCACTCATGCAGTAATTTATGCAGTGCATAAACAAATAGTGCAGTGTAGTAAACAAACAGCTATACTAATGCAGTGTAGTAAAGTGAAGTAAACAGTACAATAAATAGAATAGTGCGGTAAATAGAATAGTGCAGTAAATAGTGCTATAAACAGTGCAAAACCACTAATGCAGTAACTTAAAGCAGCTATACTACCTATTATTTAGAACCACAAACAAAGATAGATCATCTCTAAGAAACTATTATTAAAAAAGAAAACAGAAAGCTGCAGGTACCCCTTCAAAAAAAGAGGTGAGCAGTAGAAAACCTGAAAAAATGAGGCATATGTCCTTAAATAACAATATTCCAACATAGGCCCCTTAAAAACACACTGTTAATGACATTAAATTGAAGCAAAAACAGTATTCCAACATAGGTCCTTAAAAAAACAAAACAAAAAACCAAATAAAACTATTTCATCATGATTAACAACATAGGTCCTTAAATATAGTTCCTCTAGGTACTTGGACTCAATATATATATATATATATATATATAAATTCCACCAAGAAATGCTCATTTTGTGATTCTCTTCAGCCACATGTACCTAAAGTAGAACAAAAAAAGGTATAAGTAAATTTGAAACATGAGATATATATTATTACAATCAAAAATTCTTTTTTTTTTTTTAAAAAGACTCAAAAAATGTAATGAAAAAACTCACTTTATGCTAAATAATCAATATCATTGTCATCAACCTCTATCATGTTTTCTTCATCTTGGTAATCACTTCCTTCGCCATTATATTGTTTACAAGTACGACGATTATGACCATAACCCCCACAAAGTTGACAAGATCGCCTTTTTGTCGTTGCACGAGCTAAGGATATTTCAAGCCCACCTTTAATTCTCCCATCAAGACCCTGTTTCTCGGTACTTTTCTTTGGATCTTTGGTTTGTGATACATGTGGATCTTTTATATTCAAAGGAACAATGACAGAGCAGTCTTCTACTTCAACAATGTTAGCTGATTCACCACTCTTGTGATGCATATCCATTTCATCATCTTCCTTATCTTCAAGCAATTCATTTTCCATTCCAAAAGCTTTCTTAAGGGTGTGGTCTAAGTCTGAGATTATCATTTTATATATATCTTCAGATTTTTAGCAAGGTAAGACAATTGATTTACACGTTGACAAACATGGATGCTTCGTAAGGCTCTTGACATATGATGCTCATCCTCAAAGCTTGATCTATATTCTACAGTTTTGAGTTCTTTATTTGCTTCTTTTGTCCAACGTTGTAGGATGTGGTGGCTAGGAATCTGAAAAATATTTTTAACCTGGAAGATTAATAACATGTGCCTACAAACAATTCCCATAAACTCAATCTTGAGAATACATTTGTGATAGCTGCACCCATGGCTAAATCTTGATCCGTAATAATAGATTTTGGTTCCTTCCCCCACATTACTTGAAGCCAAGTTTCAAATAGCCACACAAAAGTTTGTTCTGTCTCATCTTGCAACAATGCACAACCAAATAAAATTGATTGACAATGATGGTTTAACCCCGTAAAAGGAGCAAATGGCATATCATACTTGTTTGTTTTGTAAGTTGTGTCAAATGTCACTACATCCCCAAAGTATTGATAAGCCATTCTTGATCGCGCATCCACCCAAAAAATATTAACCATATGGCCAACATCATCACATTGAATTGCATAAAAGAAATCGGAGTTTTGAGCTTGTTGTTTTTGGCAATAATTAAGGACAGTTAAGGCATCTCTAGTATCCAGATTTTTCTCCTAACATCTCTTAAGTGATTCCAACAATCTCTACTTGTAAATGTTTGGTCACCTACATTGAACATCATGGCAACTTTTCCTGTTGGAAGACCTTCTTCACCAAAATTTTCAACTAGACTCTTAGCAGCAGTAGACATTTTTTTGTGGCAACGGAGGTATGACACACTTTTTGGACTAATAATACCATGACTGTGGCTATTGTTAAATCCCTTCACAACCCATCTCTACCAAGGTTTTTAAACCCGGACCGGACCATACGGTCCGACCAGGAAACCCTCAAACCGTTCAGATTTACGGTTTGTTTAGGGTAAAGAACCGTTCCACACAAAAAAAGCATGGAACCGTGTGAACCGCGGTCTGATCGCCCGGTTTTGTGAACTGTGAC
This sequence comes from Lithocarpus polystachyus, assembly GCA_033629205.1. Taxonomy (NCBI): domain Eukaryota; kingdom Viridiplantae; phylum Streptophyta; class Magnoliopsida; order Fagales; family Fagaceae; genus Lithocarpus; species Lithocarpus polystachyus. The sequence continues at coordinate 42,762,671 of CM066163.1, forward strand.
TGGTTCAGCCAGTTCACACAATTCCTGTGTTTCAAGCCTAAAGGCACCTTTGGACTCTCTTCTCTATTTTTTTTCCTATACAGCGTCGTTTGGGCTTATGGGCATACGCGTTCCACAAATAGAAACCCAGAAACCCTCAAATCTCAATAACTCTCTCAAATCTCAATCACTGCTCACTCTCATCTCTCATCTCTACCTCTCTTCCTCGTCGACATCGGCCACCACTCTTTGCTCACTCAGTCACTCTTTGCCTCATTGCCATCGGCCACCACGAGCTACCCAGATCGCATCTCACTCTCTCATTCACTCTCTGCCTCTCTCTCACTCTGCCTCGTCGCCGTCAGCCACCAAGCTGCCCAAATCGCAGCTCACTCTCTCATTCACTCTCTGCCTCTCTCTCACTTTGCCTCGTTGCCATCGGCCACCACGAGCTGCCCAGATCGCAGCTCACTTTCTCAATCACTCTCTGCCTCTCTCTCACTTTGCCTCGTCGCTGTTGCTCCAAGTCCCACTCTCTGCCATTCTTCAACTTCAACTCATTTCGACTCTGCTCTTGCAAGGTACTTTATCCTTTTTAATTCTTTCTTTCTTTTATGTCAATTTATAATTTTTTGGCCAATTTATTGTGTAAAATAATCTGTGATCAATTATGTTATGTGATAATTGCATGTGAGACAGTGAGAGTATATATATATGTTTGTGTTTGTGAATATATATATATAGCTATATGTGGACTGTCAACTGTGTATTTGGATATTTGGGGTGATGGGTTTGTTGTAAAAATTGGTGAATTTCAGAAATTGTATGAAGTTGTGAATTTGTGATTCTTTGACTCTATGACTCTGTGTATATTAGTTTGTTAATTTGACTTTGTGTATGAAGTTGTGATTCTTTGACTCTATGAATCTGTGTATATTAGTTTGAAGTTGTGATTCTTATTTGTCTTGAAAGTTATAATATAAAAAATAGTTGAAAGATAGATCTCTAAATGAATTAGACTATTTTAGTTAATTTTTCTATTTTTTTATTAATTTAATGTTTTTATATATATTTAAAATAATTATTAAATTAATTATGACGTCATCATGGTGCGACCCCGCTTCGACCTTAAAAACCTTGAACCTCTCTCTTTTACGGTTCAACGAACGGTCCGAGTCTGAAAACCTTGATCTTTGCAACTTCTTATTCTTCATGACCCTAAGCATTGCTTCACATCCAGTTTTAAGACTTGAGCAACTTCTACGGGCCTTGTTTTCATCATCTCTGCTTAAACCACTGTCTAATGCATTTTTTGTTTTGTGTTGCCCTTTACTACAACATACATAAATACGACTTGTTACATTATCACTTCTGAGTGCTTTTTTACTCATACGGATACGGATTCCAAAACCTTCTTTTTTGGCAAATTCTTTGTAAAAATTTTCAACATCATCAAGAAAGTCAAATTGCATTCTGACATATGGCTTGGATTTCAACTCACAATCACCAAAATCTTCAAGTGGTAACTCTTGCTCTGATGGTCCTAAATTGTTTGGGGTATCATATAACTCTTCATGTTCCATTTGCGATTTAGTAACTATAAGAACCAATACAAATAATGAACACAAATAAAAAAATATACAAACATTTTACCAATATTAGGCTCCAAATTGAAACCATAAAGGAAAAAAAAAAAGCGTAACTCAATTCTCTAATAAATAAGACTTCAAACATAATGTCCAATTCACCAATACCCAAGAACATCTGATCAATGGTATCTAAATTATTTGGATGAATAGAAAATATTAGGGAAAAAGGAGGGGTGAGGGGATTAAGCTAGTTCAAAAAGTAGGACTTACTAACTTAGCACGGCTAGTAGCATAAAAGACTAGAAGGACTTACCTACAGTACCATGCCACTAATTACAACTAGCCTTAGGGTGTTAAAATCATTCTCTCAAAATTCTCATAGTAAATGTGTTTCAAAATTAATCATTCTAGGAGTATTCCAGTACTATCTTTGCAAAATATATACTTTAAAATCATGATACCTTCCAATTACTACAAAATAATATAAACATCAAATTCCATGTAAAACATCATAAGTACTTCAATAGTAATTTCTCAAATGGCATTCATCTCAATATACCAATGTCACAAAGTATTCATCATCACCTACTATGCTAATTTCTCAAAGTATCGTGGGTAAAAATAGCAATAAATTCCTCATACCAATTCATAGGCAAATTGAACAACAATTCTAGAAACATGTGCACAAATAACTCAGTGTCCATACATATAAGTTCTAGCTTGTCCCATTAGAATTACTTCTATAAATGAATGTGTGATCTGATTTTCTATAACTCAGTTGCTAGCTTCTTTTTTAAAATTTAAAAGGTTAATTTTTTAAATGTGTGATCTGATTTTCTTCTATAAATGAATGTAAAAAAATTCCATCCTAAAAATCCACAAACAGTTGACTGAAGTAGTGCTTGCTCACAGAAATAAAAAGTATACCTTTACTGCACAATACTCACAGAAATAGTGCTTGGACTTGGTTACAACAGCATCGACAAAAGGTTGCCTGCAAATGAAACAAAGCACTCACAAACCGGAAAAGAAATAGAAACAAAGCACTCATAATAGAAAAGAAAGGAAAAAAAAAAAAAAAAAAAAACAGAGCACTCACAACAGTTCAGCTTCACATAAGAACGCATTTAAGACCATTCAATTCGACTTCACATAGAGCACATAGAGTCAGAACTTCTAAACGCATTCACATAGAGCACATAGTGTCAAACCAGAATAGAAAAAGAAAAAAAAAACAAAGCACTCACAACAGAAAAGAAAGGAAAAATAGAAACAAAGTACTCACAAATAGAAACAGTTTGGCTTGGTTTTTTTTTTTTTTTTTTTTCCTGCTGGCAACCTGTGGAGGTGGAAAATGGTGGAGGAGCAATGGAGGAGGAGATAGAGAGAGAGAAACGCCAGTTTAGAAAATAGAGAGAGAGACTAACGTAGAGAGAGAGTAACGGAGAAAGAGACTAACGTAGAGAGCGAGAGAGTCAGACGAGTATTTTTTTTTTTTTTGGGGTTTAGAGATAAGTTTAGCATGTAATAAATGAGAGCAATTAATGAGATTTTATTAAAAATATTTGTAATAATGAGGGTTTATTTTTAACCATTGGATCTACTTAAATCCAACAGTTTAAAAAATGTGTAACTCTACCAGGTGTAACTTGAACCCATCTCATATATATATATATATATATATATATAGAAATATACATTGCACTTACATTACAAGTAGAGAGTAAACATATAAAGATCCTTTAAAAGAAAAAAACAAGCTCAAACCAAGTTGGTGAACTTGAAGGAAAAAAAAAAGGAGGAAAAAGGCAAGTCACTAAACAAAAAATACTATTTATAATACTATTCATGAGTTTATTCGCTCTTTTTATATATAGAAAAAAAGAGCACAAATCGATGACTGGGAAAAAAAAAAAGCGATGAATAGTACATATTGAACAAACCAAAAATACTGTAGCTTTTGCACATCCACCCAATAAGTGTCACAACATTTTCACAAAACATTTATTTTCAGTTGCAATTGGTCAAAGTTTCATATTTTATTATTTTATTTTGATTTATAAGAAATTGACACCTCAATAATTGTAAAAATATTGTAAAATTTGTTGTGTTAGTATAACAATATATATGTGGGTTTTTATAAATATTTAAAAGAAAAAAAAAGTACAAATGGAAGATTGAAGAAAAAAAAAAAAAACGTTGTAGCTACTGTAGCTACAGAGCCACTTGAACAAATCAAAGTGGAACTGTTGCAACTGTTCAAAACTTTGGGGGAAAAAAAATGGCTTACTACACCAAAAGGGGCATTGTAGAGGCCTTGCCTCTTTTTATATAGTTAGTTGAAAAAAGAGCACAAATCGATAATTGAAAAAAAAAAAAAAAAAAAAAAAAAAGGTACATATTGAACAAACCAAAAGTACTGTAGCTTTTACACATTCACCTAACAAGTGTCACAATATTTTCACAAAACATTTATTTTCAGTTGTAATTGGTCACAGTTTCATATTTTATTATTTTATTTTGACTTATAAGAAATTGACACCTCAATAATTGTAAAAATATTGTAAAATTTGTTGTGTCAGTATAACAATATATAAGAGAGAAAAAAGTACAAACAGAAGACTAAAAAAAAAAAAGAACAAAGTGGCTCACCAAAATGGAACTGTAGATGAACAGTGCAAAAACACGATAGAAAAAAAAGAGCACAAATCGATGACTGGAAAAAAAAATGAACAGTACTGTAGCTTTTACACATTTATCCAATAAGTGTCATAATATTTTCACAAAACATTTATTTTCAATTGTAGTTGGTCACAGTTTCATGTTTTATTATTTTATTTTGACTTATAAGAAATTAACACCTCAATAATTGTGAAAATATTGTGAAATTTGTTGTGTCAGTATAACAATATATATGCGGGTTCTTATAAATATTTAAAAGAAAAAAAAATACAAACGGAAGACTAAAGAAAAAAAAAAAAAAAAAAAAAGGGCTGTAGCTACTCTAGCTACAGTGCCACTTGAACATACCAAAAGTACTGTAGCTTTTACATATTCACCTAAAAAGTGTCACAACATTTTTACAAAACATTTATTTTCAGTTATGGTTGATCACAGTTTCATATTTTATTATTATTTTATTTTGACTTATAAGAAAATGACACCTCAATAATTGTGAAAATATTGTGAAATTTGTTGTGTCAGTATAACAATATATATAAAAGAAAAAAAGTACAAACGGAAGACTGAAAAAAAAAAAAAAAAACTGTAGCTACTGTTCATAACTTAAAAAAAAAAAAAAAAAAAAAAAAAAGGACAAAGTGCCTCACCAAAATGGCATTGTAGATAAACAATGAAAAACGTTGTATGAACAGTGTGAAAACACTGTAGGGGCATTGGCGCTTTTAGATATAAGGAAAAAAAAAAAGGGGGAGGGGAGGGGGGGTGGGCGAGCTCAAGCAAAATGGTGAGTTTTGCCTCGCCCTATTGAATAAACCAAAAATTACTGTAGATTAAGGCTATTGACACTTTTTATATAGTTAGTAGATTTAATATGAAAAGATATAGGACATACTAGGTTGACCCAAACCATCAGAAGCCAAGAAAATATGCATTTAGATCTTGATTATAAACTATCTTATTGTTTCTCTTCTTCTCTTTTCCTAATATTTGCGAATCTCACCTAAAATCTCTACTTATTTTATTTAACTTATACATTTTATTTATGATATTTTTAGCAAAAAGTTAAATAAATTATCCTTAATATTAATATTTTTTTTTTCATCCAACTCGTACCTAGTCAAATGCTAACCCACCTGCCCCACGCATTTGCATCTAGCTCCTAGGTCCAATTTCAAGTCTATCCACATTTTGTAGCCAAGATATCAACCACTAATTTGTTGTTCATGTGTCCCACAAATTCTTAGTTTTAAAAGAAAATTTATTAATTTTTTGATAAGTAACTAAGCAATAGAATTCATTTCCAAAAATCTTTATAAAAAAATTATAACGAAATAGACATACATAATTTTATAAAAGTACTTTAACAATATGATATATATGTTTTCTCTTTCCTTAACCAAGCTTTGCAATTCCAATATTTTTGTCAGTCAGTTATCCAACTACAAAGGAAAGCCAAATTGGCTCCAAAGATTAAGAAAAATTATCTCAACCAGGTATTTCATTAAATTAATTTCTCCCAACATGTGAGAGTGTGGGTCTCATGGTTTTACATGCTCTGAAGAGAGTGAATTAAGGAACCACCTTATAAAACTACACGAGAAATTATTAAGTCTTTTGAGTGGAATCCTCCTCCCTCTCCCTGAATGGGTGGGTCTTATCTGTGGGTCCCACATAGGGGTCCATCACTGCGAGAGGGGAATGGCCACCAAGACACCTCACGTTGGAGAGGGATGTTGTTGGATTCCTTTTGTTAGTGTACATACCATCATATGTGATGGGGAAAAAGGCAAAACCCATTTCATTTGCTTTCAGCCTGTCTCCAATTAAGACCAAATCCCATATTTGTGGCTTTGTATAGGATTATAATGCGACAGAGCTAGGAAGTAAGCTTAACTTGGAGACACATCTAGTTTCACGGAGAGTGGATGAAGCATGTAATGTAACTATCATCAATATATAGATTGAAGTCACTGTCCATTCGAGTGTCACACCAGACCAGAACAAGGAGGAGGAGAAAGGAAGCACATGGTTAGCCCTGATGAGGGAAGGTTTGAATTTGATTGAATACAAATACAACAAGGACCTGCACTGCACTGCACTGCACAGGTACGTACGTCCTGTAATTTACGGTACTGGTGATTAGTGAATGCTCGTCTTGTCCATAACCATAACCATAACCATTGGCATGTTATATGATATCTAAGATACGTTTTCCCTCTTTCCCTCCTTCTTGTCACTTTTCACTGCTCAATCCCTTTTTCCATTTATATTAAACAAAATCATTTCTTGTAAAAAGATTTTTTTTTTCTTTCTTTTTTTAGCCCCTATAAAATCGGTTTTTGGTTTTTGTCTATTCCAATCGTGCATTTGGATTATTATAATTTCCATATTAAAAACCATATCAACTAATAGTATATAATTAGACAGTTTTTTTTTTTTTTTTTTTTCTCAAACCGAATTGTCTCCATTCTATTTGGGATTTAGAGGACTATCAACACATTAACTTTTATGAATTGTCACTCCAGAAAGTATTAGCATTCTAAGACATTTCTGACTTGCTCAGCTCAAAGCCCATGCTCCAGACCTGAGAAACATATACAGGCAATTACTTCATTGTACACCCTGGCCTAGCTTAGGCCTCCTTTTTACTTTTTTTTTTTTTTTAATAACAAAAATCACTTAAATTACACCATATTAGGAAAAATGCTGAAATAATTGAATGCGTCTTATCATGTTTAGCAAAAATATTTAAAAGAGCAAAAAAAATGAATGCAGCAAATATGTTCTCATTACCAAGAGTAAAAACTTGTTTATCCCCCCACCCCACCCCCCACACCTAAAAAAAAAAAAACCCTATAAATCAAAGGCCTTAATTAAGCAGTTAACCACGTCCTAGCTTGTGCTTGCTCAAGCCCAATTCATGGCCAGCTTCTGAGGAGGTAGCTATATTTAAGTCCAATAAAGTTCTCCCAGTTTCTTGTCATATGAACTAGGAAGGCATTTCATTGTTTTCGAGTTTGGTAATCATATGAGAAAAAAAGTAAAAACAAAAGGTCTGTTGTTCAATTTTGTCTTGGCAATACAATATAATCATTAGGATATCTAAACCTCTTCGAATACAATATAATCGTGAGGATATCTAAACTTTTTCGAGTATTTACTTATTTTGTCAGAAATGTGGCATTATGAACCACTAAGTCGACTCCTTGAGGTTAATACAATTGTTACTTTGTTAGAGCACTAACAATAATAAAGCTAAATATCTATATTACTATTTTGGCTACATACTGTAGCTTGAAGCTAAATAGATTTTTTTTTTTCATTAGGATTAAAATAATATTTCTACTCTTTCTTTATTTAATTATTTTTCTATTTCTTTTCTTTCTTCCATTTATGTTTATCATACAAAGACAAAGCTCTTAGCTCTCAGCATTCTCTTTCTTTTCTTTCTTCTCTTCTCAAGCTCTTAGCTCTCACAAACGGCACTCAAACTCTGGACATGGCAAAACGGGTCAAAAGTTTCTGACCCGACTCGACCCAACCCAACTTGAAAAATACTTGACCCGAACCCGATTTTTTTTTACCTGAAACAAAAACAAGTTGACTCGTGACTTGACCCGACCCATGTTTTTTGCGGGTCAACCCAACCCGACCCGAACTCGAACCATTTTTTAAAACTTTTTTTTTTGGTAAAAATAAAAATAAAATTAAGACAATATTGGTTTAATTGTTTGTTGTGACCTTTAAGGAAACAATTAAGACATTTACATAACTGTATGCAAATTAATTGAAAGATGAATGATTGATCATTTTGTAATGAGTAAAATTTTTTAGATATCAAATAGCTAAGTACATGCCAAGATAATCTGGTTACAGTACAATTAAAAACATAGATTAAATTGTAGACATGTGTGAAAAACATTCACAAGTGTGAAAATAGTGAAGCCAAAGTATCAAATTAATATAAATTATGAATACTTAGACCTATTTTTTAACAATTTATGTCTAAAATAAACGACTTTTCAAAATAAATTATTATATTTCCTTGAGTGTGTGTTGCTTAGCAATAATATAATATTCATAAAAGAGAACATGTATAAATAAGTAAACAATCAAACTTTAATATATATCTCAAATTGAAATAGAGTGTCAACCACAATTGACAATAGATTATAAAATTAATTTTCAAAATTGTAAATTTCTTATATGTTTTTATTCTTTGTCAAATGAATTATCCAATAAGTCATTTGTAATTTTGTTTTATATTTTGGGATGTTGATATTGTGTAGAAATAAAACTTGTGTATTTGTTTTACATATCTTTGTGTTATTTTGTTTTAGATAGCAATATTAGGATTTGTATAATTTTAAAATTATTGAATAAGTATTAATAAGTGTAATTCATTCTTTATATAAGTGGTGAGTTAAAAGTAATGCATTTTATATCAAGTAATTTATTGCATGACTTTCTAAATGACAAATACATGTTGTTTTCTTAAAAAAAAAATCATGTGAAAAATATAGGTTGACTCGACTTGCAACCCGATTGACCCGAACTCATTTTTAACCCGCTTAAAATTACCCGTTTTGACCTGAAACCCGTTTGACCTGCAACCCGATTAACCCAACCCGACCCCACCCGACCGGCCCGTTTTGCCAAGTCTCATCCTCCACAAAGGCTTTAGCTTCACCGATTCCCATCATCCTCTTCGACAAACTCTCACCGATTCATCAACCTCCTCACCACCGCCACTGAAGCTCACGCACCATTGCTGAAGCTCCCGCATCATTGCCGACCCATGCACCATCGTCGACCCAATTCATCATCCTCCTCACCCATTTCAAAGCCCAACTCATCTCTGCCGAAGCCGCCGCTGCCTTCCTCAGCCCATTGCTTTGGTTTTCCACCGATCTCAGGTATCACTCTATTCTTTCTCTCTTATTTTTTTTTTTTCTTTTTTTTTATAATGATTTTTGTGATATGATTTGTGGTTAAGACTTACGAGTTAAGATATGTGGTTTGTGGTATCTGAGATTTTGAGTAGTGATTTGGGTATTTTTAAATTCGTGATTAAAATGGTGTGGTTTGTTTGTTCACTCTATTCTGGTATCACTCTGTTTCGTGATGGGATCCTTGTGATTTGGTTGTGTTCTCTTCGTTTATGCAGTTTGTGAGGCTTTAAGTCACTTAATTGCATGTGAATCAAATGTGTATGTTGGGGGAAATTCGGTGTTTGAATTTTTTGGCTGGGGTTTTATCAAAATGTTTAGTTGGTTTAAACATTTTGGTTGGCCGCTGAGAAAATGGTGGTAAAGGGGAAATTTAGGCACTCAATTTAAAGTTTTATGGTTATATACTCAATTTTAAGGAATGTCTTTTGATTGCGAGGGGTCAGGATTAATGCAAGCAAGTGTCTGACTTAAAGTAATGTTTTAAAGTAAACAAATCTCAACGAAACTCTTCCCCTAACATTATCATATGTTGCTGTAATTAAGTTAGCCCCTCTTTGGACCAAACTTTCTCTTATTCAATATCATGAAATTCCATAGTTCTTGCATATAAATAGGAAAACTGAGAGTGTGAGGGCTTTACAACTATCATGAGTTTTGAGTTGTTTTAAAATTTTCATTTATCTGTTGATTTGATGGTGGCTAATTTCAAATTTCACATTTCGTATTTCTGTGCTCGTGATACATGGAAAGTGATTTCTTGCCAACCAAAAGAATCATAATCATGATCTACTGTGTAGTACACACACTTTGGTGTGTTGTATTGGATTTGAGATTCGATTTGAAAATTTCCAAGCCAAATATGCATCCCCCAATGACTTAGCAGACCTCTAATTGATTTTCAAATTGTAGCTGTGGGGCTGACTTATTCTCCACCTACAGATATGGAATTTAAAGAATTTTATTTTATTTCTTCCCTTTCTTAGAATTTAGTGCATCAAATATGGCCTATACATTATGGTTGATGAATTCAAATTTGATGTCTTAGTCATCACTTTTAGCATAGTTTAAGAAAATTTCTTGGAAGCAAATTAAAATCTTTTTGCGATTTTATTTGATTTGCAGGAATCTAAATCTCTTAAAGATATACCAGTAGTGATCATGTCTTCAGAGAACATCCCATCAAGGATCAACAGGTAAAGGGACTAACATACATTTTTGTTTTAATTTAGTTACTAAAAAATGCATTTAGTTTTAAATTTTAAAAAAATGAGAATAGTTCGATTTAGTTTTTAATCTAACATGGTCTAATTGGTTTGATCAGATGCTTGGAAGAAGGAGCAGAAGAGTTCTTTTTGAAACCAGTTCAATTATCTGATGTGAATAAGCTCAAACCCCATTTGTTGAAGGGAAGAGACAAGGAATCAGAACCCAGCATCAACAAGAGAAAGGGCATGGAAGAATGCCACTCACATGACAAAACAAGAACAAAATATGATGGCTTGGAAGTGGTCTAAACTCTAACCAGCAATTTGATGATATATGGAGCTTTAGATAATAGGAAATTTGTTGGAAAATTCCCCTATCTTTTACTCATTTTCATAATTTATTTTAAGCTTTTGAAACTCATAGGCTTAATAGAAATATTGATTCATTAGAGAGAAGAAAGACTACATTTTCCATCTTTAGGATCCATCCCCCCATGTTGTGCTTAGAGCATTACCATCAGGTGTGCCAATTATTTGGCATTTGGCACACCAAACACCAAAAACGGAGCATCATGAAGTGTGATAAATGCCAAAAAATTTTGATACATGCTACAGTACGCTCTCATCTTTGGCATGGTACAGATGAATATGACATATGTGTTTATATTTTTTTTTTATTCCTTTTCTCTCTCATCTCTCCGTCAGTCTCTTCCTCTCTTTTTTTCTCAATTCAAAATCCTCTCCTCTCTCTCAACCCCTCATCTTTTCTTCTCTCACCCTCACTGCTCTTACACACCGACGTCAACGTTGACGATCACTTCCACGCCGATCTCTCTCTAGCAATAGTTTTTCTCTTTCTTTTTTTCTTCTTTTTTTTGGTTATGGTTTGAAGGGTGGGTTGGGCAATGGGTGGGTTTAGACGGTGATGTGTGGGTTCAGATTGTGTTGGCTGGGTTCGGTTCCGACAGAGGTGGGTGGGTTTGGATGGGCGGATTGGTGGTGGGTGGGTTAGGCTGTAGGTGGATTCGGGTGGGTTAGGCTATGGGTTTCGATGGATGGGTCAGCGGTGGGTGGGTATGGGTCCGAGGTCTTAGTCATTGAAGCTTTTGTGGTTGAGAGTAATGCTGGTGTCGATGATGGTGATAACAAGGTCAGAGCCAAAGTCGGACTCTTTGAGGAGGTCGGAGTTGCCGGTGGTTTTAAGGCCGAGGAATTGAGGGGAGCAAGTGGTGTGGAGGTAGCGAAGAGTGTCGGGGAAGAGAGAAAGGATGTGGGGGTGGGAGCTGAGGGAGGTGGCTTAGGATGGAGAGAGTGTGGCGATGAAGCCGTGGAAGATGGTGGAGTAGGTGTGGAGAATGGTGGGGGTTTGGGTGGTGGTGGTGTTGGTGTTGGTGTTGGTGTTGGTGGTGGAGAGGAGAGAAGTGTACCAGTGAATGTGAGTGGGGAAGATGGTGGGTTTAGAGTCTGGGTTGACTTAGATTATGAAGGTTTTAGGTTTGGAAGTGGGTGTGGGTGAGGGTGTGGAGGTGGTGAGGTTCGCAATCTCTCTGTTTTATTTTTTTTTTCCTTTTTTTTTTTTTTTTTTTGTTCTCGTCTCTAACTCATGGCCATGGCCGAAAACTCAATTTTGTCGGGGTTTGTGGTTGAGGTGGTGGTGGTGGTGGTGGTGGGGCTTCCAATTTGGTTTTGGTGGGCTATGGGTTTGTTTTGGGTTGTGGAAGATGTGGTGGTTGTGTGATGGTGGCTATTGGTTGTTGGCAACTGTGCGGTGGCTGTTGATTGTCTTTGATGAGTTGTAAATATTATTTTTACATGTGATAAATATTGTATTATAAAATGATGTAGTAAAATAATAACGTAAGTGTTTTTATATGTTAAAATGGCATAATTTTGCAACGACTGGTGGTAATGCTCTTAGGGGTCTATTGTAAATTAACACAAATTGTTCAATTTTGTTGACTAATTTTACAGACTATTAAACTCTTTTTTATATCTTTGATGCATTTTGTTACCAGTCAAATATGTACAAACAGTAAGGATAAGGAAACTCCATCTGGTTAAAAGGCCAAAACTTTAAAAATGAATTCTGAAAGTTGGCCCAATTTCTTAATCAGGAAAATATGTGTTCAAATCAAGAGAGAATGAAAGAAGAAATGACGGATGGATATAAAGTTATGAACTTGTTGCAGCTTAAAAATAATAATGTTGTTGTTGTACTAGACGATAATAGGCTATCATGACAATTGAGAAATTTTTTTAGTTAAAAGATAATTTTGTATATATATATATATATATATATATAATTTGGGGTTAAAACAAAATATTATTGTTACACTAGATGATTATTTACTATCATGATGATTGAGAAATTGTTTTAGTAAAAAAAAATGTATAAGTATAATTTGGGGTTAAAAAAATCACTTATTAACACTAGACGATTATTTGCTATCATGTGGCGGCAACGGTGGTGGCAGTAGTGGTGGGGGCGGTAGCATGGAAGAGTCAGCGGCAATAGTGGCAGCGGTAGCGGTGGTTGTGATTGTTATTTATTGTAGTGGATATATTATTTTATTGTGATTTTTATATTATTATATTGTGTTGAAAGCTAAAATAGATCCACTGCTACTGGATGTTTTGTAAAGTGAGTAGGTAAAATAAATAAAGTAACTTTTTGTAATGCCAAATAACTAAAAAAAATAGCACCACTATTGTGAATGCTCAACTACTTATATCTCATAAATGCTTCTTCTTGTATATATCAGGTGTGACATGTAATATTTTCTTTCATTATTAAAATAGTTTACTTTAAATAAAATTCTATTACCAAAATATCAAGTGGTTCATTAATTGTTAGGATAATTTATTCAAACTTAAAAAAAGCTAAGTTTCAAGATCATCAAAATTTTGGTTGGAGTACAATTTTGTTACTAAAATTTTCAAAAGTCTTAAATTAAAGTTTAATATTTATTCTATTTATTTTTTATTATCTATCATAATTATGCATTTCCCCTAAAAAAATCATAATTATGCATTTTAAAGTTTTTTTTTTTTTTTTTTTGAGAAACATGCATTTTAAAGTCAAACTTATAAAGTATATGTGGGAACGATGGGCTGATGGTAAAGATGGGCCGAAACAAGCATTGGGCCGACAAAGATGATGGGCTCAGAAGTTCCTACTTACCCGTATAGCGCACCTACTGGCCCAAGCCGAGGACTGGGGAACGCCCGAAGATAGTTCACCTCGGAATATCATTGCCGAGGTGATACTCGAAGCTCTGCCAACCAGAAGAACTTCCTGGGGAACCTCACTGGGTGAGAACGGTTCTGTGGAGACGTACACTAGAAGAAAGCCCTCAAAATATCAAGGAAGGCTGCCAACACCGCATTGAATGCCCTACAGCTAATCCCCTGGCCGCATTGATGTGGAGGGGACATCTGAACAGTGGTAGATTGTCCTACCGTTTCTACGAAGCAAGTTCTGGAAAAAATTAGAGGGACAGGTGTCCAAAGAAAAAGGAGAAAATCCACACGTGGATGGCCAAGAAAGGAGGAAAGGAAGTATAAAAGGGGCGGGAAGAAAGAAAAAAGGGGATCTTTGGGAGAAAAACGGAGAAAAGAAACAAAGAATAAAGAGAGTCATCCTCGGACGTAGAACAAAAATTACATTTGAAGTCAAGAACCAGAACTTGATCATGGTGGATGATCTAGTCCCAACCAGTTGTTAGTCTAAAGCATTCCTAGCCCAGTCCTTCTCAACCTACCCTCTACAAATTCATTGTTTAGGGCCCCTTTTGGGTAACTCCAACCACCTTTGGGCCGTCACCACGAAATTGTGGCCCTACAGTATATGCTCTAGTTATGCCAAATGACCTAATATATGTATGCATTACATATAAAATTCATGCAATTAACTCACGTGACTCATTAATTATTAAAATTGTTAATTTACTCAAGTGGTTCATTAATTTTTGAAAGAAATTTAATAATATTAATAAAATATTTTCTTTCATTTACCTATAATATATATATATATATATATATTACAACAATGAGTTTAATATAGGTGAAACTCTATTAAATTTTAATAATTTTAATAAGATTTCTAAAATATTTTTTTCTTTTACATAAAAGTTTTAAATAATCCATTCTACTAGAATAAATAAATAAACAATGTTTGACTTTTTGTATGTACCCCATTAGTTTTTGAAACCTCACAATTTTGTTCGAAACAAAATTATAATAAATGTTAATTGTTATGATTATCATATTCTGGACAGAATAGTTAACAAATAGAAGAAAAAAAAAATCATATTTTGTTAAAATCTTTTATGCATTGATTTCCTATAAAATCTCTCTCTCTCTCTCTCTCTCTCTCTCTCTCTCTCTCTCTCTCTATATATATATATATATATATATATAAGCGGTGTCCCATCCTTTTGGCTAGATTATTGTAATTTCAATCCATAAAACACCTCAGAAATTCATTTGACAAATAGTGTGGTAAATTGATCTTGGAACTTTTGAGTTTACATCATATCCCAAACCAAGGACTGTACCACTTGGGTGCCCCTATGGGGTATAAAACATCCATATTTACACACTCTATTAGATTATACCATATTATATTTAAAAAATGGTTGAATATATAATTTGATTTGCAAATATAATTATAATAAATACATATTAATAAGTATCTTGATTATCAAAGTATATCTTTTTTAAAATATAAAACAAATTGTATATTTAAACTTTTTCGTGCAAATTACAAGTTATAAACTAATTACTTAGGAAAAACTTTACCTCTAAATTGGTTTGGAGGAAAAATCCTCTAAGCTACTGAGTGGTAATTAATCTATTTAATACTATACATGTTGATGGTTTTATGAATTACTGTCAAATATCAATTTAGAGGAAAACTCTATCCAATTAAATTAAGAGTGCATATTTTATTAGGATGGGTGTAAAACCACTTTTTACACCCTCTAGTCACATTATGTCACGTCAACTTATTGCAAATTAAAGAATAAATCTTGACACACACAATTATGTTTCACTTTCTCTCATTCGATTCACATCTAAGATACCAAAATCTCATCTTCCTTCTGAAGAAGAACCACCCAAAAGCCTGAGGAACTGCCCTAATCATCAGAGATGCCACCCCAAGTAGCTAGAGATGCCCCACAAGCAGCCACCTCACTCATCCTTCTTCCTGAAAAACCACTGAACATGCAAGCCACTTGATGCCACCTTAACCCGCTAAAGATGTCGCCAACGACCTCACAAAAAAAAAATCTTGATTTTTTGTATATCTCAATTTGCATTATGAAATTTTGATGGGTTTAGGTGTTAATCTTTGAAATATTATGGGTTTTGCTGATTTGGTGAAATATTGATTTAACATCTGTCTATGATAGATTTGTTTTTGAAACCCAGTTTAAAACGAGGTCCAATAGCGTGTGTATCAGGATAGAGGTCTGATGGTAAGAGGAGGAGGATGAAGTTTGCTAATATGATTGATTTGATACTCGTGTTTGCGAATTTGGGATCTTAGAGCATCCACATCAGTAGATATAAGCATTTGCAAAATACAAAAAGAAACAAATTTTACACATTTGCCCCAAAAATTTTCTACATCAATCCTTCTAAAACTGTGTATATTTACACATTTGCTACAATAACTGTGCACATATGCACGATTACTGTAGCTTGTGTATATCATTTTTTTATTAATTTCACATTTTGCACCTTTTTTTCTTTCTCTTCTTTGAGCAAAACAGACTAACTTCTCTCCTCATTGTCTTTTTCCTCAGACACACTCACACACAAACACAAACACACAGACAAATCAACACAGAAATACATAAACACACCCACACACAAACACACCCACGCAGACAAACCAACAGAGAGACAGATTAGTGCTGGTGTTGGTCGCTTGTGGATCAGTGGATCGGTGATGGTGGCGCTAGATCAGAGTTCATAGGTCGACGGAAATGAGTCTAGATGCTTGTGAATCGATGTTAGTGGCGAAGATCGATGCTTGTGGGTTGACAGGAATGGGTTTTGATGCTTGTGGATCGGTGTTGGCGGTGGAGATTGGTGCTTGTGGGTCGACGGAGTTCGTGCTTGTGGGTTTTGATTCTTGTGGTTCTTGTGGTGGAGATTGGTGCTTGCGGTGGATAAATGATTTGACCATGAGAAGAAAAGGAAGAAAAAGATGCTTGTGGAGGGAGGTGATTTGACTGTGAGGAAAGGAAGAAGGAGGAGTTTACCATGAAAGAAAGAAGAAAGAAGTAGAAGGAGGACAAAGATTGGTTTGAGTCTCTGAGAGATGAGATAAGAACAAAGAAAAAAGGATAAATACAAAAGAAAAGATAAAAAGATAGGGAAAAAATAAAAAATAAAAAATAAAAAAATTATTATTTAAATAAAGGGGATTGTAAAATAAACAAACTGATGTGAGTACTTTAGAAAAGTGGTAGTATAAAAAAGAAAAAGAAAAAAAGGATTTTAGTGTAAAATAGACATAAAAATTTGGCCGGACTGATACAATTGCTCTTACTGGGTTGTTATTGTGTGTGTTAAGGTATATTAAGTGTCTGTTTGGTATTGAGTAGTGAAACATGAGTTTTACACCTTATTTTTACCAAATTTGAACTCTTAGCTTTTATATACATCTTTTTAAAACTTCAATTTTTCTTACTTTTTTAAAGTACAAGTATACTTTAGCACTCCTTCTCAAAAGAAAAGTAAACTTTAGTAAAATTTCAACCAAAATTTTTTAGCAAAAAACTAAATAAGTTGTTCCCAGATAAACACTAAATTTTTGGTAAAATATTAATGTGACTTTTCTTATTAGACTCTTAAATGAACCAGAATACTTCTAATATATAATTACTACAAAAGTCAAAACTAAAAAAGTAATACTAAAGTTTGATGCTTGCAAAAGTCAAAACTTAAAAAAAGTAAAACTAAATTTTATCGATGGCATAAAATTTCAAATCCAAATCCAAAACCAAAATCTCTACTCACATCAATTAATGTAAACTTGTATAAATTTGAATTATCAATCAATATATATATATATATATATATATATAAATAGAGACTTCATGTGAGAGAGCATGAGGTCCTGCCAAGTAGCGCCCTTCTTTGATAACTTAGCCATCTTTTTTTTTTTTAATAGTTACACCTTATCGTTTAACACTTCTCTCTCTCTCTCTCTCTCTCTCTCTCTCTCTCTCTCTCTCTCTCATCAATTCAATTAGCTATTTAGAATTTCAGACCCTTCAATTGCCTCCCATTAATTCAATTGGCTATTCAAAATTTGAGACCCACTACAAAAAACGCAGTTTCAAGTTGCGTTTTTTGAAGTTGCGTTTTAAGAAACACAGCTCCAGGGTGCTTTAAGCTGCATTTTTTACACACGACTCCAGATGGTGTCTAAAGCCGTGTTTGTTGAAGTAAAAACGCAGCTCTAGCCCCATCTCATATATGTATATATTTTTTAAAAATAATTCCTAAATCTGTGTTTGGAAAACACAGACAAACAGACCCTAGAGCTGCGTTTACATCAAAAAAACGTAGCTTCAGCACTTGATTTGCCACCTGAAACATGAAGAACACAGTTTGAATTTGACATTAATGTATTGATGAACACAGTTTTGACTAGATTTTTTTCTTCTCTCTAAGTTTTATCTCTGATAAATTGACTAAGTATTACCGAATAGTTGTTAAATTATCAATCTCAACTACACTACTGTTGTTACTAAGTTGATGAAAACAACATAACTGATATGGCAGAGATTGATCCTTGCTTATATTTTCTTTGTTTTCTTTTCTTTAATCCAAATGAGCTCACTTTCTCCTATAACATTATTCTGCCAAATTTCTTTTATTATGATCATGCTTTTTGATACAAAGAATAATTTGTAACATGACAAAGAATAATTTGTGCAGTTTTACCATGAAGTGGACAAAAAAGTGTTTCCGTTTACATTATGTATGCTAAGAAGTATGTTACAATGGAAGCAAATGAAACTGAGGCCTCACAACCTAGTGGACATCTAAGCATGTTGTACAGTTTTTTTGTGAATAGACATGAACAAACGTTTGTATATTTTTTGTTAACACAAGGTTAGTGATGTTGCTGCTTGTATATTTTTTGTGATGTACAAAATATTATATATACCTTTTGCCAATTTTTTGTTGGGAACTTGTATATTTGTGATGTTAGAAGGTTGGCAACTTGTGATGTTTGTGAATTTGTGATGTTGGGAGGTTGGCAACTTGTGAATTTGTGATGCTTGTGAATTTGTGATGTTGGGAGGTTGGCAACTTGTGAATTTGTGATGTTGGGAGGTTGGGAATTTGTAATTTTCAGATGGAAATGGCATGTGAAGTTGTGATAGCAGGAACTTGTAATAGCAGGAACTTGCAGGAACTTGTAATAGCAGGGAAAATAGAAAGAAGAAAAAAAAGAAAGGAAAACCTATAGCCGCGTTTTAAAAACGCGGCTATAGCTCCTACAAATGTTCTAGGCAACACCAGAAAAACGCTGCTGAAGGCAGGTTTATAGCCGCGTTTTTGAAAACGTAGCCATAGACTCGCCCTATAGCCGCAGTTTTAAACGCAACTTCAAGAAGGTCTATAGCCGCGTTTTTCAAAAACGCGGCTATAGCTCTGGAGCTGCGGTTCTAAACGCAACTCTAACTTGGTCTATAGCCGCGTTTTTTTGAAACGCGACTATAGGTAGACAGCTCTAACCGGGTCTATACCCACGCTTATAAACGCGGCTCAAAGCAGGTTTGTTGCTGCGTTTCCAAAAACACAGGTATAGGGTCGGGGTCTATAGCTGCGGTTAAAAACGCGGCTTTAGGTATGATCTATAGCCACGGTTACAAAAACGCGGCTATAGACCTGCTGGGGGCTGTTGCTGCATGGCATAGGCTTGGGTTGTAAACGCGGCCATAGAAAACACGGCTACAACCTATAGCCGCGTTTTTGGGGTCTATGGCCACGTTTTTGAAACGCGGCTTTAGACCCCGTTTTTTATAGTGACCCTTCAATTGCCTGCCCCTTTCAATTTCCTTCTCTTTTCTTCTTTATGGAAAAAATGGGCCCTTTTCACACAAAAAATCCAGCATTTTACCCCCTTTCCCACACTAATTAGGGAAATACTCCTCTTTTGAAATTCGATTTTCTCAAAATCGAGTTAAGTCCTATAGTGGCGTTTAAAGGGGCCTATAGTGACGTTTTAAGGACCTATAGTGGCATTTTGAAACTCGAGCTCCATGCACTTGAGTTATAGGCAAAAAAAATTAAAAAAAAAATTGCCTATAACTCGAGTTTATGGAGCTCAAGTTCCAAAACGCCACTATAGGTTCTTAAAACATCACTATAAGATCCTTTAAACACCACTATAGGGCTCCAGAAATTTTTTTTTTTTTAACTTGATTTTGAGAAAATCGAGTTTCAAAAGAGGGGCATTTTCCTAATTAGTTTGAGAATGGGGGCAAAATGCTGGATTGTTTTTTTAAAATGGGCATAGGCCAATTTTGTCCCTTCTTTACACAACTATATCTTAGCATACTTCCCAGCCTAGACTAAATCACTATTATAAATGCTCACAATTTTCTATGTCCCTTCTTTACACAACTATATCTTAGCATACTTCCAGCCTAGACTAAATCACTATTATAAATGCTCACAATTTTCTAAGTGACTCTTTATATGTATAACTGCTCTCACCAATCAAGCAGAAAATACATCAAAGGATTAGCCATCTCAAAGAGGATGCAAAGCTTGCTATATCAGATTTACAAGCATAGAAATCTAATCACATCAAGCTTAAGTTAACAAGGTTGCACACCGATTAGCTAACAAGGCTGCACTGTTTCTAGATAGTCCTTCCATTAAGTTTAAGGATGTGTCTGATTGTATTGCTAACATTGTTAAAGCTTAATCTAATGGCCATCTGTTGTTGTGTCTTTTCTTTAATGCAATGAATTTCTTCTCAAAAAAAAAAAAAAAAAAAAAGAATAAATCACAATTACAGTATGCCCTCTACCATCACTGCTTTTTTTCTTTTTAAGTTTCTCCTTTTTATGTTTATTCTTTTCCTTTTTAAAATTTTAAATTTCTCAATATGATTTCTAGCTTTGCATGATTAATAACAAACAATGACAAGGGCAATGGCAAGGAAACTTCCCTTTGAGATGCCAATTTTCCATTTTATTTATTTTTTAGTGTATATTGCTGTATATATTCCAAGGCTGATTAATTTCCAATTTTGATACCTCCACTCTTCACCTCCCCCTTACGCACGTATCTAGCCCAATATCTGAGACAATTCATGTTAGCCCATTAGTCACTACAATTAAAAAGAATAAAATAGTCTCTCTCCTTTTCAATGTGGGATTAAAAATTCTCACTAACTCCTTATCTTCCATATTCACTCTCATAATCTTTACATTTATTTTGTAACATTTATTCATTTTTATTATATAATATTAAAATGCTCTAACATTATTCTTCAGCTATTCCATGTCAACGTTGATGGTTTGTGACTAATACATTTTTGGTGGGTTGGTTAGGATTTGGTTTGCCCGTGATGAGAAAGGGTGTTTGGCATTTATAAATCTCTACAAGTTTCAAATCTTCAATTGCTAGGCATATTCTTCATTTCATGTTTTACAATTTTTATTTTGTAATTGTGTCTTATCCCTTCAATTTGTTTACATCTTACATTTTTAAGATAACCAAATGTAACTATGTAAAAAATGAAAAAGAGGAGATTTGATGTATTTATTTATTCATTGTAAACATCATGGGCAATGGGTTGAATTGTAATGAATATGTATTATTTCTAATTAATAAACATCATGAACGGTGGTACTTCTTTCCTTTTATGTTGAAGTCTATAATTTCTTAAACAATGTAAATGTATTTGTCTCCATCCCCTGCTTACACTATATAACAAAGCATTCAGAGACTTGGAATTGAAAATATGACTAGAGACTATGGTTTAGTTTAAATTTAGTTTTTTTTTTTTTTTTTTGAGAGAAAGTTTCAGTGTTTGCTCGTGATGATAGTTCTTTATCATCAAGCTAAGACACTAATCAGTTTTTAATGTAAGCGAGGATTGAACCTCAGATCACTTATACAACCATCAAAGATTTTACTAATTGAACTAACTGAAACTCACAATTTAAATTTAGTTTTACTAGCGAACTTCGTTGATTACTTGTGACTATAATAAATAATAATATCGATGAACCCAATAAGTTAAAGATAATTTCTCACAAAATTTTTGAAATCGCACCGTACATTGTGCAAAATATCAACTAGTTACTATAGTAAATTAGTAATAGCGTAATGCAATTATTATTTAGATGTAAATCTATTTTCAATTCTTTTTTACTTTTATATATATATAAATAGTAAAAATGTAAAGCGGTTATTATTTACATGTAAATTTATTTTTAATTTTTATATATTTATAAAAAAAAAAAAAGAGAAATAATGTGAGAGAATAATAAAAAATTTAACAATGAAATAATATTTTAATTAATGAGGTTATAGTGTAAAAGAAGCGTTTTTGAAAAATGAGTGATTAGAATAGAAAAAGTAGTTTTCGTGGACGCTCTCACAAGTTTCTGCTACAGCCCAAGATTCTCAGTACTCAGACAAATAAAGAAAGAGAGATTTTTTTTTTTTTTTTTGAAAGCAAGAAAGAGAGAGAGAGATTGGATTTGGGGGTTTGAATTGATTCTGGACCCGCTTAAGCTTATTTTATCTTTCTCTCTTAGCAAAGTAGCGCTTCAACCCAGCAAATCGGTAAGAATATAAGATCGTCTCTCAATTCTCTTTTACCTGTTCATTCTCTGAGCTTTTTGGCTTTACGATTGTATATGGTTTATCATGCTTTGAATTGTACAGATCCTTAGCCAATTTCTTTTTTTCTTTTTTTTTTTTTGCTCCATTTCTGTCCTAGATTTTCAGGTATGGGTTTGTAGCTTTTATTATGGTGATTATTTCTTGCGTTTCTGCATACGTTTTTTTTTTTTTTTTGGAAAGGCTGATTTCCACAGACCCATGTTGGAATTGGGTTGGATTTTGAAATGGGTATTCGTCAAAACGAACAAAAAACTATATTGTTTCGAAGTTTGACCCTTCGGTGATTTGTGTCAATTCGAAACTTGGTTGTGGTTCTAGAAATTGAATTGGGGGATTAGTTTTGTTGTGGAAATAAGGTTACTGATAACTGGTTCAGGCGTTGCTTTGATAGAGGGAACTTTTAGATGTTGCAGTATATGTTGTTGGGAATTGTGAATTTTGATCTGAAGCAACTACTAGTATTTCTTATGTAGTTGTTAATTTACTGATTCTCTCAAAAGTTTAAAGCTGGAAATGGTACATTTAATCATTTAACCGCATAATTCTAACACTCTCTCACATGTGGGCTCAAACTCCCTTTTAATAGGTGAGGCTCAACATGTGGGATTTTAAATGAGAGGTAGAGTGGAGGAGACATGGATTGAATTCAGGACTTCTTACTTTGATACCATGTTAAACTACCATGTATCAGTAATTTATCTCTTACCAATGTGCTGCAGACTAGATGATTTGCTTGACAAATTTACTCTGTATCTTCTCTTTCAGGTTAAGTTTCTGGAGCAACATGTTTCCAGTTGTCATTATGGTAATAGACACCTTGGTTCAAGGTTTCTGTGGCAACCTTAGCTAGTGATGTTATTTTTATGGTCATTGTTCCTCAAATACTAAAATGTGGAGTTTTGCATCCAATTGCATAGCTGGAAATGTTGGACTGAAAAATGACTCTATTAACCAAACCCAAGCTGCTTCTGAATGCTCTGATGATGAGGCTTCTTCTATTGCTAGCAGAGAGGAAGGACTAGAGTGCCCAATATGCTGGGAATCCTTTAACATTGTTGAAAATGTACCATATGTCTTATGGTGTGGCCATACCCTTTGTAAAAATTGCATTCTGGGACTACAATGGGCTGTTGTGAAATTTCCCACTCTACCAATTCAGCTTCCGCTCTTTATCTCCTGCCCATGGTGCAATCTCTTATCCTTCCGTCTGGTTTACGGGGGAAATCTTAAGTTTCCTCGCAAGAATTATTTTCTTCTCTGGATGGTTGAGAGCATGCATGGTGACAGAGTGAAGTCTCATTCTTCCTTTGCTAGGGATCAACAATCACTCTGGCCTACAAATGGAAATTTGCCAATGGGAGGTCAAGTAAGCACTGGTAACCTCAGGAGGGGACAATATATTCGTCATCCTGAGCCACCAGTATCCCACCATGACCATGGTCATCTCAGTAATTATCTCAGTGTGGAGACGTTACACTCTTCCCTTCGGAAGTCGCTGATTTTCTTTGTTCATTTGACAGCTAAATTCCCATTGGTTGTTATATTTCTTCTGATCGTCCTCTATGCAATACCTGCTAGTGCAGCCATCTTGGCTTTGTACATACTTGTCACAGTTCTGTTTGCTCTCCCGTCATTTCTCGTTCTGTACTTTGCATATCCTAGTCTGGATTGGCTTGTGAGAGAAATCATCACTTGAGATGCTATTCGGGGTTTGCAAGTGCTGTGAATGGATGTTTGCTCCTATAAAATTGCATCCTCTCTATCCAAAGAACCATGAAACTTATAATTCGACGACTTTCCACTGTAAGGCTGCCCCAATGCTTCCCTTTGAAAGACACTCAATGTCAATACCATTTAAGACTTTCATTTTCAGATTCATTTTTAGTGCATTTAGAATCTGGCTGGTATGATGGCTGTGATATTAATGACTGAAATTTTATAGTGATGGTGCATCCAAGTCTTGAAGTGAATTTTCATTTTCCTGGACATAGTTGGATTGTGGATATCCTAAGGTTATTTATACAGTTGTAATAGGTAACTAGCATGAAGACCATATATGAAGAGCTTGAGTATTTGTTTGTATGGAATATTTCTATATTATAGTTATGTAATTTAATTATAGTTGGTTGATGATAGCTTTGGGATCAAGCAAGTTAATATTGGTTTATGTCCTCTTCATAATTATTTGTTTAAGTCACAGGCAGAGTTCTTTGCATTTTACACCTCCTGAATGACTTTGTGGCTGTAGATGATAGCTTACTGGATTTGTTTGTGTTCTTGTCTTGTTTGATTTGTTGTATTCAACTTTCTGTCTGGTCAAATAGAGGATCAGTTTGTAGAAAGTTTGAAATTAGTTTGTACTATGATCTTTTGAGAGGATCCAGAGGAGTTCTATTCCTTAGAGTTTGCTTCTTCTTTTCTTTTATTCTCTTTTACTGTTTTACTTGCTGTTACATTGGGCAAAACACCGAGGGTCGTCAGTGGACAATCTTTGAAAACAAGGTCTTGTGATTGTTGACCAGTGTTGTATGTGCAAGAATAGAGGGGAGTCCATGGAGCACCTTCTACTTCATAGCATAGGTCAGTGGCTCGGGATATTTGGTCATTTGTGTGTACTTTATTCAGGGTGGTTTGGGTTATGCCGGAGATTGCAATGGATGCTAGAATGTTTGCTAGGAAGATTTTATTGTAACATAAGTTCCAAGAAATGGAAAGCTGTATCAATGAGTATTGTGAACAATTTAGTGAGAGATGAACAGTTGAACTTTTGATGGGGTTGAATTTTTAAATCATGTTCTTAAGCAATTTGCTTTAAGATCTTTGTATGATTTGATGACTAGCTTGGGTAGGATCCATGCATCTTCTTTTCTGGAGTTTTTAGATCATTTAATTCTTAGAGTATAGTTTCTTAAGAGTGGTTTATTGCATATTTTGTGCATTTGCCCCAGCTCCTCTCTCAAATGAAATTATTTTACTTTTCAAAAAAAAGAAAAGAAAATAGAGGTCATGTTGGATGTTGTAAAAACTGCATTTATGAAATTTGAAGTTGCGACAGGTAAAGCTGTTCTGATGATTCTATAGTTTTGTTTTTTTGTTGCTGTAGTTTATGTCTGGTTCGTCTGAGCAAGATTGGTTCATTAAAAATTTGCAGCAGTGTAACAACATTTCCCTTGAACAGCTTGTCTATTGAACAGTGCGTGTAATTTTCACCATGGTTCTTCAACTAGCTCTGGTGTGGGGACAAGGTCATATCATATATATCCATTGTATAAATCTGGTAATTCCTTGAATTCAGGAATGATCTGTATTAGCGGAGGCCATGAATATTGTGGCCAGCACAGTGCTACATCTTGACCCTGTTTTTGGGCCTAATAAGAAGCTTTATTCTTATTCCATAATGAAGCGGGAATACTACTCATCTCCATCTGAGGTGCCCAAAACGGAAAGTTACAAGCACAAGCCCAACTAGCAAGAGAAGGCAATAAAAATAAAATAATATTGCATGCCACTGCCTAAGTACATGAGATGAGAGGCTTTCCAAAAAGAAAAAGATTGAAGATGCTCCAAGATATCTGCTATAATTTTGACTAAATGTTCCAGTGATTGAACAAGTAGAAGCAGATATAAGAGCAAAACCAAAATTATTTTAGAATTTATATTTTCAGAGTTTTGTATTTATCTCATAGGAAATTGGATATAGCAGTGTTAATTCGAGTTAGCATGTCGGATTTGTGTTGTGTTGAAGTAGGAGTATTCGACTAAATGACTAAACTTTAATCCGATCTATTTAATAATCGTGTTATAATCCTTCAACCCTAACCCGACCTGTTAATAAGGCGGGTTGACTTGAGCCAATCTATTTGACACGCTTAATAAACGAGTCGTGTTAGGTTAATCTAAATGTAACACAATTCATTTCAATCTACATGATATTAAATATAACATCCATCTAGAAATATATATTTTTTACATTCCAAAAGCAATTCATACACTTCAAGTCTTCAATCTACATTCAAAATAATATAGTTTAACAAAAATATAACATTCATCTATAAATAAGTTCTTTACACTCTAAAAGAAGTGCGTACACTTCAACCCAAATTTAAAATAACATAGTTTATAAATTTAACAAAAATAAAATAACATAGTTCAACAAAAATATAATATAGTTGGAACTTGCGAAATGCTAAGTATCAATATTGAAAGAATTGGAGCAAACAGTAAACTAAAGTTTATAGAACAAAAACATTATGTAGAAAAGATTACTGCAGAATTTTGAAATTCTAAGAAAACGGTTTTTTTTTTTTTTAATTCTAAAACTCACTAAACACATGAGAGAGAGAGAGAGAGAGAGAGAGAGAGAGAGAGAGAGAGAGAGAGAGAGAGAGAGAGAGCAATAATCAGTTTGAGACTTTGAGTTTGAGAATTGAACGTGAGACTATAAGATAGTAAATTGAGTAATACGGCTGAAATAAAAATATACAACTAGATATTTATAAGAAGGTTTAGAGATTTAGAATTTGTAGGGTTTAGAGATCTAGAGTTTGTAAAGTTTCAATTTTTAATTATATCCCTTATAAATTTTTATAATTACTCACTTTTCTTTTTAAATTTAAAATATATGTTGGTTATAAAATGTATTTGACAAATCTAAAAAAAAAAAAGAATATTTATTTGTTATAAGAGTTAAACGGGTTGTGTTAAATGGGTCATTTCGGGTTGATACAAATAAATTGGCGTATCAAACGTGTCTATTGCGAGTTACGCGGGTTGACTTGCTTATGACAAGTTTCTTATCATGTCGCTTTTGGGTCGACCCGTTTATGACCCAAACCTATTAAGGCCCAACCTTATCCTGCAAAAACTCGTGTCTGGTTCATGTCGTGTTTGCAAGTTGGGTTGAACATTGACACCCCTAATTGGATATTTGTAAACTTTTATTCAAATAAGGGTTAGATTTGAAATTAGATAGAGATTAGTATTTGAGTTCAATTAGAATTAGTTTCCATAAGTTATTATCTTCTATCTTTTTACTTCCTAGAAGCTTTAACTCTATATAAACTTTTTGTCTATTTATATTTGAGGATAGACGATTAATTAATGAAATTTTAGATTGGAGATTTTCTAATGGGAGCTAATTCCTAACGCCTTAGATATTGATGCCTAAGTTTCTTGTTTAGGGTTTATCTTTTAACTTTATTATTCTTTTATTTTCCACTTGATTGTCATGCATCAACAACTTGTGTGCATTGCCTTCCCATATGTATCTTGTCCGCCCCAAAAAAAAAAAAAAAAAAAAATTGCATCTTGTTGGTCTTAATTGTATTTGCTCTGATGCTATGACCTCAGTTAAGGTCCATTTGGATATCGCTTATTTTGCTAAAAATTGAAAACTGAAAATACTGTAGCAAAATAATTTTTAAATGTGAATAGTACTGTAAGACCCATTTTTAATGAAAGTTTTGTTAAAAAAAGAGGTTTGTGAGTCCCGTAAACAGTACGCTTGACCCACTGATAGACACATTTCAATGAAAATTTTGCTAGTCAAAGAGGTAATGAGTCCTGTGCACAGTGCATAAGACCCACTGATAGACACATTTCCACGTAAAATGCACTTCTCAATAAATAAATAAATAAGAAAAATGCAAATGCAACATGCCAGAAATCCAATCCAAACACAAATTAGACAGAGACATTAACCAATTGCTTTTCCGCATTTAAGCCAGATCTCCACCTAAGCCAAAGGCAAATATGTAATGCTATGCAAGTATTCAACACCCTACCAAACTTTCAAAAAAAAATTAGAGATTACATTTCCTTCAATAGCGTGCAAAGTGCAAAGTTCAATCTCTAGAGCAAGAAGCAGACAACATAAGAAATGCTCTGCTCTGGTTGCAAACCACACAACTTTTTTCCCAAACTACTAATGTGATTGATACGTATTAAAAATAATGTTAATAATAATTCAAATAAAAGCAATATTTTTCCGATCATAATAAATCATATTAACAATTAAGAAAATATTATATCCATAACATTATTTAGTTGCAATTTATGAGGGATTGAGGATCTAACAATTGTATTAAAAACAAATTTTAAAAATTTAAAATCACGGTTCTAGAAAGTTCTGCTGATTTCCATTTCTACGTGATCTCTATCTTTTTTTCTTCCTCCACCATCCACAATAAATCTAAAAATCCACGTAGGACAATCCAACATAGATCCCCCACGTGTCACAAACACAACCGGGAATTGAAACCTTAGATTCTGCAGTGTACAAACTCCAACAGTCCAACTGGTTAGTTAGTTTATGTTAAAGAAAAGAAAAGAGGCCTTGGGTTTCAAAAAAAATGGTGGCAACCATTGCTGTTCCTTCCCCAAAATCCTCTATCTTGCAAAAGCAGTACCCAGTCTCTCTGACTCTGAGAGACCCAAATTGTAGTCTCCTTGGTGGGTCCTCCTTGAAGCAGCTAAAACCCAGAAACAATAGAAGAGATGCAGATCATGCCATCAGTTTGGTGGTTCCTTCAGCAAGCCTCGCCACCAACACAGCCACAACCACAACCAATCGTGGTGGCAGGTTTTATTTCAACTTCACTGGATTTCCTTTCCCTCTTGGCCCTTTTCTCAACAGGAGCACTATAAGGACTGAGGTCTGCTTCTTTGCCTTCAACTTCACTTTATTCATTTTAATGTTTCTCTTAGCTAGCTTTCTTAATTTCTTCTTTGTTTTCTCTTCATTTTACTGGAATTAGCTGTCATTTGTTTCCAATATTGAATTTCTTAGGATTTGTCTCATTGTTACCAAGCTGGCTTTGTCTCATTTTATTGCCTTTGTCTGTATTGCTTTGATTGCTGTTTCTTTATTGGCTTCACTTATTAAGAAGGGAAACTGTTTTTCTATCTTTTAAGATCTTTGTATTATATGTTTATGTTCAACTGAGTGGTCTAATAAGTTTCTGTGTTTTGTGATTTGTCTATTATCAGTTTATCACTTTCCTCTTTGTCATGGTTTCCCATATGCTTGCTTAGTTAATCCAAATTATGGCTTTGGCAAGCATATGATTTTTCTAGGGGGAGATAGTGTGGTGTCTATATGTGGTAAGATTTTGCCAGTATTTCAAGGCTTCTGAAACATGAATACAAATCCTTCCGTCCATTTTTTGTGTTCCACTTTAAACACTACCAATAGCAACTTACCACATATTGTTTTTACTATTCCTGAAACATGATTTTGGAAATAGAGTTTCCAAAAAGTGGTTCATGAACTCACTTAACCACTGCAGTCACTGCGCATGATTTCTTGCATACTTTGTTGGTCCAATACATAGAAAGTGGTTTGCATTTTCTTTCATAGGTTACAGCTTGTCCAAATACCACTTGGTTGATTGCCAGATATTTTAATGATTCTCTGTCAAAACAGCTAAGCAAGTTTTAATCATGGAGGATCTATCATCTTTAAGATGCAGAAATTTACTTTTTAACTCTATAACAATGGAAATTTATTACGCAAGCTGATAGTACGAAAGTTATGTTGAATTTCCCTTCCTTGCCCCGCTCTTGACAGAACTCAAGTGATATTTACTCTTTGCTCTTTATGCACCTTTTTTGCTACCTCAACTTGAATCAACTCACTTGTGCATGTAATCGCTCTCTTCTAAATATGACCAAACCATCTAAAGCAACTCTCTCTCCTTTTTTCTTTTTTTTTTTGGTATCAATAGGAGCCACCCCTAATATCTCATTTCAGTAGCACTAATTTTATGAATATATTGCTTCTTAACAACCCAACACTCAACCCATAGTGCATACCTGATCTTGTAGAAGTCTTATAAAACTGTCCCTTTAACTTAATAGGTATTCTACGATGACACAATTGACAATACTCTTGATGTGCTTCTCCACTCCATCTACCCTACTCTTATCCTATGGTTCACATTCTCTTCAATCTCTCCATTTTTTGAATTATTGATCCAAGATATCAAAAGTGGTATCTCTTGACCATCAAGTCTTATAGCCCCTTCATCATTGTTTCTACTTTTATTAAATGTAAATGTACTCTGTTTTAGTCCTACTTAATCGAAACCCTTCAGATTCCAAAGCGTCCTGCCAAATTTCTAACTTGAGATTAACTCCATGTCTTGTTTAATCCACTAAAACTATATCAACTTCAAAAGGCATACACCAAGGGACTTTCTCTTAAATCGATTTTAGTGAACTCATTCATTACCAATGCAAAAAGATATTAACTTAATGCAAATCAATGGTGATAGGAAACTTATTTGTGATGCCTTCATTTCTTCTTGCACTAGCTATATCTCCATCATGCATATACTTAGTCAAATCTATTTACTTTAGACTTTCTTTTCCAAAGCCACCACTTAACATAACCTCTCTAGGTACCTTAAGTACAGCATCTTTTTTTTATTTGTTTTGAGGAACCTTTAATGGTAGCCTAAGTAAACTCTGTAGGTTGGGATCGTGGTGTTCTTTAGTTTTTCTATATGATGCTTTAATGTATAAGGATGATAAGAATTTTTCTAGATCAGTAGGTTCAGCATTCTGAATCAGAAATCATTGCATCAATCTGTATTAAGTGGTGCAATCTTGATTGGAAAGTACAATAGATTAGATACAGTTGAATACAAGCAGTACCAGAGGAATGAATAAGAAAAAAGGAACAAATATGCCTAAACAAAGAATGGTTTCTTTCTCCTTGTCTGCTTGCGTTTTCAAATTCTAGGTTGATATTTCATTAAGCATGCTAAGAGCCTAGTTCCAAATTGAAAAGTAAACCTTAACTTGAAGTAATAAAGTGGTCATATCATATGATAATGTATAATGTAGTTAGAAGTTCTGCTTTTTATGCACTAACATGTCCCTTCTATTAATATCTTTCTTAGGCTGTGAAGGGCTGCATATGGCTATTCGAACAAGAGCAAGCATTAGGATTCAGCAGTGTGTCCACAAACATTCGAATGACAATCATTAAACTCAAATCTGGTGGATTATGGGTCCATGCACCGATTGCTCCAACCGAAGAGTGTATTCAGGTTCCATCTTTTTCTTTAATTTTGTTAATCTATATAATATGAATACTATTAAGATTGGTGGCAATTGAAATACAAATGCATAAAAAATTTCTTATACTCTTTTTTTGGCATGTAAAACCTGGCTACTTGTAATTCAGATTTTTTGAATAATTAGTTTTATTATTTGGGTTGTTTACAGCATTTTTTGTTGAATAAATTTAAATACTTAAAAGGATCTTTTATTATCAAATTATGTCTGTGCTGAATGATACTGGTCATTCTTTTAAGGCTATCTAAGAACTCCACTTTGGAAAATGGCAACAGAGAATTGTGTAGCTATGTCCAAATATTTTACATAAAGTTTTGTTTAGTTGAGTTGATTGCAATGTATTATAATTTATAAATAGGGAGTGTGAATAGATTAAATGTGGTCACATTTCTTGCACTGAAATCATCATAGCAAGATCCTAATCATTTAAACAGATATCATGGTCACATTTTTTACTTTAAAATCAGCACAGCAAGACCCTAATCACTTATATGGGCATCAATTACAAAACATTTTGATAATGCCTCCCTGTTTTCATTAAAACAAAGTTAACTATTCTCTCTCTCAAAAGGAAGAAAAGTATTTCCAAAATATAACCAGCCCCTTACGTGATACCTACTCTAAAATCTAAATTGTTTGTCAAGAAAGATCGACTGGTCCGGGAAAAGTCAATAGTCATAATTACCACATATACAAGATCTTCCTCAATATACTAATTTAATCCCTCTTTTTTACACTTTCAATCTAAGTTATTTTAGTCTTGGCCTCCAAAATTCTGCATATCTTGCATTTCTATGGATTTCCTGTGTCTTATTGATGACCTCTTGGTCTTTTGCCAGCTTGTGAAGGAGTTAGGGGCTCCTGTAGAATACATTGTCCTGCCTACTTTTGCTTATGAGCATAAAATATTTGTTGGCCCATTTTCTAGAAAGTTCCCTCGGGCTCAGGTATGGGTGGCCCCAAGGCAATGGAGTTGGCCCTTGAATTTGCCACTTGAGTTTTTTGGTATTTTTCGTGCTAAAACCTTGAAAGATGAGGACTCATCAACCCCGTGGGCTGATGAGATTGAACATAAAATTCTAAGCTCGCCAGAAGTTGGTAATGTAAACTATGCATCAACTACCTTAACTACGTTTTCATGAATCAAAAGTAGTGATAATTGATTTGCTTGTGGAGTATTTCAGGAATTGGGCCATATGTGGAGGTAGCATTCTATCATAAGCGTTCAAGAACACTACTTGTAACAGATGCTGTAATTTTTGTACCAAGGCAGCCACCAGAGTGCATAAGTAAAGAATCCTTGTTAGCATCTGCAAAGAATGGTTTGGCTGTTAAAATTCTTAGTAAAGGAAAGGAAGTTCCGGAGGAACCAATTGTTGACAACATGAGGAACCGTCAAAAAGGTTAGTCCTCTATTGAAATCCAAATAGCAAATTCTTTGGTGTTTGTTAGTGGATTTAAGACAAATGTGAAAGCAACTTAAGCGTATGTACCTATCACAAAGTATTGAGTTAGACTTGAGATTTGGTGCAGGGTGGGAACGAATGGTTCTACAAATTTTGTTTCTTGGTCCATCAAATCTGTTGGAGCCTAATGCTAGCTTTTCTCAGATGTCACAAAAGTTGATTGTTTCACCCATTGTAAAGACATTGGTGTTCAACAAAGTTCCTGAAAAGGTAGCTACCCTAGTCCAATGCAGATAATTTTTCCTGTTTTATGTGTTTTTTTTTTTTTTTTTTTGTGTGGGGGGGGTGGGTGGGAAGAGGGGGGAGGGGGGATGGGGGTGCTCTTAAATATAGGTTTTTGCTCCTCTCTTTGACAAACATTGGTTAGTGTGGCTACCTATCATTTTTACACCAAATATATGCATAACAGTGTTGTTTATATGCCTTAGCATTTCATAAGAAACATTGAACTACGACTCATGCCTAGATGTTGAATACTATAACTTAATTGCAACTGAACCAATCAAAAGAGGCATATAAAGGAGAGGATTTGTGGATTTTTTTGTTTTGTTTTTGAATTACCTTTGGATGTTTTTCACGAGGACACACTAAATTATAGTAGTGAAACTGACTTAAGTGTTGTGACTGAGTTTTTAATGGTCATTTGAAAGTACACCATCGTTTCACTGAAACAAAAGAATGTATGACAATCATATCTGCTTTAAAATTCAGGTCAGGGACTGGATTGATGGCATTGCACGGGACTGGAGGTTCAAGAGAGTAATTCCTGCTCATTTTGCTGCTCCAATCAATGCAAGCAGGTCTGATTTCTTAGCTGCATTTGCATTTCTTGATGACCTCTTGGGTGAGCGTTATGCCACATGGCCTTCACTCTCTCTTCTCTTGGCATCACTTATGGGAAAGGCCGCCAGTTACTTCCCTCCAGATGACATGAAGACCTTATCATCCCTTGATCAGTTTTTAGTCTCAGTGGGAGCCGTGAAGAAGACTGTTTCAGGCAGGAAACGATGACACAGAATGAATTAAAATTTACTTGTGAAGATTGCACCTCTTAGGGTTACAATTTTTCCTGTATATTTAGGTTATAAGGATGTTATTCAACCAATGTTCTGTTTTCTTAAATTTGAAATGTGAAAAGTAGTTCCAATACCGAGAGTGTTTTGCTTGTGAAAGGAAATTCTTCTTTACAAGTCTGGTCCTCTCAATGTTTCATGACCTAACCCACCAACCAAATAAAGAATAAGAGCAGTTGGTAGGAGCCCAACTACATTGGGTCTTTCTGGTAGGGGGCCCTGGTTATGTACCTAGCCATTGTTAAGCATACAAAGCTTCAGGACATTCTCTGCATAATTGCATACAAAGACCCACATAAGAACCAAGAGTATGTGCATGTCCCTTCCTACTTCACTGGTCCTGGCCTGGGCCGTTAATGCTTTATGTTCTGTTTTTTTTTTTTTTTTTTTTTTTTTTTTGAGAAAAACTTTATGTTCTGTTTTAATAAACATAAGATTTTATTAATGCGTGCCCTAAAGGCACACAATAGTATACCATTTTAGAAAAAAGTTTTATCGAGAATTGAAAAATTTTTGACAATTTTATCAATTCCTGATAAAATTTTGACAAAAACGGATTTGTTAATGTATGTCCTAAGGGTGTACATTAATCGGACCCATAAACATAATAGTTAGGGCATACATTAACCGGACCCATAAACTTAATAACAACATTGAATGGACTCATTGTATATAATTATTCCAACACTTTTGATTTCAATGGCATTTTGATTACTACACACCTTCAAAAGGCTTAATAAAATCTTTAGACTGCAGATAAAATTTTATAAGCAATTCTTGAATGTTGAATACTTATTATAAATTGATGGAAGTTAGGCGCTTATAGATAAACATAGTTATGCTGTCACGGGGTTTAAGTCTAACACATGTTCTACACCTTTTGGGGGTAAATGGAAGACACATTCAACACAAGAAGAAAACACAGTTGGTCAACGTTTACTCTCTGCAAAATAATTAAGCCTTTGTCCTAGTTAAGGAAATGGAAATCTACTCTAGTGAATGCAATTCATGACCATTTAACATGTCAAAAAAAATCAATTGGGAAGAAAGAAAGCATTGATTTTCTTGATCCTAATAAACCTACTTTTGGTTGGACGGTCATCCTCCTCAAGTAAATTCTCATACCAAATACAATGACATTTTTATTTCATTTTCAATTTGCTGATGATGAACAATTCAGCCAAAAATAAAAAAATTTGATGGCCACGTGCATATTCACGGACACAAACACAAACACACCATATATTTTTATAATAAATATAAATAAACATAAGGGGGAGAGGAAGAGTTCTTCTATTAGATAAAATATACATGAAGGGTAATGTAATAGACGACCTTCTTTATAACATTTTTCATATCTTAAGGAAGTGACATGTGCTAGAATAATGATTAACCGATTAAATTGATCATTTCTTAGAACAATTGACAATGAAAAATATTATTAGATGCACTTAAGATAATTGTTAAGATGAATAAAATGAAAGATTTCATTAATGAATGCCTTAAGGACAATGGTTAAGATGTATTTAATGCTTTAATAAATAATATTTTTATACACTTTTAAAAATAAAGTCAAATTATACACATATATCCAAAAAATTACACACACCATAATAAATTTGTGCGTGTAAGTCAAGGAATTATTAATATGTATATTTTATTTATTTTTTAAATTATGCATTACAACTCATAATTGAGTATTTATTAATCTTTAATATATACCCTTAAGACACTCATTAACATGACCATAAAATGAATCCCATCTATATTGGGAAGTAGGAGGAGTAAAAGTTAGTATGTTTGACCATCTAAAAAAAGTGAATCGACTACATTGAAAATCCTATCTTAATGATTCCCCTTAAGGCACTTGATAACAAGATCCATTAATAATTGAGTAAAGGTTAGATTTAGTGCACTAGACATTGCCAAAAGTAGATACATATCGGCATCGTGACCAATCTGGTGCAATGGAGAGCTAGTCTTGAACCAAGTCCTTGATAATTATTGATTAGGCAATGAATTACTAAGCTCCAACTCCTATCTCCGTTTTCAGCAGCTTTGAAAAAATTATGTCGGTAGGCTTATGATAAATAAATGGACTAATAAGTAGTCTGAGTTTTATTGTGGCCCTGCACTTTGAAGTATGGATAAGAGTGGGTTTCTCATGTACTGTAATAATTAAATTATATTGAAGAACATGCTAGACCTGAAGCTTTGGAGAGAGAGAGTGAGAATCCAAGGTGATTTTCCTATTACTTTGTTGTCTCTTTTCTGCTTTTCCTGCTTATCTGATCACCATTTGGTCACAACTTTCTCAAAGCTTTCGGGCATGCCCTTCACATACTATACTGATGCAACCACCTTCTTTTTGGTCCTCCATCCTTAAAGAACATGACTTTTTGCCCACAAAGAAAGCTATCACTTTCCTTTGCAACCCCACCTGGTCCTTCTCCTTCGTTCACATCCTCCAAGTTTGTGAATTGTGAGAGATGCTGAACATCAAACATCACGTATTTCCTTTTTCTTGGGTGGTGGAAAATATAGGCTAAAATTTGCCAAGAAAATTGATATGGTTACATAGGCCAAGAAGGTCCTTCGCACATAGGTTTGCATGCTAAAAGTGGAACAGACACTAGAAAGTGTTATCTAGAGTTTTATGTTGCGAACTTCCAATCATGATTTTGATTATGATGATAATGATGTAGCACTAAGTCAATTAAGTGTGTCTTCATTGTGTCTTATTCATCAATTAAAGTACAACTTTATAGCTTTATAGCTATGTACAGGGTTATATCTGTTTTTTTGTAATATAAAAAAAGATTTTTCTTTGGACTTGGATAATTAGGTAAACGCAATTTTTATTTTTATTTGAAAAATAATTACAACATGCTGTTAAGATTTTATTATTGTTAGACATTTTAATAGTTTGTAAGATTTTATGATCCTCGAGTTGATTTTATGATACTATTTTAAAGACCCTTTCTATCTTAGGTAGAATTTTATGATACAATTTTAAAGGCTTTCTATCTTAGGTAGGATTATGAATTTAACTGCCATGGTCGACAATGTTTAAACAATCCTACAAAAAACAGTACTATTGCATCTCGAAATGCTATATAATTATTATAATCAATGGCAAAGTCATTTAATTTTTCTTGGAGTTAAATAAGTTTACAATCTTAACATATGTGCTCCTATTTAAGGAGAGAGAAACCATACATTAGGGGGAAAAACTTTGAACTCGAAGTAACGTGGAGTTTGGATCTTAGTAAATTTTGAATGGGAGATCTTATTGAAAGGAAATAGATTAAGCAAACCAGGCAAAAATGTGCATACAATTCATGTACAGAAGTCAAATTACAAGGTAAAAATAAAGTTCAAGATTTCAAGATGATGCCATCTAAGTTGTTGATAAGTTCGATTCCTACTAGTTTGAATTCCCTAAAATACTTTCAAAATGCTGCCAACTGAGTTTTAGGCAAGTAATTAAAATTTTCAATAATATTTAAGTATACGTGAGGTATGACTTGTGAGCTGTCTATTTAATGATAATAATTGAGTTACAAGACCAGAATATAATGCCATCAATATATATATATATATATATATATATTGATGAGATCCTGTTTCTTCAAGTTATGCTCTCCGACAAAGCATTAAAAAAACTGAAACATGACTGACATTATCTCAGTTACTGGATTGCTTAAAGAAAGAAAAACTAATAGGTAACTGTTCAAGTTCAAACTCCTATTTATATATAGTATTTTTATAACAATATTTCACAATTTGCTACCGACCAAGTGTGTCAAATTTTAATATTTATAATAAACGATATCGAAGATCTGTTGGGTTAATTTAATTTTATATATAATTGCAGTTCTGGATTTCTTCTTCTTCTTCTTTATTTGTTTGCTTATTTACTTATTTTCCTTTCTCCATAGCTTTCCCGTTTGTTCCATAAATTTGATAAGTTGGTCCACATGAATGAGAGCTAGGACCAGACCGTGAAACTTTGGTTACAAAATATAATATTATATCATTGCCAACTGCCAATGATGGTAAAATTTACAATAAGTTCAAATGACTTACAATTTTTCATCATTGTTCTTCAAAAACAAGATTATATTTGCTGAAGTGACATACTATAATTATTGATTAATAAAAGTAGTATTAATGATAGATTTATATAGAAATAATATTGCACTAATCACAAATTATATGAAATAAGTCATGAAAAAAATGTTTCCTGCCCTAAATTCTATAAGTATGCTGCCTCAAATCTTAGAGTTTGCAATTTATATTAATATCATTGAGAGTTCTTAAGATAACTCCACGTTCTTAAGATTATATCAATTATTTTGAAATTAGTGAATTAAATTTTATTAAAATAGATGTCCAAATAGTGATTGATAAAATTTTTTCTAAATATTGTTGACATTGTGAAAACTACTCCATAAATTATAAAATGAATTGACAGAATTTTAAGAACTCTATAATAAAATTATCTAGGATCTTTAGAATATGAAAGGAAAAAAGAATTATAAATATAAAGGATAAGAATATGAAATAAGAAAGAACATGGTAGCATGTAAATATGCACACCTTGCTTTTATGTGGGGGACAGCCGCCGCCCAACTGACACATTTAAAATTGCAAACGCCCCTCCAAAATTGACTCAATTTTCCCTTTACACTACAACCCCTTGTCAATTTGTATTACAAATTTAACAATTAAATTACTAGTCTTTTACTAGCAAAATTGCTTTTGAAACAAGAGGGAAAAAAAAAAGGGAGGGTAAACTACTATAAGGAATAAAATTTCCCAATTGTTTTTAATGGTGATTTCCCCCCCTAATTTGAAGTGAAATTGCAATTTTCGACCTTTATATTAAGATCAAAGGTGTGAAATACCCAAAAAAGAAAACAATTAATAATTTTTTTTTTTAAGAAAAAAAGATCGAAGAGAGAAGATATGTTTCCCACTTGTTATTTTCTAAGAAATGCCAGCAGCTAGAAAATGACTCTTTTCAAATGCAATTGCAAAAGAAGTTTTTGGAATATATATATATATATATATATATATATATATATATATATAGTAAAAAGGTTATTGTCTGTGTGTGTATCACGTTGTTAAAATATTCGTCTATCATATTTTTCTTAGTCATGAAGGAAAGGTTATTGTCTACAACGTCACTTATAAAAATAAATTGGGTTCGTATCAATTTCTTCACAATGAAGGTGCACATTTAGTGATTAGAAAGAAAAAGAAAAACTGTTTTAATAATAACGAGTAGAAATTTAATATGTATTGTTTTTAATTATGTCGAAAGCGTCTTAGAAATAGAAATAGATATATTTTTCTCTAATATAAAAAGGCCACCTTTAAAAAAAGTTAAAACATAGCTTTCTTGCACTTTAACCTATTAATTACAAAAAGAAAATGAAATGATCTCAGCAATGAAATTTTAGTTTTTAATTCCAAAGTCACTTAAATTTAGATCTGAAGATTCATCTTTAGTTCGATTTCCAAACAAGCCCTATTCTCACGTAATATTAACTTCGAAAATAAAAATGAAAAAGACCCTAAAAATACATGGTTGGCACGACGCCTCTTTGAAATATCATTTAATTAAACAAAATTCAGAGGATCTCGTGTTGGATATTTACAAAACAATCTCTCTGTCTTTTTTCTAAATACAGATTTTTTTTAAGAAACTTTTTTAAATACAGTTAAATAGTCCCATATGATATATGTGAATTAACATGAACTAATAGTATTTGTATCGGTATAGGGTTCAACGAATCAACTGTAACAAAAACCAAAATTGATGTCGAAAGTATGTTCGGCAAAATGTTTTTGGAAATAATTTTTATTTAAAATTCTCCTTAAAAGAAAATGCTAAAGTTATTAACTGTTTTACAACATTATGTGATGTTAACATTTATAATCATTCTACCATTCTTGAAAACTCAGGCCATTAATAATAGATTATGCCAATAAAAATATGAAAATCCTCCAAAGCAAAATTCATATTCATCTTCAAGATACGTTGTTATTCACCAAAATTTTCACCATCCAACTTATTTTTATTTACTTTTAAGATATTAACCCCTAACGGATAAATGTCATTATGGTCACCTAAATATAGAGTTTTCTTTACAAATTTAAGTCCCTAACCTTTTTTTTAATATTTATATCAGTTATAGTAAAAAATAAAAATGATTACGAATGCTCATAAAATGTGTGAATAATATTTATGTATATGATAGAAGAGAGAATCTAATTAACAATTAGATATGAAATTCCAATAAAAAAAATTAGATATGAAATTAATAACACATACTAAATATCTAGATATACCAAAAACATGGTAACTTTCTTTTAAATAAAGAGCTTTCTAAAGAAAAACTTATATGACATTTCAAGATATTTTCAACCAAAACATTTGAAGGTGTGGCTTGATGATAGCAGTCCTCGTTGTGCACCCAGAGAGGAGCGATTCGAGCGATAATTCCAACAAGACCCGTGTGGTACACGTGGTATTACCTATTATCGTCACGTGACGCGGGATTGATGAGTCCACACTGGAGACCCTTTTTTTTATTCAGAAAAAAAAAAAAAAAAAAACACACATCCGGGTTCAATTCTCACTCTGCAACTATCAATTAATAATAAAAAATAAAAAATAAACCTTGAAATAAACACTTTGTCACATTATAAATTTGGTCATAAGCAGTTGAAGTTAAACCCATGCTTCAGTTACCCTGTGGGACCTGTTTCTCTCTGTCTTGGATTCTGTAACAAACGCGCAGAGAGAGAGAGCAGAGAAGAAAACGCCACCCAACCAGAAAAATAGAAAGAAGCCATAGGCTTGCACGATCTCTTAAGTAAATCCCAAAAATATATATAATAGTAGTATTTCTTTATTATAGATATAGCAAAAAAAAAAAAGAAAAAGAAAAAGAGGGTGGCTTTTCTCTCTGACGCTCGTTGCCTTTCAGTTTCTGGTAGGCCTTATTTGCGTTCATTCATATATTTTCGGTTTTGCTTTTTCTTCGCTTTCTTGTTGAAGCAGCCTTTTTTGCTGAGGCAACCTATAAAAGAGGTATCTGTATAGTGTATATCTGTATTTGTACGTGTTTTCAGGGTCAGGCTGTGCCTTCTCAGCCCCACCTATAAAGCCTTTTTTTTTTTTTTATAGAATTTCATGTGTTTTGTTTCTTTTCGTCCTTTACACACATGGGTTCGCTGAAAGTTGAGATTTTGATGGTGGGTTTGGGTGTACATAAAGCTTTGACAAGGCACCTCCGCTTCTGCTCTATCGGTTTCGTGTTGTGGGTGCGTTTTCTTGACAATCTGGTCTTTCTTTCTCCCTCTCTCCCTCTGTGGGGTTTTTGGAATTGGGTTTTGCTTGTAGAATGGTTCTTTTTTGTCTTCTCTGAAAGATATACTTAGCTTTGACTCTTGCTATGAACAGCTGTTTTATGTTCATTTTTAATGATATTGTGATGTGGGTTATGATCACTTTCTGATTTCTGGAGATGGGTTTGAAGAAAAATGATATTTTGGTAATTGATTTGTGTTGGTCTGGGTGTGATATTGTTGGTGTGGCACAGTTCTCATTGATAGGTACATGTTAAATTTAACACCGACTTCTTTGCTCCCTAGAATGCATCCGGGAGATGCATATATATTTTTTGTTTCCCCTAAGATGAATGTTTCAATTTCTGTTGTTTTTTCCCTGATACTTGTTAAAAGAAATGAATCTTTTGATGTTCTTTTCACTGACAATTCGATTCAATTATTTAGAAGAATTACCTGTTTCATTAAACCAATGGAGTTTGTGGAACTATTTGTAATTTGTGTTGTTCTATAGGGGACTTGAAAATTGCAGAATTATGATGGATCCAACATTTTATTAGTGGGTTATATTGTTATATGGGACTGATTGATATTTGAGGTGTTTGTTTTGATACTTGAGTTGTTCTTGATTTTTAATGACTTTTTCTGCCTTTGTTAAAGGATCCCATTTGTCTATCTCTTCTGTTTAATATTACTTTCCGCTTACTCATTTGTTTCTACATTCAAATACTTGATCTTTTTTTGATACGCTACATGTAAATACTTGATCATACAAGAACTAAGTGTCTATTGTGCTCTTCTTTGGTCCAAAGAGACTGGGCAGGAAAAAAAAAATGAAATTGAAAGAGAAAACGATGTAAATTTCCTTTGATATCTACTTTTAACATTTAATGTGCCAGAGGTGTTTGATTTTTTCCATCGATATTGCCAACTAGAATATTTAATTCAGAAGTGAGATACAAGAAGTATTTATTATTATTGGTGTTCTGGAAAAATTTTCAGCCATAATATAGAATTGGTTTTGAATGCTTACAGCTTTCTTATTCTTCTTCTCCTTCTTCTTCTTCTTTTGGAAGCTCATAATTTTATTACCTTTTCATTTGGTATCTAATCTCCTCAAAATTTAAAACACAATATTTGTTTTAATTTATAAGATGACTTCATAGATGTAATGTTATCTTTTTTGTTCTTGTTTTCAGGTTAAAGATCTTGTGGAAATATTTCCTGCTTGGAATTGTCTATAATTCAAAATTTTGACTAGATCTTGGTATGTATATTCTATTTTAATGCAACATATATATACTTTTCTTCTTTGACCACAATCATATCTTGTTCAATTAGCTTAGTTGATTTTTCTTTATGTATTATTCTTTTGCCTTATTATAATATACTTTCTGTTGGCTATCAGGGTTTTCTCTTGTGAGTTTTGTTCTGTATATCTCTTTCCTACCTGATGGCTGAGGAGAATGTCAATTTACCAGCGACCCCAGAGACAATTAAGCCAAATGGGAATATTTTGAGAGGAAACTCTACGGGAAAAGCAAGCTCTTTAAACAGTGGAGAAATTATTCCTCATTATCTCAGGGCGTCTACTGGTTCCTGTCATGATTTTTGTAAATATGGAAGGAAACATGCATTTGAAGGAAAGGCAAGACGTCCTATACTGAAAAAAGTTGTAAAAAAACCACCTGACAGCAAAAACCCATTAGTGAGTGTGGATCTGCCAGAGATGAAGAAGATGACAGTGGTCAAGCTCGAACCTTCACCTGACTCCAAAACCCATTTATCTGATGTTCCTCAGACCATTAAACAGAAAGTGTCATCAAAATCGCCTGGCAGCAAAAATCCTGGAGAAAGAAAATTTCTGACAGAGAGGAAGAAGATGTCAGGGGTCAAGTTTAAATCTTCACCTTATTCAAACACACATAAATCTAATACCCAAAAACCCATGAAGGCAGAAGCGTCATCGTCTCCCAAAAAGGTGGAAGCTTCTTCGAGAAAAGGTTCATCAAAAGCTAAAGATTTAAACTTGTCCACAAAACATGCTACTCCTTTGAAGCCAAAATCTGTGGCAGTGAAACCAATGTCTTCTCCTAATTCCTCAGGAGGTATAAGTGGCCTAAGAAGGAGTGATGTCAAGACTGGCAAGATGACGGGGACCTTAAAAGTAGCTGTAAAGAAAGCCCTGGCTTCCCCACGAGCCTCGTTGTCATCGAATTCTTCTGTTGATAGAGTAGCTGTAAAGAAAGCCCTGGCCTCCCCACAAGCCTCATTGTCATCAAATTCTTCTGTCAATAGAGTAGCTGTAAAGAAAGGCCTGGCTTCCACACGAACCTCATTGTCATCAAATTCTTCTGTCAATAGAGTTGCAAATTCAAATGAAAGAAAGCTCAGGAACAAGAAAGTTGTGTCTCCCCTTATGAATCAGAACAAGATTAGAAAAGCTGAACCTAAGCAACCCAACAATGAAGAGGTCCCAGAGAAAACCTTGTATGTCATCAAGGTGGAAACTGAGAACAAACCTTTGGAATCTGCTCAAAATGAAAGAATTGCAATTGAACTGTCACATGCTCTATCATCATCACCGAAGTCTACATCCCTCCCAAATATTCTGTCTTCTTCAACCCTTGAAGAAGAATATCAAGAGGAGTCTGAATATACAATGAGTGAAGCAGAAGATGACTCACCCTTGGAAAATAGTGAACTTGAGGATACTGAAGAAGCAGACACCTTGGAAGAGGGATACAAAGGGAGGCCCAGAAAGGCTGGGATGGTTTTTTCTGAAGATAAAAATTCCCAACCTTCGAAATTGAAGTTCAGGCGGGGGAAGGTGGTTGATATTCAGTCTGCAAATAACAGTCCAAGGAGGCTCAAATTTAGGCAAGGTAGAATGTTGGGGGAGAACCAAATTGTCAAGGCCAATGCCCGAAGGAGAGGCTTCAAAAGGACAGGTAGAGTTGATGGTGACACAAAGAGTATGGAAGCTGATCCACCAAAAGTTGTTTTGAGGCATCAAGATGTGCAGGGGAAGAAAGATGCTCAGGGTTTGTTTAATAATGTAATAGAAGAAACGGCAAGTAAACTTGTTGAAGCCCGGAAGAGCAAGGTTAAGGCCTTGGTTGGTGCTTTTGAAACTGTGATCTCCCTCCAAGAGAAAAAACCCGCAAACGTTGTTGCCTGAGTTTTAGAGAAAGAAAAAAAAATTAACATTCTGTAACTTCGTTGTTTTGTAAAGGAATGATAGGAAAATAAATCTAAGCTTGTAATGGAGAAGTGAATTTACAAGCTTATGAAGTTGCAGCAGCATAATAATAGATCGCTACAATTGACATTACAGGCCTGGGTGTAGAGTTTAACGGAGAGTGTGGTGTGTACTGATCTTAACGTGCTTCGTATACATGTTTCTGAAGGATATGCTGCTTCTTGCTTTCCTTTTGAATTTCATACCTTGTGTGATCGATTTGTATCTTGTGAATAAATCCAGCATATCCTTGACTTCATGTACTTTTACTCTATTGAGTGGGAGAAAAAAACTATACAATTGTTCATCATTTAGTTGTATCTTTTTCCTTTTTGTTTAAGAATTGATTGTATATGTGCTTTTCTTTTCCTTCTTGGGATATGATGAATGGCAGT
Source organism: Lithocarpus polystachyus (assembly GCA_033629205.1). NCBI lineage: Eukaryota > Viridiplantae > Streptophyta > Magnoliopsida > Fagales > Fagaceae > Lithocarpus > Lithocarpus polystachyus. The sequence goes on from CM066163.1 coordinate 42,807,597, forward strand.
ATTTTAATGTTGTTTAATTTGTTCAAGATTTCTTTGTTTTGGTTGGTCATTTCCATTTGTTTGGCAATGGTCTGAATTTGTTCAGGCAGCATAGTTTTGCATATTTGGTGTCACCTGATGTCAAGGATGCTTTGGGTGAGATGTTGTACTTTCTTGTTCTTCTTCTTCTTTTAATTGGTAAGTCACGCACTTAGCAGATTTTGAACCTATGACCTCATCCTCTATCTTACTTTTACAAAGAGAAGAGGTAACATTTGACTTGGTAGAGCTCATTGGCACTAGGTTTCCAGGCATGGGGATGCCTTATATATATATGGGGAAACTCTTCATCTTCACAATTACTATTTGTTTAAAAAAAAAATTGATTTCCTACCCATTAGAAAAGTTACAATAAGAAAATGAAAATGCTATTATTGGAAACCTTGTTATTGGACGAGCAAGTGGAAATGATCTCAAACAGATTCCTGGATCTCCAGAATATTGTACATTAGTTTTCACACTATGAACATGAAAGTCCTGCAGGCATTATTAGTTCAAAATTGTTTGTTTGTTTGTTTGTTTGTTTGTTTGTTTTTTTTTTTTTTTTTTTTTTTTTTTTTTTTTTTTTTTTTGATTGGAACAGTTTGCATTCATTCAACTGAAAAGGAAGACAACAACGTCCAAATACAGAGCTATAACAGAGCAGAAACCGAGAAAACAGCTACAAACTGATACAGTAAAACATTAAGTCTTATCCAGCTGAATAAGGTGCTGCACCATAGGGGGTGAAACTCCTTTCCAGACCTGGTTAGTGCCGTTGCATTTTGCAAACTGTGCTAGCTCATGAGCAACCTTGTTGCAGTCCCTTTTCAGGTGGTTAATCTGCCAAACAATAAAGGACCTCAAGTTTCCACTAATCCCTTGGATAAGATGGCCAAGGATCCATCCTTGTCACCTGTTGCCAAGCTTTGAGCCACTGTGAGTGCGTCAGTCTCTAGCATGATCTGCTGCAGCCCCATCTCTTTGGCATTTTATACTCCTTTCTCAATGGCAGAAGTTTCAGTCTCTAAACTCGTGTATTGACCAGGAAGGGGTATACACATAGCTGCAATGGTCTCACATCTGCTGTCCCTAATGATCACGCCAATACTTGAGGGCCTACCATCCTCTGATGTAGCACCATCCACATTAACTTTATACATCCCCTCGGGTGGAGCTTTCCATTTTGATTCTGCACTAGCTATGCCACAATTGCATAAATTGGATGCCTCCTTATAGTCCTGAATAAGTCTTCTAGCAAAACTCCAAACTTGGTTAGGGGTTTGATAACTTGCTTCAAACACTTTTTGGTTCCTGCTATACCAAAAGGACCAAGCAGCCACAAAGAAAATCTCAAGATCCTGAGAGGTGCCATCTGCCATAATTCTCAATGCTATATCTACAATATCCAAATAATTGGATTTTAAGGTTCACTGGACACTCTTTCCACTTGTCCTAGACCTGCCTAGCTGGATCACAAAAGACTAGAGAGTGCCTTAGGGTTTCAACCCCCTGATCACAGAGAGGACAAATAACACTTGTATTAATACCTCTCTTGTACAGATTCAACTTTGTTGGGTGAGCATTCATACAAGCTTTCCTCACAAATATTCGAATCTTTGCTGGTACTTCTTAAGTGCCACAATTTTCTCCACAATGGGGTTCTGGGGTCCCCATTAGAGCTCTCAGCAACCTCATCTAATTCGACCACCTTAATAGCAATGTAATACACACTCTTCACAATAAACTCACCCGTTTTATTGCCTATCCAAATAATTTTGTCTTCAGGCAGGTTGTAACTCAAAGGAATATTTAGAATTGTATTTAGCTTTAAAGGGGAGAAAAAGAGACCTGACTAAATCAGCTTTCCACCTTTTGCTCTCAGTGTCTGTTAGAGTTAAGACCATTGGAAAATCATCAAAGATGCGTGGTGGGGAGATTACCTTGTAGGTTGAGGGAGTGGGCAGCCACTTGTCTTCCCATATGTGGATTTCTTTTCCATTACCTACCCTCCACCTGATCCCTCTTCTAATAACCTCCAAACTTTTAAAGATACTTCTCCACCCATATGAAGGGTTACTTCCTAGCTGTGAATTGAGAACATCGCCGTGGGGGTAGTATTTTGCCTTGTATATGCGTGCCACCAGAGAATGAGGATTGGACAGCAACCTCCATCCTTGTTTAGCTAGCATAGCTAAGTTAAAGGTTGCAAGTCTCTAAACCCCATTCCTCCTCTTAGCTTGGATTTGCACATAGTCTTCTAATTAACCCAAGCTATTTTTGACTCCTTTTGCCTGTCCCCACCAAAATCTTTACATCATACCTTCAATCTCCTCACAAAGTCCCTTTGGGAGTTGGAAGCAACTCATGGTGTATGTCCGTATGGCCTCAACCACAGCTTTGATTAGGATTTCCCTTCCCCCACTTAAAAGGAGCTTCTCTTTCCAGCTAGACAATTTTTTTCCCCACCTTCTCTTTTACTTCTGCAAAAATTTCCTTTTTTGACCTGCCAATAATTAATGGGAGGCCGAGGTACTTGCTATGTCTCTGGTCTTGCATAGGCCCCAAAATTTCTAGTACTTCATTCTTCAAACCACTGGGAGCATTACGACTAAAGAAAATTGAGGATTTGTCTGCATTGATCTTTTGCCCCGATGCCGCCTCATAGAGCTCAAGCATTTTAGTGAGTTTTTGACATTCTTGCCTACTAGCTTTGCAGAATAGCAGGCTATCATTAGCAAAAAAATAAATGGGTAATCATGGGGCATCCTCTACATATAGATATTCCACTGAGCATTTTATTCTTGGCTGCATCACTTATAAGAGATGAGAAACCATCTACATAAAGGAGAAATAGATAAGGTGATAAAGGGGCGCCTTGACGCAAACCCCTTGAAGGAATTATGCTTCCATAGGCCACTCCATTCACTAGCATAGAATAGGATACAATAGCAATACATTGTATAATGATATTGATCCATTTTTCATGAAAGCCTATATGTTCCATAATTTTTTCAATAAAACTCCATTCAACCCTATCATAGGCATTGCTCATATCAAGCTTAATAGCCATGAAACAATCCTTCCCATCCCTTTTATGATCAAGGTAATGCATAAGTTCAAAAGCAACTAGTATATTGTTTGTAGTAAGGCGCTCCAAAAGGAAGGCACTTTGGTTTTCAGAGATGATTTGGGGAAGAATAGCTTTAAGGCAATTAGCTAGAATTTTTGAGATTAGCTTGTAAATGACATTAATCAAGCATATAGACCTAAATTCTATCATTTTTGTAGGGCTATTTGTTTTTCGAACAAGGGCTATGTTGGTTCTATTTATTTCGACCATGGACATATTTGAATTTAAGACATTAAGAACCATACATGTGACATCATTCCCTACTATATCCCAATACTTCTGAAAGAAAATTGCAGACATACCATCCAGGCCTGGAGCTTTTGTAGGGTGCATTTATTGTAGAGTTGTCACCACTTCCTCCCTTGTGAACTCCTTAATCAGGCTCTGGTTCATCTCATCAATAACTCTGGTGGGAATTGTATTTGTAACCTCTAAGATGCGGCTTGGGAAGGATGTATTATACAACTTCTCGAAATAAGATACTGCAACAGCTGCTATGCTTTCAGTACGGCCGCACCAATTCCCATTCTCATCCATTAACCCAGTAATTGTGTTTTTCTTTCTCCTTTCAGATACTTTGGAGTGAGAATATTTTGTATTCCAGTCTCCCAAGCCCATCCACTGAACTCTTGATCTTTGTTGCCACATAATCTCCTCACTATCTAGTAAGTCATTTATCTCTTTCCAGAGTACATTGATTTCTCTACCCAAGCTCCCATTCCTATCTCTTTGAACCAAATTACTCAAGGACCTCCTTTTTTCTTGGATCTTCTTTGGGACCTTTCCAAAGACTGACAAATTCCACCTAGATAACTCCATAGCACATTGTTTGAGACTTAAGGCCATATCACTTGGGGAGTTTAAACTCATATTTTTGCTCCATGTCGCCTCAATGATTTTCCTACAATCCTCCCTTTTGGACCACATCGCTTCAAAGTGAAAGCGACGCTTTCTTGGGGGTTGAGGATGATAAGAATCAGACACCAAAAGAGCACAATGGTCTGAAGTAGAATCTACAATGTGGTATACACGGGCTTCCTTGAAATGCTCAATCCACTCTGAGGTAGCAAGAGCCTGATCCAACCTGATATATATTCTATTTTCTCCTTCTCGCATATTACACCACGTATAATTAGGGCCATTATAACCCAAGTCCTTGAAACCACAAAAATTGATTGCGTCTCGGAACTCATCCATCTGCCTTTGAGATCTTTGCACTCTTCCCATTTTTTCATTCATAGACAAAATCTCATTGAAGTCCCCGAAACATATCCACGGCAGTTGGAACTTCCTGTTTAACGCTTTTAATTGGTCCCATGATTCTTTTCTCTTGTGGGCTTCCGAGTGTCCATAGAAGCCTGTGATTCTCCATTTGAGGCCTAAGTCTGATTCTGCAACAATTGCGACAATGAAATTACCCGCATACCCCATGATTTCCAGATTGATGCTTTCTTTCCACAACATTGCCAAACCTCCACTTCGATCTGATTTAGGGACAACCAAGCCATATACGAACGCCACTTTTCTCTTTGCTCTTTCCATTGCTTTCTTCTTAAGTTTTGTGTCTGATAAGAAGACAAAATTGGGATCCCACCGCCGCACGATCTCGTATAGGGCATTGACTGTCTGGGGGTTCCCAAGCCCCCAGCAGTTCCACCCTAAGGCAATCATTGCTCCCGACATGCTGCATAGCAGCCACTGTCGATACATCATCTGTTGGAGTCTTTTTTGGGGTCCGGGTTCTACGGATTCTTTTTTGAGCCGTGTTATCTGCTACTTCAAACTCAACATAGTTTACCTCTCTTTTCTTACCTACAATAACCATCTGGGCTTCTATTTCAGAGCTTTGGGCTTTACCTATTTCTCTAGCCACTTTTTTCAATTTGCCCTTTCCAACCACCTTCTTCTCCTTGTTTTGGCTTATAAGCATTTTTTCATTATCCCCTACTTTTGTTGTTTCTTCTTTGGGCTTCATTGGGCTTGTTACCTCACATATATCATTGCTGAGCTATTCGGCCTGGCCCACTTTTGAAAAAGCATCCTCGTTCATTCAAAACAACTCCTTGACTATATCAGAATTGGTTCTGTTTTGCTCCTTACTAGCTTCGTTACTCTGGTTCTCATCCCATCCAACTTTTTGCTCCTTGCTGACTTCGCTGTTTTTGCTTTCGTCCCATCTGACTTTTCCTTCCTTGTCCCATCTGTTTAGCGCTTTCGGTATGAGTAATCCGACCCACCTGCACTATAATTTCCTAGGCTCTGACCCCCCACTGTCACGTTGGTTTTCTCACCCAACGTTTAAACTGAAGCTTTCCAATGACCCCCTTCCTTCGACCGGCCTCTCCTTGTGTTTTCCTTGCCAGACCCTCCTGCCTTAAGCCATTCACCATATTGACAAACATTAGACTGACCCCTTGGGTTTGCATCACAATGCTTGTTATCATGCCCAAGTTTTCCACAGACAAAACAGAAGGTGGGTGCCTTTCATACTTAAAAGTGATCCATAATCTTACTCCATCTTCACCAACTATATACCCACCCCTTCTCAGCGGTTTGTCAATCAGCAACTCCACTCTCACTCTCATGAATTTGGCTTGGTCTGCTTGCCAAGAACGTTTGTCCACCTCAATGACTTTGCCCAATTTACATCCTATTTCTTTGCCAACTTCTTCAGACATGAGCTCAAAAGGCAATCCCCAAAATTGAACCCAAAACAGACTGTGTATGAACATAATATTGGCTGTTGTTAGCCCCTTCCTCCATTGACATAAGAGGAGTAGATTGTTGTCAAAGTTCCATGGTCCACTTTTCTTAACCACTCCAGCTGATACATAGAACTAAACTTGAACTTAAAAATATTATTACCTACCTCCACGATCCTCAGATCAGATCCCAGCTTCCATGCTGACTTTAAAGTATTCTTGAGGGCTCTTTGGTTTTGCTGACAATCTGCTAGCAACTTACCAAAGAGACTAAGAGTGCATTCCTCTAAGTAGATCTGGTCTGCTTATGGTTGTAATAGCAATATCTTCCTCTTCCTCCTTTGTGAGATGTAAGTTCCTAAAATTTTCTAAAACTGCTTGGTCCATTCTATTGAGATTATGGCCACGACTTCAAAAGAGGGAGCAAACTAAGGGATTCCTTATAGAAACAGACTAATAGTGTGAGAGGTAAAACTTCTATAAGGGAGAGGAAAAGACTTCTAAAATGGAGAGAGCAAAACTTCTACACGGGAGAGAGACATTATGAGTTCAAACTTCAAACAAGTCTTTGCTTGACAATAAATAACATGTCACAAGCGCTGAGCCCCAAGTTAATATTCTGTTTCTTTTTTTTTCTTTTTCTTTTTTTTGATTGGGTTAATATTCTGTTTCTGTCGTCGATGTTTCATTTTTCCAATTACATATAATAAGATATATCTGTTTCTTCTCTTCATATGTCAATGATCTTATATTAAAGCCATAGCCATAGTCCATTAGTCCTAAAGAAAATTTGCATTTGTCATCTCAAAGATTCATCTACTTTAAATGAGGAAACATGCTATTTTTTTTTTTTTTTGATGAAAAGCTCTTAAACTTCATTCAACAACTAGGACAAAGAGTCCATAGACAGTACATCATACATTAGTTGGTCAGCAATAGATGGGGGAGAGTCCTCCACCCAGATTACACTATTGGTTTGTCTTCTTTAGCCATTACATGTGCAGCTGTATTGCTGCTTCTCCTCGTGTACGAGATCTTCCAGTTGTCAAACTTCTTGAGCCACCAGGAGATGCCTTCAGATACCTTTTGGATAGAAACATGCTATTTAAGCAAACACAAAGCATGTCATGCCCAAAAGAGAACAATGCTATAATAAAAAAAAAAACTTTAAGTCGAAGAATAGGCAAGGTCAGCATTGACGCAGAAGATTTAGGAAAGTTCAAATAAAGTAATGATGAACCTGACTGAAGAAACTTATCAGGGCTACCAGAATCTGCAAACTGCAAAGTGCTTGTGACAAGGATGAACACAATGGTGAGGCTTACGCATTCTATCGAGGAAATGAGACATGACATTAGCCATTGAAATAATATAACTCCTTTGACTACTGTGGGCCTGTGGCTTTAGCTTCACGAGAGCATTCACAGCAGTGTAGCTAAATAGCTATATTGCTATTTTAGCTACACTAAAATAACAAAAAAGAGCAGCAACAGTGGAGCTAAATCTAAAAGATTTAGCTCCACAGCTACAGTACACATCTATTTTTAGATGTGTACTGTAGCTCAACGCTAAAAAAAAAAATATATATATTTTTTTATTCCCTCCTCAAATAAAAAAATCGTTTCCGTTGCTGCTGCTCACTCTGCCTCAGCTCTCTCCTCTCTCAAACTCTCAGCTCTCTCCTCTCACTCTGCCTCACTCTCTCCTCTCTCAAACTCTCAGCTCAAACTCTCAACTCTCTGCTCTCTCAAACTCTCAGCTCTCTCCTCTCTCAAACTCTCAACTCGCCGACCCACCTGTCGCCCGTCGCCCATCGCCGATGCCCAAGCCCATCGCCCCAAGCCGTCGCCCCTAGCCGTCGCCCATCGCCGACGCTCCAAGCCGTCGCCCATCGCCGATCGCCCCAAGCCCATCGCCCATCACCGATCGCCGATCGCCCATCGCTGTGCTGGGTTTTTTTTTTTTTTTTTCCTTGCTTTGGACTGCTGGTGGTGGTGGTGGTGGTTGTGGCTGATGGTAGCCGATCCATCGCCGTCCTCCATCTCACTGATCTACATCGGTTTTTTTTTTTTTTTTTTTTTTTTTTTTCTGCTGTGAACTGATGTTTGCTGTGGTGGTGGTGATGGTTGTGCTGTGGTGGTGGTGATGGTTGTGCTGAAGTTTGCTGTGGTGGTGGTGATGGTTATGCTATGGTGGCGGTGGTGATGGCTGTGCTTGCTGTAAAATTTATTATTATTATTGTAATGAGTTTTTTGTATTATTTTAATCAAATAGCTAAAAATATAGATGTACTGCTATGAAGTGTGAAGAGGTAATAGCTAAAATTATAGATAAAGTGACTTTTAGATGAGTGAAATATACATCCACTGCTGTGGATGCTCTAATGTTATTAAACAATGCCCGATACCTACAGTTGCGTACTAAGTCGTCTATATGACGAGCCAATAACTGAGTCCAAGTGATCCAATTTTATATTCTTCAATTAAAATAATCCCACAATCTCTAACAATCTATTTATGGATTGACTTGTTACGAGAGTAACCTTCTCCATTTAAATTTGTCATTTATGGTGAGGGGTGGTTACATATATCAAATGCACTATATATCCTCTCCTATTTTAGATGAAAGAAAAATAATTGACTTTTTCCCGTCCTTCGTTTTGGAAGACACATTTTGTGAGGGGGCACTGTATTATGTATAAAAGTAATAATTCTTACATAACCGTTTTTAACTAAAATCATGATTTGAAGCTACGATTTCACAATCTCTCTCTCTCTCTCTCTCTCTCTCTCTCTCTCTCTCTCTCTCTCTCTCTCTCTCTCTCTCTCTCTCTCTCTCTCTCTCTCTCACAAAAAGAGTATAGCTTGATAGTTTCGATGTTTCATTGAATTAAAGGCTCAAATGTTCCAATGGACTTTTAAATCACTTTTGCTTGAGCAAATTTTGAGTTTAGCCCATAAATGATAGAAACTCAACACCTATATCTATATAATATCTAAAAATTGAAGCAGAAAATTTTCTGTTACTACGCTCTTATTGAACCACATCATCAACCACTTCACCATTTTTTTTTGTTGATTTGTTCCTCTAATTTCTTTTTGATAATATTAAATATATTAATTGATTGACTTTAGGAAGGATTTTTTTTCCTAATAACATCTTGAACGATTTTAACTTTATGTATATGTTGCTTTTACACATTCATATACTTTCATTTATAAAGAACTTCTTTCACACTTTTCTTTCGATCCATTTGGTCTACCTCGGTCCATTCTATCCATTTTCGTCTAATTCCGTCCAATTCGACCCATTTGATTCATTTGGTCCACTTTAGTCCAATTTAGTAGTGCACTTACTTAAAAATGAAAAAAGATAGGTTTGGGTTGATACTTGATAGTACTTATTCTAAATTTGAATTTTCTAAAAAATATAAATGACAAAAAGTAGCATTATTATTTTTATTTGTTTAATCTAATGATTTGTGGTATTAGATTTTTTATATTCTTCTCCCCCCTCCCTCCACTTTAGTTGATATTAGTATTTTTTTTTTAGTGATAAGAAGTTTGAAGATTTATGATATTAAATTCAGTATCAATATATTAATGAGCTAGATACTATTATGAAGTTGTGTCAAATGCAGCCTTTTAGTTGTCGGAAATCCTTGCTGAATGAAAAGGTAATATCTAAGCTTATAAATATGGAAAGCATAATATCTATTGAGCAATTATTTGACCTATTGGACCAAATTTAGATGTAGATATAAAAGAAGTTGTTGGAATAATTAATGAGTTTGCAATACAATGATGAACTAGGAAAATATTTTTTTTGTTTAGTTAGTATATATTTGTTGCTCCATATTGGAATTGCATATGCAGTTCTATTTTGAGTTTTAACTTTGAAATATTTTGTGTTCTATTCTTCAATTTAGTTTTTTTTCCCCTGATGTTATTGTATTATATAAAACTAGCATGTAGTCCATGCTTACGCACGGAAATATTAACAATTGTGATGATAAGATATTCATCTTGGTAGATTCAGTTTCCACATTGAGCTTGAAATCTTCTTGGAGGCGCTAACAAAGCGGTAATGTATGAGAGTATGAAGTAAGGAAGAGTGGGATTGACCATTGTGTTTAAACCTGGCCTTGCTCTTAAAAATCCGAAATGAGGAGGAGATGATAGTGTGTGGATCTAGTTGGTAGAGGTTAAGAGAGAAGGAGGAGACATGGGATGACGATATGGCATTAGAAGGAGATGATGTTTTACTTTTATGGGCTTTCTAGTTGGACTCCTTGGTTCTGGTAGTGGGCAAGTGAGATGTTCACCCATAAAAGTGTGCAGGTGAGATGTTTTTGCTTAGGCCAATGAGCATTATCATTGTGGTTTTCTTGACTTCTGTATTAAATGTTAATACATCATTTATTTAGGCACAAAAATTAAAAAATTTAGATAAGATACATGACACAAAATTGGAGTCCAATTTATAATCAAATTTTTTTTTTTTTTTTTGAGTTTTGGTTAGGACAAATGGCGCAAAATTAAGAATCCAAATCTAGACACATGGCACAAAATTAAAACTCTAATTTGGAATTCTATTTGAGTTTTTCTCTGCTTCACCTATTATTATATATATAGATTTGTGTTTGGTTCACTTAGTTTCCAATGTAATTTAAGAGTTTTCATAATCCAATTACGTACTAATCATATATAGATATGGATATATAATTTTGTAACAAGTTTTGAAGGTATTCTTTAGTTGCACAAAAATTGCTTCCCTATATGTATGATTCAAAAAATTAAAATTTCATTTCATATGAAGATTTAGATTAAAATGTTAACTAATATCTATTTGTTAGCATTTTTTTTTAACCAAAAAGAAAAAAAAAAAAAAAAATATATATATATATATATATATATGAACATTTTATTTAAATCTCCAGACACAGATATATGTCTGTGACACTAGAAGGCCCCACAATGAGGTCAAGTGATAGATTCCCATGTTTCATTGTTAAGCATAGGCTATAGCTCATAACAAGAAATGATCTTTTAGAAGGAAAAATCAGTTAGATAATACTCAAAGTAACACTAACAATTATTCTCGAATTGCACATAATTTTGGATCATATCATACAAGCTCTACAAGACATGCATTTCATCCAAATATATTTACTCATCTTCTATGGGACAATTAGAAATGCAAAAATGACTTGCAATCATAATATAGAAATAGAATGTAGAATATGATTGTGAACTAAATTTTTATGATTTTATTTTTATTTGGTTGTCTATAACCCAATAACCCTTTATAGATCTTCTCCTTTCTTTCTTTCTTCTTCTTCTTCTTTTTTTTTTTTTTCTATATATAATTCGTCCTTCCATATCTTAAGTGTTAAATCATTCCATATCTCGAAAAACCCAATTGTCCACACTCCTTAGGCCTACAAACCTTCTCCCAACTAATTCAATGAGTAAGATTGTCATCTTGCGCTATTGCCCCCACTAATATGAACACATTATACATTGTAGATCTTTACACAATCCAAATGGCACCATGAAGAAACTCATGATACATGTAAGTAAGGATTGAATAACAGAAATCTCATTTAATCTGATCATAACATTACTCATATCCAATTTCACAACATATTACCTTGCTTGCTTTCCATATCTTCAAGTTGACATTGAGTGTAATTAAAAAGCAATGAAAGCATTATTCGTATTAAAATGTCCAACGTATAAAAGCATTTTGTAAGGTAGAAGCATAGTTTTAAAAACCGGACCGGCCGGTTCAACCGGGAATCGGGAGCCAATCCGGTTAAAACTCCCAAAAACTGGGGTTGAACCGGAAATTAAAAAAAAAAAAAAAACGGTTCAATGCCCAGTTTGGTTTTTAAAACCATGCGGTAGAAGTAACAATAGAGAGATAAACCTTCAATGGGTTGCAAGGAGGATCTTTTGTAATGAGTTCAAAGTTCAAACAAATACATAATAAGATAAGTTCATAGGACAAAACTGAATAATGTTTGTACTTTGTAGGGTATGAAACTTCATAGATTAAAGCTATTTTATATAGTAAATACACACTGACTTGGATAAAATGGCACGTGATTCTGCATTTTGGTTTCGATTTATTTGAGATGTAGCCTGAGAATGTCTCAAGACACGGCTGTGAGGTCCATAGAAGAGGACGAGGAACTTGAGCACAGTACCAAAAAGGTTAAGGAAGACCACTGGGAGGGTAACACAAGTGTCTCCTACAAGGAGAGCCTTGTTGGCGAGATACCAGGGGCCTATGAACAGGCCTTTGTCGCTGATTATGGAATGGAAACAGAGGTGCATTCTGATGATGAAGAATCAGATCCTGAAGCAGGGGTGATTGCCCTGAACCTATCTGGGGTAAGGAAAGCTAGTATCTGAGCCAAATGGATGGATGCATTGATTGTCAAGGTCGTTGGTAAGACTGTGGGTTATCAGTCTCTCATTTCCAAGCTTATGGCGCTATGGAAACCCAGCGGCAGACTAGTCTGTATTGCATTAGGTAAGGATTTCTTTTTAACTCGATTCTCACTAAAAGAAGACTATGCCAGAGTGCTTCAGGGAGGCCCTTAGTTTGTTGGAGGGCATTATATATCTCTTAGGAGTTGGGAGCCAAATTTCAAGCCCTCCACGGCTTGTGTCTCATCTATAGCTGTTTGGGTTCGTCTGCCAGAGCTCCCCATTGAGTATTATGAGCCATTAGTATTGCAAGACTTAGGAAAGGCTATCGGCCCTATCTTAATAATTGATACACACACAGCTCCTGAAGCTTATGGGCGTTTCGCAAGATTATGTGTGCAGGTAAACTTTGATAAACCGCTTGTCAAACTTTTAAAGGTTGGTGGTGTTAAACAACTAGTGCAATATGAGGGGATTAGTGCTCTTTTTTTTTTTTTTTCTGTGGGCGCATCAGGCACAAGGTTGAAGGCTGTTTGTTCACAACTAGAGCATCGGAGAAAACAAACAACGACAGAGAGGTGAAGGAGATGCATGCACCACAAGACCATAGTACCCCTAGTAAGGAGGCGTATGGGCTATGGGTTTTGGTTTCACGTAAAAGGCATGCTAGTAAGAAAGGAAACAAAGATGCTGCCCAACCTTCCCAAGTTAGAGAGATTCCAAAACCTTTGACCAAAGCTCCTGCCCAATCTGCAAACCCCATCCCAGCTTCGAGCCAACCTATCTAGCTACAATGATAATGATGTATCACTAAAGCCCAAGCTCGTTACCCCAAGTAATGCATCTATGGCAAAAAGCACTTACCCAGCCAAGAAAGTTGTGTAGTCCAACTCTGTACCCTCTGCGTTGACTAGCAAAAACCATCACAACGGTCCTAAAAATAGACAGCAATCTCAAGGCATTGTTGGACCCAAAGGAACTCACTACAGACAGATTCTTGAGAGCAAAAGTGTTACCAAGCCCACCTCGGTCACTCCGAAGCAATCTGGGTCGTTGCTTTCAAACCCTCTTCCAGCAAACATCACATTCATGGTTGGAGGCATAGTGATGGTCTCCCTAGCAGCTAGCGCTTATGGAAAAGGAGAAGAAATAGACCAAAGTTATGCCATGGTCAATACACCTCAAGAAGATGCTCTGAACCAACATATCGATTTGGAGAGGGACAAAGAGAAGTTGATTTCTACAACTTCAGCTAATGTCTCCAACGCCATTTTCAAACACATTGATCCTAGTCTCTGCTTGCTCACTCCTAAGTGCAGGAGATCGTAGCAATATAATTCTCGGAAAACCGAGGTCGAACCACAAGGAGCAGGGTAGATTCAAAGACAATATAATTGAATAACAATTTGGGTGAAGAAGAAAAATACTTTTGCTTGGTGATTGTTAACAAGAATAATAATAAAAACTAATTTAAATCAATAATGTGAATACCAGGGCATTGAGGTATTTCCCTATATCGATATGAAATTCTTTGTGATCTAAGAAAATATATATTTCATAATTGATTGTTCTTATACAATTAAAAACTTACGATTCGGTTGAACTGAGACAATTCAAGAACGCGTGATAACCTCGATTAATAATGCAGTTAGAATAGTTTTCAGAAAAACTCATTCACTTTAAAATGTGATTTCTATTTGAAACTATTAGAAATTCATCTAAACAATAAGAAAAACATGATTGAACTTATTGAAAGCATGGAAAAACTAATACATCAAAAATAAATCTAATTGAATAATCAAATATGTTATTGTCTAAAATCTTAGAGAGAATCACATTGAATATTCATACCGTATAGAAGAAACATAACCCCTAGCCCTAGCAAAGGGTTTAGGATGCCATTAGAGAAAGGAAAATACAAGTTTTTCTCTGCCAAAATTCGTTCTACACAGCCTCCCTTCCAAACCCTAATGTCTAAGTGTCCAAAGAAAATAAAACTTTTACTACTTTAATTTCCGTCCAGTTTTACAGCAGTAATTTGTGAGTTAATTTCAGCCTTCAAAAATTGAGAATTTCAAAAAACTCAAAACTGGAAAGTTGTAGATATTTAGGTCACAGTTCCAATCCATCCAGCCTTGTGTTAATTGAATTTTTGAGGAGAGAGATACGCCCAAAATACTGATCAATGCTCAAATCAGATTTTTCCTTTTTAAATTCTGCCTCTTTTATTTCTTTCCTTATTTGAAGCTTCCAATCACGATAGACAATCCAAGCACTCTAGCTGCACCTCCTTAGACATTTAAGCATGGTCCTTTAGCTCTACTTTAATTCTAGTTTGGCCTCCATTCTCTCATAAATTCTTGTAAACTCATCTTTCTCACATGATTTCTTGAAAGTAGAAAATTACACACAATGAATGACATCTTATTCAAGAAATTATGTAAAGATAAATAATATGGACTAATGCAAATAATGGCTTAATTATACAAATTAAGCATAGTAATAAGGAGATAACGCCCACATAAATATATAACAAGTATACATTTTAAAGCGTTATCACACCCCTCAACTTAAATCTTGCTAGTCCCTAGCAATCCACAAAGCACCCATTTCTACTAAAAGTGAAAAATTAAAACTAAAATACAATCCACTTTCGCAGGCTACACGACTGCACTTCTCATGTGCAGCAAGTCTTTAAACCCCTAGGTCACCCTAGTGGACGAGTTTACTCTCGTGAGGGTTTGAAGTGACTCTACCCACAAAAGTCAAAAGTTTCCTGAAAATTCTTGCAGCAAATGTTAGTCTGCTTTATCATTATATCATAATGAACTTTCAATTTTGAGTTAGGATACTATTCGTCATATTATAGAGTTTTCACTAGCTTCACTTTTGGAGTGTGTGTGTGTGTGTGTGTGTGTGTGTGTGCATAGCCCATCCAATCAAACCAGATTTTCCAAACATGCATAGACCAAGAATAATCTACATTAGAGCCTCTACTCCAAAACCTCTCTTAAGTCATCAACACTCTGAAAGAACACACATAGAAGTAATGGTTTCTTTCTTCAAATCACATGTGAACAAAAAGGAAAGAAGAAGTTTTAAGAATATCACATATGTATACAAAAACAGCCGCTAAAACAATAGAAAAATATCTCTTGGAAAGGATGTTGAATTCTTGGAAACATGAGGTTAATACCATTTTCATCCCTAGTTTTTATCCCAAACACATACCAGCCATGCACCTTTAGGATCAAGTAGGACTTTAAGCTCAATGGTAGTATAATCTTATGAAGGCAAACTGCTCTTTTTTGAAATATGAGGTATATGAATCAAATGCAGAAAATTCAAGCCAAACCCAACTCATAGTGGTAACAACCAACTTGAATCAAAATAACCTTTACTCAACTATGTAACCCTTCTGAAATACATGAAAGATGTGTAAGACACCAATAATTTATTGATTGATTATGTATGTCTCCTCTTTCTTTTTCTTTTTCTCTTATTTTTTTTTTTTTTATCTTTCTTTTCTCTTCCTTCTTCTTTTTTTCTTTTTCTTTTTTCTTTCTTCTTTTTTCTGCTTTTTGATTTTTTTTTTTTTTTTTTGAAGAAAAGAGAGATAATGGTGGTATCTAAACACATCAATTGCTCAAAACTTTAACCCCCATGAGTATACCCATAAATAAAAATGTTTTGTGGTATTGTAGAAGTATTTCTCATAACTCTAATGATGGTGACAATGATTAATGTAAAGGTAGGCTGAATATTTGTTTAGCTGGTGACAAAAGATTGATGTTCTTAGGCTCTCATCTCCTAAAATTCCACATAAACCAGCATGCCTAAGGACAAAAATAAGTAGAATCATGGTATATCTCCTCATAACGTTTCCAGTAGTCAACCAAAAAAATAGAGATCTTTTACAAAATTGAAGCATATGAGAGAAATTTAAGAGTTCAAACAAAGATATACTCTCACAAAGAAAAGTAAGGCTCAAGAACTCTCTATATGGGTTGAGTTTCAGCTTATATCTAGCTTATTCATGATCCATGCATATCCAACATCCAACCGTTCACTAACCTGGCTATTATACTCAAAACTTCCAATTGTGCTCTTCATGAAAGAGTCTTAATATAGCAAATAGTATAACCAACTCAGCATTATTCATTCCATCACATGATATAAAAATAAAGCTTATAACTTTTCTGCATTCAAATTCAAGGTTTTTTTTTTTTAGAATTGAAAAGTTGCAACCAAAAAGAAAGAAAAAAAAATCATGCAAGATGCAGCAAAATGTGTAGACTTCTCCCCCTAACTAAAATATTACATTGTTCTCAATGTATCAAAGCCAAAATAAATTCAAGTATAAAGGGAAGAAGTTACCTTAAGCATTAATTTTTTTTTTTTTTTTTTTTTGAAATTTCTTTCACACCTGCAGATGTTAGCTCACAAAAAAATAATAACAAAACAAAAAACAAAAATAAAAACAAAAGGAAAAAAGAAAAAAGAAAAAAGGAAAGAAAGAAAAAAAAAAAAAAAAAAACAAATATGGTACAATTTCATAAGACTTTTTTAGAGTTCACTTAGCATCCTAATAGGCAGGGATCTTCAGTGACATAGTCTCCTTCTCTAGTATAAACCCCCACTAAGTATGGTTTTAACCTTTGTCCATTTACTTTCAAAATCCTACCATCCCTAGGGTCCTCAACTACTACAGCTCCATGGTTAAACACTTCCCTTACAATGAAATGGCCATCCCACCTAGTTTTTAGTTTACCTGGAAATTTATGAAGCCTCGAATCATAGAGAAGGACTTGCTGATTTTTCTCAAAATTTTTCCTCACAATGCTTTTATCATGAAATAATTCATCATTTCTTTATAATTGCGAGTGCTCACATAAGTCTCATTCCTAAGCTCTTCTAGCTCATTCAATTGGAATTTCCTCAATTTTTCAGCCCCTTGTAGATCAAAGTTAAAGGCTTTAATAGCCTAATAAGCTTTATGTTCCATCTCTACGGGCAAATGACAAGGTTTCCCATAAACAAGACGATAGGGAGACATTCCTAAGGGTCCTTTATAGGCTATTCGGTAAGCCCATAATGCATTAACTAGCCTTAAAGACCAATCTTTACGACTTGGATTGACCGTTTTCTCTAAAATTTGCTTAATCTCCCTATTGGCAAGCTTAACTTGCCCATAAGTTTGAGGGTGGTACGGGGTGGACAACCGGTGCACCACTCCATACTTTTTCAACAATGCTTGAAAATAACGGTTACAAAAATGGCTACCATTATCACTAATTATAGCCTTTGGCATTCCAAATTGTGAGAGAATGTGTTCTCTCAAAAATTTCAAAACCTTTTTATGGTTATTAACCTTGCATACTATGGCCTCAACCCATCTAGATACATAATCTACTGCCAAGAGAATATATAGATAACCAAAAGATTAGGGAAAAGGTCCCATGAAGTCGATTCCCCAACAATCAAAAACTTCTATCTCAAGGATAGGGGACATTGGCATCATGTTCCTACATGTGATACGCCCTAACTTTTGGCACTCTATACACCCTTTACAGGAGTTGTAAGTGTCCTTAAACATAGTAAGCCAATAAAATCCACACTGCAAGATTTTTGCGGTGGTTTTTCTCACAGAAAAGTGGCCACCACAAGCTTCTAAATGGCAAAATTTTATAACATTGTGGGTCTCATTATTAGGAATGCATCTTCTTAAGATTTGATCAGGTCAATATTTAAACAAATAAGGATCATCCCAATAAAAGTTTCTTACCTCAACAAAGAATTTTCGCCTGTCTTGCGTGGTCCAGTGCTCAGGAATGGCACCCATGGCTAGATAATTCACTATATGTGCATACCATGGCAGCTCAGTAACAGCATAAAGTTGCTTACCTGAGAATGAGTCTCGAATAGGTATTTCTTTTAGACCCTCATCAAAAGTGAATCAGGATAAATGATCTGCCACTACATTCTCCACTCCTTTCTTATCTTTAATCTCAATGTTGAATTCTTGCAAGAGTAAAATCCAACGTATTAATCGCGCCTTAGCAACCTTCTTAGAAAGAAGGTATTTAAGGGCGGCATGATTTGTAAAAACAACAATGAGCAGCAATCAAATATGAGCAAAATTTTTTTAGAGCAAATACTACAGCTAGTAACTCTTTTTTTGTGGTGGTGTAGTTCATTTGTGCACTATTTAGAGTTCGACTAGCATAGTATATCACATAAGGCTTTTTATCTTTTCTCTGTCCAAGGACTACCCCTATTGCATAATCACTAGCATCTCACATGATTTCAAATGGTAGAGACCAATCTGGGGATTGCATTATAGGGGCAGACGTAAGCATGTGGACTAGTTTTTTGAAGGCTACTTCACACTCTTCCGTCCACTCAAAATTGGACTTCTTAAATAGGAGATTACAAAGAGGTCTAACTATAGAACTAAAATTCTTTATAAATCTCTTATAGAAGCCAGCATGCCCTAAAAGGGATCTAACATCTTTTACTGTCTTAGGGGTTAGTAGATTAAGAATTAAGTCTATTTTAGCTTTGTCCACCTCTATGCCTCTAGAAGACACTACATGTCCAAGAACAATTCCTGAAGTGACCATAAAATGACACTTTTCCCAATTAAGAACTAAGCCTTTTTCTTCACAACAGGCTAAAACCAATTTTAAGTTATTAAGATAGTTATCAAAAGAGTCACCAAAGATAGATAAGTCATCCACAAACACTTCCAAAAATTTCTCAACCATGTCACTAAAAATACTAACCATGCATCTTTAAAAAGTGGTTGGTGCATTACATAGCCCAAATGGCATTCTTCGAAAGGCGAAGGAACCAAAAGGGCAAGTGAAAGTGGTCTTTTCCTGATCTTCTAAGGTAATCTCTATCTGGTAATAGCCTAAATAACTATCTAGGAAGCAATAGAACAAATGGCCAACTACCTTTTCCAATATTTGGTCAATGAAAGGTAAGGTGAAGTGGTCTTTCCTAGTTACAGCATTAAGCTTCCTATAGTCTACACACGTTCTCCAACCTGTAACTAATCAGGTTAGGATCATCTCATTGTCTTCATTCTTGACCACAGTCATTCCAGACTTCTTAGGAACCACCTGCATCGGCCTTACCCACTTACTATCAAAAATAGGGTGTATGATACTTGCATCCAACAATTTAATTTACTCATTTTTAACATCTTTCATTGTTGGGTTAAACCGACATTGGGGTTCTCTAGATGTCTTACAATCATCCTCTAGGTAAATTTTATGTGTGCAAATCAATGGACTAATGCCCTTGATATCAGCTATGGTCCATCCTAGGGCTGATTTGTGGTCTCTTAAAACATTCAGCAATTTACCTTCCTGTTCCTCATTTAATGCAGAAGAAATAACTACAGGAAAAGTTTCACCTGGACCTAAATATGCATACTTAAGACCATTGGGCAGCAACTTAAGTTCAAGCTATAGTGCCTTTTCACTTGAAGGCACAAGCTTTTTGTTAGTCTTTAGTAGCTCCTCAAAGCGAGGTCTCCATCCTTCATTAATTGCCATCACTTGTTGTCCTTCCAAAACCTGTGAGGAATCCAACAAAGAACAAATTTCAGATAAATGAATATCACTTTTTAAATCATAAGAATCAACATAATTATTAAGAAGAGCTTCAAGAGGATCAGAAAACAATTTTTATTAAACTCTTCTTGAACCACTGCCTTAATGAGGTTCACATAGGCACAGTCATCATCCTCATGTGGTTGTTTAGCTACATGAAAAATGTTTAGCTCCAAAGTCATGGAACCAAAAGTGAGTTGCATCCTTCCATTCCTGCAATTAATTAAAGCATTAGCTGTGACAAGGAAAGGTCTACCCAAAATAATAGGGGTATGATCACTAGAATGTAAAACAGGTTGGTAATCTAGAACAATAAAATCAACTGGATAATAAAAGTGCTCAATTTTTACCAACACATCCTCAACCATCCCCCTCGACTCCCTTACAGAGCGGTCAGCCAACTGTAAAGTTACCAAAGTAAGTTTTAACTCACTAAATCCAAGTTTTTGATATACACTGAATGGAATCAAATTAACACTTGCCCCAAGATCTAGCAATACATGCTCCATGATGTAATCTCCAATAGTATTAGAGATCGTAGGACAACCTAGATCCTTATACTTTGGTGGGGTCTTATGCTGAATAACTGCACTTACCTGTTCTGTTAGGAATGCAGTCTTCTTCACATGATGCTTTCTCTTGATGGTGCATAAGTCCTTAATTACCTTGGCATATGCAAGCACTTACTTGATAACATTCAATAATGGCAAATTTATCTTTACTTGATGCAAATGCTCTAATATCTCAGATGCGGTGTCCAATTTCCTAGGTAATTTTAAGGCTTGTGGAAATGGTGGAGGGATTGGGCATTGTTCAATGTCATCAAGCCCAAGTGACTCAGTTTCATCCTTCTCTTCTTCAACTGGGGTCTCCTTAGATTTCTTAGTTATTAAAGGAGCACTTTTATCAATCTCTTTACCACTCCTCAAAGTGGTCACAACTTTTACTTCCTCATTTTTATCCTTAGAGCCAATTTTTAGATTTTGATTGATGGGATTGGGTTGAGTTTGGGAAGGAAGCTTCCCTCTCTCTATCCCACTCAATGAATTTGTAAGCCTAGTTATATGACTCTTGGTCTCTTTTACCTCTTCATCTAGCCTAGTGAGCATGGATTCAAAATTTTGATTTTTCTCACTTTCCCTTTGAATGAAAGTACTAAGTGCATCCTCCAAGGAATGTCTAGATGATGATGCATGTGGTGAATTAAAATTCCTTGGAGCAAGAGGATTCAACACATTGTTACTCTTATAACTCAAATACGGATGGTTTTGCATATTTGAGTTATAATTGTTAGAATATGAAGAATTATTTGGCCAATATGAATTAAATGCATGTACTTGTTCTTCTGGCACATTTAAGAATGATGAAAGTGATGCACATTCATTTGTAACATGGTTTATCTCATGACAGATTTTACACACCTCCATTGGGTCTTCTCTAAAGGTAGCACTAACACTCTTACTTCCTTTCATTTTGAGTGCCTCAATTTCTTTAGTTAACATGCTGATTTTTGCACTCATGTTATCATCTTCCCTTAACTTGAAAACACTTCCACTAGAAGTGGTAGTGTTAGTTCTAGTCCTATCAATGGAGTCCATAGGGCTAGGTCCAGTCCATGTGTTAGAGTTTTCAACTATCACATCAAGATAATCTATTGCATCTTCGGGTTCTTTTTGTAAAAAGTCCCCTCTGCATGAGAGTTGAACAAACTGTCAGTCTTTAGGTGTAAGCCCTTCATAAAAATAGCTAACCAATCTCCAATCTTCACACCCATGAGTTGGGCAGAAATTGAAAAGATCTTTGTACCTTTCCCAAGCTTGGTATAAGGTCTCATTTTCTCCTTGGACAAAACTAGCTATCCTTCTTTTTACTTGTTGGATTTTGTGGGGAGGAAAATGTTTCTTAAAAAACTCTTGAGCCATCTCCCCCCAACTACCTATAGACCTAGGTTTCAAGGTGTAAAGCCAACATCTTGCCTTATCCTTAAGAGAAAAAGGAAAGAAACGTAACTTAGCAGTCTGAATAACATTTTGTGCATAGAAACTACTAATTAGCTCTTCAAAAGCTCTAACATGGACATAAGGATTTTCATTTTCTTGTCCCCTAAAGTCAGGAAGTATTGCTAATAAACATTGTTTCAGTTTTACATGTGGTGCATTAGGAGGAAACATGATGCACGAAGGAACAAAATTTTGTGTGTGATGCAACAATTCATATATAGTTCTTCTATTCTCCTCATGATTATTACGTGTTTCATCACCCATGATTGATATAGAAGGTGAAGGTGTGTCAAAAAGATTACCAAAGTAAGTTTCAAAAATATTTAGTCTACCTCTCTCGTTTCTAACCCAAATGCTCATGCAACAATGAATCCACAATCAAATAAAATATAATAAAAAACAAACAGAAAAATAAAAACAAAATAAGGGGAAAAAATGGAACAAAGTTACCAATAGAAGAATTTCCACCGGTTGTGCTTTGCTTCCAAAAATTGCCTCTGAACACGCAGCAGCTCCCCGGCAACGGCGCCAAAATTGCTTGCTCACTCCCAAGTGCTAGAGATCGTAGCAATATAATTCTCGGAGTACCGAGATCGAACCACAAGGAGCAAGGTAAATTCAAAGACAATATAATTAAATAACAATTTTGGTGAAGAAGAAAAATACTTTTACTTGGTGATTGTTAACAAGAATAAAAATAAAAACTGATTCAAATCAATAATGTAAATACCAGGGCATCGAAGTGTTTTCCTATATCGATATGAAATTCTTTGTAATCTAAGAAAATATATATTTCATAATTAATTGTTCTTATACAATTAAAAACTTATGATTTGGTTGAACTGAGACCATTCAAAAACGCATAATAACATCGATTAATAATGCGGTTAGAATAGTTTTCAGAAAAACTCATTCACTTTAAAACGTGATTTCTATTTGAAACTATTAGAAATTATTCTAAAAAATAAGAAAAACATGATTGAACTTATTGAAAGCATAGAAGAACTAATACATCAAAAAGAAATCTAATTGAATCAAATATGTTATTGTCTAAAATCTTAGAGAGAATCACATTGAATATTCATACTGTATAGAAGAAACATAACCCCTAGCCCTAGCAAAGAGTTTAGGATGCCATTAGAGAAAGGAAAATACAAGTTTTTCTTTGCCAAAATTCGTTCTACACAACCTCCCTTCCAAACCCTAATGTCTAAGTGTCCAAAGAAAATAAAACTTTTACTATTTTAATTTCCGTCTAGTTTTACATCAATAACTTGTGAGTTAATTTCGGCCTTCAAAAATTGAGAATTTCAAAAACCTCAAAACTGGAAAGTTGTAGATATTTAAGTCATGGTTCTAACCCATCTGGCCTTGTGTCAATTGGATTTTTGAGGAGAGAGATACGCCCAAAATACTGATCAGTGCTCAAATCAAATTTTTCCTTTTCAGATTCTGCCTCTTTTATGTCTTTCCTAATTTGAAGCTTCCAATCATGGTAGACGATCCAAGCACTCCAGCTCACCTCCTTTGGCATTTAAGCATGGTCCTTTAACTCTACTTTAATTCTAGTTTGGCCTCCATTCTCTCACAAATTCCTGTAAACTCATCTTTTTCGCATGATTTCCTGAAAGTAGAAAATTACACACAATGAATGACATCTTATTCAAGAAATTATGTAAAGATAAATAATAGGGACTAATGCAAATCATGACTTAATTATACAAATTAAGCATAGTAATAAGGAGATAACGCCCACATAAATATATAACAAGTATACATTTTAAGGCGTTATCAATCTCAGACCACAAAGTAAGGGACATAAGGAAGTTGCAAGTGTTAGCCCCAGGAAAGATGGCACTTCAATGATGCAAGAGGAGGAATTCTTTGAACCTCCCCTGGCGGATGGTGACTGTGACCTAGATGGGATGATTGAGGATGAGAGTTATGCCTCTGCCTTCGTATGATTTTATTTCGTGTCCTGGTTTTAAAGCATTTTTAATTATGAATATGTTAATCTGGAATTGTCAGGGTGCTTTAAGCCCCTCCTTTCATAGTATTATTTGTGATTTGGCATAAAGTCACTACCCTGCCATTTTGATTCTCACTGAAACAAAAGTCAGTGGTTCTAGGGCCAAGGATATTTCTGATAAACTCCCTTTTGATGGGGCCTTTCATGCTAACAATTTTGGTTTTTCTGGTGGTATTTGGGTTCTCTGGGATTCAACCCAAGCAGAACTGTCTTTTCTCTCTTCCACAAAACAGGAAATCCACTCCATTGTGATGGATATTTCCACAAACTCCTCTTGGTTGTTATCTGCAATTTATGCTAGCCCCAGGTATGCCGAGAGACGACTTTTATGGGATAATCTTTCTATGGTTGCTGGCCTCCATTTTCTCCCTTGGGTTATAGCGGGGGATTTTAATGAAATGCTCTCTAGAGGTGACAAATTTGGTGGGAATCCTGTTAGTATTTCGAGAGCTCTCAAGTTCCAGGAGTGCTTAAATAATTACGACATGATTGATCTGGGTTTCTCGGGACCAAAATTTACTTGGTCAAATCACCGCCCTCATTCTCAACTCATACAAGGCAGAATTGATAGGGTATTTGCAAATGCTGATTGGAATGTCATGTATCTGGAAGCATGTGTCAAGCACCTGGAAAGGTCTCATTTTGATCATTGCCCAATTGTACTATCATTGAGAAACTATACGGGGTGTCAATTTCCAAGACCATTCAGATTCTTACTGATGTGGCTTTCTCATCCTACCTTCCCTAAAGTGGTCAGAGATGCATGGGTGAATCATTCCACGTTGCCTAATGCTATTGCTTCCTTTACTTCTAAAGCTCAGGTCTGGAATAAAAATCAGTTTGGTAACATTTTTCATAGAAAGAAGAGAATTTATGCCAGACCCGGGGCATCCAAATTGCACTTGGAAACGGCCCAAATGAGTTTCTAATTGAGTTAGAGAGATCCCTTAGGTCTGAGCTTGCTGAAATCTCTAAGCTAGAGGCTGATTTTTGGAGTATGAAAGCCCATATCTCTTGGGTGGTCAAGGGAGATAAGAACACAGCTTTCTTTCACACTTTAGCCCTTGTGTGCAGGAGGAAAAACCGTATAATTAGCATGAAAGATAGAATGGGAAATTGGCTTAATAATGAGCAAGATATTGCGAGCTTCATTAGAAGGGGTTTTCTGGAGCTTTTCACCACTTCCCACCACAGCTCCTCTGTTAAAGAGTGGCACCCCCTCCCCCCCCCCCCCCCCCTTTTGGCAATGTGAGCTGAAGAGTAAAGATATAGAAAAGCTGATTATTCCGATTAATGATAGTGAAATTTTCTCTGCACTTAAATCTCTTAAACCTTACAAAGCTCCAGGCCCAGACGGGCTTCATGTTGGATTTTTACAGCTCTTCTGGCTCATTTTCGGGGAGTCAATTAAGGAGGAGGTTAAAAATATTTTTTGCTCAGGGAGGGTTCCTACTTATCTCAACAATACACTCATTACCCTCATCCCCAAACGCAAAAGCCCTGAGTCTCTCAATCATTATCGGCGTATTGGGTTATGTAACTCAGTATATAAGGTGGTAACCAAAATTATTGTTGGGCGCATTAGACCTTTATTAGCAAGGCTAGTTTCCCTTCTCCAAACAGCCTTCGTCCCTGGGAGAAAGGGTGTGGACAATGCTATCATTGTACAGAAGCTGATTCATTCCATGTCAAAGAAAAAGGGCAAAGAAGGGGTTATGGCTATTAAAATTGATTTGAAAAAGACCTATGACCGTCTTGAATGGAGTTTTATTAGAGATACCTTGACTCTGTTCCAGTTTCCAAATCAACTCATATCTTTGATAATGAGCTGTGTGGCCTCAAATTCTATCTCTATTTTGGTTAATGGGGGAGCTCTTGATCCCTTTCTGCCTTCCAGGGGAATAAGGCAAGGCGACCCTCTATCCCCCTATTTTTTTATCTTATGTATGGAGGTTCTAAGGGCGCTTATATCAAAAAAATTCGAAGCCAAGCTTTGGGATCCCGTAGTGGCTTCTAGAGGGGGGGTTAGCCTTTTCTCATCTGTTTTTTGCTGATGATCTTGTATTATTTGCAAAGGCTAATCTGAAAAATTGCACTGTGATCAAAGATGCTCTTGACACCTTTTCTGAGATATCCGGTTAAAAGGTAAGCGCAGAAAAATCCTGAGTGTTTTTCTCCCCTAACACGCCCCAACACACTAGGGATAATCTATGCAATGTATTGGAGTTTCGATCTACCCCTTCCTTAGGGAAGTACCTTGGTTTCTGATCAAACACACTTCTATATCTCAAGACTTCAGAGCTGTCATTGATCGCGGTCAAAGTCGACTTGCGAGTTGGAAAACCTTCTCTCATTTGCAGGTAGACTTGTCCTTACCTAGGCAACCATTGCTACTATTCCTAATTACTATATGCAGTATGCCTCCCTTCCTCCAAAAATAACTCAGTGTGTGGATAAGTTATGCCGTAATTTCCTTTGGGGTTCTACTAATAACAAGAAGAAACTTCACTTTGTGAATTGGAGGAAAATTACCAAACCCAAAAAGTATGGAGGTCTTAGGCTACAATCTGCCAAGGAAAAAAATATTTCCCTCCTAGCCAAGCTTAATTGGCTCTTTCACCAGGAGAAAGACAGCTTATGGGCTTGTGTCCTCTCTCATAAATATAGATCTCGGCAAAGGCAACCCCTCTCAAGGCCTAGAATCTGCTCTACCATCTGGACTGCACTAAAAAGAAGGAGAAAAAGTGTTCAAAAGTGGCACAAAGTGGATTGTAGGGAATGACAGCAACTTGTCCTTTTAGTTTGATAAGTGGATGAGGGAAGGACCAGTTAGAAGCCTCATTATGGGTCCTTTGAATAGGGGAGAGGATTCTTTACTACTCAAAGACATTGTTCATAACAATAGCTGAGATTAGGGGAGATTACCCTTTGTTTTTC
Organism: Lithocarpus polystachyus; assembly: GCA_033629205.1. Classification (NCBI taxonomy): domain Eukaryota; kingdom Viridiplantae; phylum Streptophyta; class Magnoliopsida; order Fagales; family Fagaceae; genus Lithocarpus; species Lithocarpus polystachyus. The sequence goes on from CM066163.1 coordinate 42,834,475, forward strand.
CAGTGGCCTTCCTTCAAAAAATTAAAGCAACTCTGATTCCTATTGTTGCAGGTGGTGCAGACTAGTTATCTTGGTCATCTTCCCCCAATGGTGATTTTGAATTAAAAGAAGCTTATAGACTGGCTTGCTTGATGGAGAAATCTAATCAATTTGATTCCTTTATGGGAAGTCGGGTTTGGGAAGTTCTTACGCTTCCTAAAATCAAATGTTTTCTTTGGCAATGTGCTCACCAAAGCATACTAGTCAAAGCTGTTCTTACTAAGCCAGGCTACAATTTATCTTCATCATGTCCCTTATGCAATAAAGCCACTTAATCCATTATTCATGTATTGAGAGATTGCCAACAGCACACCTACTTTGGAACTCCTTTCCACCTCCAATCCAATCTAATACCTTTTATGGTGTTCACTTGGGAGATTGGCTTCTCATTACCTGTAAGTCCCAACATCCCTCCTTGTTGGGCATTCCGTGGAGTATTATATTCTCTTTTGGAATATGGAGTATTTGGCTTCATCGGAACAATGTGATTTTCAGACTTGACCCCCCTCATAAGCCACTGCTAGCTGGAACGTTAGCTAAAGTTATTGAATATGCTTTCCTCGGCATCAATGGAAGACCTAGGCGTAGCTTCTCTAGCATTCAAGTCAAGTAGCTCTGCCCACCAAATAATTGGGTCAAGCTTAATTCCGATGGTTCTTCCTTTAGAAATCCAAGGCGTGCTGGTGGAGGAGGTATAATTAGAAACTCCAATGGTGAATGGGTTAGCGGGTATGTTAGAGCTATCGGTACCACCACTAGTGTTGCGGCAAAACTTTGAGCATTGAGAGATGGTCTAAACCTCTGCATTTAGCTAAACCTTCAAGCCGTGGAAATTGAAGCTTTAGGGAGTAGATGGCTGCAAATAATCTTCAGCAAAAAAAAAAAAAAAAATGATGGCTAGTTGGCATCAAATAATTAACTACAACTGTCGTTAAGTAACATCTCTTCCTACAACAGAGTACAGACCATTCTGAAGTTGAGAGAGAATGGTCTGATAATTATAAACAAGTTGAGAGAGATAGCCAATAAATAGATGCCACGTATTCACCCCCAAAAAAGAAGAATCTCTGGCTGGACAGAATTGTCTTCTGACATATACTTCTAAAGGTACCGACACAAAACAATTTGCTCTCTTTTCAATTTAAAAATTACCAACAGTAAAAACATTACTTCCATACTTGACAGACACCACCTTTATCTTCTCTCAAAATGACCCTCCACTATCTGAATGACAGGTGAGATTCATGTGGTCCCACTATTATATTCTAGCCACAAACTCTGTGTACGTGGCCAAATTTCATTTGTCCTTCGACTAACAAAACAGCTGAACTGTATGTTTAACCTTCTCAGTAAATTACTTCTCCTATTTGGAAGCAAGCAACATAAAATTAAAAAAAAAAAAAAAAAAAAAAAGCTTCTTCATTTTTCGTCTCTCTCTCTTCATTCAGAGTCCCATTTTCTGCGTTTTTGCTTTCCTTTTCAGTTCCGGTGCCTCTGTTGTGACTGTTTTTATCGTCTTCTTCTTCTTCTTCTGCCCCTAAAGAACCCCAAATTCCAAGATGCTTTTTCTTTCTTATATGTAATTGTTTTATTATTTTTCCCACTTTTTTTTTTTTTTCTTTATGACTATTAAACTCTGCGTTGAACTTTCATTTGTGCAGGGTTGAGTTTGCTAGGCTTTCTGGCAGTATAAGCTGAGGTGAGGATTTTGGGTCTTTGATTTCTTCTTAATTACGATCTAGTCCAATCTCAGATTCTTTTGCCGCTATGGTTTTGTTTGGTTTTGCTGGGCTCTAGGGTTTCGTAAAGTCTTCATTTTTCGTTTCTGGGTGTCTAGGGAAACTGTAAAGTTTGAGACTTTATGTGGGGTTTTTTTTTTTTTTTTTAATTGCTTGGAATTTTCATGTGAAGGGCTTGTGGATCCGGAATTTTACAAGTGTATGGCATGCATTGAGAAAATAAACTGAAATTTAAGTTCATTCTTTTGTGTGACTGAAAATGTTTGGATTAGTGTAAATCATAACAAAAATGCTTTTTTTTTTTTTTTGGCTTTGAATTGTTTGTGTTTGGTTTAGTGAGTAAAATTTTGGCTTATGTTCTGATATATTACAACTAAATTCTAGTCAAATGCAAATCTACCCATTTCACATACGAGTTTAAGCTCTCTCTTTGGTTTTTGATAAGCCAGGTTACTTTTGGAAATTTCATAATCGGTGGCCATTGTGGTTGTGAAATTTGAAGAATTTAAAGGTGGGTCCTATTCTTTTGAGATTTTGAATTATTAGATTTTATTGGATTGCATCATTGCTTATGCTAGTAGTAGAAGTAATCTACGTGTGAGTTAATCATGTCATTGCTGTGTGGGGCTCAAAAATCCCTTTTGAGCTCTCATATACTTTATTTTTGGACTTTGATAGACTTTTTGTTTTTACCTTAAGGTTATTGCCTGGTAGATACTCTTCATCAAATATGCGTAAGAGCTCACCATTTTTGTGGCTGCTTGCAACAAATTTAGATGTTATGTAGCCTTCAATTTATGTCTACATGAACATGGATTCGATCTTTTTATGGATAATTAGAGAGGTCCATAAAGAAATGGAATAAGATCCATATGGCAAGAAGTTACATTGCTAGTTTACCATGGAGCTGTAGGATTGTCTGATATTTTATTATTCTCATCAACTTTATCGTTTCTTAAATAGTGTTTTTCATATCTGCATTTGTGGGGTGTAAACAATAGGGAGAACCCCCCCCCCCCCCCTTCTTCTCTCTTCCCCCTCCTCCTTCCCTGTTCTCTTAGTATTTTGATGAATCAAAGGCTGGGGGAGAAACTCCACCTATTAAATAACATAGTCTTCCTCGTACAAGTTTTCTTATCAACTTTGAATTGGGGAAGGTGTGTTGCTGCAACATTCTCTAGCATTTCTAAAATAGACCATCATTATTAGTTTATTACTTACACTTGCTTCTTATGTAGGTGAGAGACTATGTTGGAAGGTGAAACTTTTGAATCAAATGCCTTGAATAGCTCTTTGTTCTTGAGTTTGAGTATACTTTGAATGGCTGCATGATGTCATTGCTTTTTGTTATGTGCTTGAAATGTGACTGCTGGAACTATGTTCTTGCCTTTAGCTTCCGGTGTTATAAATTGCATAGTTCTAGGCTAGGTCCTTCCATTTGGATAATGTTTTGTTTGGATCTTTTTGTCTGGTTGAAAACTTGGTCATCAGTGTAAAATATCAACTAAGCTACTGTTCTTCATTGTGTGTATGACAAGGATTTATGATAATTGTTAATAGGTGGCTGAGAATGATTCTAACAAAGCAGTACCGTTGCATACACTCATCAAGCTGTCAATGCACAAAAGGGCATCTAAGTGAAGATGTGATATTCCTAGTATTCCAACAGTTGAACTGGAATCCTAAGCTAATTGCTGCTCTGTCCTGTGCATGCAAGTGGTTTGATGATCTAGCTAAGAGAGTACTATGGAAGGAGTTTTGCCGAACTAGAGCACCAAAGATGATGCTTGATCTGCAATCTAATGGGAGTCACAGTGTAGATGGGAACTGGAGAGCGCTAGGGAAGCTTCTTATTTACTGTTCAGGATGTAAGAACGGTGGCCTTTTCAATAGCATTCAAATTCCAGGCCATTTTGTTCCTAAGACCCGGTTCTCTAGGACATCAGGGAAGAGTTTCCTTTTGCCACAATGCAGAACAGATGTTTTGTATGTGTCTGATCCTTGTGAACATTTTGATGAAGGGGAGGAAGGGGATGTGGGATTCTTTCGCGGAGTTTTCAAGTCGTTCTCAATGTCGAAGGTCCGGAAGATGCTAATTAAAAGGGGGGCCCAGCTTCATCCAACAGAGGTGTGCCCTTACTGTAAGGCAAAGTTGTGGAACATGCTGCAAGCTAAGATGATACCTCAAAGTGCCAGCTGTAGATTGGGTTCGTATGAGGATTGCGTTGAGTATTATGTATGTCTAAATGGACATATGCTTGGGATCTGCACTCTCTTACCTTTGACTGATTCGGAATAGGCATCTGAGTTGGCGTGATAGTTGGAATGAAATTTAGGTATCCTCTTGCACCAACTATTTTGATTTATATTGGGAAATGCTTTGGGGGGATCTGAAATTAATAGTTAATACTTTTTTTATTGGTAAGTTATACATGCACCAACGGGTCCTGAACCCACAACCTCACCCTTCACCTAGCAAGTTGAGCTTGAGTTCATCAGCAATATTTATATTTTTTAAACAGCTGCACCTCCACATCTATATGCTTATTTATACTGCTATAATATATATATATATATATATATATGTATATATGTATATATATATAATTTTTTTTTTTTTTGATAAGCAACTATAATATCAGTATTGAATGATTCTTAGCATTCTTTTGTTGACATTTCTAATACCAGGCTGTCTCTACCTCAAAGATAAATAATAAAAGAAAAGAGGTTAAAGTTTTCTCAGGAAATGTCTTGGATAGGTTTATAAAACAACCAGAGATCTTTTATGTGGGACCTATTCATGGTGAACCTTTTCAGGTGTGTTCTTCATGTATGCTGGTCAATGGCACGGATATCAACTATAAGTTGTGAGACAAAGAACAACAGCTCGTTAACATCTCACTGATTTGAAATTTTGGTGTTCGCATAAAGCGTCTTCTGAAGCCCTACAGTGATACTCTTACCTAACATCACCTGGGACTCTGCAATAGGAGGTGTTATTACTCTAAGATGCAGCACCTTCAATGGACAAATATTGCCTTGATATTGAAAGTTAATCCTAGCTTATGGTGATGTCTGTTATAGCCTATGTAGAAGACTCTCTTTTTAAATTTACTTAAATGACTAGACTCTCATACCTAAAAGGATGCATGCAGCCAACTCCAATTACTTTAGATAAAGGATTAGTTGAGTTGCCTACTAAACTTTCATATACCTTAACTCAGTGTTTATCTAAATGTGTTATTATGCGGCAACATCTTTAAGGTAGTTTATGTACTTTCTTCTAACGAGACATATCCTTGTGCAGATTTCTAATCATTTGCAAGTATAAAGTTGGGTTGTTCAAACATGTGATAAACTGTTCAGCTTATTTGGTTGAAACTGGAATCAACCATCACAATTTCGTATGGACTTTTGAGTCTGCTGCTTCAGTCTTGCCTTGGCCAAATATTTCCCAGCAAGAGGCTAAAAGCTGCTGCTAATTATTTATTTTTAAATCATCCTTTACATAGAATGTTAACGTGAATTGTACTATTGTGTACATTTATGTAGGGCCCATAAGTGTATTTCAATGTTGGATTGGTTTGTGAAATAATCTATACGCATGTTTATGATGAATTAGTTATCTAGTTTGAGTAAGTTCTCCAAGAATTCCATTTCAGTTAAGGTTCCATCCTTCCTCTTGTGAATGGTATTTGAATCAAATATTCTGATATGCATTGCACTCTGAAGCACCTACACTTTGCTTTTGTGGTACAATCTCTAGAATAAGTAATATGGGAGAAAATGGGCGTTTGCCTTTAATTTTCAAACTATGCAGCAAAATGCCATTGTTTTTAAAACCTAATTTTAACAAAATTGAGTTACAGGTGGAATTTGACATTAGCAATATCGAGTTTTATGCATATTTTGCCACTTAAAGTTTTTCGAAAATTTAAGTAGAACTTGATATTGTTAATGTCGAGTTTCACTTGTATACATAGAACTCGATTTTGAGAATATTGAGTTTTACACACCATGACATTTTGTTAAATAGTTTCAAAACTAGGGTATTTTGCTGCATAGTTTGTAAATTAGGGACAAATGCCCATTTTTCCCAAGTAATTTGTGGTCATTCCTTTTTTCCAATCTGTGTACCTTGACAATCAAATTCAATTTTTTTTTTTTTTTTTTTTTTTTTTTTTTTTTGAGAAGCTACAATCAAATTCAATTTTAACGTGGAATCATCGAGCATAACCCTGGAACTTGGAAGTATGACTTAAAGTCGTGATTATCCACAGTAGACAAACTATTACGCCAAGTACACTGGACCGCATTAGGGGAATCTGTTTTATGAAAGATAATTCAATAGAGAAATTCGAAGTCAGATTCTATCCAAAAGGTCAGGCAATACCATTGAGTCAAATTAGTATGATGTTTACATCAGTATCATGTAGAGGGTCATAAAGTGAAGCATGGCTTTATCTCAGCATTTGAACATAGAGAATTCATCTTAACGTGGGGAGAAATAAGTTTGGTATTACCGGAACTCAAAAGGCATCAAAATGAACCAAAAACAAAAAACAAGAAATACAAATGCAGCTTATTACTGCATGCATCATATTGATTTCACCTTGTCGGGTTTAACAATCCAAGTTAGAATAAACAAGGATATTAATATATTCAAAGGATCAAACATCCAGCCCAAAGTCCGGCTCTTCCTTTTTTATTTGGATAGCGTCTGGCACTCTGGCTCCTCTTCTTCAAAGTCCAACCTTGTAATGTTCATTGGGCCGATGTTAACTGCAGGTTTTAATTCTCAAATAAGGTGCTTGACACTTGAAAGGAATATCAATTTTCAAGGTATAAAATTTTGACATGAAATCAATATATTAAAGAGCTGTAAGTATTGAACAGAAGTTGCAGACTCACTAGCACAATAGAGGTACACTGTAGTGCTCCTGTGAAACTAAAACAAAAGCTCAAGCTCAAGCTGGAGAAATGGTATTTGCTGGGTATAATACAATGGGTGCACAATACCTTTTTTTCTTGATTGAGGTAGGGGATGGAGAATTGAACAGTATGAAAGTGATGTGACGTGCTGCTAGTGCAATTGCAATAATCTCAATTCTGATTCTAGAAAATATGTTCTCCAAATAGGACTTAAAAATCATTGCCGTGACCTTCAAAGTCATATCCTAGAGATTGCATCCAAAAAATACCCTAAATCAAGTTTCATGTGACTAGCTTCAGGGAATTTCATTGCCAAAGTAATCAACATACAAAGCCTGCTTCCATTGGAAAGGTCAAAAGTGAGTTGATTTGAAGAAGTTTCAACTAATTTGCATTTTAAGCATATCCACTTGCAAAGCAGAAAAATATAGGGTCTCATCTTATTTTTAGCTAACATGAAAATAAAAGACTGAAGGAAACACAAGGAAATCATTTTATTCAGAGCAACCTTCAGATAATCATTTTAAAGGATGACAATCGAAAATCTAGGAAGCATTTAGGTATGCTCAATACATAAGCAGGCCAAAACTGTCCTCGTGGCTATAAGAAGTTAATTTCTCCCATATTCTTTGCATAACATCCATTATGCAATGATATTCATCTAATCTGACTTTTGGTTCCAAAAAGGTCAAAAGCATGGTGACTGGAAGTTCACATCACTTTGGAGTCTTACACATGCAAATTGTGCACTGAACAAATGGCTGAAATTTTTAACAGGTATCTTTTTGAACGAAGAGTAGAGAATAAAAAAATAAAAACAGTTAGAGTTGATAATAATATTTAAACTGTTGTTCGTAAAGAAACCAAGCAGGTAGGAAAGCCTAGAGCAGTGCCTAAGCTTTCATACAACTTATTAAATAGAGATTCAAAAAGAGAGAGGGAGAGCAAAGGAGAGGACAAGAAGAGACTGCATCACATACCAACAGCATCTACCCCAGCTAACTTTGGCATAAACTGCCTGATATGGTCTTCTGCTGCTTGCTCAGCTTTCAGTGTCTCACACACAAAAGAAACAAAAATCTTGTTCTTTCCATCCTTTTGTTCAACCATACCCACAACATCCTTCTCCCACCTGCCTCCAAATAAATATGAACATAGAGTGGGAATTAATATTCACATCATCACATGCAATGATGATGAGTATTGACAAGAGATGTTAACAAAAAGATAGATAATCTTTTGGGATTTAATATCAAATATAAAAGTATAAGTCATTTCAAACTTAAATATATAATACATTTGGATGGAAATTTATTATTTATCTAGACAGAAGTCATTAGCTGACTAAAAAGAAAAAAAAAAAAAAAAAAAATCCAAGTGTAAGCAGACTAAACAATTTTTATGAATTTTCCGACATCAAACAAAGACAAAAGAATGCTAATGGAAGCATTAAAGTTATAAGTTACCCTGCTCAGAAAACCAGCAAGATCAGCCAAGACAGCTTACCCATGAACTTGATCAATGCTGTGGAAGTGGGCAGCATCGTGACCTCTACACTCCACAACAACATTTTGTTCTTTCTTTCTCTGTTATGCTTTGAACAGTTAGAGAAAAATTGAGGAGAAAAAAAAAATGAAGAAGAAGAAGAAGAAGAAACAAGGAGAATAAAGGTACGTAAATAAATAAAAATAAATGAAGCGGCAAAGAGTTCCTACATTGTAGTCTATGATTGTGAGCTTGATCAAGCGGTAATCCTCACCCCTGCTGCACTCTCTTTCACATGCCAACTCTTTCACCTCGTAAAAAAGAAAAAAGAATAAGTGTCAACGTATAATAATGGCAGACATTTATAGAGAGGTTCCCAGAAAAGCCTAGACAGGACGTTGGACAAAGTGAACCAAGAAATCCTCCATTCATGAAAACAGCCAAGGTGAGGAAGTGCACTGTCTGGAAAATCCGCAAAGGCTAAACGCATAAGGACATTACTTGTCCAGAAAACAAATTCAATGATGGTAAAAATTTAAAATTCCAATTTCTGACAAGTTTCTATCACTATTGTGGACACATTGACTTTAATGTCTCTGTATGCACATAAATTAAGTGTAGGACTGATTTTGGCACCAGATATATGTCCAATGACAACAAGTCTAATAGGTTTTTCAGTCAAAGAAAAATGATAAAGAAAAAGGTCCAACAGGGAAATATTTGGAGTATCCAGTGAGCATTCAATTACTGATTCACCAATTAACTACCCCTATTTCACCTCAAGTGCCAAAGATTCCTAAGCAAAAGTTTATTTTATCAACTAATAAAGACATATAGGTACACTATGTTGTGGGTCCAGCCCGATTTTGTGGCAAGAGAGTCATGTAGTGGAAAACTCCTATTAGAAATAGGAGACCACATGAGTTCCAATTCGTGTTTGTATAGGAGTTAGTGTGTTGAATAATTAATGCATGACAAGAATTCTAGTTAAGGTGGTATTAGGAATCCATGTGTTCCTAGAATTGATGTGGGGTGGCAGACTTGCTTATAAAAGCAAGGACTAGTGTGCCGCATAAGGATTGGTGAGTGCAGCAACAAAAGAGTGCCGCATATTGTAGAGAAAGAAAAGAAAGAGGAAGCCGCACAAGAAAAAAGAGAGAGCAGCCAAGAGGGAGCCGCTTAAAGATAAAGAAGATAGCCAAGAGAGAGCTGTGCGTGAAGAAGAAAATAGAAAGAAGAGTGCAAAGTGTTGCCTTTGAGAAAGACAATTAGTGTGTGTGAGAGCAAAGAAAACAAGAGAGATTTTTTTTCTTTAGCAGTGAGACATACACAAGAACTATTGTAATTGATTTGATAATAGTGAAATTATTCAGAGTTTGTCCCGTGATTTTTCCTTTCAAAGAGAAAGGGTTTTCCACGTATATGTATATGTTTATGTTTTGTGTGTGATTGTTATTGTGGATTGCTAATATTTGTGATAAATATTATTTGTGACGCAGCACACTAAACAATGTTGATATAACGTAAAAACAAGATTTTTTCCAAGCATGACCGTTCAGGGCTAAAATTCATGGATGAGTTATCAATCATATTCTATAGGCATACCTTAGACATGAAACAACATTTTTCAACGACAAAAAAGATACGATACCCCCTTTTCACATTTACGAATACCATGTGTAAATTAGCGTATCCCTTTCAACAATGTTCAAGTTCTCTTACATTCCCTACTTCTATAAGCACTCTGCCCATTTGCAAATGCACAACATTTCCCAAGCCCACTAAGTTAACATTAATAGTCCCAAACCACAAAATTACAAATACTTATGCTGCAACCAATCCAACCATATGGTCGTAGAAGTGAATGAAAAAGTAAATCCAAAGAAAACCCAGTTTATACAAGAAACACATGAATGATTGATTATAACTGAATTCTCAGCCTAGAAAGTAGAAATAGAAAGGAAAAGTAGAGTGTGAATGTGAATGTGATACAAATACAAATATAAATATAGAAATGAATAAAAAAAATACCAGTGCCATGAAGGCCATAGCAGATAGAATGGGGAAGTTGGATGAAATGACCAGAGATGGAGCCACATGGCAACAGTGCTATTGATGCCACTCCTTCCATCACCTCCTCCTTCCCTTTCTTTGCTTCTGCTCCTCTTTCTTGCTCTGCTACACGTACAGTTTGTTCGTTTGTTTATAACCAAACAAATACTAAATAAACTTTCATTGACAAAAACAAAAACAAAAACAATCTTAAAAAATGAGTACCCATTAATCAAATCCTCAGAAAATTTTCCTTTTCCTTTTCCTTTTCCTTGGCGAAGGAATTAGCCGGTCTCGTCTCGAGTGACTGACAATATATAAAAAGAAGTGCTGCGTTTCAAACGACGCCGTAAGAATGATTCGCATGTTAGCCTTGGCCTTAATTAGTTGGCAGTCGAACTTGAATACGATACATACATACATACATACATACGGATACGGGTTTGGTCCAAACGACCAAGTCATTGCTCTAAAACGACATGCTAAATTGAGCTCCTCCAAACGACAAAGCTTATGGGCTGCCCTTCAACCCTCCAATCTGTGTGGCTATGCTATTAGCCTTTGGCTCTGTTAAGAATATATTGTGAGAGAAAGAAATAATAAATAGTCTATATATTGATGTATATTCTTGTACATGTAACACTATACAATAGAGAGCCTTATATAGGCTAAGTATGTGTGAAGTACAAGTAATATGAACATACTACAAATACAGTATACTGGGCTAAGTTCGATAGGCTAAGCTAGACTAAGCTATATACTAACAGGGTCATCCTCTTAACTTTCTTTAAGTTATGTGTGTTATACTTTCAATTGTTTATTTGTTTGCTTTTATTATATGCTTAATTTTTATTTTTATTTTTGAAGAGAAACTTATAATTGTATCGGAGATTATCAAATAGTACAGAAAACAAAGACTGTACAAACCAATACAAGTCTTATCACGACTAACCTGATCTACAATAAATAAAAGGGTGTTTTTTATCCAAATTTGTTCTTCGCCAAAAGTAAGATCTACAATAAATAGAGGGGTGTTTTCCATTCAAATTTGTTCTTCTTAACCAAAAATAACACGTATACCTTGTCATACATTTACAATAGGCTATAGGCTACAGTTCATAATTTGCATCCTTTTTTAGCCCGTATATTTTCAAATTATAGCTCTTTTAAACCTCATTTTGTAAGGTGTAACCTTTTCAACTCATTCTCAAAAAGCTGAAAAAATAAGTTGTATAAAACAAGCGCCAATAGACCCAACAGAACTATAGAAGGGTTGGTAATGCCTTGAGCGTCTTTGAAATTAAGCCTATTTTCAAAAAAATTAAATAATAAAAAAAAAAGTTTTACCACGCAAGCACCGGTCCTTAATTACGGCCTTGAGAGTTTGAAATATTGAAAATGCATTTGGTCAAACTAATCTAATCTTATTTGCCAATGTACATTTTGGAAATCTTCTTTTTTTCATGTACAAACTATACTTATACTCGTGATGTCAAGCTCAAAGAGGCAAACTCAATGCAAATACAAATGTACCTTTTATATCTGTAGCTTAATTTCAGTATTTCACTTCAGCGGGTTGCAAAAGCTAACGATTTTTGGTATTTGAGAGAACAAATGATTCTGGTAACTTATAATATGGCTGTTACAATTCTATGAGTAAATTATAGCCTTTACATTAACCACCTAATGACTCGAATTTCAAAGATTGTAATTTTAAATGATAACAAGAAGAAATATACAAGAGGACAATTTTATCAGTATTCTATTACATTCTTCGCCAAAATTTGTGTCAAGAACCGAATGTATGGTAAAACTAGTAAGCACAAGAGACTTAGAGAGTAGGTGAAAAGGCTTCTTTGCCATCTGCAACCGTATTTTCTGAATCAGTTTCAAGCCTCCTGAAGACCAACTTTTGTTGGGGAAGTTGGCCATTGGAAAATGCTGTGACTTCTGTGTCTATTAATATTGTGTCTTCCTCCTTAAACTCGCCTCTCAAGATGCCCTTAGCAAGTTCGTTCTCAACATTCTGCTGAATCACTCGCTTAACTGGCCTGGCACCATAGTTCGGGTCATAACCAAGACTTCCAAGGAGCTCAACAGCTGCATCTGTTATTTGGATTTTCATCTTCCTGTCTGCAATCCTTCTTTGCACTCGTTCCAACTGTAAATCATGTAAATACATGGGGTTAGGTGTTTTGAATTTGTGCCTAAATAATCAACACAATAAAACCATGAACTACATGCAAATCCAAAATAATAGATTATACTTCAAGGAACAGCTTGTGTTGGAAAATAATCCATCAACTCAAGGAAGCATCATTGTGGTAAAACTTACCTGTAACTTGACGATGCTCTTTATCTGATTGCGGTTCAGCGGCTGGAATACTATGTACTCATCAACCCTGTTCATAAACTCCGGACGAAAGATTGATCTTGCAGCTTCCATTACCCGTTGCTTAATAGTTTCATATGCTAATTCCTTGGGTGAGTTTTCATCATCTGTATTGAGTATGTACTGTGAACCCACATTTGAAGTCATAATGATGACAGTGTTTGTAAAACTCACAGTGCGACCTTGGGAATCAGTTACTCTCCCATCATCTAAAATCTGAAGGAACACATTGAACACATCAGAATGTGCCTTCTCTATCTCGTCAAAGAGAATGACTGCATACGGCCTCCTGCGAACTATCTCTGTCAGTTGTCCTCCTTCCTCATACCCCACATAACCAGGTGGGGCTCCAATCAATCTTGAAACTGAATGCTTTTCCATGTATTCACTCATATCAATTCGTACAAGAGCTTCTTCTGTGTTAAACATGTAGGAAGCAAGCGCCTTGGCTAGCTCCGTCTTCCCAACACCAGTGGGACCCATAAACATGAAACTGGAGATTGGACGGTGAGGATCAGAAAGACCAGCTCGAGATCGCTGAATAGCCTCAGCTACTGATTTCACTGCAGGATCTTGACCCACAACACGTTTATGCAGTTCTTCCTCCAAATGTAATAGCTTCTCCCTCTCTGATTGTTGAAGCTTGGAAACAGGGATACCTGTCCATTTACTGACAATTTCAGCAATATCACTTCCTGTAACCTCCTCTCTCAGCATGGACTTCCCAGATTTTACATACTCATCCAACTCTTTTTCTGCACTTCCCAGTTGTCGTTGCAAAGAGTTGAGGCTCCCATACTTCAGTTCAGCTGCACGATTAAGATCGTACTCCCGTTCAGCCTGCTGGATCTCAAGATTTACTCTGTCAATCTGCAATAAATAAGAGGAAAAGTTAGTCAAATCAGAGTTTTTATCTGTCAATATTTCATTATTTCCAAAAATAACGAAATTCTGACAATGTTATTGGTGAAAATTGATTTAACTAAGTAATCAGAATGTTTGCTGCACCCATTCTAAAACTTTTTTTTTCCCAGTTTTAAAACAACAAACATATTCTCATGATAACTAATCTGAGGAAGCTAATATACACCATAAGAGAGAGAAGCCTTTGACAAGAAAAACGAGCACATTAACTACATACCTCTTCTTTGATTGACTGAATGCGGGTCATGACAGACTTCTCATGCTCCCACTGCTCAGACAACTGGGCTTGTTTCTCCTTGAGGAGAGTCAACTCAGCCTCAAGCCGGTGCAACCTATCTTTAGAAGCTTTATCTGTGTCATTTGTAAGAGAGAGCCTCTCCATCTCCAGCTTCAATACCGAACGATTGATCTCATCAAGGGCAGTTGGTTTAGAGGTAATTTCCATTTTCAGTTTGGCAGCAGCTTCATCAACCAGGTCAATAGCTGCAATTTGAAAGTGTATTAGCTCTCAATTAACACACAGATCTTAAATATTAACTCCGTGAAAGTAACATCATTTTTTTTGGCCAACTGGGCAAAAAGTTACAAACTTTTCAGGACCTTGCAACCCAGCAGAAAGTTCAATAAAAGTTGAATGATACAACTCTGAAACAGATTATAAAATTGAAGTCCACCGCTTAGCCTGGGAAATAAGCACAAATATTTCGTTTTATAATATGGCAAATGTTAACCAGCACCGATGTGGTGCTGGTTAAGGATGTATTTTTCATTTAAAAAGATGCAAAAAGTTATAAAAATCTGTAAAAAAATTAGGATAAGTTACAAAAAGTTACAAAAAAATGACAAAAAACTGTACCAAAAATAAAAAAAAATAAAAAAATGTGTTGTTAACGGGCACCGTAAGTGCCCGTTAACACAACCCTTATAATATTTTGCTGATTATTTACTGGACATATGTGATATATGTTTGACTATTCCTAGTGATTGGTATATGGAAAGGTAACTAATGTTCTAGTTGTAAACATATATGTGTACACAAATGTGTATAATGTATTTTGTTGTCATTCCCTCCAAGATGAAGTACCCTGGTATTGTTACAACTTACAACTGGAAATTATGGTGTGCTTCATTCATGTTATCTCATCTTTATGCTGCCTGTACATTTAAGCATAGTTCATGGCTGAAGTATCAGGTGAAAAATTTAATATTCTGATTGACAAATGGATCAAAGAAAGTCACCATGAATAGATTAGTTTTTCAATAAAACAAGACCCTTTCAAATGTTACATGTGTAGTATGATTTGATATTTACCTTTGTCAGGTAAAAATCGGCCACTGATGTAACGGTCTGAAAGAATAGCAGCTTCCACAAGTGCACTGTCAGAAATGCGGACTCCATGATGCAGCTCATATCTTTCACGCAGACCCCGCAGTATAGAAATGGTGTCTTCCACTGAAGGTTGATCAACATAAACTTGCTGAAAACGGCGCTCCAATGCTGGATCTTTCTCAATATATTTCCGATATTCATCCAGAGTTGTTGCACCAATACAACGCAACTCTCCCCGACCAAGCATGGGCTTCAAGAGATTGCCTGCATCCATTGCACCATTTGTAGCACCTGAAAGAGAAATCAAAGCTTATTGTCACAATTGGTATTGTCATTCTTCAACTATATTTTATTTCAAAATATTGGAAATCGACTATCTGCTATCAAAATTGTTGCGGACAATGGACAAGAATGGAATTTTTTTACATAAAGTTAAATCACAATTTAAATGGACTATAAGGGGTTAATTCTGGTAAGTTAGCATGTAAATTGACTACCTGCTGTCAAAATTGATGTGGACAATGGACAAGAAAGGAAATTTTTTACATAAAGTTAATCACAATTTACAGAGTATAAGGGGTTAATTCTGGTAAGTCAGTATGAACTCATTTGAGACCAAAAACATAAAACCTGAAATACAGATACTATAACTTGCAATAACAGAGCTTCCTAAAAGTTAAATGAAAAAGGTCATGAAAGCTGTTTCAGCTAGCTTTCCCACAGTTTGAAAATCAGGCATCTGAACATAATTTAACAAGCATCTTACCTGCTCCAACAACTGTATGGATCTCATCAATGAAGAGGATAATTTGGCCATCTGAATCTGTAACTTCCTTGAGTACAGCCTTTAGCCTATCCTCAAATTCTCCCCGATATTTTGCCCCAGCAATGAGTGCACCCATGTCAAGTGATATTAGCTGCAGAGAGAGAGAGAGAGAGTAGGTCAGACCAATATTTAGACTTTACTACTAGTATGCACCTTGTGCTGAAACCAAACCCCTCCCCCCCCCCCCCCCCCAAAAAAAAAAAAAAAGAAGGGCAGGAGAGAGAGAGCCGAAAGTCCAAGACATTGGCTCAAACATTTAGATATAGCACACACCTTACGATTCATTAGAGCTTGAGGCACATCTCCTTGCACAATTCTTTGAGCAAGCCTGTTAAAGAAGGTAAGTTAGATTCACACACACACAATACACAAAGAAATTTCCAAGATAAGTGCCTAGTCTGGCATAGCAAGCCTTCAAAAAAGACCAAAATAGTCTCTAGCTCCAACTACGTGCTTACCCTTCAGAAATTGCAGTTTTCCCTACACCAGGCTCACCAATTAGAACAGGGTTGTTCTTTGTTCTCCTGGAGAGAATCTGGATGCACCTGCGTATTTCATCATCTCTTCCTATTACTGGGTCAAGCTTTCCTGCTTTTGCCATGGCTGTCAAATCTTTTCCATATTTTTCAAGTGCTTCATACTTCCCTTCAGGATCTGTAATAAACACAATTTATTGCCCAGTTAAGAATTAAGCACAATATTTTTTCCTTTTTTCCATAAAAAATGTGAGTAGGTGTAACTTTTTTTAGGGTGTGTTTGTGTAAGTGGTTGGAAAACTGTGTTTTAAGTTTAAAATGAGCATTTGTAAAAAAGCTGTGAGGAGTTAAATTTTGCAAATCAGAGTTTTGGATTTTAAAAACACTCTTTTAAACTCCCAAAACAACTACCCATAATAAGGAAGGAAAAGAGAAAAAAGAAAAAGAGTACACTTAGCCACATTAATTATGGAAATGTGAGTAAGCTTGAAATATATAATAGGTAATTTAGAAATAAAATAAAATATATAAGAAAAAGGGGGAGAAAAAAGAAAGAAAGAATATAATGTAACCTTGGTCAATAACTGATTGGCGTCCCCTTATGGCTTCTATTGCAGATTTCAAAGTTTGCTGTGATATTTGAAAATCTCTAAATAATTGCTTCCCGAATCGTTGATCTTGTATGAAACCAAGAACCAAATGCTCAACAGACACAAATGAATCCCCATACTCTTTCTTGAATTCCCTGGCTCGCTGAATCAAGGCTTCCAAATCACGTCCTAACATTGAACCAGCTGATTCACCAAGAACCTAATGTAATCAGTCAGATATAGGGGTGAACAAGTTAGCTTCATAGCTTCTCAGCATAAAGATGATGGACTGAAGAACATAGTTACTGACAAACCAATAAAAAGTCTAAATCAATTAACCCAATCCTTAAAAGAATCATACAACACAAATATATAATGGATCCTATCAATATGATTCCACTATGGATGCTGAGGGACACCTTAACAGTTGCTGACCCTCGTGTATAACACACCTATACCTAGGAAACAGAAATTTCATGGAGTACAAAAAATACCAAAGTCTTCAACTAGGCCTTCCTAGCATTCGCAACTTAGCTATCACTCAAGTGCAGGCCAACATTTCTAAATGCTTGATCAATCCTTATTCCATTGAACCAAATGCATCTACTAGTAAGGTTTGATAGTCAGAACTTAGAAGTGAGAAAATAAGTACAGCTACTTCCAAGATGAAGGAGATTTCACCCATAAAAAAAGCCCCAAAACTAGTGAGAGTATTTATTGCCAATCAATGTTAATGAAAAATGTTGACTTAACCAAATTCATGAGCTGGAGTAACAATCAGAAACCAAAGCTAAAGTAATTACCTTTGGTTGGCGTTGGATGAACTTATCAGTGGCTTCTAGAAGTTTGGTATTGTCAACTCCAACCTTGGAGAAAATCCGGCGAGCGAGCCCATTCTTCTGCTCCAAGAGGGACTTCATCAAATGTTCTGTCTCCACTATCTGATGCTTGTTCTCTTTTGCCACTTCTGGTGACGAAACAATCCCTTGCCATGCCATGTCGGTAAATTCTTGTTGGGTTATCTATACATTATATTAAAAAACTCAGTACAGCAAACTCTTCACTTGCTCATGTTCCAATTGTACACAATTTAGCATTCTTGGGACCAAAGTATAGCTCAAAGTAACATAAAATAAATCAAAGAAATCTCCACAAAGAAGTTTTACTGGAATTAGAAAACAAATACTAGAAAACAACACAAATTGGTTCCAATCTTCAAAAAATAATAACCAAAAAAAAAAAAACACCAGCAGCAGCAATAAACAACCCTTAGTCCCAAAATTTTGGAGTCGTCTATGGATCTTTATTCCTTAATAGAATGGTCAGGATTGGTCATATGTATTATATTCTATCCAAAGTCATGCTATCTGTTATCTCCTTGATTGACATGTCATTTTTTTACTACTACTATTAGAATTAATGTTATTTTACCTCTTTTTCTACCTCTTTTGGTTCTCTAAACTTCAATCAAGCCACACTAGTGAAACATGAATAACAAAAGTAAATACTAGATTATGTGAACAAGTTGTTTAATTTTGATGTGATGCTCATTCAGCAAACAAAAAAGCAGTAAAAGAAGGCGACCCAATTGAGCTAACATGAACAGTTGTCTTACTAATACATTATTGTTGCTAAAAGCTAAATTATTGTACTGATGCTGATAATAGCCAAATAACAAAAAGGAAAGATTAAAATGACTGAAAAGAGGGTGACCCAATTAACAAAAGAACATGAATATATAATCCCATCGCTTAAAAAAGAAAAAGAAAAGAAAAGTTACCCTTCCAGTTCCAGATGAAGCATCGCAGCGAACAACGAGTGTGCGTGGAGGACGAAATCTGTGAAACCCATTGGGAAACGCAGCGTTTCGGTTGAGTTGAAGCGAGTTAAAGGGCTTTGCAGATTTGGATTTGGATTTGGATTTGGATGTGAGGGAAACACGCGGTGGATGAGCCAACAGAGTATTTATATTATTGCTGCCACAGTTGGTCCGACACAGACTGAGCCCCGAAAACGACGCCGTTGTTGAGGTTAAGGCCATAGTTAGGAAATGAATGCAATGGTGAAGGGTAGAAGGGAAAGATGAGAGCTTTGCGTGGGAATATGACAAAGGCTGGGACTTTATATTTATTTAGCTTTTGTTTTTATTTTTGTTTTTGGGTTTGAGTTTTGAGTTTGAGTTTGAGTTATCTTCTGGGTTTCATAAATAGAGTGAAAGCTTTTGCTGTACAGAGAGAGAGAGAGAGGTTGAGAGTGTTCGCGAAAGCTCGCGAATTTGTTGGGATGCGCGGGGGCTAGCCGCATAGGGTGCTGTCTACTGATTCTCTCTGGCTCTCTCTTAAGTTGTATTGAAATAAGGTTCACACACGTGGGAAGCCTAAGGATGATAGAGCTCCATGTGATGTGATGTGATTTGGCTGAGTCCTTGTTATACAAAGTAGGCATCACGTTCACCGCTACGGTGAGGTGTTCTAGTGGTACACATCTCTTTGCGAGTAGCACGAGAGTTGTAAGTTAAATGAGGATTTTTTTTCAAAATAACAATAAAATCTCAACTATATAGTTAGTAGACTAAGGTTTGAAACAAATTTGGTTTATAACAATTCAAGTGTCTTGGACTCGATTTCACTGTAGCAAATCGAGTTCAAGACACTCAATTTTGGTATTTTAGTAAAGCTTATCCACGTGGAAATCGAGTTTTAAAGACTCGATTTTACTGTTCATCTTCTTGCAGATCGAGGACAAGGTGCAGATCATGGACGGAACAAGGTGCAGATCGTGGCAGAGGAGCGGCGACTGAGTTAGCGCAACAAGGTGCAGATCATAGCCGGAAAAGCGCAACAAGGTGCAGATGAGTCAATCACTTCCACTCGAGAGCGCAGATCGTGGACAAGGTGCAGATCATGGACGGAACAAGGTGCAGATCGTGGCAGAGGAGCGGCGACTGAGTTAGCGCAACAAGGTGCAGATCATAGCCAGAAAAGCGCAACAAGGTGCAGATGAGTCAATCACTTCCACTCGAGAGCGCAGATCGTGGACAAGGTGCAGATCATGGACGGAACAAGGTGCAGATCGTGGCAGAGGAGCGGCGACTGAGTTAGCGCAACAAGGTGCAGATCATAGCCGGAAAAGCGCAACAAGGTGCAGATGAGTCAATCACTTCCACTCGAGAGCGCAGATCGTGGACAAGGTGCAGATCATGGACGGAACAAGGTGCAGATCGTGGCAGAGGAGCGGCGACTGAGTTAGCGCAACAAGGTGCAGATCATAGCCAGAAAAGCGCAACAAGGTGCAGATGAGTCAATCACTTCCACTCGAGAGCGCAGATCGTGGACAAGGTGCAGATCATGGACGGAACAAGGTGCAGATCGTGGCGGAGGAGCGGCGACTGAGTTAGCGCAACAAGGTGCAGATCGTGGCCGGAAAAGCGCAACAAGGTGCAGATCGTGGACTTGAAGATGAAAAAAAAAAAAAAAAAAAGGTAGAAGATGATGAACAGTAAAATCGAGTCTCTAAGACTCGATTTCCACGTGGTTCATTTATCCACTTCAGATCTAGTAAAATACAAAAATCGAGTGTCTTGAACTCGATTTGCTACAGTGAAATCGAGTCCAAGGCACTCGAATTGTTATAAACCAAATTTGTTTCAAACGTTAGTCTACTAACTATATAGTTGGGATTTTATTGTTATTTTGAAAAAAAATCCGTTCAATGAGTCCAAACATGGTTTTAAAATTCGGAATGGACAAAAAAAAATCAATTTACCCTCAATTTTCAGTTTTAGAGCATCCACAGCAGTGGTACAGCAGTGGTTGTAAAATTTTAGCTATTTGCTACATTTAAAAGTCACTTTATCTATAATTTTAGCTATTAGCTCTTTACACTCCACAGTAATGGATCTATAATTTTAGCTATTTGATTAAAATAATAATAAAAACTTATTAGAATAATAATAAAAACTTCAACAACAACCACAACATCCTCACCGTCAGCCACTCAGCCCCCGTCACAACCACCTCCACCATCAGCCCCAATCACACCCACAACCACCACCACCACCTCTAGTCCACAGCAGGGGGAAAAAAAAACCACTAACCCAAATTCCCAATCTTTTTCCTCAACCCAAAACAAACAAAATCACCAAATCACAACAAAATCCACCTCCACCATTGCAGCACAACCAAACCACAACCACCATCACAGTAGCCTTAAGCTCAACCAAAAAGCAACCAATTGAAAAAAAAAAAAAAAAAAAAAAAAAAAAAACCCAGGAACCAACCACGAACCGTTTCGGCACCGAACCCAACCACTAACCCAGCAGCGGCTTGGATCGGCGCTAGGTAGGAGCTTGGATCGGTGCTGGGCAGGGGCTTGGATCGGCGCTGGGCAGGAACTTGGATCGGCGCTAGGCAGGAACTTAGGTCGACGGGGGAAGAAATGAAGAACGACTGAAGGAAGGAGGCGCAACGGGAAGAAATGAAGAACGACTGAGGGAGAGAAATGAAGAATGACTGAGGGAGAGAGGAGTAATGGGAAGAAATGGGGGAGAAGGAGAAAGAAAAAGAAAAAGAAAAATACTGACGGGTGAAACGAAATAAAATAAAAAATTTTTTTTTTTTTAGATGTGAGCTACAATGCACATCTATTTTTAGATGTGCACTGTAGCTGTGGAGCTATATTTTTTAAATATAGCTCCACTGCTGCAGCTTCATTTTTATGAAGAGTGGTGCTAAATAGCTATATTTTTAGCAATATAGCTATTTAGCACCACTGCTGTGAATGCTCTAACTGATTTTTACTGATTTTGAGGGTTTTTATTGAACTAGACTGGTGCCTGGCTTTCGGTTGAACAACTCAAACCGGCTAGTCCAGTCCAGTCCAATTTTTAAAATTATGTAGTGTAAGTCCTATTAGTACTTGGATAGTCTCATACCATACAGCAATATAAAAGGGTTTAAGTGGTATGAGAGTAGTGACCATGCCAATTGTTCAAATATTTACATATCTTTAGAGAGTTTCAATCTATAGTGTCTACTTTTGATGATATTTCTTTATTATCAAACTAAAACACCAGTCTGTTTTTGGTGTCAGCGGGGATTAAACCTCAAATCTTTTGTTCAACCATTAGAAATTTTACTAGTTGAGCTAATTGGAGCCCACAAATATTTACATTTTAAATAGACTAATGTTAGTGTTTTTTAAATCAATTTATAAAATTTAAAAAAAAAAAACACTTTATCTCTTATTTTTAGGATTTCAGTCAAATTTATAGAAATTATATAATTTAATTGTCAATCAAACACATTCCTTAGAAACTCTGAGTGTCACATTTTATGGAAATTCTAATTACTAATGGTGATAAGACGCTTAATAATTATCAATTGATCAGGAGGACATGTCTTGGTTTAGAAGTTTATTGAAACATTACAATTGTACTATAATTAAGGGAGAAAAGGTGTAATTAACCCAAAAATTATTGCAAGAGAAGTTGAGTTGAAGTTCAGGAATTGATTTGAAATATTTATTTTTGAGAAGAAAAAGGTTTGAAATATAATAGTGTTAACTAGGGTTCAATTTGAAACTTCTAAAATTATAGGTTTTGAATTTAGAATCACCCCTAAAGTGTGGGATTCAAATAGTAATGCACCTATCTGATTTGGAGTTTGCACACAGAAATACCATTGGGACAGCACCAAAAGGATAAAAATTTCCGAAGAGGGAATTTTGATCAGCTCTAATATTTGCCTTATTAGACAATATATCCTTTTAGCCTAATAGTTTCTCCTGGCTTCAGTATATCTATAATTAAAGAGGAAAATTTTGACGATGTTCCAATTGGTTATGCAACTTAACGTCCGAATAGTACTCAATTTTGGACATTTAATGGAAGAAATAGTACCGACATTAATTTCTTAGGACACCAAAATTTAGTTGGCAGCAAGTTTCAGCTCTGGGAATCCGAATTAATAGTAATGTAATTTGACAATTCAAGTACTACTACTTAGGGTGTAACCGCCTACCATTGATGTTGGTATTCTGCAATATCAACAAATTTTGGCAAGAGATTTTGGCACGTAATTTATAATAATAACAATAATAATAATAATAATACGTAGTTGATAGTTATAGGTTGCGTGCTCTGAAATTTTATACAAGGTACCATTCTTCATCCTCCAACAGCATTCACTAGTTATTCAGCACCCAAAAAAATAAAATCACTTGCTTATTTGAGGATAATATATATATATATATATATATATATATATATATATAAAATCAAAATCATAAAACGTGAAATGTAGATGGAGGTCATCCTCATAAACTCTGGGATGTAATTCTCTGGCTCTTGCACTTGGGCAACATATGGCCTCAAACATTAAATTGGAATACAAAGCCAGGCGAGACAAATTTTACATTTGATGTAACATTGGGATAAAATTGATAAGGCATGACACAAAATTTCAAGATAAAAATTGGAGATATGATTTCATAACAGAGTCCGGTATACTTTAACAATGTAAAAAATATACCAAATTTGCATAATTCTGCCTCAATCACCAACTTTCATTATCTTAATAGCTCCAACACCTGCAAATGAGAAAACATACACCCATATAGGGGCGATTATCTCCACCATTATACCCAAAATAAAACAAAATAGAAATATTCATACTCACTTTATGTTACCTCCACTATTAAAACTGCAAATCATAATATAACACAGAGGCACTTGTTCTTCTTTGTTTGGTTTGCCGCTTTCTTATCTGTTGAATTAGAGGAAGAGATTCACTATATCAAAGATGAGGTAGAAGCACTACATAGAATAAACTCTAGAAGTTGGGGAAAGGGTCAGAGCAGTTAGGTAGTTTTTTTTTTTTTTTTTTGGAGAATCGTAGTTAGGTAGATGTATATACATAGTTGGCCACTAGGCCCTGGTTTGGTGCTTTTCCTATTAAGAAGTTGCCATTATTGAAGTCAGCAGAATGGAGCCATGTCACAGTTATCACTACTTAAGGTGATAATCAAAAGAACCAAAACAGAATAATATATATTTCTCTCTACCAAATCAACCTTATAGACAGGAATAATATCTGTCTTCATTGTCAAGTATCAGCAAAAAAAACTTGAGGAATTTCTCAAAAACACTATACCTTTCTCCAAAGAAGGTGCCTGAACAACAACATGCATGGTTGTAACTCCGCCAGGGATCTCACATAATGGGCTCTGGCACTCTCCAAGTGTTCTGCTGTTCTCCAATATTTTCCCTGCACTTATTAACTTGACATCTTTCACTGTCCTTGGACCATGCTCCTTCTCTAAAAAAATCAGATAATATCACGTTTATATATCTTGGATAGCTAAATATGGAGGAATTGCCAGCTCATAGAGAAACAAATTTTAAAAAGGTCTTTGGATACAAAATAAAAAAGAAAGAACAAAATATAGAAGGAAAAAAAAAAATGGAATGTAAGACCTAAATGCTGTCACTTTTAGTGTCACTCACTAATGCAATCAAATGCTTAGATATCAACTGCAACTTAAAGTAAAAACTTAGATAAGGTACTTGACTTTCACCAAGTATGACCTGTCTTATTATTGCCCATCAAATAAGGCCTGTCAACAGGAAATCTGAATCTCCTTGACCATTACCAAATGTGGCATTGGCAGCTACGTGCTACTCTTTGCCTCTTGTGGGCATAAACCCAGCATTTTTTGGGAACTGCCAGTGCACTTCAGACCACCTTCATTCAATTACAAAAAAAAATTAGCTGTCTCTCATTGGTTCTTTTATGTCAGACAGCCTAATTTCTTTGAGAGAGGAACTAATAACTCAAGCATGAGATTAATTAGAAACACAAAATCCATGAAAAGTCTGAGATAGAGAGAGATGACATGTATAACTCATATGAAATTTTCTTTCCTCATACAGGGAAAGTTGGTTTATATCATTATATTCATTAATATCACCATTCAAGTTCCCTAAAGAGAGCCCCATGCATGCTCCTCCCAAACAATAACCTAATTTTCCAATAAATTTGACCTTCATCAATGCAATGATATTAAGTAACACAGCAACATGTTTATGCTATTATATACTTTTGATAACCGCTTGGACAATATAATGTCACATACAAATGAAATTATCCCTTGTGTATCACGCAGAGCATTTAAGATAGTCCATAATGGGAGAGGGTTTATGGTGTAACTGGCATATGTAACTACCATCTCTTGTAGGGGTGGACCCTACATTCTTTTTCCCATAATGGGCTCTCTAGTGATTATTGTCAGTCACTTTGAGAGGATATGACATACAATCGATTTCCACAAGTCTAGAGGCACAAAAATTTCATGGGCCCAAATGAGAACTAGAAAAAACTTGTCAACTGTTGTGAAATATGTTGTGAAAAATATTTTTTTTGTAGCATTACAGAGTCTGTTTCTAGGACATATCATGGTGACGCTATAGTAGTCTGTCATCATTATGGCAATGGCTAAATTTGTCTGTAACCGTTCCACTCCAATGAATGGTTTGTGAATTCAAAAGGAAATGTAATACACTACATAGATGGAACAAAAAAAAAAAAGTCAAAGGAGAGCTTCTTAGTCATTGAAACAATAGATAATAATATCTCATCCAACAGTCTTACCCAGAATTCATGATGAAACAGTAGCCACAATATGTTTCACAATTAAGAACTATGATAAGATAAAAGCTTGCCAATACTGATGCTTGCGGTATTAAATCAGACACACAAAAAACATGAAGAAACAAGATAACCAACCTTTTGGCCATTGGGCAAGAATGCTTTCCTTTAAAGTTGCAACACTTGTCGCAACAGGAAAGCTTTTTGGGCCAATATCTGATCCATCAGTCAACCTAAACTTGATCTCTAATTGATCTTGTACCCCAGCCATCTTCAAAGATCCAAGACACAGAATTTCAACACCCAATATGCTCACTTGGGCCTTCTTTAAAATATCAATTTGTCAATTGGGATTGCTATTAGGAATCAATAGCCCACTGATTACTTAAATTGCCCTCCACACGTGAAGAGTTCATCAAATTCTCAGTAGAGTATTCTGCAAATCTGAGTTAAAAAAGGAAACTTCTAAAAATAATGACAATAATAATAATTATGTCGAATTGGGATTTCCACTTTCCAGCTATGAAATTCTGCAGCAAACCTACCTAGTTTGGTGTATCTCCAAAATATAATCCAATACAGTCAAATACCCTGATAGAGAGTATGACACAAAAACCAGGAAAAGCAAGAAAAGACACAGTGACACCCACAGCCACACACACAATCTCTAACAGCTAGTATTCAGTAGAGAAAAAAGAGAACATCAAATCCTCAAATTGGTGTGTAACGAAAAAAAAAAAAAAAAAAAAAAAACAAAACAAAAGTCAACTAAAAAAGTTTCATCTGGGTCACCTCCAAATCAATCAAAAACCAAAAGAAACAATCAAAAAAAGAATTGAAAAACCTTACTTGCTCAGAAACTGATCAGAGGCCTCCTCTTTTGCCAAAACTTTTGGTTAAGAAATCCAAGCAGAGTAAGAAGAAGTCGAGGAGGTTCTAAAAATTAATACTTTAGTCAGCGTCAGAGGAAGAGATCAAATAAGTTTCCAGGGACGAGACTGTTCGGAGTTATAAAATTCTTCTAAATCCGAGGTAAATTAGGGGGGGGGGGGGGGGGGGGTTAGTTATTGAAAAATATAAATTTGGTTAATTTAGAAAAGATAAATTGAAGGGTTTATTTGATTAATAATTTATCTATTTTACTTTCTCTTTCTAAATCTCTCTAATTTAGAAGAATTAAAAATGAGGGGTTAGAGGTAATTGAAACCCCTTCAAATCCTTCCATATTCTTTCCCTTTTTTCTTTAAAAAACTTACAAACAAAATAATTGAATTACTCTCCCTTCCTCTACTCTACTCTACTTTTTTTTTTTCCCCCCAAACAGGCCTTACTCTCTTTTTATTTTTAAAGTCTGCTCCTTTTTTCCTAACTTGGAATGTTACAAACGGTAAATTTTGTAACCTTTTCACAAACTAAACGTTTAGCCAAAAAAGTCTTATACATTCTCTTTAAAAAAGAACACTAACTAAAAAAAGGAAAAAATTGCATATCTAGGACTCAAATTTTCACATATGTTTCAAAATCTTTCCAATATTTTAAAATATTTCAAAAAATCCTTGTGGTCATCTAATATATGAAAAATAATGACATAGTAAACGAAATTGATGACATCAAAGTCGCTTTGAGACCTATAACATGGCATGGATTTGTCTTATTTATTTATAATTCAATAGTTGGAGAACAGAAGATTTAGACTTTAAATATTTTCATTGAAAATGCTAAAAGGTATTGACTATTTGAGTTATAAGGCTATTGGCCTTGTTAAATTGTGTTTGTCAATTTAGTATTTTTCATCCATAAAAACCTAATTGAAATTGTAAGGATGATAGGTCCAATAGTATATATCTGTGTATATGTTGGGCTGGGAGCCCAATCTAAGGACATTAAGTAGTTCGAGGACAAGTAAACACTGTCATGGGAGTTCGTATTAGGGAGAAGAGGTGAGGTTCGATCATAAGAGTCCAAGATGGCGATCCGAGGAGGAATATCTCCTCGACTGG
Source organism: Lithocarpus polystachyus (assembly GCA_033629205.1). Taxonomy (NCBI): domain Eukaryota; kingdom Viridiplantae; phylum Streptophyta; class Magnoliopsida; order Fagales; family Fagaceae; genus Lithocarpus; species Lithocarpus polystachyus. The sequence continues at coordinate 42,861,905 of CM066163.1, forward strand.
CCAAAGCCGAAGTCCAAGTATGTGGTTTGCCTTCCAGAGCAACATTAGAGGAGATTCTATTGGTAAGGATATCCATCCCGAAGGTACAAGACGAAGGGAGACTATGAAATATCTAAGAAAAAGCTATTACCACCGCATTAAATGCTCTGCAGCTAATTCTCTGGCCGCATTAATGTGGAAGTGACACCTAAACAGTAATTTTCAACCTTACAACTACTCCCAAAGATTTCAGGAAGGTTCTTATGGGATAAGGATCAACACTAATAATCTAATCTACACGTGGAAGGAAAAGATGAAAGAAGGAAGAGAGTATAAAATAGGAAGAAGACCTTAAGAGAAAGAGATCGGGGATTTGAGAGAAAAATACTGTAGCAATCAAGAGCTGAACTTGTAATCAAATTCTAAGGAGAAATATACTAGAATTAATCTCCTCGGATTGTGCCGAGAATGATTTTCTTTGTGTAAAACCATTGTATCTTTGTTTCCTTATTATTTTGATCCACTTTATTTGTTGTTTCAACTCATCAGGGCCTAGTTTTCCAACCCACTCTCTACAAATTCATTGTATTAGGTTTTTTGGGCCTAAGTTCATCCATTCTTTGTGCTTCAGAACCAAATTGCGTCCTTACAATTGACGCCGTCTGGGGGGATTTCTGGTGTTGTGGTAAGTTTAACATTCAATTATGGTAAGCTCAAGTCCAAACCAGGTAGAATCTATAGGGTCCCAACGTTAAGATCATTTCCTTCATCTTGAACGGAGAAAGAATTAGGAGGGAAGTGCGCATACCACCCATACTAGCATGAGCCAATCTTGAAGTGGGGGCCACGTCTCTCATAAGGAAAATGCTAAAAACATGCAACTGAAGATTGATCATTTGTAGAGGAAGTTACGTCGTGAACAACGAAGGAGAACTCCCTCAGTTTTTGCTTCCTCTTCTGGTGGGGAAGGAGATGGTAGTTACAAGCCCAGGTCAAGAACTCCCTCCAGTGAGTCTTTCTCGTGCGATAAGGACTACCACCACAAGCGCAGGGGTAAAGATCCATCTTGCAAAGGTCTGGGAAATGACGCTATGAGTAGATCGTTGAACCAAATTTCCAAATCACCTTTCACACGAAAGATTAAAAGAGGGAAACTTCATCGCCACTTCACTCAGCCAACGTTTACCATAAACAATGGTCATACAGACCCTGTGGAACATGTAAGCCACTTCAACCAGAGGATGACAGTGCACTTCAAGAATGAGGCCTTGATGTGTAAGGTATTCTCATCCAATTTGGGGCCTGTGGCAATGAGGTGGTTTGATGGCTTAGGAGTAGGTTCAATTAATTCCTTTAAGGAGCTCACCCGAGCGTTCAGATCTCACTTTATTACGTGCAATAAGGTTCCTCAGCCCTTAGATTCCCTGTTGTCTATGACCATGCGAGAAGGGGAAACCCTGAAAACGTACTTGGACAGATACTGGGAGATATTCAATGAGATTGATGGGGACTTTGATGACGTGGCCATAAGGACTTTCAAGGTCAGCCTACCTGCCAAGCATAATTTGAGAAAGTCCTTGACCAAGAAGCCTGTAAGGAGTGTGCGTTGGCTCATGGACCATATTGACAAATACAAGTAGGTTGAGGAAGACCAATAGCAAGGGAAAGGAAAGGCTAAGATTATCCTTCAGGATGGGAGGGATTTTAGGTCGAAGAATTACAATAATAACAGACTCCGAAGGGATTTTGTCAGGCAATCTGGGTCTACTGCTACTCAGGTGGTCAGCACAGTGTTCCGAGAGCCTGTGCATTAGGTTTTAGAAAAGATTAAGAATGAGCCATACTTTAAATGGCTAAACAAGATGGGAGGAGACCCCATGAGGCACAACCAAAGTCTTCATTGCCAATACCACTAGGAACGAGGACATACCATCGAGGACTATAGAATTTTGTGGAATCATCTAGAACAACTAGTCAGGGATGGAAGATTAAAACAGTTTTTGTATTGGCCTAACAAGTAAGAGGACCAAGCAGGATCACCAAGCAGGATCAGGAGCTCAGGGGAATGCTTCTTCAAAGCCCCCTTTAGGCACAATTAATGTCATCTTTGTTGCTCCTAGGAGAACTGGTTCTCGTCCCTCCAAGGTGATGTTTGTAGCTTGGCCACCTGCCGAGGACTCTAATCCTGAGCAAAGAAGGCTAGAGTAAAGATCCAACCAGTGTTAAGTTTTTCGAATGAGGACAAGATTAAAACCATACAGTCATATGATGATGGTTTAGTGGTCACCCCTAGGATAGGAGGGTATGATGTAAAAAGGGTGTTGGTAATCCAGGACAGCAGTGCAGAGATCATGTACCCTGATCTATACAAAAGGCTAAAGTTGAGACTTAAGGATTTAGTGCATTATGATTCGCCTTTGGTAGGCTTTGATGAGAAAGTTGTCATTTCAAGGGGTCAAATCAGATTGCCAATACAAGCGGGGTCAGAAGTAGTAGAGGCAGACTTCATTATGGTAGATGCTTACTCCCCTTACACTGCCATTGTGGCAAGGCCTTGGTTTCATACCCTAGGAGCTGTTTCTTCCACCCTGCATTTGAAAGTAAAATATCCGTTCGAGGACCAGATTGAAGAGCTAGTTGGGAGCTAGTCCGTGGCTAGGCAGTGCTTAGTAGTTGCAATTACGCATCAGCCTGGAGTTGATTCCCCTGCCTTTGCTGAAAGGGACTCATAGTAATCAAGGATTCCGATGCTGTCTATAAATGCAAAGTCAGAAGGGGAAAAATGTGAGAAATTAGAGGAAAATGGTATAGATGATGATGCGGAGAGGTTTTTTCAGATCGGAGCTCAGCTACCTGCTCGAGAAAAGGAAGAGCTGATACTATTCCTTAAAAGAAATATTGATGTGTTCGTATGGAGTACCTATAAAGCTCCGGAGGCAGACCCAAGTTTCATTTTCCATCATCTAAATGTCAACCTAACCATTATCCCCAGAAAGCAACCACCTCGACGCTCATCTAAAAAATATTCTGATGCTGTCAAGAAGGAGGTGAGCAAGTGGTGAGTATGTGTAGATTTCACAGACTTGAACAAGGCTTGCCCTAAAGACCCTTTTCCCCATGTCCCGAATAAACCAGTTAGTAGATGCAACTGTAGGCCATCCTTAGATGAGTTTCTTGGATGCCTTTCAAGGATAGCATCAAATACCTTTAGCTTTGAATAATCAAGAGAAGACAGCTTTTGTTACTCCTACTGGAAATTATCATTACAAGGTGATGCCTTTCAGGTTGAAGAATATAGGATCTACTTATTAGAGGATGATGACTAGGATGTTTGAGCCACAGCTAGAAAAAAACATTAAGGTTTATATAGACGATATGGTGATAAAGAGAAAGTTAGAATCCGAGCATGTTAATGACCTTAAAAATAACTTTGAGATATTAAGGAAACACAAGCTGCGTCTTAATGCTTCTAAGTGCTCTTTTGGTGTTGGTTTAGGAAAGTTTTTAGGGTACATGGTCACTCACCGCGAGATTGAAGTCAATCTTTACCAAATCAAAGCAATTAACAGTTTGCAGCCACCTCGGAATCTCAAAGGGGTCTAGAAGTTGACAGAGATGATGGCTGCGCTAAACCGATTCATTTCTCGGTCAGCAGACAGGTGTAGGCCCTTCTTTTAATTGTTAAACAAGTGGAAGGGATTTGAATGGACCGAGGAGTGTGTCCTGGTCTTTTAGCAGTATAAGGAATACATTTCTTGGCCACCCATTATGTCCAGGCCCGAGGTGGATGATGTTTTGTTTGCTTACATTATTGTGGCTTCCTATGCCATGAGCTTGGTGTTGATACGGGTTGATATTGGTGTGCAGAGGCCAGTTTATTATGTAAGCAAATTACTGCATGAGGTCGAGGTTCGTTACCAACCACTATAAAAGGCTATTTTAGCGGTGGTGCATGCTACGTGTAAGCTCCCCTACTACTTCCAATCCCACACTGTTATTGTCTTAACCCAATTTCTGCTTAGATCTCTACTTCAGAGTGCTAATTACATAGGAAGGATTGCCAAGTAGGGTACGATACTAGGGGCTTTTGATATCAAGTACATGTCTCGCACCGATATCAAGGGTCAAGTTCTCGCTAATTTGGTGGCCGAGTTTGCTAAATCCCCATTGGAAGAAAAAGTTGGAAAGCAGCATATGGATGGAAAATCAGTTGGCATAATCTCCTTGCAAGAGCCTTTACCCTAGAGGGTATATGTTGATGGTGTAGCGAATCAAAGAGGATCTAGGGTAGGGCTAGTTATAATTTCTCCTGAGAAAATCGTTATTTAAAAATCCTTAAGGTTGGGTTTCTCGGCCACCAATAAGGTTGGGTTTCTCGGCCACCAGTCAGGGTTTGAGTCTTTCTTTTTATTACAAATCCCTAGAAGCAGAAATACACATGTTGACTCTCTTGCCACACTCACAACTTCCTCGGCACAAGATTTACCTCTGGTTATCCTTGTGGAAGACTTGTGTAAACCTACTGAAATGAGAAAAGAAATGGTCCATATTCATCAAGTCAGAGTGAGACCTAGTTGGATGGATTCTATTGTACTATTCCTTAAGGAGGACATCTTACTTGAGGGGAATTCCAAGGCTGGCAAAGTACGGAGAAAGGCTCCTCGGTTTTAGCTATCTGAGGACCAAAAGTTATACAAGCGCTCCTTTTTTAGACCGTATTCTATATTTGCTATGCATACATCTTGGAAGAGTTACATAAAGGGATTTGTGGAAGCCACACAGGGGGTAAATCCTTGTTTCACAGGGCCCTCACTCAGGGATATTGGTGGCCAAATATTTAAAGAGAAGCACAAGAGTATGTGAAGAAGTGCGACCAATGCTAAATATTTGCTCCAAACATTCATCAACTGGGGGGTGTCCTTAATCATCTGTCCAGCTCTTGACCTTTTGCTAAATAGGGCTTGGATATTGTAAGGCTTTTCCCTAAGGCAACAGGGAATAAGAAATGGCTACTGGTTGGCACAAATTACTTCATCAAATGGGTTGAAACTGAACCACTGGTAAATATCAGGGACATGGATGCAAAAAGATTTGTCTGAAAAAATATTGTCACTCGGTTTAGAATCCCTCGTACACTCATCTCGGACAATGGTCTTCAGTTTGATAGTAACGACTTCAGGAGATATTGTTGTGACCTGGGCATTACGAATAGATATTCCACCCTGGCTTATCCACAGGGGAATGGACAGACAGAGACTGTCAATAAGGTTATAGTGAATGGACTTAAGAAGAGGTTGAATAATGCAAAGGGAAAATGGGTGGAAGAGCTACCACACATCCTTTGGACATATAGAACTACGCCTCGAAGATTTACGAGGGAGACACCCTTTTCAATGACTTATGGGGCCGAGGCTATAATTCCTCTGGAGACATTCCCAACACTGAGGATAAGCTCTTTCACTCCGAGCAACAATGATGGATCGTTAGAGAAGAGCTTAAATTTGATTGAAGAACAAAGAGAAAATGTTTTGGTTCAACTGACGTACTATCAACATAAGTTCAATCAAGGGTATGATTCAAATGTACGACTAAGGCTACTAGTGCCTAGAGATTTAGTTTTAAAAAAGGTTTTGGGCACTGCAAAGAACCTCGCATGGGGAAAGTTAGGGCCCAACTAGAAAGGGCCATATCATATCACTTCAGTGGCTGGAATAAGTGCATACTACTTGAAAGATCTAGATGAAATAACCTGGAAGGGCCATATTGTAAATAACTTGCGAAGGTATTATTATTAATGAAAGTCTTTTCTGCCATATTTTTGTTAATGACACTATGCGTTACTTATTATTTTTCTAAGTGTTAAATAGAACTTCAGTTATGCTTGGTTCCTTGGACCACATACTTTGGGTAAATTAATACTTCATATCATTCTTTCAAGTATCAAACAGAACCTCAGTTATGCTTGGTTCCTTGAACCACATAATTTGGGTAAATTAATACTCCATATCATTCTTTCAAATATCAAACAGAACATTGGTCATGCCTGACTTCTCGGACCACATACTTTGGGTAAATTGGTACTCTAAGTTATTTTTCTAAGTATCAAACAGAATCTTGGTCATGTCTAGCTCCTCGGACCATATACCTTGGGTAAATTGATATCATAAGTCATTTTTTTAAGTGTTAAACAGAACCTTAGTAATGACTGGCTCCTCGGACCACCTAATTTGGGTAAATTAATACTTCATGTCATTTTCTCTAAGTATCAAACAAAACCTTGGTCGTGCCTGACTCCTCAGACCACATACCTTGGGTAAATTAATATCATAAGTCATTTTTCCAAGTGTTAAATAGAACCTTAGTTATGCCTGGTTCCTCGGACCATTTAATTTGAATAAATTAATACTTCATGTCATTTTCCCTAATTATCAAACAGAACCTTGGTCATGCTTGACTCCTCAGACCACATACCTTGGGTAAATTAATATCATAAGTCATTTTCTCTAAGTATCAAACAGAACATTGGTTATGCCTGGCTCTTCGAATCACGTACCTTGGGTAAATTGATATTGTAAGTTATGATATTGTAATTTATTTCTCTAAGTGATTAAATAAAACCTCAGTCATGTCTAGTTCCTCGGACCACGTGCCTTGGGCAAATTAATATTTTCTGTTATTTATTTAAGTGTCAAATAGAACCAGCCATGCTGAATGATAAAGATCTTCATTGTAGTAATATGATCACATGGATGCTCATGAGCACTACTTTAAGCATTTGAAAGTATATCTATGATTTGTTTAAGAGCTGATTATCATCTCCAGTTCCTTAAACTTACTAATGGGAGGAGAATTGGATGGAGCTTGACATGAATGGATGCTCTACCATTATGTGTGCTTTTGATATTAAGGTTACACTTTGTTGAAATTATGGACTTAGTGGGTTTAACCTGTTTTGTTGTTAATCATATGGGTTGTAATGACTGTGCTGCCACTTATGCAGATAACTAAATGGAGCTATATCTCATTGTCATGTCAATTAAGTGTTCAGTGAAGCAGAAGCTATATTAGGATCAGTATAAATATCACAAATATGAAGGAAAAACTTATAATTATCATTGATCTGAGCCTTAGAAAAAGGAAAATTGCTTACAAAAGATCAGACTGAATTACAAGTTTGGAAATAAAAACAACAGTTAAAAAAAACTAACTAAAGACTACTAGTCTAAAACTATTTCTTTTTTATTACAATCTTTTCCTTTGGAGGGGCCTTAGTAGACAGGGAAAGTGCTGCCTCTGAGGATTCTAAGCCCTTGCTTTGGAGATCACCCTTTGCATGCACTGGGAGAGTTGCTAGAACTATCTCTATCTTGGGGGGCACCTTTTTCTCTTGGAGTGGATCTTGAGGAACAGTTAGGGGCTTGGTGGCATCAGGGGTCACTTCCTTGATTGTATCAACTTCTTTTTCAGCAACCCCACATTGCTGAGCCTCCTCGGAAGGTTATCAGAAGAGACAGGAACCTTGGCTGGGCTATCCTTTCCAAGCTTTGCCACCTCGGAGGCGGTATCAGCCTTGGAGCTAGCAGAGCCTGGTGCGCGGATAGTATGAGGGGGTAGTATAAACTCTCTACCCCTCTAAGTGCAGAAGAAGCCTCAATCCCATCCTAGTTAAGGGCCTCGTTCCATACTTGGAGGCAATAGTTTCTATATACCTCTAAACCTCAGCTCTAAGGGCCTCCTCAGTCTCTGCCACCCCCCACATCATAGCCGTCTTACTCGGCTTGGTCCCTAGCTTTCTCGTCCTCCTCCAATTTCTTCTTCAAGGTGACGACTTGTTCTTTGGAGGCGAACAACTGGTCCTCAATCTAACGAAGTTGCATTTGTTGACCTTTAGCCTGCCTTTCAACGCCTTCTAAAGCGGCTTCAGCACTTTTCCTGTCCCTCTCTGCCTCGGTCAGCTTGTCCTCAAGCTCTTGTATTCTTTTTTTGACCACATTGAAGGCATCCACAACCACAATGTGCCTACTTTCCTCCTCTTTCATTTGCCAGTAAGAGTAATTTACCATCTCCTCAACTCTATATGTCGCTTGAACAGCCTATCAAGGAAAGAAGCATGATTAAAAAGAAGAAAGGAAGAAAAAGGAGAATGTTGCAAAAAAAAGAAAAAGAAAAGAAGAATGGTAACTGGGTAAAGGACTTACCATTGCAAGTCCCTCTTCAGGCTGAGGAACACCTCATACATCCTCATTGACTTGAGGTCGGCCATGTCAAAGGGAAGCAGCAGTGCCTGTTCCACTGTTTCGGGACACGTAGCCAGCCCTCCCCTGCTGGAAGTCTCTGATAAAGGCGTTAGCAGGCAGGGGAGCTCCTTCCAACACGAAGGCAGGGGTCCAGGCCAGAGGTCCGACTTGAGAATCATGTCTCTTGTCTGCTATCATCTGCGCCACTCTGGCTTGTTTGGCCCCCTTCTTGGGCTTAGCCTCCTGGGAGGGGTGGCCTTTTCCCTACTTCCAACACATCTTTACCCCTTCTGCTCCCTTTTCCTCTTATGGTTAGTAGGCTTAGGTCGGAGAGATTTGGGGGGAGGAGGGGTAGGAAGCTTGGTCTAGGCTGCCTTCCCCAGTGCGTTTCCTGCAGCTTGGGACTTCTACAGCTTTTAGAGACTTGACATTGCCTTGCGCTATATCCCTATGGCGTCTGGAGTATCAACGGCTTCCTGGTTATAGTTGACTTGGTCCAGAGAGAGATGGCCGAGATCACCAACTAGGATTTCCGAGGACTAGGGTTGGTTAAAGATCTTGTAGTCATCCTCTGAGTTTGAGACGTCTACTATTTCTTTTTCTTTTTCTTCTTTTCCTTGTTCTTCTTCTTCCTCTTTAATGAATGGTTGTGAGGGGGGTGGCTTCGTCCTCGGATTTGTATTGAAAGATGGGTTCTACTTTTAGCACACCTTGAGGTCCCGAACCTAGGTTGAGGAAGCGAGGTACAGCTACGTTGATTTGTTGTAGGTGAGGGTCCTTTGCTTTGATTACGCACTTCGGTGCTTGGAAACTTGATGAGAGTGGGGTGTAGCCGAGGATTATGTGTGCCGCCCTGAGCTGACCGTCACTATGAACTAACACCTCGACCTTCAGTATCTTGTCTAAGCTCGGCTGGTTGACAAGATTGAAATTTGGAATAGCAGCGTTCTTATTCGCAAAACCGTTTGGAAAACAAAAAACAGTCATTAGCAAAAATGGCACAAATCAAAGGAAAAAATTCAATTGCAAGAATAAATATAGACAAATGGGTAGAGAACATGTCAAGGGAAAAAGAGGTGATTTTCAAGTAATAAACCTAGATGTAAAACCCCACCTGGTTTCCCCTCTCTCATCGGGCAGGGGAGGCCATCGTGTCACTCTCCTGAAATGATCAGAAAATCTTTGTTCATGCCTTTGTTGGAGTCAGGGAGTCATGAAATGAGTCTAACCTCGGGGTGCCTAGTTTTTAGGTAATATCCTTGCCCCTTTAAATGGTGAAGGTTATAGACCCAGTTGACATTGTGATGGGTAAGACCTAAGCCCAATTTTTCATTTAGGGCATCGATGTTGCTCAAAATCCTAAACATGTTTGGGGCACAGTGGGTGGGAGCTAATCTGTGAGTCCTAGGTAATCCCTAGTGACAGTGTCCTTGGAAATTCTCATCCTTCCCTCTATAAAGGCAATTATCGGGATTACCACTTCTCCCTCTTGCCTCTTCTTGTGCCATTCTCCCTCTTTACAGTATCTAATCGAAACTCTTGGTGGGATCCTATATTGAGCTTTGAAGCTCTCTATACTCTCCATAGAGTCTACCAGGTAAGCAAATCTACCCATATTTGAAGAAGGGCTAAGGAAACTAAGATGGTAAAAGGAAAACTAGGAAGGCCGAGGAGAAGAGGGCTCTTTGCAAAGAAAAGTAGAAGAAAAAGTAAACAAAAAGGATTAAAAGACTTGCGCAAAGTAGGAAACTCTCCTTGAACTAGCTCTTGATATTTATGAGTGCAAAGGTTTAGTGTATAAGTGCTAAAGTGAGATAAATGAAGTGGTCAGGCAGTATTTGTATCAAAGAGAGAGTGACAAGCGGGAAAATTCCTGCTCGAGTTCCAATAAAATCCCCAGCCGTTGGATCCACATCGCACTGTAGAATGTGGGAGACATGGAGCTGCCATAATTTAATGAAGGCGCGTTTCAGATGCCGAAACGTCGAAAGCGTGCGTCGAGCAGTTAAAAGGTATTTACACGGATAAAAATAATGTATAATAAGAGTAGAGTAATTGTGGTGGTATCGAAATCCTCCTTTCTTCCTGAGCAGCCACAGAGGAGAATTTTGAAGGGCTATTGTAGGGGTGATAGGCCCAATAGTATATATCTGTGTATATGTTGGGCTGGGGGCCCTATCCGAGGACATTAAGTAGTCCAAGGACGGGTAAACATTGTCATGGGTGGCCGTATTAGGGAGTGAAGAGGTTCGGTTCGGTCATAAAAGTCCAAGATGGTGATTTGAGGAGGAATATCTCCTCGGCTGGTCAAAGCCGAAGTCCGAGTATGTGGTCTACCTTCTAGAGTAACATTTCAGGAGATTCAATGTTTACCCGTCCTTGGACTACTTAATGTCCTCGGATAGGGAGTGAAGAGGTTCGGTTCGGTCATAAAAGTCCAAGATGATGATTTGAGGAGGAATATCTCCTCGGCTGGTCAAAGCCGAAGTCCGAGTATGTGGTCTGCCTTCTAGAGTAACATTTCAGGAGATTCAATGTTTACCTGTCCTTGGACTACTTAATGTCCTCGGATAGGGAGTGAAGAGGTTTGGTTCGGTCATAAAAGTCCAAGATGGTGATTTGAGGAGGAATATCTCCTCGGCTGGTCAAAGCCGAAGTCCGAGTATGTGGTTTGCCTTCTAGAGCAACATTTCAGGAGATTCTACTGGTAAGAATACCCATCCCGAAGGTACAGGACGAAGGGAGACTATGAAATATCTAAGAGAAAGCTGCTACCACTACATTGAATGCTCTGCAGCTAACTCTCTGGCTGCATTAATGTGGAAGTGACACTTGAACAGTAATTTTTAGCCTTACAGCTACTCCCAAAGACTTCAGGAAGATGCTGATGGGACAATGATCAACACTAATAATCTAATCTATACGTGGAAGGTAGAGATGAAAGAATGAAGAGAGTATAAAATAGGAAGGAAACCTTAAGAGAAGGAGATCGAGGATTTGAGAGAAAAACACTGTAGCAATCAAGAGCTGAACTTGTAATCAAATTCTAAGGAGAAATATACTATAATTAATCTCCTCGGACTGTGCCGAAGATGATTTTCTTTGTGTAAAACTATTGTATCCTTATTTCCTTGTCACTTTGATCAACTTCATTTGTTGTTTCAACTCATCAAGGCTTAGTTTTCCAACCCACTCTCTACAAATTCATTGTATTGGGCTTTTTGAGCCTAAGTTCATCCATCTTTTGGGCTTGAGAACCAAATTGCGTCCTTACAGAAATAATTTTTAAGGGATAAGAACAAAAGTGAAACATCTATTAAAAAAAAAAAAAAAAAAACCTAAAGTTGAAACATTTAAAGTATAAGGATGATTTTCCTTTGATGGTCAAATAAAAATATATACATATTGTATACAATTTGGATTGTCTTTTTTTTTTTTAACAGACAAGGATATTCAAACCTCTTCGAGTATCTAACTATTTTTTGTAGTATATACAATTCTTCCGTTCCACATATACCAAATTAAGAACCACCTAATTTTGAAGTTATTGACTTGACTTTGCTTGGTTTAAGTCTTTTTTTAATGTTCTTATTAGATCCAAAAGTAAAATAGGTGAAGGAAAGCTTCAAAAAAGCAAGTAATCGTAAAAAGAATAAAAGTCTTCATTAAATTGTAACAAAGAAATATGTAAGATTTACATTTAAATTCCTAAAGGATATTCAAACTTCTTCGAGTATTTGACTATTTTCTGTAGTGTATACAATTCTCCCGTTCCACACCCCAAATTAAGAACCACCTAGTTTTGAAGCTATTGACTTGACTTTGATTGGTTTAAGTCCTTTTTTAATGATCTTATTAAATCAAAAAGTCAAAAAGGTGAAGGTAAACTTAAAAAAATGAAAGTAACCGCAAAAGAATAAAAGCCTTCGTTAAATTGTAACGAAAAAATATGTAAAATTTGCATTTAAATTCATAAAGGATAAGGGCATTTATGATGCCAATCAATCCTTAGATACGGGTATTACTATTCCTTTTTTTTTTTTTTAAAGAAACAAGGTATCACTATACCAATTCACAAGTCTTGGGGACAATATACCATTATACCCCAAGTTACAACAACCTTTATCCAAGTTAATGTCATAAGGTTGATAATGTGAGTGAATTTTGACCAAGGAAAGGTATCCTGTGTATCCAACATCTGTATTCTCTCTCATAAACAAGTAGAATAGAGTCGACATGTGAGAGACGAGATTCATTTGCAGAATGCAAACCCTATGAAAGAACAAGTGTAATATCTAACCAATTCCCTCTGTTGTGATAGACAGTAAAATTGGTGCATGCATCATGCATATCTGATGTCTTTGAAACTATATATGTACTTTCATCATGTTTGATAGCATAGGCAACTGACAAGTCCAAGAACTATTCAGATTCTCCGTTGAGATTTTGGAAGAATAATGCAATCTAGCGACAATAAGCCAGTGCCAATCATGCAAATAGTTTATTGAAAAATGAAAGTTGTTTAGTAAATATTAGAAAAGCAAAGTGCCGCAGGGTCCAATCAAATGGGCTATTTCGTCGATGAATCATGAAACGTGGCCCCATCCCCATGGACCTGGAAAGACCGGAATTTACCAAATACAGCTGTGGGGATTGTTAAAATATTACAGCTATTCTAAATGGGTTTCTTTGTCATCAGCGACTCACCAAATTCCATGAACAAGAATCTTCCATCAAATTTGTTATGGGAGAAAATCTCCTGCTAATCAGCAAGAAAATATTGAAGGGAAAGTTTTTGGACATCAACCTCATGACATTAGAATGACGCAATGTTTCCTAGAGCAGTTGAAGGGAATGGAGTGAGACCAAAGACTGCAGTGTATAAAATACAAAACTAATAATCAATATATATATATATATATATATAAATATATATTTATTTATGTAAACTGTCAATGCATGATGAAGGAGGGCATCTTATAGATTCGATATAAACATTTTTCCTAGATATATATTGGATGTACAAACTAATTATTACCTTTTGCATTGGACAACTCCTAGTAGTCTCCAACTCACTTGTTAGTCATGTACATATATATAAAGATGAAAAATTGATTCCCTTGGAATGTTATGCCAAACACAATGGAAAACTCAAATTCCAATAAATGGAATGAATGCCTTGAATGATCATGAGCTGTCAGAATCTAAATTATACCAACCCCATTGCTCATGATATTATCATTAAGTGTATTTATATATAATTGCCGAGGGGCGATCAAGAAAAGAGGCCATTTGGGCAAGAATGAGCTTCTGTTTTTGTTTCTTTTGAATGAAATTATGAATACAAGGCTGGGTGCCAAATAAAATAAATTCAGTAATTTGAAATTATCATGAAACAGAAAGAACAAAGAAAGTTGGGAAAAAGAATTTTCTGCACATTTCAATGTCTCTCATGAATCGTACATAACAAATACCGATATATAACCTAAGAACAGTTCTCCATTTGAATGAGACCTGTAACAGAGCAATCTCATGATCTACCCTAAATGATGATATCAAATGAAAGGGGAAAAAAATGGGTACTAACAAAAATGAAGGCAACAAAAAGAAATGAAGAAAAGAACATTTCTGGGCTAAAGGGGGAGTCTATCCTAGCCTTTCTCTTCCTTGCACCAATCAACATGATGGCATTAACAACAGTACCTTCGATCTTTGTATATTTCCACCTTATTTCAGAATATGCTCTAAGAAATCAGGCTGGACTCCCCTGATGGAAAACCAATAATAGTATCCTTTTCTCAACCAAAAAATAAAGGACGGATTGCTATGTTACTGATTGAAAGAATGAATCTCATGCCGTGCTAGTGATGCAAGTCCTCATCTGCAACAGTGCAGGGGATGACAGGGAATCTGGACCTTGCAAGGTTTGTCCCTTTGGCCAATTTTCTTCTTGCATTCTCAAATAAATCTCGAAAAGAATTCCGAGCCACAAAAAAACTTATATGAAACCTGTATCACTCGTGTCTTTTCCAGGCCCATCTATTTTGTTTAAACCACCTCTACCTGATAGACTACGACTCCAATATGTGACAGTTCCTTATAAAATCATTGGAGTAATTGACATACTTGGTCCAAAATGGCCGAAGATGCTCAAAGCCAATCTGCAACCATGGTTTTGACTGGCCATTGTAGTGAATAACTGCAGCCTTTTTCACACTCTCAATGTTGGTGTTGATCTGATAGCCCAAGCCGAGCATGTGCCACGATGGATCAATTGGATGAACATGACCTTTAAATGCAATCAAAGCTGGTGGTAAGGTTCCAAGCTTCCACATTGTCAAGTTTGACTTCAGATTCTGCCACGGAAAAAAGAACCAGAATCTAAGTTAAATTGTGGCAATGCATCTGTTCTTTAGCTACAGTTAGATGACCAATTGCCCATGTGAAATACAATCAACAGTGAACTCCACCAGAAAAGGAACCAACATTTGAAAATTCTGGCCCATGTTGAAACATCATTGTTCAAAACATACTGTCATTTTACTAGAATTTTTCCACAAGGGGGTAGAATAGGGTAAAAGGACAAAATTTGCATAATCTAAGAAACTTCAAAACAAATTGACATTTTCGAAATCCAGAAACTAGTAACGAACTTAAATTGCCTGAGAATGATGGACCCTAAACTGTATTAATTAAATATCTTTGATAAGAAGTACCCAAAATAAAACTTCATACCCAGCACCTAAAAGGAACGTATAAAGAGGTTAGGAAAAATATTTGGCATAGACACTCTTGCAGATAGAAAATCACATTATTTCCTGAAGTAGATAAACAAAAATAACGGGTTTACTGAATACTTGGGTTTACCTCTTTCAGCCAAGAATGATATGTTTCCCTTATCTTTGTTTTCCTCCAGGCACGGAGATCAAAAATATTCATCCCATAAGCCCATGCACATTCATCAGGGTCCAAATGCTTTGCTATGAGGGGATGGGAAAATTGAAATAGTTCCTGAAATGCTTAGACATTACCCATTCATCATCACCTTTACAAGTTTCGACAGCTCCATTAATCTTTCCCCCAAGGTTAATATCCCAAAGTGGAGATAAATCACGCTGAATCACGATATCATCATCTAAAAAGACCACCTTGTCGAGGTTTGGAAAGAGCTGTTCAATATACATAATCAGCACACTTTTTTTTATAATAAGTAAATAATTTCATAAAAAACTAAAAAGGGTGCAACTCCAATACATGGGCTGTGTACAGAGAAAAGCACATGAAAGGAATAATCAGCACACTTATTTTGGATGAAATGCAAAAGGTCATACAAATAAAGAAAATTTATCCAAAACAAAACACTATATAATCATTGCCAGCCAAAACAAATTCAATAAACAACCCAAAGCAATCCAATATTTTTTTAGAATTTACTACACTCAATTTAAGTAAATATATTTAACTCACAAGAAAACTGATAGCTAACAGGCCCAGTTGTATGCCAAGTTTTTTTTCATCCAAGTTGATGAAATTCTTGACCATTGTTAATGAGACTTGTTTGTCATCACTAATGTGACTTATAGGGGTCTACAGCTCTCAATAACATTAGGGTTATGGAGGGAAGGAGATGAGAGAAAATTTTGGCCTATATTTCCAACCAGGAGCAGAGTAAACATTCAAAGCATTAACTACCTACAATATCAAGCAACAGCTTTTTTTTCTTTTTTTTTGGGGGGGGGGGGGGGGGGGGGGGTGGTGGTTATTCTTGAATAAACTAATAGCATCATGAATTATAGGTTTCCAGAAACTAAATAAGGGAAAAGAACAGTCTCAAATCGCGTGTAATTACCTCAGGTATATAAATGCGGAGATGATTCAGCAAGGATATATACTTTGGACTTCTAGCTTGCAATTTTGAAGCAAATCTCCGTGGAGTTGTATCACTAAGATTGGCCCCTGCAACATGATTCCCATGGTAGTAATCCCTAATTCCATTTTGGTTCTCTACAGCTTCAAGTACTGGAACATTTTCTCTTGTTAACCAGTCAAACTGGTGAACGCCTTTCACTTCAACAATAGCTGGGGAGACGGGATTTAATGCAAACCATGAGTGCATACCCGCATAAGTTTTCTTGTCAGTGATGACATGGAAGACAATTTTTTCAGGTTTTAGAGACGACTGGACAGTAGAAGTAACAACAACCGAAGCAGCCAAAATGTTATCAGTAGACAGAATAAAGTGGTGATAAGAATTGTTAGAGAGCAAAGGGAGTAATTCTGGAGGAGGCAATTGTTTGCGTGCATGGGCATTGGAGGAATATTCATCAGTCAAACGCAGAGACAGACAGTGGATCCCTTTAGGAATGGAACTTGCTGCAAAGTGTTTGTTCATCAGCTCTGAAAATCTTGACTCCCTAAGGTCCCTTTCAAATTTCTCCATCTGTGCAAATAAACAAAACATTTGTTGAAAATATGCTGAAGTTATCTTAAGATTTTCCATTTGGGGAGGGGAATGAGAGGAAGGAGTAAATGTGCTCTCTCTCTCTCTCTCTCTCTAAACAAACATCCCTTCATACTGCCTATGACAACATCCAATACTTTTAGTACAGCAAATGCAATCATTAAGCTCCAGCACAGATATATAAACAATTTAGTATCAAGTTAAGGATATGTAAACAAGTAATCTTATTTTTATAAGGATAAATATTTGAACACTTCTCACTACCAAAAAAATAAAGCTCATTCTCCTTAAAATTTCAATCCTTCCTGTCAATTTAGACCCCAAGATTCACCAGCAAACAAGTAATATTTTGAATAAAAAAGGCTTCCTTATACACATTTCTTACAAAAATAAAGCATATAAATAGTGAAGAAAAAATATAGACAAGAAAGTTAGCTATAAAAAGACAAATGAAACAAGACAATTAGAGGAATGTGGGATAAGATACAGAAAAGGGCTAAAGCAAAAAAATGAAACCAAATATGTGAAAGAAACCCCTAAAACACCAGAGAATCAAGACATGCCACCCAAGGTAAAAATAGTTGAGGAAATATAGTGATAGTTCCTCCAATCATTAAAGGTGTATTCATTATCAAATAATTAGTACTCCCCAAGTTATAGCAATAGCCAAATCACTTCACATATATTTCTAAGAGAAGTCCTAGACTTTTCCCTTCCTAAGGCCCCAACATGACACTAGTAGCGTCAGCCATACTAGTATTTATCCACCATACTAGTATTTATCCACCATGACGCCTAGAGGATACAAACAAATTTGGAACCTCATAAAAGTCATTTAATACTCCAACCATCTGAGTCCAATTTTATATTCTCAGTGGAGAATCTAAACATATGCATCATCTGGTTTAAGCTAGATGAAAAGAACCCATTACTTACATGGCCCCAAAATTCATTAAGCTCCTTATTAGGGAACAAAAAGGACTAAAATGCTCATCATGACAAAACCCAAAAACAAGGACCATTAGTCAATATCAAGAATATCTTCTTCTTTTTTTTGATAAGTAATATCAAGAATATCTTAATCAAAATATATAGGATACAGGAGTTACCAGCTCAAAAAAGGTCAAGCTTGTAGTTAAGAACTTACAACCAACTTAAAGTTCCCATAATGCCTATGCAAAGAGATTTCAAATTTCCTAATTTTTTATATAAGAAGCATTTTAAAATTTCCTCAGATGCATCTCACACAAGACAATATCTTGTGGTCAAACCATGCAAAGAGAAATAAAGGCTTTTCATAGAAAGGTCTATATTACAACAACAAAGCCTTCGTCCCAAAATTTTGGGGTCGGTTATTGATCCTTAGCAAATTAATTAGGATTGGCCACATGTATTCTTTTTCTCCATTTTATTTTATCTAAAGTCATATGCTATGTTACTTCCTTACTTCTACTAATGTGATTGTTGGTCTTCCTTTACCTTTTATCATTCCCTCCACTTGGATCAATAAAATACTTTCGATATCTAGAATCAATAATTCATAAGGATAGAGAAATTAAAGAGGATGTAAAAAATAGGATAAGAATAAGTTGGATAAAGTGTGGAAGTGCATCAATCAAGAGTACTGTATGATCGTAAAGTAATATAAGAATTAACTACGCTCTATAGCACTAAATGTTGGGCTATTAAGAAGCAATATTTTCATAAAATGTGTAGCTGAAATAAGAACGTTAAGATAGATACATGGAAATATAAGGAAAGATGGGATTTGAAATGAGGAAATTCACTTGAAGGTAAGGGAGACCCCTGTTGATGACAAGGGAGAATTGTTTGAGATGATTTGATCATGTGAAGAGGATACCAATTAATACTAATAAAAAAGCGAGCTTATTCAAGTCAAGGGAACGCAAAAGGTAAATGAAAACCTAAGATAACATTAGTGGAAGTAGTAAAAATGACATGTTAATTAAGGAGATTACAGAGAGTATCACTTTCAATAGGACAAAAAGAAGATAAAGAATATATGTGGCCGAACATAGTCACCCCCAAAGTTTTGTTATAAAGGCGTGGTTGTTTTTTTAATAACAAAAGTAACAATACAACAGAATCCCTGAGTAACAAGCTAATGAATATAAGGACATGGATTTTTTTATTTTTTATTTTATAAGTAAAGTTCATTAAAAAAGCTCAAAAGCACCACCCATGTATGCAGGGCATATACAACAGGTAAAGCAAAATTATAAGGACAAAAGTGTGCGTGTATATACATACATATATGGTAAAAACTTTGGACATATGCTAGAGAAAACTAACATTAGAAGGTGAAAAAATTAGTTTCCATCAGCAACAAACGCTGCATCAAGATCACATCGCCAAATTTTAGAGCTGGGTATAGATGAACAAGCTGAGCTCAAAAGGAAAAAGGTTAAGTACTGTGTTCTTTACCAACAACATAGGACTAAACTCAGGGCTTCCGCAAGCACAAATGCCAAGTTAAAACTATAGCACAAGACCTTCAACCTAGAGGAATGGTATAAATGCTCATGAGCATATATAGAAATGAAATAAAACTACATAGAAGCAAACAAAAGGTCAGCATATTGTGACAAAAAAAAAGCAATGCAGAACTTAAATTGCTAGACTTAGCCACTGATAAGGCTATAAAACTGATACTGTGTTTCCTACTCAATAAACACTTAAAACTCAGATTTCTATAGTGACAGACAAATTATAAAACTGTGAAATAGCTTTAGACACAAACGATAGGACCAATCAGGGAACTCAAGATATCTTCACCATAAAACAGTAATATCATACTTCCTACTAAACTTTGTAAGGCTCAGAGTCATATATTTACAGGCAAGCTTAAACTATAAGATACTGTAGAAAAAGCTTGAGACATGGAAACACCTTACATCCTCCAATGTTTCCTCTCTTCTCTCAAAAATGTCTTCACCAATCTAAATTTATCCCCTACTTTCCATAACAGCTTCCTTTTTTAGATAGTTAAAATAGAGGTGAGGGGATTTGAACCTTGAATGTCTCCATTGGAAACACTAGGAGGTACCAACAAGTTGAGCTTCAAGGCTCTTGACGTAACAACTTTTCAAATCCCCGCATTGAATTGTTCACAACAAATCAAGTTGCCCAGAAATATACGCTATGGTACCATTAAAGAGTTTAACGACCATCAAATTAGTGCCTTTCATATTACTCTTAATCATCAAGATGTGTATTTTTGTCAAAAGCAAAGAAAGTCAAAAGGTAAAGTACCATAGTTTGATGAGATCTATATCTTTCAGAACCGCCCCCCCCCCCCCCTCTCTCTCCCTTCCTTTCTATTCTATTTTGACCCAGAGCATAGAACTCGAGTCTTGAACCACAAAATTGAACAAAAAGCCAAACATACAAATTAATCCCCGAGAATAATTCAATCATGTACGCACAACACAACCCTGTCTACTTTTATTTGAATCAAAGAAGTCATGTTGTAAGTTTAAATTTATACATGGGACCTATCAACATGTATCAAAATGAGGACATTCACTTAAAAATAGGGGTGACCCCTATTGATAAAAGGATGAGAAAGTCGATTGAGAAGGTTTGGCATGTGCAAAGGAGATAAATTAAGGAACCTACGAGAAAGAGTGAGTTGATTAGAGTCTAGGTAATGAAAAAAAGTTGAGGACGACCTAAAATAACATTAGAAGAAGTAATTACATGTCAATTAAAAAGGTAAGAGAAGGTATGACTTTTAATAAAATAGAATGGAGAACAAGAATACATGTGTTTAACCTTGGCTAATTTGCTGAGGGTCTACAGCCAACTCTAAAACTTAGGGATTAAGGCTTAGTTGTTATTGTTGTTGACCTATAGACATCTAGTCATCCAACATGAGCATGCTCACTAGTACATACCTTTTGCAATTAACTCGTAGGACTACAAGAGTCACACTAAAAAGGAAAAATGACAATCAATCTTACTTTCGATAGAAGAAACTTAAATTATGTTTTGTAATGCTTTGGGTGTCGACTAAAATTAGAACCAGATGGTCATAACTTTGGGGCATATAACAGGGAAACTTTTCATCTCCTTCACTACATATTTTCTTTCTTTAGGTAATTTCATTAATGAGGAGACTGAAAGGTTTAGAGCAAACTATCCCAAAAGAATATACAATCTCCCAACAGAGCTACAAATGTTAAAAATATTACCAAAGGGTCTAACCCTCACAATATTAGGACTTCGTTCAACCTTGTCAATAGATCTAAAGTGATTTAGAAGGCTCAAAATTGATAACTTGACAAATTGCGAGATGATGGGGAAAAAAAAAGAGGAAACCTCAGTTTTCAAAAACCCTCTCTTCTAGTATTAAAATACTATCTAAACAGCTTTATATTTCTTTCACATGCAACATACCATTGCCCTTAACACGAAAGCAAAGGTCCTTGCGTCATACTGGTTGTTCTTCATATTGGAAACAAGATGACTAAATGAATCTGGCACCTTTAGACCATGTGGGATTTCCTCAGTGTTCACCTGGTGAAGAATCTTGTACAAGTCTCTAACCTGTCTCTGCTGCACCATCACCACCACCACCACAAGGATCCATCATAAGTTAATAACAAGCATTGTAGACTTAAACGAACAACTGAATTTCATTGCTGATAATTAATACAAAATTAAAGTATCAAGGAAGAATTACTTACCCCTGAATCATCACCCCTACCAAGAAACCTTGGTCCTAACCGCCTACCTAAACAATCTGAAGCACAGAAGAGCAGGGATAAATTTATGAGTCTGCCATAAACACTATGATATTGTTAAGAAAAAATTCTAAAGCCTGATCTAACTAGCATATGAACGAAAAAAACAGGCCAGCGAAAGCAAACACAAGGGAACTGAATAAGAAATTGTAGACTATAATACAGCCAAAGTTATACTTTATGTAGTAATCATGAACAAGTAGGAAGAAAAGCAAGATGCATAAAAAATAATAATAGAGAACCAATTTTTTCTCTTCAAAATTCTGCAAATACTAAAGTTGAAGCTCAATATCAATATAGAGAATTATAATATATTCAGAAAAACAGAACCAACAATGGAATTCAAATATTAAAATCACATGATGCTGGAACATGCGTAAATAATCTATGGATTTGGAAAAAAGAACATGCAATGATCATCCAATCACAATTTTTTGCATTATCATTAAAAAAATATCAATTCTCAATTCCTACTCAAATTCAATCAAACAAAACAATTAAATTCCTGATAAGAGAGAGTCTATTCATTTCACATGTTCAACAATATAAACACTCCAACAAGTCACTATTAAACCAACATAAAGTACCAACAAATATCAAACTTCTGAGATGAACCATTATCAATTACACCATACCAGAATATATAGAATTCAATTTAAAACCAAAGCAGCCCATTTAAATACCAAAATGACAAAAAAAATCCACCACAAAAGCATTAGAACAAAAGCCAATCCAACCAAATTAATACACCAATCAGGTTCAGCTTTACAAATCAACATGAAAAATAATCACCAAATGAGCATTACACCAAAATCAGCCACACAAATCAAAATGACAAATAATTACCAAATGGGCATACCACCCTAAACCAAATTCAGCTAAATCATTTAACAAAACCATCAGATTCAGCTACCCCAAATGGACATCACAACAAAACCCAAAATTGAACCCAATGAATCAATCGAGAAAACAATAAGATTCAGCTACACATATCAATCTGACAAAGAATCCACAGATGGGCATAACAAAACAAGCAATTGAAACCAAGATCTATAACACACACACAAAAAAGAAAAAAGAAAAAAGAAAAAAAGAGATGAAAAATATGAAGTACCAAATGAGGAGCACTTGTTGACACCTTCAAGGGTAACAACAGCAGTGAGAATGAAGACAAAGGGCAACAAGAAAGCAAGGATTAGAATGGTATGGAAGAGAGTCCTATAAGAGATATGGCGAGCTGCGACCTTGATCTTCATCAAGTCAATAAACCCATTGCTGCTGCTGCTAGAGATGGTTATGCTTCTCATGCTGGGCGAGAAGTGAAGCTGCATCGTCGTCTATGCAGCCCCACACCTCCTCCACCACCACCTCCAACTCCTCCTCTATTATTATTCTATTAATATTTTTATTAATGCCAAACTCAATACTTGATGACCCTTCCCGACTCTCTGAACCCACTTCCAAAACAATCTCCACCATCAGATCCGAGCTCACACCCACTCCCTCTATAACACCCACCACCCAATTCAGATCTATTTCTCCGTGTTTTTCCGCTCTTGCAATAATAACAATAGCTGTTGTCTGTGTTTTTATTGGTCTTCTATAAGACCGCATTGGAGATTGACCCAAATCAAATTTAGGCCTCCCTATCACTGACTTCAATGCAAAATCCTATTTTGGGTATCTGGGTTTTTGAACAGATTTTTTATTCCCATGGATCAAAGAGACTGCTTTCACACACAGGAAGCCACACACAGGGAGAGAATGAGAGAAACAGGGGAAGAGAGAGAAAATAAAAAATGATAATAATAATAATAATAATAATAATAAAAATAAAAATATGGTTTTTTTTTTTTTTGGGGGGGGGGGGGGGGCGTTTTTCTTTTCTTTCTTTCTTAGTTTGTGAATTGCTTTTTCCACTGGTGAATCGGCGTCCGATCTAAAATTATTTTTTACATTTAAAAAATAATAATAAATTCCATTAATAAATACACTTTTTTGGGTAAGTTATAGTAATTACTAATTTATTAATTATATGATAATATAATAATAAAATTCAAATCTTTGTGGAGTCAAAACCGTGTTGGGTTTGGAGAGAGAGTAGAAGAGAGAGAAAGAGAAACTTGTGGTGGGGGTGTGTTGACCTTGAAGGGTTTGGGACAAGGAAAGCTGGGGGGTCAGGGAGGGCTGTGTGATTTTGGGAGCTAATTTGGGAGCTCTCCTATTGTTATGCCAAGCTTTGGGGGATTTTATGTGGATAAGAGGGCTGCTTATTAATTTTAGTTATACTTTTTTGCTTGCTGTTGCTGCCCTGGGTCTGGGTGGGCTTAAGTTGAAGGGAGGTAAATTGTTCAGGGGTAAAAACTGTAAAACTATTTCACTTTTTTAGCTAAACATTTTTACTATTTTTGGACAAGTTTAGGATACCACTTCCACTGCAGGCTCTTGGATGAATAATAAATAATTAATAGGGTATGGACTATTGCTTAGACAGGAATTTGTTTTTTAACCTTGTGGGCTGTAAAAGGTAAAAACGCTGGGCTAAGGCCGAGGCTAATTGGGCTGACTTATAGCTGTATATATTGTTTTGAGTTGAACTTCTCAGGTGTTTCTAATTGCGTAGTGTTTTTTTTATTTTTTTTATAAGCGATTGCGTCGTGGTAACTGTTAATAATGAGCTGATAATGGTCACATTAAGCCCACGGTAAATATCATGATCCTCTCTAAGAACAAACTATCTTATAGAAAATAATTAATGAGAATTGAGTTTAAAACTTTAAATGATGTGATATCATACCTGTTTTTAGATGAGCCTATAATTAAAAAAATAAAAGCACGGCTTTAGATTCATGAAAAACTAAAATCTTTATGGTAAAATAATCTTTGCTTTTTTTTTTTTTTTTAATTGATAGATAGTGAGAGATGAAGATGTGTGGTTCAAATCATAAATATGAGGCATCACAAATAATATTATTACCCCTAGATTATCATTTGAACTCTTACAATATCTATATTTTTAAAATAAATAGATTTTTAAAAGAAACGGATGACACTCAAACAATGCCTGAAATACTTGGAGCAAGGAAAAGAAAATAAATATTGAAATATAGCTCTTTATTGTTAGATAATGAAGGATATGCATGTTTTTATGATTCTAATTAACTATTGTGGGCCTCATAATTATTGTTATGGTTAGCAGGAGCCATTTAAGAACTTGTTTCAAATAAGCACGGGAGGTGGAGGGACAATCAAGGTTTTATTCATTATATGAGATTGATTAGTAAAGCAATCTTCAATATTCAATTCACAACCATGGCTTTCTCATATGATAATATCATATTATCTATTCATTATAACGGTATAACCATCCTGATTGTCTTTTTCATTTTTTCCTCTTCATTTTTTTTTTTGTTTTTTTTTGAGTCTGTTGGTAGGTAGAAAATCAGGATTCAAGACCCAAATTTGGGCATGGCATTTAGTTTTTCAGAGCCTATCTACGTTTCCTAGTTTTTCAGTTGCACAGATAGTACAGCATCAGTGATGGAGCCAGTATCCTTTTGTTATGTGGAACATTCAAATCGTATTATGCAGGCCTGTCTGTCTACCTTCCTTGCCAGGAATTTAATCAGCATTGTTTCAGAACCGAGGCATTGGTGCAATGCATCTAGTTGGACTTCCCTACTCAAAATTATAAGCATTTCAACAAGGAACTGAAAACATTGACTAAGACCTATTAAATGGTATATGGCCTTTGTTGTTCCACATAAAGTACACATTTATATTCAGATGACCCTCAAAAAGCAAACATACACAAGCAATAAGAAACTAGTATTAATTTCGTTCAACTAAAGGAAAAGCTTACCAGGATTAACATCATTTATAGAGTTAATTTATGCCTTGTGTTAATCCTACTGGCCTATGGTGGGTGTTCTAGTCTTCTGTAATTCAAAGTACAAACCTTTCTTGTTTGGAACTTGGAATCCACACGACAATTGCATTATGAGGCACATTTGATTAAGGTACTTCATGTGATCTGCTCACCTTTCCCCTGCACTATGAATTTAGGCAATGGGGTGTGCGTTTGGTTTAGCTTTTTTTTTTTTTCAAAGAAAAAAACTATTACCTAGTTTGAGTAGTAAGTCAATCCCACGCACGCTTAAGACTGTAAGAGAACAATGCAGGTATGCAAGAAAAGTAAGTTAAAAGTGGAGCTATTATAGAGCAGAGAGTATAAAAAGTAATTGAAGTGATTTGGTATGCAAGTAGCTAGTTACATGATGCAACCTCCACATGGGAGAAGTTTGATTCTTAATGCCACTGCACAAGAAGGTAACATGCATGCTGGAGAGAGCAGGTGATTACCAAAAATAGACAAAGGTTACTTGTAGGCCATTCGACTTTTTTGATATGTTGTTGTGCCTAATGATCGTCTCTACTTTATTGGCTTGTTGCAAATTGCAAAAACTTCACTGCTTCCATTACATGAGATGTACAAAGTGATTAATTGGATGATCAAGTCTATACTTAATTGCAGCTGACTGGTAATAATAGAGCTTAGAATTTGTGAATGTTATAATGCCCTGCAAAAGCAATATTATTAATCATAATTCTCTGATGAACCGATTTTGTTGCATTACAATGACATGAGGCCCTTATACTGTACAGGCAGGGAAAGAAATGCACTATCTTTGCAGTGCAGTCCAATTTTCTAGAAGTAACGCCTGAGCTTCTTTAAACAATTAGAGACAAATGGCATTAGCATCATATCATAGAAGAAATGATTCCAGTCACACTTCCTATAGGTAGGTATATCTTTTTAGGGGTGTTAATTTAGTTTTGCGTGTCTGATTCATGTCGTGTCGAGGTAGAAGTATTCGACTAAATGGCATAACCCTAATCTGGCACATTTAATAATCGTGTCATGATCTTTCAACCCTAACCTGACCTGTTAATAAGGCGGGTTAACCTGACCCCAACCTATTTGACACGCTTAATAAACGAGTCATGTTGGATTGACACGAATGTAACACAACCCATTTCAACCTACATAATATTAAATATAACATCCATCTAGATATAATTTTTTTTTACATCCCAAAAGCAGTGCATATACTTCAAGTCTTCAACCCACATTCAAAATAATATAGTTCAATAAAAATATAACATTCATCTAGAAATAAGTTCTTTACACTCTAAAAGAAGTGCATACACTTCAACCCAAATTCAAAATAACATAGTTTAACAAAAATGAAATAACATAGTTCAACAAAAATATAATATCTTTGGAACTTGCCAAATGCTAAGTATCAATATTAAAAGAAGTGGATCAAACAATAAACTAATCCTAACTATGACTACGATTATCATCTATAGATTCTTTGTTGATGTCCAAATTCATAAAATCTTCCACAAGCTCATCCAATTTCATTTGTGCAAGTTCTATGCCAACATATAGTTACAAAATATGATCATGCCTCAACAATTTTAAAAGTGATATCACCCATCAAATCTAGTTTATAAACTATATCAATAAACCCACTTGCAAGGTATGCAGACAGTGTCCAACACTAATACAAACACACAAAAAAACACACGGCACAAGACAAAAGCTACAACCATGGCCTTAATCAACAATCAATATATCTTATATATTAATAACGGCAAATGGGTTCAAAGTTTATAGAACAAAAATATTTTGCAGAAAAAATTACTACAGAATTTTGAAACACCAAGAAACCGGTTTTCTTTAATTCTAAAACTCACTAAACACATGAGAGAGAGAGAGAGAGAGAGTAATAACCTGTTTGAGACTTTGAGTTTGAGAATTAGGCGTGAGTCTATAAGATAGTAGAGTGAGTAGTACAGCTGAAATTAAAAAAAATAGATATTTATAAGAAGGTTTAGAGATTTAGGGTTTGTAGGGTTTAGAGATCTAGGATTTGTAAAGTTTCAATTTTCAATTATATCCCTTATAAGTTTTTGTAATTACTCACTTTTCTTTTTAAATTTAAGGCGTAAATGCACTTTTGGTCCCTACATTTTGGACCATTTCTCGATTTAGTCCCTAAATTGATTTTGCTCCTAAGTCAGTGTCTGACTTTTTAAAATCGTTTTTAAAATAGTCTCTGCGGTCAACCCAGTTTTAGAAAATGCTGATGTAGCAAACGAAATTCACTATTTGCTGACGTGGCTAATAAAATAATAGTAAAAAAAATATATTTAACATTTTTTAAATGCCATGTCAGCATTTAAATTAATAAAAAAAAGCCAGCTAAGAAAATTAAAAAATTAAATTAAATTAAAAAAACCTAAAACTAATTTAAACTAAAATCATTTCTTAAAAAATAAAAATTCATAATCATTTTAATTCTTTTTGCTTTTGTTTTTGGTTAGCCTCATCAGCTTAAACCCATAAATTGAGATGAACATCAAACCCAGAAATTTACATGAAATCCAAAAAATGAAGTGAACATCGAACCCATAAATCATTATTAAACAACAAACCCAAAAAAATTACATCAAACCCGCAAATTTACAACCCAGAAATAAATATATAGAGAGATCAAGCAACAAACCCACTGAGATGAACAACCCAGAAACCATAAGCAGCTCCTTATTTCAGTCATCAACAAACCCAAACCTCAAAATCTCTGCTTCAGTCATCCACTTCGTCAATGGCTAGATCTGAAACGTCACACCGAGTCACTGAATTGCAAGGCCAACAATGATGGCTTTCGTGACTCGATTTCATCGAGCTCGGTCTGGGCTCACCTATTTCATGGCTTTCATCTCTTCAGAAGCGCCACTTAAGACCCATAACCAGCAGTGTGATCAGTCGTCGCCACCGTTTCCTTCTCCACGGCCACAGCCCACCCCCGCTGAAACCCAGAAAAACCCAGCCTCTCCAACCAAACCCAGACATCTCCATCTCCATCTCCAACCAAACCCATAATCCAAGACCACCCCAACCACCAATCTCCACCCCGACCACCGATCTCCACCATGACCACCCCAACCACACCGATCTCTACCTCCATTACCGACCACCCTACGGAAAACTAGAAAAACCCAGAGATTAGAGAGTCGGGTTTAAAGAGAGAGAATGTCATTAAGAGAGAGAGAGAGGGATTGAAAGCTTGAACAAAGAAAGATACAAACACAAATACGCACCAAGAGACAGAGAAAGAGAGGATCTGGAAAAAAAAAAAAAAAAAAAAAAAGGAAACGAAAAGAAGAAAGATACAGACAAACATAGAGAAAGAGAGGATCTGAAAAAGTTTTTTCTTTTTTTTTGTTTTTGATTTTGAATTTTTTCAGTTTATTTTTTTTTAAATTATTTCTATTTTTTATTAATTAAAATGCTGACTTGTCATTAAAACACTGACATGGATGATAACGTGGTATTTTTTAATAATATTTTAATATTCACATCAGTGCCATGTCAGCAAGTAGGACACGCTGTTTGCCACATCAGCATTTTCCGTAACTAGGTTGACGGCAGAGACCATTTTAAAAAGTCAAGAACTGAACTAAGAGCAAAATTAATTTAGGGACCAAATCAAGAAATGGCCCAAAATGTAGGGATCAAAAGTGGATTTACGCCTAAATTTAAAATATATGTTGAATATAAAAGGTGTTTGACAAATCTAAAACAAAATGAATATTTATTTTTTATACGAGTTAAACAGGGTTGTGTTAAGTAGGTCATTTTGGGTTGACACAAATAAATTGGCATGTCAAACGTGTCTATTGTTGGCAATCCGGGTTGACCCGCTTATGACACGTTTCTTATTGTTTCGTTTTTGGGTCAACCCGTTTATGACCCAAACCCATTAAGGCTCAACCCTAACTCGCAAAAACCTGTATCGGATTCTAGTCATGTTCGCGGGTTGGGTCAAACATTGACGTCCCTAATCTTTTGTCCAATTAGAGCCAAGGATATTCAATTATCTACCTGTAATATTACATGGTGTGGTAATTAGTGGATATTATTATATATATATATATTTATATATTGCAGTGTTGCACAAGCATTTGGTTCTTTAAACAATTAGAGACATAAAATGAGATTAGCATATTTACAGCATATTAATACGTAATTGGAGTTCATAAAAAAAAAGTACGTAATTGGCATTAGTTTTAGCCATATAGGGTAAATGTACTTAGAGCATTCACACTAGTCCTTCTAAAATGTAAAAAGTGACCAAATTTACACAATATGAGCAAAAAAAGCACCCACATCAGTGGGTGCAAAAACTTGTAAATATGCACTTATGAACAATAACCGTGGATATATCCATGGTTACTGTTCATGTGTAAAAGATTTTTTTATTCTTTTTTTTTCTCTCTCTTCTATCAGACTCCTTCTCTTCCCAAACCAACAACCAGCGCGCCAGAATAACAAGAAGGAAGAAGAAAATAACAGCCCAACCACCAAACCCAGCGCCACCACCAAACACCGCCACCAACAACTCAAAATCAAGAAAAACCCAACTCAAAATCAATTATAACTCACTGGTAAACCCAACCTAAAAACAGTCTAAACCCACCGGATCTGCCGCCCGATCTGCTGCCACTGCTGCCGCTCGATCTGCTGCCATTGGATCTTCCATTGCTGTCATCAGTTGGGGGTGGTAGGTGAAGGGTCGTCGATTGGGGGTGGGAGGCGAAGGGTCAGTGGTGGAGGAGAAAGGGAAGGGCGAAGGAAAGAGGGAAACCAAATTGGTGGAGGGCTGAGGTGGCGAGCTAGATCAGCGGCGACAGCGGGCTGGGTGAGGTGGCTGTGAGGGAGAGAGTGAAGGAAGGAGAGGAACGGGTGAGGGAGGGAGTGAGAGAGCTGAAAAAAAAAATAGAGGAACCGGTGAGAGAGAGTGAGAGAATGGGTATTTTAATAATAATAATAATAATAATAATAATAATAATAATAATAATAACAATAACAATAACAATAATAATAATAATAATAATAATAATAATAATAATAATAATAAAAACAATGAATAATATTATTTAATTAGAATAGATGAGTAATATTAGAATAAAATTTATAGCGCCCTGTTCATAAAAAAAAAAAAAATTTACAGTGCTAAACTTAGAAAATTTCAAATTCTAATAAAGGTTTACATTAAATAAAAGTAATAATAATTAGAAATTTAGAATTCCGAATGGTTGGAGACACCAATCCGGTGGGCAGTCACCAAAGCCACTATTTTGGTAGTTTAGGCACCAGCGGCGTTCGTCGAAGCCACTATCTTAACAATTCACCCACTGGTGGGTCACTATTCGGCGGTAAGATGGGCGGCGAGACCAATCCGGCGGCGTTCGCCGGAGCCACTATTTTGGCAATTTGGCCATCGGACCTCCACCACAAGCAGCTCTATTAGCCAAGCCATCGGTGTTGGTAGTTTACTTAAAATATAAGTTTAAATTAAAAAAGTATTACTATTAGATAAAATAATAAAAAATTGATGAAGAATAAATATTTTATTAAAAAGTCTTGTAAAATAAATAAACTGATATGAGTGTTTTATAAAAGTGATAATATAAAATAAAAAAAGTAAATTTTTTGTGTAAAATAAACAGAATCTTTTCCACAAACTAAGGCGGTTGCTCTTAGACAAGCAGTGTCCATCTTAGCTTAGCTGATGATCTCTCTCATTCATGCGCACACTAGAATAGAAATATGCATGGGATGGCCCATCCAAGAGCAGATCTTTAATTGAAAAAAGTAATGGCACATGACATGTAGCAGTGTATTGGAGACAATGGTTTGAAAGTATAACTAGGTGACGTATGGATGCTTTCTTTTCTTTTCTGGCCAAAAGATAATGAGGTCAAAAATTCCCATCAGTTGCCCAGTGCATGGCAGCAATTGGCAACAGCAAGAGTTCCATACTTCTATTTGTTTCTCTTCCAAACCCAGCTATATATTTTGCCATTTTTGTTTCTGTCGAGAGACCATCTAGCACATGGTTTTAATGCTTGAAGTTCATATAGCAACAAGCACCTTTCAGTTTTTATTTCATTAATTAAGTATGCCTTTAGATACCACTTATTTTGTTAAAAATTGAAAATTGAAAAAAATAAAAAAAATATTTTTTTGTCACTATTTATTACTGTTCTGCACTGTTTATTGGCCTATTTTCACTGTTCATGACCAATGAATAGTGCTATACACACAGAGCTGAAGGAAAAAAAAAAAAAAAAAAAACACAACTGAAATGCGCGAAACACTCCAAACGTGCCGCAATCCAAACAAACACTAAGTTTCCAACTCTTTATTTGTGTTACAATTCGATCAAAGTACCATTTAAAGTTGAGTCATAAGTGAACAAGATGCTAGCTAGAACCAAAAAAAAGGGGGAAAAAAAATTTTGGTTGTCAAACTAGACCAGACGAGTGGGAAGAAATTTTACTGTGCTTTGAATAAACCCATCATGCATAGTTGTCAAATAGTGAATCGTATCGTGTACCATATCAAATTGTATATCATAAGATACACAAACATCTAATAAAATTATAAAATAATTATAAATATACATATATAAAAGGTATATTCATTATAAATTTAAAATATATTCAACTAATGACCAATTTAATCATTACTTATGTAATAAAATTTAACAAAGCTAACTAAATAAATTAAATTAACTTATGTTTATAATATGCACATTCAAATTGATTAAACTCAGAAGTAATACATGATATATGAACCAAAATAATAATATCTTTTCATCATCTTGGCTAATCAACTCCATCTAAGTCAATATTATCATAATGTTCAGCATCTTGCAAAATTATTTTTTTCATAGACATTTTCTTTATTATTATCAACATTTACTTTTTTTTTTTTTGGTTTTTTATTCTAATAAATTTTTTTTGGCATTCTAGCTTTTTAGGCTCAAAATAATAATAACAAAATAAAAAATTATTATATTTTCATTTAATACATTATTAATGGCATAGAGAATAAATTTGCACATATGAAAGTGAGTGTTATAAGTAAAGTCTAAATTTTGTAGGAGAAAGAGAAGGGAGGAAAAAAAAATCATGGACTTTCTATTTCATTAGATTCAGTTAAGTTTCCCAATAATTTTGTGTTAACAAAGTCTAACAACTTGTTTAAATCAAATAAAACCACAAATTTTAACAAAAAAACCTATTTTAAGCTCATACGTCCATGTATCGTACGATACGTACGATTCACCGATATGATATAATTCATACAATACGTACCTATGTATTGAACGACTTATGAGCATTTACGATACGCCTTTACGATATGAAACTTTTTGTATACGATACTCACAACTATGCCTACATGCATGCCTATTGGGTGAGCTACTTTCATTCTCCTTTTCAAGCCCTTGGTCACCATTTTCTAATTACATCATTCATTCATGTTCCTTTCTCCTTTTCTAATGACCAAAACCAATTTCAAGTATTCGATTCACAGTATTTTTCAAGACATATTCCGCGAGATTGATGCTAATGAATTTTGGCTATACATTTATATAGGCTCGAATATATGAACATAGAGTAGTGGTTTTTTTTTTTTTTTTTTTTTGTAAAACATTGGCTGGAAGATTGACGATACGAAACATTTTGTATGCAATACTGGCAACTATGCCTACATGCATGCCTATTGGGTGAGCTACTTTCATTCTCGTTTTCAAGCCCTCAGTCACATTTCTAATTACATCATTCATTCATGTTCCTTTCTCCTTTTCTGATGACCAAAACCAATTTCATGTATTCGATTCACTGTATTTTTCAAAACATTTTCCGCGAGATTGATGCTAATGAATTTTGGCTATACATATATATAGGCTCGAATATATGAGCATAGAGTAGTTTTTATTTATTTTTTATTTTTGTAAAACATGGGCTGGAAGATTGACGATGGACAGAGCCCCAAAGGCTAAACAATTTGTAAATCTAATTACATGTGAAAATCAACAAAAATGAAAGGATTTGTCGGCTACATTAATTACCAATGATGGAGGATAATATTGTAGGGTAGTGTATGTTACTCTATTACACACAATTTAGTTTTTGAACTGATATTATGACTTCAAAACATGATTTTTTTTTTCAGTTTAAAAAATAATTTGTGTATGGTATTTTCAACAAAATGTGTAAGAGACATTATCTAATATTGTATGAATTACTTTCAAAGATAATATTGCTTAATCCCAAAGACTTTGTTGAGGTAACATCTAGAAGTTTGGCTCCGGCTTTAACCCATTGAGGATCACCATGAACGTTGTTGATGCTCATTCTTAGGAGCCCAGCAGAAAAGAGAAGCCCAACAACATGGGCAAAGAAGAGTTAGAAAATGGATAGAAAAGCCATTAAGCCCAAGCGGCATGAATAATGGATTATAGGTCCATAAAGCAAACAAATGGACTTTGAGGGGGTAAATGGGCCTCAAAGGGCTCGGAAAGAGAGAAATAGCAAATGTATGGGCGGAAAGGATGTAGAAAAAGTGAGAATAAGCCATGCTTGCCACGGCAGGGCCAAAGTAATATAAGTAAATAAAGTAAGGGGCAATAGAGGATTTATAAACCCCAAGGATGAAGTATGGAGTAGTTGGGCTGAGGAAGCCTAATGAATTGGTAAAAGCCCATGGAAAGCATGGAACTAGCAAGGGCCAAGGATGCCTCGAGGAAGTAAATGGGCCAAGGCCGCCCAAAAGGAAGTAGATGGGACATGGGAGTCCACAAATGATGTGATGAAAAGGCCTAATGAGTTTATTGGGGCAGTCAGAAAAGAAACAAACAGCAAGCCCAAAGAAGCCCAGTGGCTATGGGTCAAATAATATCATGGCAGGAGTGGTGGAATAGTATGGCAGGAGATAACAGCGAAGTCTCAAGGTTAAAATACGGAAAGACGTAAATGAGATGAAGCCCACAATCGGGCAAAACCCAGTCCCAAGAAATAAAGCCATAAAGAATGACCCATGCCATAAGAAGTTAGGAACGAACAGCAGAATAGGCAAACAGACCTTCAAACCACGGCAAACTCTTGAGCAGCAGACAGATTTTGGACGAACATGGAAATGAGGCACGCGCAAGGCCCAGACACCACCAGCCTGTACCCAGCTAATATAAGAAGTGGTGGGTCATGGGTCAGAGGTAAGAGGGCATGGTCTGGTGGTGGGGAGAGGGAAGAACCTATTTTTGAGGTTCTTGCTCAGGCTCTTTTGGGGGAAGTGTCCTGCTGGGATAACATGCCACCCAAAAGAAGCAAGCCTGAGTTGGAACCACTAGGTGCATGCCATGAGGGGCGGAGAAAGAAAGAGAGAGAAAGAGCACCCACGCCGTGGCAGGTAAGAATGTCACGTCAAGTAAACAAACAAAACAGCCTGTCTTCGCTTGGTGATATAGAGTGGCGTGGCCAGCACAGACAAGTGGCGCTGGCTGGGTACTTGATTGATCAATAATGGTCGACAAGGACACACGCACCAGACAAAAACCTTTAAAGGCTAAAATGGTAAAAGCCAGCCGCGGCAGGTATTATTTAAGGGCACCTACAGTGCAAGAAATGAGGGGGGGGGGGGGAACGGAGGAAAAGAAGGGCAATAGTGGCCTAAATAGAGAGAATCATAATAACAAAGAAAAAAGAAAATGAAGAAAGAAAGAACTAGAGAATAGAGAGAAAGAGAGAAAATAGAGAGAACGGAGTGGCAGACATGCACCAAATAGGTTGATTCCATCTTTCCCTCTCAAACTCATGTCTTCTGCCATCAGTAAAAGGACCTTCCAGGGCACAGGTCATTTAGGACCACTCCCTCAAAGCAATTAATTTCTCCCCTGAAGGGATTACTCGCTTTGAGAAAACATTCTCTTTCTTGGCTTAGATCTCGTAATATACCACGGCAGACTAATATTCATTTTGATTTAACAAGCTTACTACTATTTCCCCTGTATTCATTTCTGTTGTCGTTTCACTAAAATACGTGTAGGGTCTTGATTTGAATTCTTGGCCTAATAAAGTGTATGGACTCAAGCCCAAAAAGCCCGAACAATAAATTTGTAGAGAAGTGGGTTGGAAAGCTAGGCTGTAATGAGTTAAGTAATGGACTAGTAGGTTAGGACAACAAAGAAAGAAAGATAATAGACGTTTACTGAAGGAAAATGTCCTCGACAAAATCCAAGGAGATTGATTCTTTTCTATTGCATTTGAAATTCTATTACAAGTCTCATCTCCAGTTTTTCCCCCCTTCTCTTTAGGGATCTCTTGCATTATATATCTCCCTCTTGGTGATCTTGACCTTCCACTTGTTGATCATCCAAGCTACCACTTAAGTACCCGTCCCATTAGACATCCTTCTAGCTCCCCGTAAGTTGTGGCAGCTAAGGCAATACTGTTCAGGGGTCTTCTCTTCATAAATGCGGCCACAAAAATAGCTGCAGCGCATTAAATGTGGTGGTAACAGCTTTTCCTTAAACACCTCCTAACTTTCATTTTTGGTATGCTCAAGGTGCACATCCTTTTCTCCGGAACTTTCTAGAAGATCGTCTTAATTAATAAGATCTACGCCTGGACTCGTCCGAGGAGATGTTCTCCCTCAGACTGCCCTTTGTAACATCATGACAACGAAGGCATAAACTTAAATCATTTATATTTGTTCGATCGTCCTCGAATTACCATATCCTTGGCCAAGGCCCAAGGCCCAAGACCATATTTGGGCCTCATTCCTTACAATACGTATTTCTTGCAATGACTCATTATTTACTTCTATCTATATAAGTGAAGTGAATCTCTTTATCATCTTTATTATATCTGCCTGTCGTAATCATTTTAGCAGTTCTGTCTGCCATGGGCACGTAATCTAAACCGTGGTAAAACGGGTGTGGCTTGCGCACAGGCCAGACCAAGGTGATTGCAATTGGACTGTTCCTAACTCCCTGAATCATAATACTTTGGGCCTAGCACAGTAGGAAGCAGTCCAGCCCAACCTTGCACAAAAAGCCCACCACAAACGTCAATTGACTCAACACCAATCCATTATCCAAGCATGTGTGCTCTTTTCCAAATGATTTCGACAAACAACAACAAAGTAAACATTGTTGAGCTTCACAACAACATCAAAATTTATCTTGAACCAAGCAGATGGAGGGGAGGTTAGGTTGGGGTGAAAAGAGGATGTAGTGTTGGTTAGTGAACTCCCAAGCTTGGTGAAATAAAGAAAAATAAATAGAAATCCATTTATTTTATGAACAAGCATAGAAGGTGGTGGTGAAATGAAGGAGATGGATGCGGTGGTGGGAGGGGAACTCTTGAGTCTTGAGCAATTTGTTCCTATAAAACCATAATTGGTGGCATAGAATAGTGTGAGGTTGTGTTCAAGCCTTGTTGAATGCATGTATAACTTACCAATAAAAACAAATATTAAGCAATATTAATATAAGACATTTTAAACCTTTTTTCAGGTGTTAGTACAAAAAATATTGAAAATTGTGTGTGAGCATAGTTAAAATTTTGCTTTTTACCCATTTCACCTCTTAAACTTGATACACAATGCTAAATGCTTGAAGATGTGTATAAAATCCCATGATTAAGTAGTACATAACATACTCTATGCTAAATTAAAAAAAAAAAAAAGTAGATAAAAAGGCAAAAATTGGGAAAAAGAAATAGACAACCTCTACAAGTGATTAATTCAGCCCATAATTGTAATAAAAAATTAAACCCAAACCATTCCTATTTTCAATCATAAAAAAGAAATTTATTAAAAAGCTCAAAAACAAACCAAAACCTCTCAAATCTAATGATAACGTTGAGCTCTCAAATTGAGTAGAGTATGTGATTCTGACAAAGTACTGAAATAGGATGTTTGATCATTTCTTGAAGATGGGGAATGCAATAATCTGTGGTGACGAGAGGAAACTCAAGAAGACAAATAAATTATAGTAAATGATAAAGAACATTATAAGTAAACATGCAAAGCCTAAAGTAATTTTTTTATAAAGAACCATATCGAACTCCATTTTACATAGACATATCCTGTGATCTAATGAAGACTGCTCGCTGTCATGAGAGATCTCATCCCCAACATTCTCATAACTCTACAGTTCGATCCCACTTGAAGAGTAATATAATTCAATATACCTGATCCTCCAGCAGGCTAACATGATACACACAAATGCCTACCTATAGTATCCATAGAATGCAGATAAATGGAATGGCAAACTGGTCCATGCATAATAATGACAGTTGCACATTCTGTTTGACCAAGAAGTTGCCTCTTCAGTCAATAACTTACAAAATTAACCTGCATGCCAACTGTAATTGATACAATGGCAACGCTGGTTAGAACTGATTGCAACATAAGTTAGATTGCAGTGATATATGAAGGCATTCCCTAGTCTCTAAAACAGATTCCCTTCTGTCAATCAAAAATCTTCAAATTAAGGGTATCAATCAGTCATCATAATCAAACACTTCCATTTGGGCAAGCACCTTGGCTTTTGATTGGAACCTCTACTTAGGTATAGGTCATAGCAGAGATATTTTATCCATTCAAACCGAAAAATCTGTACCCATATCACACATTTCTGACCTCAACCAAACTGTGAGCAGCTGTTTTTCTTAATCCTATCTCATTCATCATATGTCTCACATTCTCGGCATCTTTCCACCTTCCTGCTGTAGCATAAATTTTTGCCATCAGTATATAATTTCCTGTGTTCTCTGGTTCAAGCTCAAAAAGCCACTTTGCAGCCACTTCTCCTAGCTCAACATTCTCATGTATCACACAAGCACCGAGCAGTGCACCCCAAACAGCATAGTTAGGCTTAAATGGCATTGTCTTGATTAGATCATAAGCTTCATCCAGTCGGCCAGCGCGACCAAGAAGATCGACAAGGCAAGTGTAGTGATCTGGACGAGGACTCATTTTGTGATTTTCAATCATGAATTTGAACAAATTAAAACCCTTATCCACCAAACCAGCATGGCTGCATGCGTGCAAAACAGAGGTGAAAGTGACTTCATTTGGTTTCACCCCAGATTGAACCATCTGATTGAAAAGTGAAACAGCAATCTCACCATGACCATGAACTCCGTAACAAGCTATTATTACACTCCATAGGATAATGTCCTTTTCCTTTTCAGGAACTCCACTAAAAACTTTGTGAGCAGATTCTAAACTTCCACATTTTGAGTATATATCTATCAAACCAGTAGCAACTTCGGTGCTTGAAAGAAACCCAGATATTACTAGGTAACAGTGTATATTTGTTGCTTGCTGCAAATCTGCAAGAATAGAATATGCACGAAGGAGACTATTCAAGGTTGCATCATTGGGTTGTAATGCTTCCATTAGCATTTGTTTGAAATATTCTATTGCTTCTCTTGCAAGCCCATTGTGAATACACCCAGAAAGAACTGCATTCCAAGGGACTGTTCGTTTTTTAGTAGTTTTAGCAAACACTCGAAGGCTAAGGTAAATTTTTTTGCATTTTGCGTACATGTCAATCAATGCAGTTTCCACAATAACGTCAGACTCAACTCTTTGCCTTATTGCCCACCCGTGGAAGCACCTACCATACTCCAAAGAACACAAACTACCACATGCCGAAAGAAGAGAAGCTATACTCACTGAATTGGGTCTTACCCCATCAAACTGCATCAGCTGACAAAGTGCCAAAGCACTTCTTGCATCACCATTCAAAATGTACCCATTGATCATGGTTGTCCATGTGACCACATCCCTCTCACCCATCTTATCAACAACTAATTGCGCTTCATCCATATTACCACACTTAGCATACATGTCTACCAACGCATTCTTCGCCGCTATCTTCTTCCCCAAATCCTTCTCTTCTACTAAAGCGTGAACCTTTCTTCCCAATACCAAATCCTTCAAGTAACCACAAGCTGGTAACACCGAAACCATGGTGGCACAATCAGGCTCAACACCCACATCCATCATCCAACTAAAAACCATCATAGCCTCCTTTGCACACCCATTCCGAACGTACCCATTAATCATTGTATTCCAAGACACAACGCTCCGTTCCCACATTGCATCGAAAACCCGTTTTGCCTCCATCTTCTCACCACAATTCATATACATTGCCAGCAAAGAGTTCTGCACAAACGTGTCCAAATCAAGCCCAGCCATCAATGTTTTCCCGTGAACTACAAGCCCCACATTAAGCAACAACAAGTCACCGCAAGCCTTGATAACAAAAGGGTACGTAAAGTTATCAGGCCGGCACTGCCCCAAGCTGAGCATTTCAACAAACACGCTAAGCGCATCAAAGGGAACACCTTTTTGTATGTACATTCTTATGAAGATGTTATACAAAAATGAGGTTCGGTGAGGCATTTCGTCGAACAGTTTACGCGCATGGGGGACGTCGCCACATAGAGCATAGGCTGCGGAGAGGTTTGAGCGAAGGTGGGTGGAGAGTAGGCCAGAGGTGATGGTGTGGGCATGGAGTTGTTTGGTTTTTGTGAGTGAGCGAATGGCCGCATAGCTTCGCAAGAGTGACTCGCACTGGGCTGCTGCGGTAATAGTGAGAAGGTGTTTGGTTTTTGAGAGAGCTTGAGATGTCATGTGCCATTCATCAATTCAAATTATGATTATGAGCCACTTCAACTTTAAAAATGGTAGAATCAAAGTTTTGAATTCCGTTCCGGTACAACAGACCCCGTTGTTCCGTATCGCCCCAGTGCCGGCCTAAACCGCCATTCCGGTGATCTGATCTTTGGCGATGAGCCACCGGCCGCTTCGCTTGGTGAGATTAAAAACAAAGAAGAAAGAAGAGGAGAAGAAGGAGAAGCAGTGCTAGTGGCTAGTAGCGAGGAAGGGAACGCGCAAAGACGAATGAAATGAAATCACGCGGGTGGGTGGGTGGGTGGGTCAGGTATTTGAAATGAAATAGGATAGGAAAAGACGGGCACGGCGTGCAATTACTAAAATCTCAACCATCTAATGCCTCAGTAATTGACACATCATTAAGCCACGTCAGCGGCAATCCGTGTGTTCTTTTCTTTTCCTTCTCCTCTCAGTCTCTCCCTCTCTCTAGTCTTCCATTCCACCAAACCTGTCTGGGACACCCATAGCAGCCACCCAGTCCTCCGCCGCCGCCACCTCTGGAAGTTCACGCTGGTGTGGCCTTCTCCTCTCCTAAAATGTCTCTCTATCTGTTTGCTTGTTCTCCCAAGCCCACGCCCAGCCGTGGCCGTGATTCTCCTTGCAGCCACCATCTCCGATTTGCTGCTACCACATCGATCAAGCTAACAGTCTCCCTCAGCGGATCTATCAACACGGTATCAGAACCATTGTCGCCTAACTCGCCCCTCTCTGTTATAATCTTTAGAAAAAAAAAATGTCTCTTTATTTTTTTTTTTTTTTTTTCAGTATTTTGATGTTAACTGTTTTGTAGTTTTTTTGTGCGTTTATTTTGCATTTTTTGTTTTTTTTTTTTGGGATGGTATCACCGTTCACCAGTGAATCGTTTTCCTTTATTTAAGGCTACCTTGAACTATTTGTTGGAATAATATTTCCACCTCTACGCGTGATTAAGAATGATAAAAGCTGAAGTTAAATAATGGTTGCAATTATATATCTACTTCTAGTCTAACTGTTGTAATTCCTTGCTGAGGTTGAAGTCTGATGATGTAGAGAATCAGTAGGCTGAACGTTCCGGCTTTGATGGCGGTCGGTGGTTGCGAAGACCTGTAAGGAAGAACACAATCAAGAGACGACCGGGGTTGACCGGCCAAATCCCCTCCGATGGTGAAGTTAGTTTCCTTTAGAAAAAACAATCTTCAGACTTAGAGGGAAGCAATGTTATATCCACTTACTTTAGTTTGGCGTAGACCGGTCTTTATATAGTGGACCTTGGGGCGGTTATTCTTTTGGCAACTGCTCCAAGGTTTGTGGAAATCAGTTTCGACATAACTTCCTCAACGGCTATGAAAGGTATAACTGTTGAAGGAAGTTAAGCATTTGAGGCAATTGCGGCGACATCTACGGGTCTGGTGCCCTTGGAATTTTCAAGGTATGTGAATGGAATATGTGAATAAAAATCGTATCTCGAAATTTCCCAAGGGTCCTATAGTCGTCCATGTACTTCGTCCATGGACGTGTTTCGTCTATGGACGGCTCCCTCGTTCACGGAAGGCGGGCTTAAATCCGTCCAATTGGTTATCCTACAATCACCAGAAGGAGACAAATTGAAGTACAAGGTTCGTTTGCAGTACAGAACAACTAACAATGAAGTGGAGTATGAGGCCCTTCTTAAAGGACTAGAGTTGGCTAAGTCTGTAGATGCAGAGTCAATACTCGTCATGGGAGATTCCCAGTTAGTCATAGGCCAAGTGAATGAGATATATGAAGCCAAGGACGATCGGATGAAGAAGTATCAAAACAAAGTGATGCGCTTAGTGAAGAGATTCAAGGAAGCTGATTTCGTTCAAATCCCAAGGGAAGAGAACGTGGACGCAGATACTTTGGCGAAGGAAGCCTCAGCGAATGAAGTGGACAGAGTCGATGAGGTACAATATATGCCACGGATAGACCTTCCGGAGATATTGCAGATAGAAGGAGAAGAAAATTGGATGACTCCAATAGTATCATACCTAAGGGACGGAAGGCTTCCAGAAGGGAAGGACGAGGCCAAGAAGCTGAGGGTCAGATCGGCCAGGTACATCCTGATCGATGAGGTGCTCTACAAAAGAGGTTTCTCCCAGCCGTATCTAAGATGTTTAGCTCCAGACGAAGCGAACTACGTCCTGAGGGAGATTCATGAGGGCGCATGTGGTAACCATTCAAGAGCAAGATCACTCACCCACAAAGTTGTACGGGCAGACTATTATTGGCCGACTATCCAAGCTGATGCCAAGGCATATGTTAAGGTCTGTGATTAATGTCAACGTTACAGTAACATCCCTAGACAGCCGTCAGAATATCTTACCCCAATGATGGCCCCATGGCCTTTTGCACAATGGGGTTTGGATATACTAGGCCCCTTCCCAACAGGGGCTAGACAGATGAAATTTTTGGTGGTGGGAATAGATTACTTCACTAAATGGGTGGAAGCTGAGCCCTTGGCGAAAATTACTCAACAGAATGTCAAACACTTCGTATGGAAGAACATCGTATGCAGATTTGGAGTGCCAAGGATTTTGGTGTCAGACAACGGAAGGCAGTTTGACAACACACCCTTCAGGGAGTTTTGTGAACAACTGGGAATCAAAAACCATTACTCTTCACCCGCCCACCCACAAGCCAATGGACAAGCAGAAGTAACAAACCGGTCCTTGCTGAAAATCATCAAGACCCGACTTGAAGGGGCAAAGGGAGTATGGCCAGATGAGTTACCAGGTGTTTTATGGGCTTACAGAACAACAGTGAGGACCCCCACAGGAGAAACTCCTTTCAAACTAGCTTACGAGAGTGAAGCAGTCATACCTGCAGAGGTGCACATGGCCAACCATAGGGTAATGAAGTACCAAGATGGAGAAAATGAGGAACAACTTCGTTTTAACCTCGATCTTGTAGACGAGGTGAGGATGGACGCGGAACAGAGAACAGCAAGGTACAAAAGCCTTATGGCGAAGCAGTACGACGCCATGGTCAAACCCCGGCGTTTCAACGTTGTGGATCTCGTCCTGAAAAAGGGTTTCGTTGGCCACCAGAAACCCCGCCCACGGGAAGTTGGGTCCAAATTGGGAAGGACCTTACAGGGTTGTCAACTGCAAGAGGCAAGGATCTTACTATCTGGAAGCCCTAGACGGACGGAAGCTAGAACATCCTTGGAATGTTGAACACCTAAGAAGGTACTATCAATGAAGGTCATGGACGAACAGTGCTACAAGACGACAACCATTGACGTCTGATGTGATTTACTTGCAGTAGCTTTCTTATGTTTGCTTACTATCATTACTATGTTTTAAATACTCAAGTATGTTGTGTTGCTTACTATCACTAAGTTGTGTATTTGTAATTTCCTAAGGCACTAGCTCTAGTATATGTGCCATGCCTGTGGACGAAGTGATTACATTGAATTTCCAGAATATATGTGATGTATTTTTAAATACACGTATGATTTCATGGGAATTCTTCATTTTTGTGATTTCATTCAAAATAATCCACATAAGGCGATCACGCAACCAAGCAAAGACGAACAAAAATTCCTTGGACACAAGGATGTACCGTCTATAAAGTTTTCCTTAAACAATAAGGATAAAACGAGAAAAATAAATCTAAGTTATATCCGTCAAAACTCAAGACGAGATAAAGCCAAGGTACGCTCGTCTAAATCATGGACAATGTGTAAAAACATCACAAGTCCATGGACGAGTCTAACCAGCCTAACAATCCAACACATGGACGAGCCAGGCTCAACAGAACTTCGCCTTAACCTCGATCTTATGGACGGGGTGAAAATGGACGAAGACAAAGACGCACAAGTCTAAATCATGGGCATATAGTGTACACATAACATAAGTTCAAAAAAAAAAAAAAAGAAAGAAAACAGTGAACCAGCATAACACTCCAGTGCATGGACGGGCATATGTTGGAAACAATTTCGCTGTGATCATCCCAGGCTTGAATAACGAAGACGTCATTCATAGACGAGTTATACTTGGTGATGTAATGTGACATCCATTCATGGGATCAAGACAAGATAAAATATCTTTCCTAAGTGGATGAAACACGAGGATATAAACACGATATGGACGATATTAATGAAGCTGACAAATCCAAATGTAATGAAGTGGATAGAAGACATTCATTCATTTACAGGGTGGACGACCAACGCCCAAAAACCCTTAAATATAAACGATTGTATATAAAACTTGTCCATAAGCTAGGACGAGATAATTGTACTTAAGCAAATTTGATAAAAAGGAAAAGAAAACAAGCAAAGCCCAAAACAATGGGCACTTCTAAGAAAATACAAGGAAAAACTCTCTAAAATCAGATTCACTTGGTTAAACCATTGGGGGCATTGCCTCCAGACTTAGGATCGTCCTGAGTCACCTCGTTGGCATCGTCCATCACGTTGACGTCCTCGGAACTTGTTTGCAATAAGGAGCTTTCAGTAGCAAGGGGAAGCTTGAAGGAGTCAAAATCCAAGTCAGGAAAGACGTCCTTGGCATCAGCACGGAAGTCCTCGTAGCCAGCTGCATAGTGGCTGTCTAGACGATTCTTGTACTCGTCAGACCCCTTGAAAGCTGCAACGGCTTCCTCACGCGCCTTCTCCAAGGACGAAGCAAACTCAG
Source organism: Lithocarpus polystachyus (assembly GCA_033629205.1). NCBI lineage: Eukaryota > Viridiplantae > Streptophyta > Magnoliopsida > Fagales > Fagaceae > Lithocarpus > Lithocarpus polystachyus. The sequence goes on from CM066163.1 coordinate 42,906,598, forward strand.
AAACTTGACCCTCCAAGTGAGCAATACGAGTATCTTTCTCAATAACGTCTGCTCTGAGCTCTTCCACCTCGTCCTTCAGCTTCGTCTCACTCCCTTGCAAACGGTTGAGATCCTCAGTTAACCTGATCACCTCCTCCTTCTTCAATAAAACCTCAGTGTTCAGCTCCTTGACCTTCTCCTTAGCCATCTTGGCTTCCTCAGAAAGTTCCTTAGCTTGGCAGTTTGCTATATGGAACTTGGACATAGCCTGTGTATGGACGAAGAGGAGTTAAACAAATTCTTACTCAAAAAACTTTGACACACAAAGACGAGCAAAGATGGTTTACCTTGAAGAGGTCGTGGATGGCAGAACGTTCAAAGTCTTTGATAGACATATTGTAACAGGAGTTCACCTCGTTGTCAGAGATAATACCTTTGAACGTCCTCCAGGCATAGTCCTCGTCCAACACCAGGTTAGGAGGATGTTGGGACGACTCAGAAGGATGAGGCCTGCGAGGAGTCTTGGTAGGTGAGGGAGTTGGATCAGTTGGGACGGGTGGAATAATTTGTACGGGCTCCACGTCCACAGGGTCGTCCAAATTGACCGTCGGAGGGGTAAACTTAGGAACCTTAGGAAGAGGAGTTTTGCTTGGTTTTTGCCTCTTAGAACCTCGACGACTGGGGAGGTCACTAAGATCCACGGCACTCGATATAGGTTTAGACTTCCTCTTCCCCCCAGAGACGATAGTACCTTGGACGACTGGAGGGACGTCGACTTCCTCGTCCCCGCTTGTCATGTTTTTCTCCCTATTTTCTCTCATTGTAGACATTCCTGCAACAGAGAAGGTTAAAAAATGATACTAGGTAACCAAGCATAATATGAGAGAAAGGACGACACTTACTTCGACGAGTTTTCTCTTCGTGTGCAAGGTTTTCCGCGGAAGGCACTGGTCCAAGGCCCCACGAAGCTAGGCTACTAAGAGTAACTAGATCGTGAAAGGTTCTACCAGGAAAGGCACGAGCTTTGTCAATCCGATCTAGATGAAATTTGTCTAAGCTTGGATGAGTAATAGCTGCACGAATGAAAGGAAAGGATTAGACGACAAAATGATGGATCGCAAAAAAAAATATATATAAGACGAAATAAAATGAAAAGGAAACATACCCTCAGGACGAAGACGACCTAGAGGGGTGGTAAAAGGTGGGAAGGGGGCATTAGCCACGTCAATTGGGTCCCCAGCCCAATTTCCAGAAATAACAAAAAACTCTGTTTTCCAAAGCCTGTCAGACGAGCTACGACCCTTAATCAAACTATAGGGGGAGCCTCTGGACGAGAACTGGTAAAAACCAGCAGACTTCTTAATTTTTGAGGGTTTATAACAGTAAAGGAACTCGTCCACTGTGATAGGACGGTCCCCTTCCAACGCCTCACGCCATAACACTTGCATGGCAACTATTGTCCTCCATCCATTGGGGTTGAGCTGGTTAGGTCCAATACCCAACCTATGAAGAAGACCTCTACAAAAGGAATTCAAAGGAAATCTAAGGCCAGCTAAAAGATAAGATGTGTATACCCCTAAACCTGAAGAAGGAGAACAACACCATTCACCTTCCTTGGGAAGACGAGGTTGGAACTCCCTTGGTATCTGGTATCTATCTACAAGGGTTTTTAATTTGAAGACGTCCAAAGTGGACGCTACTTCAGAAGCACAGCTGTAGATCACATTCTCCTCCTCCTCCCCCTCCTCGTCTAGAGAAGGGCTCATTGGTTCTCTGGATGAGCTAGTCCCTACCCCAGAGGCCTTCCTACGTTGCAGTTCCTGGAATTCTTCTAATGGAATGCCAGGAACCCCAGACAAGTAAGGCTCGTCTGAGGAAGTGCTGCTATAGCTGGTACTCTCACCACTCTCATAACTACCTACCGAAACGTCCTGATACTCGTCTATCTCTTTCTCTAAACTAGACGACGACATGACGAATGGAAGATTAAAACACCTAAAAGGGAAAAAGGAATACCTGACAAATCTAGGACGAGTGCAAGACGGGATTCTTGGACGAAATAGCTGAGGAGATTATGAGAAAGGTGAGGGGGCAAGAATGGGAATGTGCCTATTTATAGGCCCCAGAGGGGGGGTCAGCGAAGCAACGCCCGCCATTCAAAAGACTACACGTGGCAGTTCCTTTGGGAAGAGCAATCAACGAAGCAGGTCAACCAATGAAATGTTTACACGTAGCCCTAAAAAAAAAAATCACCATAAAAGACGTTTAACCAATGACGACCTTGGACGACCCCTGGACAAGGGGGCAACTGATGGGAATAGCAAAACATGACCATCTCCTGATCGTCCATAAGGGTCGTCCATCTACCAATTGGACGGATTCAAGCCCGCCTTCCGTGAACGAGGGAGCCGTCCATAGACGAAACACGTCCATGGACGACTATAGGACCCTTGGGAAATTTCGAGATACGATTTTTATTCACATATTCCATTCACATACCTTGAAAATCCCAAGGGCACCAGACCCGTAGATGTCGCCGCAATTGCCTCAAATGCTTAACTTCCTTCAGCAGTTATACCTTTCATAGTCGTTGAGGATGTTATGTCGAAACTGATTTCCACAAACCTTGGAGCAGTTGCCAAAAGAATAACCACCCCAAGGTCCACTATATAAAGACCGGTCTACGCCAAACTAAAGTAAGTGGATATAACATCGCTTCCCTCTAAGTCTGAAGATTGTTTTTTCTAAAGGAAACTAACTTCACCATCGGAGGGGATTTGGCCGGTCAACCCCGGTCGTCTCTTGATTGTGTTCTTCCTTACAAGTCTTCGCAACCACCGACCGCCATCAAAGCCGGAACGTTCAGCCTACTGATTCTCTACATCATCAAAGTCGATGTGATTTTGCTGTTTTTTGGGTGGGCATTGAAGGTGTTTGATGAAATGCTTTATAGAGTTTTAGTTTATTTCTTTGTATTCTGTCTTTTTTTTTTTTTCTTTTCTTTTTTTGTGGATTTCCATGTTAGTTTGGTGCTAAGATTGTGATTATAATTGAATTTATGTTAGTGTCGTATCTTTGGAAACTTGAACTTCTTTTCTAATTATTCTCTATGGATTTTTTTTTTCTTTCTTTGATTTCTTTGCCAAAGCTTTTCCCTTTGTTTCATTTATAGCACTAACGATAATCCCTTTCTTAGTTTCTTTCATTGAAACATACTATGCTTTCTTAGGTTAATAACAATTTCTTAGTTTGAAGTTTGTCACAGTGTATCAGTCCTCTCTTATTCCATTTGTTTGTTATTATTGTGGTTTGAGTTTGGTAGTAGTTGATTATCTTATTTTCTTTTAATGTTGATTTTGGAAATGCATGGAAGATGTTTGTGAAAATATCTGTTAGAGAAACTATGAAGTGATGTTAAGTTATTTGATATCAGCTTTTATTCTCCCTCTTTTCTTGATTTCTTTGTCAAAGATTTCCCCATTCTTTTTCAGTCCTTGCTAAAAAATAATTTCTTGTGTAATGGTTTGATTTTTTTTTTTTTCTTTCCTTGATTTCTTGTTTTTGTCCAGTTGGTGCTCCATGTTGTTTTTGTCCATCACAGAAGCTTTAAACAGTTTGAGCATGCTATAAATTTAATTGGCTTGTCTTGAAATAAAATTTTTTGCCAAAATATTTTCGCCTACATTTGCCACTAAATACCTTGGATCTCTTTTTAGATTCTTTCAGTAACAACCTTTATTGGATCCTAATTTTGCTTCAATGAATTCTTTCAGTTGGTGAATATCTCATCTTTGCTTCTCCTAAATGCAAAATACATCTGTTATTGTCTGATTGCTCCATTAAAATTGGGCTATGCACCTATTATATTATGACATTGATTACAAAAAAATTAAATGCATCTCATGAACATTCGGACTATATGATCTGCTTTGTATTTCACTTTTAATTTTGGTTCCTTAGCTGAGTTCTTAAGATGGAAGTTCCTAAGCTAAACCCTCTACAAACTTACATAATTAGTAATGATAATGATCTTATGGCTTTACCCGTGCTTGTTGTTAATTGAAAATTTTGATATATGTTTATCATTGAAATCACTATTTGTTCTTTAGTCAGGTTGAATGGCATGATTATTGGTATGTTGTTCTTCTTTTGATCACTGAGAGCGAGAAAAGGCAAGTGCTGGAGGGATTAGTGCTGAAGTTTAGATTGTTTTATGTTAGTGAATACCACATGTTCTCCCACTTGTATAAGTTTTACCATTTTGAAGAAGTATTGTAGAAATATATATTTTTTGGATACATGTAGAAACTTCAACATTTACCTTTAGCAGCCACTTTGATGATTCAAAAATTGTTTTGAATGGAAGTATTTTGCATGGGTATTATCTTATTCATTACACTTTAGCTTCAACTTGCGTCTTTACAGAATTTGTAAATGCAAATTTTAGGTTCTTTTTTGAGTGAAATAAATCATTGCCCATGAATATATATATATATATATATATATATATATATATATAAATTAGGGCTCTTGTTCTATTAGCCATGCAATCAAAGTGCACATTTCAATAAAGTTTTGTTCATTCTTAAATCAAACTCTTGCATCAATTCGTGACCCTATAGGCAACATCAAAATTGTTCAATTTGAAGCATTAGTATTACAAGAAATTAGAAATAAAAGGTACACAATCAATTACATTTATTAAACTCTCAAAACCAATATAAAGAAAAGAATAACTACATTTTATTACATTTTTCTTCGTTTGTACTTTAAATCCTTGTAAAAGTTTTTGTAAATGAACGATGAATCTACTTAAGTGTCAAAATTAGAGAATACATTCAATGTTTCACTGATACTGAAAATTAGCTTTTTGACAGCAAAATATGGCTTCAATACATAAGGGAATGCTCGTAACAACCAACAAGTTCTACTTTGAAAACATTCAGTTACAACTAAAGGCCATCCACCATTAGCACACTATAGCTTTCCAAATCTGGTTCAGCTAGAAACTCTCGCAACAACATTCCACTTGTCATATATTTCAGAATAGTCTTTTCTGAAGTGCAATCTTCAAAATGGATAGAACAACCTACATCATGGCCTAGTTTGACTCCCATTTCTTGAGAAACTCGAGCAGCAACACTCATTGCAGCAACTCGTCTTGGCTATGTGCATCCAAAGCTAATTTTGCCTTAGACTTCTCAAGCAACTTGGACACCTCATTATCAATATTGCAACCATCCATAACTGATGTTCTGATAAAATCAATCTGATCCTCAAACACAAAATGATAGTCATCAGATATTTGCTTTTTATTTTTTGAATCATTTTGTACACACTTGTATCATCAACCTCCACTGACTGCTTCTTCTTCTTCTTCTTCTTCTTCACAATCTCATTTTCCAAAGATACAACACTAACATAAATTCAATTATAATCACAATCTTAGCACCAAACTAAGATGAAAACCCACAAAAAAAGAAAAAGAAAAAAAAGACAGAATACAAAGAGATATACTAAAACTCTATGAAGCATTCATCAAACATCTTCAGTGCCCACCCAAAAAACAGCAAAATCACATTGACTTCACTCTCAGCAAGTAATTAAATAGTTAGACTAGAAGTAGATATATAATTGCAACCATTATTTAACTTCAGCTTCATATATTTTACTCATACCAACTTTATTTAACTTCAACTTTTATCATTCTTAATCATACGTAGAGGTAGAAATATTATTCCAACAAATAGTTCAAGCTAACCTTAAATAAAGGAAAACGATTCGCTGGTGAATGGTGCTATCATCCCAAAAACAAAACAAAAAATGCAAAATAAACACAAGAAACCAAACATACAAGTTACAGTTAACATCAAAATACAGAAAAATAAAAAAATAAAGTGACTTTTTTTTTTTTAAAGAAAATAACAGAGAGGGGCGAGTTAGGCCACAGTGGTTCTGATACCGTGTTGACAGATTCTGTGAGGGAGACTACTCGACCATGGCTGGGCTTGGGAGAACAAGAAAGCAGAGAGAGGCACTTCAAGAGAGGAGAAGCCACACCAGCATGAACCATTGGAGGTGGCGGCGGCATAGGGCTTGGTGGCTGCTAGCTAAACCATGGAAGTGGAAGTTTGGCCATGGGTGTCCCAGATAGATTTGGTGGAATGGAAGAGAGAGACTGAAATTTTGAAAAATTGAGAGGAGAGAGTAAATAGTTGATAGTTGAAACGAGAAAGTGAAAAAACACACGGATTGCTGATGTGGCTTAATGATGTGTCAATTTTCGAAGCATTAGATTCAATGAATGGTTGAGATTTTAGCAATTGCACAGCGTGCAATACCCTAAATCTCAATCTGGAAAAGACATTCAAGTCAATAGTGAGTTCAAAGTTTGAAACTTGAAAATAGCCTTCTTGGAAGGCCAACCTTCCTCTTTTGCAAATAACCCAAACCAAGTTTATTTATTTACAAAATATTTGAGTTTTTTTTTATTAAAAAAAATAATATCTCTCATCTCTTATTTAATTTTTTAAAGAGTAATAAAAATATGTAATATATATATATATATATATATATCCAGTGCGTAATTCCAAAATAGTGTACTAATAAACACTAACACCGAAATATTTCGTTCTTTTAAAATATTGGATAGAATAACATAAGCATCGTAATTAAGTCTTTTATGTTCTTAGTATTTAACAAGTATTTATTTTTTTATTGTTTTTCATAGTACTTAATGAGTTATTACATCGATTACATCAACAAATATTTATCATCGGTTTTTTTTTTTTTTTTTTTTTTTTTTTGGGAATAGGGACTTGGCACAAGTTTCTTATTTGACGATACAAAACTTTACCACTTAAATTAATTGAAACACACATAAAACAAATAAAATTTATTGGTGTTTTTATTTGATAATAAAGTGTAATTGTCATGAAGTGAACGAAAAAGTATTTTCTATCAAATGATACCATGTCATCCATATCAAAATCCAATAAACGAGAGACATATGTGCAAAAATAACTATTCACTAACATGTGTCTTTCAATTGTTAGTGGATAAATTATTTTTTACTACATGTCTCACACTTATTAGATTTTGATACTACTGACATGGTATCATTCGATACCAAATATCTTCTCAAAGTGAACACCATAAATTCAAATTAGCCTCATTACATGCGCTTTGCGCTTGTGAAAAGTCTTTTCTTTTTTTCTTTTTTTAGTGTCATAATTTTTTATTCATTCCAATTTGAGGTTTACATGTTTTCTTATTAATATTAGGGGTGTCAATGTTCGACCCAACCGGCGAACACAACACGAACCCGACACGGGTTTTTTCGGGTTAGGGTTGGGCCTTAATGGGTTTGGGTCATAAACGGGTCGACCCGAAAGCGACACAATAAGAAACAGGTCATAAGCGGGTCAACCCGCGTAACCCGCAATAGACACGTTTGACACGCCAATTTATTTGTGTCAAACCCGAAATGACCCACTTAACACAACCCGTTTAACTCGCATAACATAACATCCATAGATTCTTATTTGTTTCATTAGTTATTATTACTTTTACATTATTATTATTATTTAGTTCTCATAAAACTGTTGAGGCATGATCATATTTCGTAACACTACTAATACTTATTTATTTTTATTTTTTTGGCATAAAACTTGCACAAATGAAATTGGATGAGCTTGTGGAAGATATTCTGAATTTGGACATCAACAAAGAATCTATGGATGATAATCGTGGTCATAGTCAGGATTAGAATACTGTTTGCTCAAATTCTTTTAATATTGATATTTAGCATTTGGCGAGTTCCAAGGATATTATATTTTTGTTGAACTATGTTATTTTATTTTTGTTAAACTATGTTATTTTGAATTTGGGTTAAAGTGTTACACTTTTTTTGGAGTGTAAAGAACTTATTTCTAGATAAATGTTATATTTTTGTTGAACTATATTATTTTGAATGTGGGTTGAAGACACGAAGTGTATGTACTGCTTTTTGGGATGTAAAAAAAAATTATTTCTAGATGGATGTTATATTTAATATTATGTAGGTTGAAATGGGTTGTGTTACATTCGTGTCAACCCAACACGACTCGTTTATTAACCGTGTCAAATGGGTTGGGTCAGGTCAACCCTCCTTATTAACAGGTCGGGTTAGAATTGAAAGATCCTGACACAATTATTAAATGGGTTGGGTTAAAATTGAGCCATTTAGTCGAATACCCCTACCTCGACACGACACGAACCCGACACACTAACCCGAATTGACACCCCTGATTAATATTATGTATTTAGAACTACTAATACAACCAAAGTGTCACGAGGCTAGTTTCAAAAAATGAACAAATATTACATGTTTGTTTTATAGAAAAAAAAAACCTGTGTTTTTATTTTATATATATAATTTTTATTTTGAAAATTTAATTTATAAGTGGATAAATTAAATTTATAAAGAACCTTCTAGTGTATCATCCATGAGAGTCAATATCGTACTGTACTGACCCGTACCGGTCGGTACATACCTTACCGGCCAGTGTACCGGTACAAGTACACCCCTATTTCGTACCAAAAAAATACCTACCGTACCGGCCTTATACCGGCCGTACTGGCGAATTCTGGCCATATCGGCCTCGTACCGGCCGTACCAGACCGAAACACAAAATGCAGTGTTTTTTTTTGGTAATTGTGGCAATTTTTTAAGGGCAGGATGGTAATACTCATGTATATTATGGTCCTAAAGTAGATCATTTTGATGGATTGGAGTAGATGATCCTATGTAATTTGTGTTAACTTAATTATTTGTATTATTTGTTTTCTTTGTATGCAATGAACAATTAAATTTTTTATTTTTTATATTGTGTTTTTTTTTTTCTTTGTATATAATGAACAATTAAAGTAATGTTTTATTGTAAATATGAGGTAATGTTTTATGGTAAATAGAGATTGTGTGTGTGTGTGTATTAAATATATAAAATAGCGGTAAACCCGAAACGGTACACCGGTATTGACCAGTACCCGAAATATATCGTACCGGTAGCCAAACTGGTGTAGCCTCCGGTACGGTATTGACTTCCTTGGTATCATCCCAGATAGCAAAATACATACTTTGACCTTTGCACCTTCCTCAGCCTCCACAGTCGCAACCTACTTGTGAAGCCCACCACCCTGTGTTTTTCACACTATTGACCCATCCTTGGACAATTGAGCCTCCTCAGACAAGCCCAAGGCCTAATACACGTAATTGGGTCTCTGGTCCCTACAATAGCCCCTCAAAATTCCTATTTTCTCCTCTCATCCAAGGAGAAAAGTGGGGTTTTGATTTTTAAGAATTAAGAACTCTCATTTCTTTGGTTTACGCAAGTGGGAGTACCATTTCATGCGCCTCATAATTGTTATTGACGCTTCAAAACCCATGATGCTTCATTAATTGCTCCAGGCGGCGGTTTGTTCCCCCCATCCAACGGTGAGATGCAAATCGTGTGGTTGATATTTCTCCTTGAATTTTGAGTGAGGTAACTCCCACTCTATTCTACTTCCTATATCAAGCGCCTGGGGAAATCATTTTTCCTCATTTCATAAGTCTTCAAGTTCTTGAGAGATCCCGAACACTCTAACCTTCAAGGCGTCCTTCACTCCAAAAGTTTTTAAGATTTTTTCTCTAAAAACTTTAGATTTTTAAGAAGTACCAGAAGCAATGTCAGCATTTGTTCTTGTAAGTCTCTAATTTCTAAGTCATTTTCTCCTTGGCCGAGCTTCTCGGCCTACCATCTTCTGCTTCTTCTTCAAGAAAACTTCATCTATCATTCCTTCCTTTAACTAGATGGGTAGATTTAAGCACCTCGTTGACTCCCCTACCGCCATGGAGGCCTTTAGGGCGAAATACCACATCCCTCAGGGAGTAAACTTGAAGTACTGCCCGTCGGACAAAATACTTACCGATAGGGAAGTGGGTGAGGTGGTCATTCCCATAATCGCCTTCATTGAAGGGGGAATGACCTTTCCTATAGGTGCAGTGACCTGATTTTACCTCTTGAACCATAGCTTGTGCCTCCACCAATGCGCTCCCAACTTATTTAGGGTCTTGGGTAGTGTCGACGCCCTCAACGAAATGATGGGCCTGCAACTCACATGGCACGACATCGTACATATGTACGAGTGCCACTCTCTCGTCGGTGGGGGGTATTACCTCAAATCTAGGTCCCCCATCGTCAAACTCATATCGTATCTTCCCAAGTCCAACAAAGGCATCAAGGACGACTACGTGATCGCCTCCGGAGAGTGGCACAATGGCCTTCACTGTCCAACTCGAGAGGGAGAGCCAGATGGGGTGCATTAGGATTAGGTTACACTGACATAGATTTTAGTTCCTTCGTTTCGCTTCATTTTAATACTTCACTTCTTTTTATTGATGTGGCTTATTGATTTGATCATGTTTCCGTTTCTCAGCTGTCATTGCAAATAAAAGGCACGTTGTTCTAAAGCTCAGCCTTGTCAACGTCGAGGGTTTCAATAAGGTACTGAGATCTGAGATCTCTGTGAGCAAAGATGGATAGCTGTGAGCTGTCCATCTAATACTGGACTTTATGCCCCTGTTGGATAAGTTCTAGGAGGTTGGCAACGCCATCAGGGCAGGTGACCCAAGGCTTTGCCGGATTGATGTCTCTTGGCCCAACTTTCTAGCCAAAAGAGACCTCCTTCCAGTGAAGTTGCCCTTTTAGTGTGCTCTTCCTATGCCAACAGTTCCAAGGGAAGAAACCGCTTCTTCTCATCTATCTCTAGAGGACGAGATAGACTAATTCCACCTCGAGGAAGAAGAAGAGGTGCAGGAGAAGCCCCTTGAAATTTCAGACTCCGATGGTGATCTTGACAGAGCTTCCATAGCTTGCTCACCTGTACTTATCGTTGCTCAGGAAGATCCAAGTTCCGAGTAAGGCGAGGGCATGGATCTAAACCCAAGGAAAGGCTTGAAGGACCTCCTTGCTACAAGAAAGGGTTCATCATCCAAGGAAGCTCCTAAGTCCAACGTTTCTGCTAATTTCCCTCCTCCCCCTCCTTTCCCTACAACTATGGTCGGACTACTCTCCTATCCCGACCTAAAAAAGAAAAGGAAGGTGTAGGAGCTGGAGGAGGGAGAGGTGGTCCCCCAAAAAGGGGCCAAACAGAAAAGGAATGTTAAGGACAAAAGGACCTCTTCCACGGAGAGCAGGGAGGATCCTAACATAGCCGAGGTCCGCCAGCAATGAGCATGGGCTCTGCGGCTAGAGCTGGATGGTACTCCCATCCCATAGAACTCTTCCATCAGTGAGTTCCAGAGAGGGCACTCAGCTTACATTGCTGAGGCCCTAGAGCAGCCTCTACTCCTACCCAAGCATAAGGCAGCCGGACCTCTTCATGTCCTTGAATAGGGACCTTGCCATGGTAATCTCTCTACTAATTCTTCTAAGATAAATGTTGAACTTTCTTTTTTACTCTCCTCTCCATTCCTTCTATTTTGATGGGATTCCTTTATTTTTTTCCATGCAGGTTACCCAGCAGATTTTCGTGGCCGAGGAGTGGGTTAGGGAAGCCCGTAATAAGGCTAAGGTTGAGGCCCATAACTGCATTGAGGCCGAGAAGTCCCTGGGGGCCGTGAAGCAAGAAAAACAAGAACTAGCTAAGAAGCTGGTCATTGAGGAGAGGGAGAGGAGGAGTGCTGAAGCTGGGCTAAAGAGTGCCTGGGACCAAGCCGAAGACCAGTGAAAGAAACTGCACATTACCGAGATAGAACTGGCCACTCAGAGGCAGCTAGTCCTAGAGCTCAAGGCCGACTTGTAGAAGGCCAAAACCGCTGCCCGAATTGCCAAGGACACTGCAGAGGCTGAGAAGCAAGCATCCTACCTCTGCGAAATAGAAGAAACCGAAATTAGGTTGGCCGAAGTATGTAAAGACTACTGCAAGGCGACATGGGCGGAAGCCCTCAACCTTGCAGGAGTTCCTGCTAATTCAAAATGGAGGCAGCCTAGGAGCGTCTTTTTCCACATTGACATCCGCGAAGTCCCAGCTGTGCTCCCCTCTCCCTCTGCCCAAGTCCCAGAGTCTTCCGAGCAGTCCTTGACTGTGCAGGACACCCTTCCTCCCCCCGAGGCTGGTAATCAAGGCCAGAGAGATGAAGTGCAAAAAGATAAGGACAAGGGCAAGGAGACCACAAACTCTTTAGAGGCCAAGGATGCTGCTTGTTAAGGTACAAATTTTCGGGCCCTAATTTCTCTAACCCACTCACAAAAATCCCCACACAAGCCCATGAATTATTTCAAACCCACATAAATATTTCTCATATATTACCCAAATATTCTCCATGTAATTGGGCTTTCACAAATATCCCTATATAAGCTCTATAAATTAATTTGGGCACTCTCATACATATTATCCACAAAAATACTCATCATATTACTACTAATATTGGGCCACAAAATTACACTATCTTTATAAGAAGCCCAAAATTATCTACCTTGTGGGAAAACCCAAAAATCCAACAAAATCCTTAAAAGCCTGTTGCTACACGGCATCTTAAAAGCTCATTGCTACACGGCATCTTGAAAGCCTGTTGCTACACGGCACCTATCTAAAGCTCGTTGCTACACGGCACCCCAAAAGCCCGTTGCTACACGGCACCTATCTAAAGCCCGTTGCTACATGGCATCTTAAAAGCCCGTTGCTACATGGCATCTTGAAAGCCCGTTGCTACATAACACCTATCTAAAGCCCGTTACTACACAGCACCCTAAAAGCCCGTTGCTACACGGCACCTATCTAAAGCCCGTTGCTACACGGCATCTTGAAAGCCCGTTGCTACACGGCATCTTGACGGCACCCTAAAAGCCCGTTGCTACACGGCACCTATCTAAAGCCCGTTGCTACACGGCATCTTAAAAGCCCGTTGCTACACGGCATCTTGAAAGCCCGTTGCTACACGGCACCCTAAAAGCCCGTTGCTACACGGCACCCTAAAAGCCCGTTGCTACACGGCACCTATCTAAAGTCCGTTGCTACACGAGAATATTTCTACAAAATCTCAAACTATTTTCTAAAGCCCAAATAATAATTTGACAATTATTTACCAAAGCCCAAATAATAATTTGACACTATTTTCTAAATCTCAAATAATAATTTGGCAACTATTTACTTAAGCCCGAACAATAATTTGGCATTATTTACTTAAGCCCAAATAATAATTTGGCACTATTTTCTAAAACCCAAATAATAATTTGGCAACTATTTACTTAAGCCCAAATAATAATTTGGCATTATTTTCTAAAGCCCAAATAATAATTTGGCAATTATTTACTTAAACCCAAATAATAACTTGGAAACTATTTACTTAAAGCCCAAATAATAATTTGGCATTATTTACTAAAGCCCAAATAATGATTTGGCACTATTTTCTAAAGCCCAAATATTAATTTGGCATTATTTTACTAAGCCCAAAATACTAATTTGGCATCTATCTTTTTAAGCCCAAAAACTATTTTGGCACTAGCCTTACAAAGCCCAAATATCAATTTGGCATTATTTTACTAAACCCAAATGCTATTTTTGCACATACTTACAAAATCAAATATTATTACTCATAAAAAATGTAATTACTCGGAAATACTTCTCTCACAAAAATTGTAAAAAGCCCATGTATATCACCCATGACAAAAGTCTTCATTTTGTAGGATTAACCAAATCCAAAGGAGCTTAAATATATGCACCAGCCAAGCAAGCCTATCACGTGTGCACAGCCCAGCAGTTGAAGCCAACGTAAACAATTCAGCCAAGACTCAGCATAACCTTGACAGTTGGAACCCACCATCTCCAGCCCTTGCCTTGTCCAATCAAATTAAAAAGAGAGACGTGTCCATCAAGGGAGAAAACTTCCTCTACAAGCTGAAATTCCATCACACATGACATGACAAAAAGCTGAGTTGATGTGACAGACAGCTGGGAAGCTTCAGCCAGCTTTCCCAGCAGTCCTTTCTTTTCCCTCCAAAGCAGCTGGATAAGGGCCATCAAACGGCCATGAAACCAGACCCGTAGAGCTCATAAAAGAAGTTGAAATTAGTTCTTTTTCATACCAAAAATGCATATTTTTTGATTCATGGACCAAGCACATGAACCCCAAATGGGGAAGCTTAGGGAAATGTGGCTTGGAGGGCACTAAGGGGATCCCAGTAGAGGTTTCCAGCAAGGGCTTCATGGTTGACACCTGGCTTGGGGTGATGCAACCTGCCCTGAGGAACTCTGATTCTAGCAGCAGCATAACCAAGATCATTAGCCTAATCTATATGCTAATCCCATCAGCCAATGCTAATCAACATTCAATGCTAAGGCAGAAACCCAGCTGATCTTACCTGAAACAGCAACAATCTTCTTACCACCATTAGCAAAAATCTTGGAAACGATTCTCTAAAGGATTTTCTGAAGATTGAGAAAGATTTAGCAAAGATTATTTGCTAATCACCCCCTGAGAACCTAGCTATAAAAAGAACTCTCCATTAAAGCTTCAAGGACAACAGAGGAAGGAGACCTCAAGCTACTTACTGAGAAAACTCCCTATCCACTCTTCTGTTTAAGCCTTTCCTACGTGTTGAAGGAGCCACTAAGAACTAAGTTTTAAGCCAAAAAACTAAGTTCCCCTAGCTCTTAGCCCAATACACTCTATATACCTTTCTTTCTAATTAGCAAAAATCTTGGAAACGATTCTCTAAAGGATTTTCTGAAGATTGAGAAAGATTTAGCAAAGATTATTTGCTAATCACCCCCTGAGAACCTAGCTATAAAAAGAACTCTCCATTAAAGCTTCAAGGACAACAGAGGAAGGAGACCTCAAGCTACTTACTGAGAAAACTCCCTATCCACTCTTCTGTTTAAGCCTTTCCTACGTGTTGAAGGAGCCACTAAGAACTAAGTTTTAAGCCAAAAAACTAAGTTCCCCTAGCTCTTAGCCCAATACACTCTATATACCTTTCTTTCTAAATATTCCTCTGCCCCAGCAGAAGATCCCAGCCACTCCACTAAACACTATTCCACACTATACATACTACTTGAAATGTCTTTCACAACCCACCACTTATACTACATCCATGAGCATGCCTTGGCACCATAATGATCTTGCTGCGCTAGCTGGAATCCCTCTCTCTCCCTTCATCCTACACTAAGTTTTCCTCATTATTTGTCATAATGGATCCCATCATACTCACTTATTCATTTACCATTGATGGCTATGACGTAACCATAACTATAGTGTTTTCCCCTCATATTAATGTTATTGTATTAGAGGACTCTTCTCCGGAATTGACGGATGATGAGTTTGAAACATAGAGACTTTCTTTAATTCATGAAATAGTTGCATCCTATTCTATCTTGTTTTACTGCTGGGCTGACTTTCTGCAGAAACACATTGCTGCTGGGTTGATTTTGCAGAAACACACTATTGCTGGGCTATTTCCTGCAGAAATACTTTACTGCTGGGTCATTTTTCTGCAGAAATATTCTACCGCTGGGTCGTTTTCCTGCAAAAACACTTCATCGCTGGGCCGTTTTTCTGCAGAAATACTTTACCACTAGGTCGTTTTCCTGCAGAAACATTCTACCGCTGGGCCGTTTTTTTTTTTTTTGTAGAAGTACTTTACCACTGGGTCGTTTTCCTGCAGAAACACTTTACCGTTGGGCCGTTTTCTGCAGAAATATTTTACCGCTGGGTATTTTTCTGCAGAAACATTTTACTGCTGGATTATGACTTGCCATATGTTTTTTTAATCATTTTAACGTGTTTGCTGTGGGGATCGTTTACAGGCCATTCTTGTCAGTTCCAATCTAGGTCCAAGGCATAAAAGCACAGTGAATTCTTTGGATCTTCACCAATAGCCTTTGGGCCGCGTATTAGGCCCATTGTCGAGTTTCGGTTAGGCCCCGACCCATCTCAAATCTCATTTGTCGGGGGGGAAAGTTTTTTGCCCTCGACATTTTGGCGACTCCACTGGGGAACCTACTGAAGCCAAAAATTCATCATGCCTCCTAGGTTGCGGAGCAGCCGGCAAGAGGGGACTAGAAACACCAATCTCCCAGCAGCACAAAGCCATCACAGCCCAGCTGCACCAAGAGAACATGTTCACCAACATGAGGTTAACCAAGAGAGTTCTGACCACCAATTTTCTTTCCTCCTAGAGACGTTACAAGGAATGCAGCAAGCTCAGTTTGAACTTGCTGAATCTTTAAGGGTCTTGAGAGAAACTCAAGGGCCAACACCCCAGCCGTTACATGCAGACCCAGATCCTAGAACCCAACAGGAGAGGGGATCAGCCGCTGGGAATCCTCAGTCTGGTGAGCAAAATGCCTCTCTTCCTCAATTTGTTACATTATCTGATCTTACTGCCTTGCTGGAAAGGGAAAGGATTAGCCAACCAAACCAACCAAGGCACTTTGTTCGAAGGCCACCTTACCCAGCCGAGTTACTTAGCAAGCCATACCCGGAGAAATATGAGACTCCCACATTCTCTCTTTATGATGGGAGGAAAGGGAATGCAATCGAGCATGTCAACAAATTTCTTGATTCTATGGGTTCTTTTGCTGGAGATGGTGATCTTTGCTTGAGAGAGTTCTCAAAATCCCTTACCGATCGTGCCTACATGTGGTATTCCACTCTTCAGCCAGGTTCTATTGCCACATGGGATGACATGGTTGAAAGTTTCTGCTCAAAGTACTTTCATGGGGAGGAAAATGTTACCATCCTCACTCTTCACAACACCAAGCAAAAGTCCTCCGAAGGACTCCTTGACTTCATCCAGCGATTTAGAGATGCTGTTCTTGACTGTTATGGGCAGTACAAAGAACAAGAGCTCGTTGAAATTTGCGTTAACAACATGTCTCATGAGTACCGAGCCCATTTGGAAAATCTTGATATTATTCAGTTTGCCCAGCTGCTCCAGAAAGCTCGTAAGACAGCTGTATCAGTCAAGCCTTCCACCACTGAAAAGTCTAAACCAGAAAAGAAAAGTGCTCCTCAAGCTCTCACGGTCTCCACTAATGAATCAGTGGTGGGAGAGAAGCGAAAAATGGAGGAAGAGGAAGAGTATCCTCCCATTCCCTGCACCGACGAAGAAATGAATGTCGTTATTGATAAATGGATGGCTGATGGAGCACTTAGGCCTTTTAAGCCTATCTGAGAACCTACTCCGGAAGATATGCAAAAGCCTTTCTACTGTCGGTATCATAGATATGTAAGCCATGGAACTAGAGATTGTAGAGCAATCCGGAGAACATTTCACAAGAAAATTTCAGATGGCACTCTAAGCCTCACTCGTGAGCAAGAGGTCCGGTGGAACTCACTGCCTCAGCATCATAAAGGGAAAGCCACAGCAGCAGTACTTTTTCATAATGTGGCTCGTGAAGATGACACTGCCAGCGGTACAAGCATGCCCCCAGCAGCTATCTCTGCTCTTCAAAGAAGCCTTACTTTTCGAACTTTGTTCAACCAAGGCAAAGGAGGTCGAAGCCAAATCCAAGGAGGCCGATCCAAGCAAAAGAGATGACCTCCCTCCTCCTAAGGCCAAAGCTTAGTGCTAGGACTCTATGTGTGTGTGTGTGTGTGTGTGTGTGTGTGTGTGTGTGTGTATATATATATATATTTATTTATTTCCTCTTGTAGTCCTCTTGGCAGACTTTTTTTTTTTTTTTTACTTTGCCTTTCTCTGTACTGCTCCTTTTAATTAATGAAAAGGCTTTATTTTTCACTTTGTGTTTCTATATTTATTTATTTTTTACTTATCCTCTGGTTCGTATAATTATTATTTCTATGTTATTTAACGCTTAACAATCGTAGTAACGTAGTAGAACTATTCTCACGTAGTCAACAACAAAACAGGTTAAATTTATCAAGTCCTCCATCTCGGCGAAGCATAACTGTAACTTCAAAACCATATACAACAGCATAGCACACACTCAAATTTAGTTCTACTCTATTCCTTACTCATTAGTGAGTTTAAAGGATCAGAGAGATAATCCATTCTTAAACGGATATAGATATTCCTATTAATGCTTTAAGTGATGCTCATGAGAATTTACATGAACTTTAAATATGTAATCCGAGAAGCCTGAAATAACTAAGGCTTAACCCTGATATATGACAAAAATGATAGGAAGTATCAATTTATCCAAGGTATATGGTCCGAGAGACCAGAGACAACCAATGTTTTGTTTAATACTTAGTGAAAATAAACTGAAGTATTAATTTACCCAAGGTATGTGGTCTGAGAGACCAGACATGATCAAGGTTCTGTTTAACACTTAGTAAAAATGAACTGAAGTATTAATTTACTCAAGGTATGTGGTTCGAGAGACTAGACATGACCAAGGTTCTGTTCAACATTTAGTAGAAATGAACTGAAGTATTACTTTACCTAAGGTATGTGGTTCGAGAGACCAGGCATGACCAAGGTTCTATTTAACACTTAGTGAAAATAAACTGAAGTATTAATTTACCTAAGGTATGTGGTCCGAGAGACCAGGCATGACCAAGGTTCTGTTCAACACTTGGTGAAAATGAACTAAAGAACACATGTTATGTAATATAATAAATTCAAGTGCAGTAATCAAAACTTTCATTAATAGTAATACCTTCTTAGATTATTTACATTCCAAGGATGTGATACAGCTCTTTCCTCCAAATCCTCTAAGTAATATGCACCTATTCCAGCTATTGATAGGATGCGATATGGTCCTTCCTAGTTAGGTCCTTGCTTTCCCCAGACTGGGTTCTTTGCAATACCCATAACCTTTCTTAAGACCAAATCTCTAAGTGCTAATCGCCTTAACTTCATATTGGCATCATATCTCTACTTGAGCTTATGTTGATTATAGGCTAATTGCACCGTGGCATTTTCTCTCCACTCGTCAATCAGGTCCAAGCTTCTCCTTAATAGTCTGTCATTGTTGCTTGGGGTGAAAGAACTCATTCTCAGCGTTGGGAATTCAGTTTCCAAGGGGATGATAGCTTCAACCCCATAAGTCATTGAAAAGGGTGTCACCCTAGTGGACCTACAAGGAGTTGTCCGATAAGTCTAGAGGACATGGGGCAGCTCTTCCACCCATTTTTCTTTTGCATCATCTAGTTTCTTCTTAATCCCACTCACTATGACCTTGTTAACAGCCTCAACTTGTCCATTCCCCTGTGGATATGTTGAGGTGGAATACCTGTTTGTTATGCCTAGATCATAACAATACCTCTTGAAGGCCTTGCTATCAAATTGAAGACCATTGTCCGAGATGAGTGTGTGAGGTACTCCAAACCAAGTGACAATGTTTTTTCATACAAATCTCTTGGCATCCACGTCCCTGATGTTTGCCAGTGGTTCAGTTTCGACCCACTTGGTGAAGTAATCTGTGCCAACTAGCAGATATCTTTTATTCCCAACTGTTTTAGGGAAAGGACTTACAATGTCTAAACCCTATTGAGCAAATGGCCAAGGGCTAGACATAGGATTAAGAACTCCCCTTGGTTGGTGGATATTCGGTGCAAACCTTTAACATTGATCACACTTCTTCACATACTTCTGTGCTTCCCTCTACATGTTTGGCCACCAATACTTTTGAGTGAGGGCTCTGTGAGATAAAGACCTACATCCCGTGTGGCTTCCATAAATCCCTTCGTGCAACTCTTCAAGGAGTAGCTCCGATGCCTCTGGGTGTATGCCCAGAAAAAGAATGCTTGTACAATTTTTGGTCCTCGGACAACCAAAACCAAGTAGCTTTTTTTCGTATCTTGTCAGCCTCTGATTTGTTCTCATGCAAGATATCTTCATTGAGGAATAAAACTATAGAATCCATCCAGTTGGGTCCCACCCTAATTTGATGGATATGGGCCGCCTCCTTCTTCATTTCAATAGGTTAGTACCAATCTTCAACAAGGATGACTCGGGGTAAGCCCTGTGCCAAGGAGGTCGCAAGAGTGGCCAAAGAATCCGCATGTGAATTCCCACTCCGGGGGATATGCAGCAGGTTGAAAGATTTGAATCCCGACTACAGCTATTTTACATGACTTAAGTACTCTTGGATTCTCTCATCTTTAGCCTCTAACTCTCCTCTTATTTGGCCAACAGCCAATCTCAAGTCCGAGAATATTTCCATTGAATTTTCGCCCATTCTTTGAACCATGGCCATCCCCACCAATAGAACCTCATACTCGGCCTCGTTATTTGTGGCCGAGAAGCCCAATCTTAAGGATTTCTCAATAGTGATCTTCTCAGGAGATATTAAAACTAGCCCCGCTCTGGATCCTCTCTGATTTGTTACACCATCTACATATACCTCCCAGGACAAAGGTTCATGCATGGAGATCAAGCCAACTGAATTTTCATCCAAACCTGGCCTCTCGGCATTTTCTTCTAGTGAGGGCTTAGCAAATTCAACCACTAAATCAGATAGAACCTGACCTTTAACAGAGGTGCGGGGCATATATTTTATGTCAAAAGTCCCCAGGGTCGTACCTCACTTTGCAACCTTTCCCGTGTAATCGGCACTTCGAAGTAGACATCTATGCGGGAGTTAGATTAATACAACAACCGTGTGTGACTGGAAATAATGGGGGAGCTTACGAGTAGCGTGTACTACTGCCAAAATAGCCTTCTCCAGTGGTTGGTAACGGACCTTGGCCTCATGTAGTGACTTACTCACATAGTAAACTGGTCGCTATATGCTGCCATTAACCCGTACAAGTACTAGGCTTATTGCGTGGGCAGCCATAGCGATGTAAGCAAACAAAAACTCATCCACCTCAGGATTGGACATGATGAGTGGCCAAGATAGATACCCTTTCAACTGCTGGAAAGCCAAGACGCACTCGTCAGTCCACTTGAATCCCTTCTGCTTGTTTAGTAATTGGAAGAAAGACCTGCATCTGTCCGCTAATTGAGAAATGAATCGATTTAGGGTAGCAGTCATTCCAGTTAACTTCTGGATCTCTTTGGGATTTCGAGATGGCTGTAAGTTATTAATTGCTTTAGTTTGATCTGGATTGACTTCAATTCCATGATGTGTGACCATGTAGCCCAAAAACTTCCCTGATCCAACACCAAAAAGAGCACTTGGAAGCATTAAGTCGTAGCTTATGTCTCCTTGGGATTTCAAAGATAATTCTGAGGTCGTTAACGTGCTCAGATTCCAACTTGCTCTTGACCACCATGTCATCTATATAGACCTCAACGTTTTTCCCTCATTGCGATTCGAACATCCTGATCATCATCCTCTGGTAGATAGCCCCTACATTCTTCAAACCAAAAGGCATCACCTTATAATGGTAATTCTCTACAGGAGTAACAAAGGCAGTTTTCTCTTGATCGTCCAAGGCTAAGGGGATTTAATGATACCCTTGAAAGGCGTCCAAAAAGCTCATCCGCAGATGGCCTACAGTTGCGTCCACTAGCTGATCAATCCGAGGCATGGGGAAGGGATCCTTAAGGCAGGCTTTATTTAAATGTGTGAAATCTACGCATACTTGCTATTTTCCATTCTTTTCTTCACAACTACTGTATTGGCCAATCATTCAGGGTAAAACACTTCTTTAATAGCCCTGACCTGCTTAAGCTTCATCACTCCGTCCTTGACAGCGTCAGAATGATTTTTAGTTAAGCGTCGAGGTGGTTACTTCCTAGGGGCAACAGATGGATTGACGTTTAAATGATGGCAAATGAAGCTTGGATCCACCTCCGGAGCCTCATAAGCATTCCAAGCGAACACATTGACATTCTTCTTGAGAAATCCTACTAGTTCTTCCTTCTCTTGAGGCGGAAGTTGAGCCCTAACCTGAAAAAACTTCTTCGGATCATCATCCACAGGAAATTTCTCTAAATCCTCACACTTCGCCTCCTCGGTTGGCCCATTGACCAGTAACACCGGAGGCTTTAACTGTTATAAGCCCCCCTCAGCAGAGGCCGAGGATTCAGTTGTAGGCTGATGCATAATCACTGTCATAAGGCATTGCCTAGCCATGGACTGGTTCCCCACAAGCTCCTTAATCCGGTCCCCTGATGGATACTTTATTTTCAAATGCAAAGTTGAAGAAACGGCCCTCAGGGCGTGAAGCCAAAGTCTGGCGATAATCGCCGTATAAGGAGAATATGCATCCACCAGAATGAAGTCCACCTCGACCACTATTGAACCAGCCTACATGGGTAGTCTAATTTGTCCTTTCGGAATGACAACCTTTCCATCGAAGTCCCCCAGAGATGAATCATAACTCATCAGATCTTCTGGCTTCAAATTGAGCCCCTTGTACAAATTCGGATACATAATCTCAGCTCCACTACCTTGGTCTACCATTACCCTCTTCACATCATACCCCTTAATCCTAAGGGTTATCACTAGGGCATCATCATGCGGTTGTATGGTCCTGGCCTTGTCATCATCCGAGAAGTTTAGTGCTAGTTGGATCTCCATCTTAGCCCTCTTCGGCTCTTGCTCAGAGTCCTCGGCAGATGGCCTAGCTATTGATATCACCCTGGACGAGCAAGATCCAGTTCTCCCCGGAGCAGCAAGGATGACGTGGATAATGCCCAAAGGGGGCCTTGAAGAAGTATTCCCCTGAGTCCCTGATCCTACTTGGCTTTCCTGTTCATCGGGCCGATACAGAAATTGCTTCAATTTGCCATCTTGAACCAACTGCTCTAGATGATTCCACAAGGTCCTACAGTCTTCAATGGTATGCCCTAGCTCTTGGTGGTATTAGCAATGAAGACTTTGATTACGCCTTTGGCGTCCCCGCCCTTTTTTTTTTTTTTTTTGTGGCTATTTTGAAGTATGGCTTATTCTTGATCTTCTCCAAGACTTGATGCACTGGTTCTTGGAACACAATATTAAACACTTGAGGAGTTGTAGAACCGGATTGCCTTATAAAAAACCTTTGTGGTCTGTTGTTGTTATAACGATCTGACCTAAAATCCCTCCTCTCCTGAGGGATATCCTTACCCTTTCCCTTTCCTTGCAGTTGATCCTCTTCAACTCGTTTGTACTCGTCGATGTGATCTATTAGCAGGCGCACACTCCTCACCGGCTTCTTGGTCAAAGACTTTCTTAAATCGTGCTCGACTGGCAGGCCGACTTTAAAAGTCCTTATTGCCACGTCGTCAAAGTTCCTATCGATCTCATTGAACATTTTCCAATATTTTTCTGAGTATGTTTTTAGGGTCTCCCCCTCTCACATGGACAAAGACAGCAAAGAATCCAAGGGAGGAACCTTACTGCATGTAATAAACCGATAGCAAAACGCCCTTGTGAGTTCCTTAAAGGAACCAACAAAACCTACTGCCAGGCCATCGAACCACCTCATTGCCGAAAGCCCCAAGTTAGATGGGAATACCTTGCACATTAAAGCTTCATTTCTGGAGTGTACAGCCATTCTTTGATTGAAATGGCTGACGTGTTCCACATGATCTGTTTGACCATTATACATGGTGAATGTGGGCTAGGTAAACTGTCGTGGAAGCCTACCTCCTTCGATTCTGCACATCAAAGGTGACCTAAAAATTTGGTTGAGCGCTCTACTCATAGCGTCATTTCCCAAGCCCTTAGAAGATGAGTTTCTACTCCTGCATTTATGATGATACTCCTCATCATATGAGAAAGATTTGCTAGGAGGAATTCTTGACCTGCGCCTATAACTGTCGTCCACTTCATCATCAGAAGAAAGGTCAGAAATGGAGGGACTTCGCCTTCTCCACTCGTGGCGCAACTTCCTCTTTAAGTGATCAATTTTCCTCTGCATGTCCTTGGTATTATCTGCATGAGGGTTATGGCCCTTATCTCGAAATTGACTCTTGCCAATATGAATGTTATGCACACTTCCCTCACGGTCCCTCTCTCGTTCAAGATGAAGAAAGTGATCGTGATGTTGGGAACCACCAGACTCCACCCGGTTTGGACCTGATCCTACCATGGTTGAATGCCAAACTCACTGCCACACCAAAATTTCCCACAGACAACTTCAATTGTAAGGGCCCAATTTGAGTTTTTAGCCCACGAGAAGGATGGACTTAGGCTCAACAAGCCCAAAACAATGAATTTGTAGAGAATGGGTTAGAAAACTGAGCTTCAGTGAGTTAGAGAATAAATATAATGGATTTAATCGAAGAAAAACGTCTTCGGCTCAATCCGAGGGGACTAGTTCTTATATATTGGCTCACAAATTGATTACAAATTTAGTTCCAGGTTACTACAGTAGTTCTTTCTCTATTTTTCTGATCCCCACTATTGTTGCCTTCTTCCTCTTTTTATACCTTTTTTCTTTACCCTCTACCTACAAACCAGATATTTTCTATTGATACTTGTCCCATCAGTACCTTTTTGAAGTCTTCATGTAACAGCTGTAAGGGTGAAAAGCCACTGTTCAGACATCACTTCTCCATTAATGCGATCAGAAAGTTAACTGCAAGGCATTTAATGTGGTGATAGCAGCTTTCCATTAGATATTTTTTAGCTCCCACCTGTCTTGTACGCCCACAGGGTATACCCTTACCAATAAAACCTTCTAGTGTATCATCCCAGATAGCAAAATACATATTTTGACCTTTGTCTTGCTTAGACGAGGATATATTTTTCTTCGAACCACCTTCCCTAGCCTACACAGTCGCAACCTACTTGTGAATCCCACCGCCTTGCATTTTTCACACTATTAATCCATCCTCCGACAATTGAGCCTCCTTGAACAAGCGCAAAGCCCAATACACGTAATTGGGCCTCTGGTTCCTACACTAGGAATTAAAGATTTGGTTATAGATATATTTTATTCGAAGATTTGGTTTATATTTAAGGACATGTCAAATAATGAATATGGATGGAAGGCTAAAACTTGTATCAAACATTAGAGATGAAAATGAAAAATTATAAATATGAAGAAGGAAAATGAAAACATCCTTAAATAAAATGGGTCAAAAGTGTAGCTTTAGTCTTTGGATAATACGCAAGGTATAACTTTTTTTTTTTAAAGGGGAAAATAAAATATAGTTTTTTTTTATTAAAAAGAAGGGAAAAAGAGAAAGTGTAATTTAGTAAAACTTTTATCTCATAAAAGCTCGACTTCGATAGGATTTAGTACTTATAGTACACGGATGTAAGTCAAGTGAACACATGTAATGATGGTAACGTGTGCATTGATAGTCAAACTAAACTAGTATCAAACACGCTCGTACCGAAACTTAAGTTGATCTTACACACGAAACATGAAGCGTTAGATGTCCGAAGATTTAAGCATCGCACGGTCCATAATTGGCGGTATAGGTTTCCCATCCGGAAAAAAGAGCGCTAGCGGAGCGTTATTGGTGTCCTCCCATTGCCTTTGGTACGCGGCGACACAGACCACACTGACACTACTCTGAACTCTCATTCTGTTTCTCACTCTCTGCTCTCTGCTTAGCAAAGGTAAACTTTTTTTTTGCTGAATTAGCAAAGGTAAACTTGAAAGCTTGATTGAACAACCCAAAATAGATACTAGTATTTATATTTCTCTTCCATTTGTCACCAACAAAAAAAAAAAAAAAAACTAGCTATAATTTTTGGGTTTTCTTTGAATGGTTTTCTCTTGCTCTTTAATGGCAATTATGGTTATTGGTATATCCTTTTGTATTAAGATGAATTCTCTATACAACCATCTGTGAAGAACTGTTTAAGTTTTGGTTCCTTATTTTTACCATTGTTATTGTGCTTCTAATTCTTCTTTGCTCAAAGAATTATGACTATTTTCTGATTGCCAACTACTTCATTGCATATGAAAGCTTATGACTTTTTGCTTTTTAAATTTATATTCTTCAAATATGGTGTTGTTTTGTAAATGGGTTTGTTTTTTTAATGTATCTATGTCGATAAGTTGTTTATTCAAGACACCAAAGCAAAAAAATGTTATGTGCACTGAAAAATCATGTATGGTATATTCTGTACCTTGTTTTGAGAAACATAATGCGTGTGAAAGAAAATTAAAGGGTATCCATTACTGTTAGTGTATGATTTATATATGCAACAGGTTTAACAATATAAAATGGAGGAAGAGCCTTCTAGTGAAGCTAAAGAATTGGTGGACTCTTTTGTGGCTTTGGAAGAAGAAGGTGATGAATGTTGTGTTGTTGAGGATGTTGAAGCTCCAATGGTATTGGATGCTGCAAGCGAGCACGATGTGAATCTTGAGTATTCTGAGAGTTTGATAGGTGGGGTTGTAGAGCCCACATTGGGGATGGAGTTTACTTCAGAGGATGATGCGAGGAACTTTTACAATGTGTATGCTAAGCAAACCGGTTTTAGTATTCGTGTGAACTCATACTATCGTTCAAAGAAAGATAATTTGATTATATCTCGAGAGTTTTGTTGTTCTAAAGAAGGGTTTCATCGAGAGAGGCATGGTAAAAGGATAGATTCAGGTGATGACATGAAAAGGAGGCGTGCTAGACCTATCACAAGGGAAGGTTGTAAAGCTTTGATGACTGAGGAAACGAGATAATGGGAAATGGTTTGTGGCAAAACTAGAGAAGAACCACAATCATGAACTAGACTCCAGCAATGCGGCATTTTCTTTGGTCACATAAGCAGGATTTTGATCCCAGCAAATGTTTGAGTCACTCTTGCAGTACTGTAAATGTCTTGATTAACGATTCCAACGGTTTTGATAAATTGGTCTTTACTGCACAGAATAGTGTCAATAACATCGGAAGGGGAAGGCTGAGCACTTTTGGGATAGATGCCCAAAGTCTGCTCAGGTTTTTTAAGGTCATGCAAGCTAGTGATTATGTATTTTTTTATGCGATACAGGTTGATGAAGATTGGTTAAGTAGTGTTTTCTGGGTTGGCACAAGATCCAGAATTACTTATAATCGTTTCTCTGATGGTGTAGCCTTTTACTACTTATCAGGTGAATCAGTATAAAATGCCATTTGCACCTTTTACTGGAGTAAATCACCATAAACAATCTGTGCTGTTTGGTTGCACATTGCTTGCAGATGAGACTGAATCCACATTCATTTGGCTTTTCACAACATGGCTTGAGGCAATGTCTGGACAGCACCCTGGCTTAATCATAACTGACTACGATTCAGCCATAGGTAGAGCAGTCGAACATGTTTTTCCCCAGTCAAGGCATCGATATTGCAAGTGGCATATCAGAGCAAAATGCCTAGGGAAATGGGTGATACATATAGCTCTCTACCAAGAACATTTCAAGTAGAATTTGATAGGTGCATTAATAAGAGTGAGACACCTGATGAATTTGAATCTGCTTGGCCAGTGCTTCTTGATAAGTACAACCTTAGAGGAAATGAATGGCTTCAATCACTTTATATTGACCGCAAATTGTGGGTGCCAACATATGTAAGAGACACATTCTTTGCCGGAATGTATGCTACCTAGCAAAGCACTAGTGTAAACTCACTTTTTGATGGCAATGTGAATGCAAGGACTACCTTACAAGATTTTGCAGAGCAATATGAAAAGGCTTTAGACGATCGATGTGAGAAAGAAGCAAGGGCAGAGTTTGAAACCTTTTATACTAAACCAGTTTTGAAGACACCACTTCTTATGGAAAAGCAAGCAGCAGACATTTACACAAGAAAATTCTTCATAATATTTCAGGAAGAAGTTTTTGAATCTCTTGCACTTGCTGTCAAATTCACTGGCGAGGATGGAGGAAGGGGCACATATGAGGTAGCAAGATTTGATGAAGAACATAAGTGTTTCTTTGTTTGTTTCAATATAGCTGAACAAATTGCTAGCTGTAGCTGCAAGATGTTTGAGTTTGAAGGTGTTCTTTGCTGACGTGTGCTTGCGGTGTTTAAAGCAAAGAATGTCTTTATGCTTCCACACCATTATATCTTAAAGCGATGGACAAGAAATGCCAAGGATGAGGCCATTTTGGATGTACAGGGCCATGGTGGAATGCAAGGCAATTCTCAGAATGGCACGAAGTTGCAGTACAATATTTTGTATCAGGAAGCCATTAAATGTGCGGAGGAAGGGATGACATCTGACCATAGTTTTAGATTGGCATTAAATGCGTTAAGAGAGGCCAGGATTAAGATCGTTGATGCAAAGAAAGATGCCATCAATCCAAAGAAACTTGAAACCATGGCCAGTACGAGTTATCAAGATGAGAACACCACTACTGCCAGTCATGTGGACAGTTCATCAGCACCAATAAATCCCCTTGAATACCTGAAAACTTAAACAAGAGACTCTTCAAGAGAAAATAATATATTAGCACCAGAGCAATCATCAAGCAGGGTCACGCTTTGCACTAGTTGTAAGTGCCCTGGCCATGATAGCAGTACTTGCTTGTGGTTAAAGGGTTCAAGCCAACACACCTCCCTGGTAAGATTATTTTATTCCAATAGAATTTGCTCTATGTTGAATATGGTATCTGCTCAAATCGTTTACAAGCTAGTTTTTTTTTTTTTTTTTTGGTTGTAGGATAACCAAAATCAGAAAATTGCTTACACAACCAGCCCATGCGGATAGGAGAAGATATTCCTCTGAATTTGAAGGTTTATTTATTTTCCCTAATTGTCTAACATGTCAGCCTCA
Organism: Lithocarpus polystachyus; assembly: GCA_033629205.1. Classification (NCBI taxonomy): domain Eukaryota; kingdom Viridiplantae; phylum Streptophyta; class Magnoliopsida; order Fagales; family Fagaceae; genus Lithocarpus; species Lithocarpus polystachyus. The sequence continues at coordinate 42,935,158 of CM066163.1, forward strand.
TTCCGCTTCCTATATTTAATAAAGGTAAAAGATCTTTACGAAAAATTAGCATTGTAGTCTAACTTTTGTAACTTTATTCTTTCAAGTATATGTAACATTCCTATATATATATATATATATATATATATATAAAGGATATGTAACCTTTTTGTCCATGAGTTCTGAACTCAAATGCCACTTTCTCTTCCTTAAATAATGGAAGGAGGGTAAAGTTATAGATTCAAGATCGATAGGGTGCTTGTCAAACTTACCAATAAATAGAAAAGGTATTTGAGTATCTATTATTGTTTCTTCTGCCCCTGTAGTATGTGTTTTTTTTTTGTGTAAAAAATAAGTAAAAGGTTTTGGTGATTCTTCTTTACTTTGCAGAGGTCATGGTTTCAGAGTTGGTTTTTTGAGTTGCCAATTGCTTTTTGAGATGGTAAAATAGAATAGATTGCAGATATAAGATGCGAATGCTTTTAGTATCGGATAAATCTGCTATATTAAAGATGACTTTGTGATTTGACTCGGGTGATTTTAAATTTAAGCTATTTTTAATCACTAAAAGGTCATACTCCAAAAATAAAACTCTCACTTGCTTAAAAGGTCATACTCTGAACACTGAACTCTCACTTGTATAAAGGGCAAAGAGAAATAGTTGGTGACTTGGTGGCAAACTTACTTTAAATTTTTTCAGAGACCAATTTTCAAACTTCGAAACACATCACTTGCCCTGATTTATCCCAAATATTTAGCAAAATAGAGTTGTATATAGTGGCTTGATTTATCCTCCCTCAACGATTTAGAATACGTTGTGACCATTGTATTGAATTCTGCATCATCATATACAGAAGAAGTGCTCTGCAACCCAGGCTTAAATGAGAGTCTTATTTGGTCTTATGTCATGTTTTTATTTCTTAATGACGCGTTTATGATATGGCCTTTGCTAGAGTACATAAATTTGAAGAGACCGACTTGGGTCTATTATCCTACGTCGCCAAGCATAAATGTAATATAGGCAGGCCGAAAACAATGATAGACTAAAGAAATTGGAGTTAGCCATTTTAAGTCCATATCACATCAATAGTACTAGAAAATTATAATAAGAACAAGGAGAATGTAATGAATGACTTGAAATAATGACGGTGTGAGAGAATTGAATTAGTAGACATTACAATTTCAGGGGCAGGTTAGTCACATTGACCAACCTCGGACCCCATTTTTCACAGCAACGGCTATAATAAACGCACAAGCAAAGCCCCAGTTACATGCATCCCTTTCACAATGGCTTTTTGATCAATTCTAAACTAACAATTAGGATATGTGGAACACAAAAACCACAAATGTCCGCTCAACAGTCACAAAAAACATTGAACCTAACTCCCATAGTTGCCATTTATTTCTCAATTTTCATGGCCCTTTTCTTTTTCATCTGATCAGCTTTAGCCTCCATCTTCACTGGAAAAGGAGCAGAGAATACAAAGTCACCATTTTGATCATTAAAATGCCCTCTAATTTCGTAATCACCGCTGTTTCTTATAAACATTGCACTGTTTCTTTCCCCATCACTGGTCTGTGGTGATCTTCCATTCTTTAAGTGTGCCTCATCATCATCCTCAGCCCCCTGAGGAAAACCTTTAACTTCTTCAAGTTCACTGCAAAGATTTCCGTCAAGCTCTCCCTGATCATCACTGGAAACACTCTCATCCAAGCTAGCAGAACCATTCTTCCTTGAAATTGGCTCATGGGTGTTGCTAAAAACCCTATACACATTCCCGTTCTCTGCAAAACTCACACTCTTCTTCACCCTAGATTGAACCCCATTTCTTTTCACCAAAACACCATTTCTAATTTGCCCATTCTTTCCACTAATGACAACTCTAGGGCTTTCCTCCTCTTCCTCCTCCTCATCATCAAAAGCTTGCTGGAACCCCTCAAACTCCACATCATCCTCATCATTTTGATAAGCCCTAGAAAAGCCACCAATCTTTTCAGCTCTGGCCCTCATATTCTGTGTCACTTCCCTCTGCCCACCCAAACTTCTAATCTTAGTGCCCAAAACGCTACCTCTGTTACAATTTGGATGACCAAACCTCATATTCTTCATTGCTTTGAAGGAAAGTTCAGTCCTTTTCACAGCAACCCCATCTATGAACTCCAAGAACCTCACCAAATCTCTGCTAATCGACCTCTTCCCATCCCTAATCATTGAATCCCTACCCTGAAAATAAAACCCACATACTTAAAAAAAAAGAGGAACTTTGAACAGAATAACAAACAACCATGAATGATTTACCTGAATGGAGTCAAGCTTGAGAAGCAAATCCATGGCTTTGTGAGAAAGAGTGTCATAATCGAAGTGGGTCTCGCTGGAAATCGAGGACTTGAGAGAGTTGAAGGCAGACTTGATGAGAGCAAGGTCCTTGAGGTGTCTAAGGGTTCTTGATCTACGAACAAGGAAGGCTCGGAAATGGGTTTGGATAACACGAGCGGCTAAGTCCCTGAGAGAGTGTGGAGGAGAGTAATGAGAAGAAGAAATGGAAAAATGGTGGAGAGAGGACTCAAGGGCATCGATGCGTTGATGCAGAGAGGAGAGAAGGGAATAATGGGTTGTATCTGGGATTTCTTGGAATTTTTGATGATGTCGGTGTTGGTTTTGAGGATGGAGTTTGTGGGGGTTGAGTTTCATAGATTGATGAGAGTAAGGATCGTGATGGGGATGATGTTGATGTTGGTGATGATTTGGTGGGGTTGATTGAAGAATGTGAGCAGCGAGGGCTTGGAGAAGTGGGTCTGGTGATGGTGGAGAAAGATGGGGTTGGCTGTAGAAGCAACAAGAGTTGCAGCAACAGGGGGTGGTGGTTGTGGTGGTGGGGGAAGAGTAGCTCTGGTGGTGGAGGTGGTGGAAGTGAGAGGCCATTTGGGTGGTGAGCTAGACAAACATTTGGGGGGTTGAGGGTTTTGGAGAATTTGAGGCTAGTGTCTGTCGCACCGTGCTGTCACTGTGGTGTCTTTGTCTATCTATCAATGTTTAAAAGTTAAGGAATAAAGTCATTTGGATGGATCCCAGGGTAAAAGGCCTTGTGGTACAAAATGATATGATAACTTTGCTAACGTCACTTGAACAACAGAGAAGGCCGATCCGATTCAATAATGTCTGGACCTTTGTATGGTCAATAATTTGATGATCTTACCATTAATGGGTTTTGACCATAAATTAGTTATGAAAAAATTTTTCTAACCCTTTGCATTTTTAGATAGGTAGATTGTTGAGGGCATTTTTAGATAGATTTTGCTAATGTGTGCCCTTAAGGCACACAATAATTTATTATTTTTGGAAAAAATTTCTCGAGAATTGAAAAAGTTTTGATAGCTTTTTCAATTTTTGAAAACTTTTTTTCAAAAATGGATGAGTTAATGTGTGCTCTTAGGGCACACATTAACCAGACCTTTTTTAGATAGGTAGATTGCAGAATAGGGAGTTGGGAATTGGGATTTGAATCACAAAAATATAACATCAATGATGCGAACCTCAACAGACTCGCATTGAGACCCAACAAACAATATAATAAAAATCAGAAAAAGTGAGGCTTTGCTCTTCTCTTTGGTTCTTCAAGAACTGTGAACTTATCAAGGATTCTTCCTTGTGGCGTTCAAACTTATACCTTTGGTTCGTGATTCCTTTATAATCATTGGGTCAAGGTTCTTTTACTTATACCTTTGGTTCGCGTTTTTCTTATAAACGTTGGGTCAGGGTTTATGTCAAAAATCTGAATTTTAGCTTTCTTGGGCAATATTCCAATATTGTTTGTTGGGTCTCAAAGCGAGTCTGTTGAGGTTCGCATCAATCAAAAAAAGACATTATTAGCATTGAGCTATCTCTATGAGCTAATCACTTATGCCCAAATTATTCTAACATTCTTGAAAGTTGAAACAATGTTCTCTCGTACAAAAGTATATAGGGCCATAAATTGAATTCATATATGACTTATTATTATTACTAGTCTCAAACTCGCATATTGCGCGTGATATTTTTAGATAAAATACTATTTTAGTCCGGGGAAAACTTAGGAACAGTACCTTAGGTGCAGTATTTTAGATTCTCCTCTTAAATTTAAGCCATGTGTATAAAATATACAGCTTAGCAAACGGCAGTACAAGGAATTGCCGTCTTTTTCTTCTTCTTTTTTTCTTTTCTTTTCCCCTACTTTTTCTCATCTTTTCCCTCATATGCATGAAAACCAAATACCTTCGAACACTTTCACCCTTATTTTCCCAAGAAACAAACAGATTTCAAATAAAAATTTTGGCTAAAACTCAACAAATTTCTGGCAAGATCCCTTCACAACCATGCCTCGCATTGATTCTGGCCACCATGTGTGGAGGTAGAGTGGTTTCACTTTTCACCCACATGAAACCCCATGCTTTTATAGAGAACTAGGCAAAGAGAATGAAGAAGACGGTGGGGAATGGCAGCTGCGGAGGGGTTCGTGGTGGTCAGTTGAAAGGAACAACTCTCAATCACTCTCTCTCATCGTGTTTCCGTTGATTTGGGTTCACTTTATCGATCCATGGCTTGAATTTTTGGTTAATGGCCTTGCGCCTTATTTCCTATGATTAGTTGATCATAATGAGAAGAAACTTCTTTTGAGAGAGGAAGTGTGGATTGCCATTGTTAGGTAAGTAATAAAGAGAAGAGGGTATGAGTAAAAAGCCAAAGAAATATAAATCTTCAATTGGTGGGGGAGATTTGAAATCTTAAAAAGCCAAAGAATAAAAAGCCAATGAAATATTAAAAACCTGATCATGTCTTTGAAGGAGGAGACTTAGCTGAAGAAGTTTGGTGGGGTAGATTTGAAATCTGAAACTGATGGTTCTTCATTGCAGGGCAGTTAAAAAAAAGAAGAAGAAGCAAAGTGACGGAGCTTTATGTTTTAACATCGGTTTGCTGAGCTGTTGATTTTATATACATGGCTTAAATTTAAGGTAATGCACCCAAGGTACTGTACCTAAGTTTTACTCTTTAGTCCCTAAACTTTGTAAAGAACTTAAAAATAAAAAAAGTTTTATCATATTTTTTATAATATTGTTTATAACGTTTCTTACCATTATCATATATTTATTGATTAATGATTTGCATAACATAAATATTAAATAAAAGATAGAATTGTTCATTAGATTTTTTTTAAGTCATGGTGTGTGTGTGTGTGTGTGTGTATATATATATAAGGTTAAATGAAATGTTAAAAAATGAGATTATAAAATTTTCCAACTATATTTCTAATATAATTTCTAAATTACTAAAGAACATCTCATTTTTAGTTATGATAGGAAATATAATTTCCTTAGTTAGAGTTTGATTAGTTTTAAGTTTAAATTTTGTGTTATTATATTTAATTGTTCATTATTAATTTAATTAAGTGAATGTAATGGTTGAATTTGTTGCACTATAAAGTTTTCAATGTCTTCTGTATAGTCATTTTTATTTTATTTCTTACTCCTCTTGGCCACTTTTTTATTTTCCAAATAATGGTTACTATTGACGTTTGATTATATTTTATTTTTCCTTGATTACTTTGTATGTTCCCTCGTTAGTTGTAGTTTTTATAGTTATCAATAAGAAATAGATATCATGAATGACTTAAATAGTTATAGATGTAGTTACGTTAATAGTATATCAAATGTTTTTTTTTTTCCTTCTAAATTTTCAAGAAAATATGAATTCGAAAGACATTTATCTAATTTGGTTTCAATCAATTAAGATATTCATAATATCTTAACAGAAGTAATAATGAGCATTAAATTTTTTTTAATGTATGATGCGGTTAGGTTAGTGGTATGTCAAAGTTAAAAAAATAAATAAAAAAAATAAAAATTCCAAGGAAATGTAAAAGGCCTTTTTTTTTGAAAAAATAAATGGGAACTTTTTGAATTGTAGAAATATGATTGTTTTAATTACATTGTTTATAGACTTCATTTTATAATCATCTAAATTATAGTAGACCACACAAGATAAATATGTATAGATGACTTTTTTTTGAATTATTCATGAATCATTATTTTTTTGTTTACTTATAAATATATAAATGAAAGTTTTTTTTAATCTAAATTAAAATAGATGAATACGTAGAGGTAAAGTTATATGAAAAATTAAAACAATCCAAGATGAACGTTTAACCACTGGTAGATATGTGTTTTTTAAAAACTATAAGTTTGCTTGTGTGAGAGATCGTGCCTCTGGCCCCTTTTTAGGGTGTGTTGGGCCAAACTCACGTGAATGGGTAGAGTCATGTTATTACTTCTCAAAATGGAGGTTCGACTAGTTATATTTTCTCTTTTAGATTAAGGGTTTTACAATGGAGCTGCCACTTATTTAATTATTGAAATAAATAAGAAAACCAAAATTGAAAAGTTCCTCATTTTATTAATTTACAATTAAATTTACATTGATCATAGGAAAATTACATGGCTTTGGTCCTAGATACAATCTAAGATAAAGTACATAAGTTTATTTCCTAGTTACAATCTAGAAATTGAAAAATACAAGGATAAGTATTTGATCTACTAACCTTTGATCTAAGTTCGGAGGCTATGTTACAAGGTGGGAAGGTATTAGGCATCCACATTACACGGTGAAACCGGTCTTCTAGACTATGGTGGCCAACATTCATATCACATCATCAAATATGTTATTAATCAATTTACATGTTGAATTTAATGTGTGTACATGTGATAAACCCTAATTCAATTTATTAAACATTGCATTTAGATTGAAAAATAAATTCTAGTGAATGTGTGTTGATGGTAATATCCTAGATTCAAGGATTTGAAAAAAAATTATTAAACAAACGTGTTTTTCATATTTTTGATGTGGATTTAAAATTAAAACTAGTGTAATGCATGAACATATGATGTGGATTTAAAATTAAAACTAGTGTAATGCATGAACATATGATGAACAACCAAGAACATATGAAGAACATATAAGAACAATTAAGAGCATTCAAACATATTCAAGGGAATTTAAAAGATTACTATCATGCTTTAATCTTAAACTTTCATCATGGTAACATACAAAAACAATTAGGGAAAATGATTATACCTTCATGTAAAATCCATATGGTGGAGGAGGAGACTTTTGATGGAGGTCTTAAGGGTGGAAGAAAAGAAGAGCTAGGAGAGGGAGAGTGAATCTCAATCAATACCTTGAGTCTCAAGAAGACCAAAATATGACAAGACTACTCAACTTCACTAGAACTCAAGAGAGGAGAAGAGATGGGATTTTTGTGTGTCTTAGAATGGAGGAGAGGGGGGGTTTATATAGTAGTGGTTGAGGAAATATGAATAGAAGGCCATTTAATGAGAGTTGACAAAGAATCATGAACCTAGACCTCATTTTAGCCTTTGGGAAAATTTGGTGCATTAAATAGAGAGATTAGTGGGAGTGAGGAGCAAGCCAAAATTCAGTTTTCCCGTAACTGTTGTAACAGCCTGTAGAGCCAACTTTGAAAAATCATATTTGACTCAATTTTGATCAAAATTGTCTCATTCTTGTGCTCAAATTGAAGCCCTAGATATCTAGTTTCGGAAAAAATTAACCTCATTCACAGATTCAAAATATTCTAAGAGATATCGATGAAATGGTGAGCAGAGGTCATTTGTTAGAAAATGGTTTTAGCACAATTAACACTAATAGGGCCACAATTAGCTCCCAATTAACATTAAATGGCTCCAATCACTCCCATTTCAGACTTAATTGGTTCCAAATTTACTCTAATTAAAAGATAATTGCACAAATTACTCATTGAATAATTAATATTTAACTATCTAATTAATTAGGTGTGCAACCTTACCATAAAATGTAGTCCTAACCAATTAAACTATGACACATCATCTATCTCAAATTGATTATAATTATAACCAATTGGAATCAATTATTCATAATCACATATAATCGGACTCAATTTGTGATAGTGAATCTTAGCAATTAAAACTTGATTTGATGATAACTTTCAATCTGATGGTCCGATTAGGGCTTATGACCAGTCGATTTAACCGTTACAATATCAAGATCTTTTTGGTGAAGTGAGATTAAGGATCTAGTGACTAAAATTAAGATGCATATTTTCAAGGCAAAATTACCCTTTTACCCTCCCTGTGAGGTTAAACGCGGGTAGCAAAATGGGGTGTCAACAGAATTCCCCTCATTGGCAGAGCTTGAAAAGCGAACGTCAATGTATGAAAGAGATACCTAACTTTGTAATCAGTATTTAGCCGTGGTGAATGTATGATGCATGTAAATAAAAATGCAAACAGTCATGTTGTGGATCAAAATGTGGGCCAAATCTCGAGGGAGATTGCCTACGTACCTCTTTGTGGGAGGATCAGGTCCAAACGTAGTTTATGCATGCAAATTTTTTTTTTTTTTTTTGAATGAGTACAAGACATGCTTACCTGAGGTCAAGAAAATACGAAAGACCAAGGATCCTGGCTCATGTTTTTAGAGAACCAAGGATTTTTGGGCTTTGGCTCATGTTTTTAGAGGACCAAAAGTTCTGGATCTTGACTCATGTTTTCAGAGGACCAAGGGTTTTTTTGGGCTTTGGCTCATGTTTTCATAGGACCAAAGGTTCAAAATCTTGGCTAATGTTTTTAGAGGACCTAGGATTTTTTGGGTTTTGGCAGTTTTCAGAAGACCAAAGGTTCTAGATCTTGGCTCATGTTTTCAGAAGACCTAGGATTTTTGGGCTTTGGCTCATGTTTTCAGAGGACCAAAGGTTCTGGATCTTAGCTTATGTTTTTACAGGACCAAGGGTTTTTTGGGCTTTGGGTCATGTTTTCAAAGAATCAAAGGTTCTGGATCCTGGCTCATGTTTTTAGAGGACCTAGGATTTTTGGATCTTGGTTCACGTTTTCAAAGGACCAAAGGTTTTTTAGGCTTTGGCTCATGCTTTCAGAGGACCAAAGGTTCTAAATCTTCGCCTATGTTTTCAGAGGAACTAGGATTTTTGGATATTGGCTCATGTTTTCAAAGGACTAAGGGTTTTTTGAACTTTGGCTCATGTTTTCAGAGGACTAAAGGTTCTGGATCTTGGTTCATGTTTTCAGAGGATCAAGGGTTTTTGGGGTTTGGCTCATGCCGATGTGTGTGGGCCTTTTACCCTAGTACCTGCAAAATAAATATTTTCAATTAGTAATAGAGTTATTCATTGAAAAGAATTCGGTATACCTGGCGAATGCCCCTAGTTTGGGACATATTCCATGCTTCGATAAATGTTGAGGGTAGACAGTTGACTTGATGTTGCACCATTAGAGAATATGGAAGAGGGTCATAGCTTTCTATTCCTATATAAGAATTTAATGAAGATTTTTCTGGGACTTTTGAAATTTTTTTTGAAAAATTTGGAAATCTTGAATTTTTTTGAAGGAATTGAAAATTTTGATTGATGATTTTTTTTTTTTTTGAAAAAATTGGAATTCTTGAATTTTTTGAAGGAATTGAAAATTTTGATTAATGATTTTTTTTTCGAAAAAATTGGAATTCTTGAATTTTTTGAAGGAATTTTATTTTTTTATTTATTTATTTTTGAAAGCGACCTAAGAAATATGAGCCCAATGCCCCTAGTCCAAAGGCTCTTTTTTTTTTTTTTTTGAAAATTCCCCCCCTTTTTTTGAAAAAGTTGGAAATCTTGAATTTTTTTGAAGGAATTGAAAATTTTGATTGATGTAAATTTCTTCTTTTTTTTTTTTTTTTTTGAAAAATTCCTCTCTTTTTTTCTTTTTTCTTTTTGCTACTTGTAAGCCATTCGGCAATCAATTTGCCGGTTTGAATCTCATTCGGCAGTCAATGTGCCAATTTCACTGACAATTCCAAGATTTCTAGTCTCACGATTTTTGTGATTTTTGCCAGAAAAAGAACCTTATTTCAGACTCAAAAACATGATTTTCCATATTAGGGACCAAGGTTGACTTTCACGTGGGCTTCTTTGGGGGTTTTAAACACTTTAGGTACATTATTTTCACAAATCATCACAATAACATTCATTCAAAAAGAGTTTATTTCTTTATAGTCAAGAGACAAGGAACATGGTCCGCACTCTCCCTGCTTCTTATGATTTATGGTTTGATTCTCTTTCTTCCAGGAAGGAAATTCGTGAGTGGATTGATCATTGGGACAATGTCTCTAAGTTCAACTTCAATGTCTTTCACTTAGATGGACTTTTGGCCTTGAAAACAACAAAGATAAATTGGAACTTTCTCAAGGCGGCTGTTCGATTTTGGGATTCCGAAGACCACATTTTCAGGTTTAAGATGGTTGAACTTTGTCCTACAATTGAAGAGTTTTCAGCCATACTAGGCTGTGAACCTCATGCTGCACCTATTGTTCCTTCTTGTCATCAACGGCATAGGTCGACTATTTCCAAAGCACTTGGGCTCCCTCTTGATGCTATCCTCCCTTTCATTCAGGACAATTATTGGGTGGACATGAGAAGGCTTATTGAAAGGTTTAGACATGCAGTAGTGGCAAATGTCGACCAAAGTTTAAGCTTTCTGCTTTGGCTTTTTGCTTGATTAGTGAATGCTTGTTATGTAGTAGAAGCTCTGGCTTTGCTGATGCTTGAATTTTTGATCTTCTTGATGATGTCAAAAAGAAAAAAAGTTTAATCCCCATGGTTTTGGCGGAAACTTTTCATGGTCTTGACGCTTTATCTAGGGGAAAGACTAACATCTTTCAAGGCAACCCCTTACTATTGCAAGTTTGGTTGATGGACCATATTGGCATTTTATCTTTCCCAACTGTAGCTACTTATGGTCCTAGAGATTATGTTGGGCGAAAGCTTTAATTATTTGGTTTCCAGACTGAAAAAGAGTGGACTTATTTCTTGAGTAGGAAGGATGGTCAAAACATCCGTTGGAACTATCACTAGTGGAAATGTCCTTATCCACTTCTTAGATCACCAAATCGAGATCATATTTTTCTTTTGGGTCTCAAAAGTGTTTCTTTTTATAGGAGTGATAGGGTAGTGAGTCAATTTAGGCTAATGCCAATGATATATAGCTTCGAGTGGAAACCGACATTTCAAGCCCGTGAATGTAGCTCCCACCATCATAACCAAGGCTATTGCTGGATTAGACAATGCTCATAGAGCGGATGAGACTTTTGTGAGATTTCAGGCTTTTGAGATGCCGAAAGCTTACCATGACTGGCTCAAGGAAAAGGTTCAAGACAAAGAGGCAAGGCTAAAGGAAGCAAGGAAAATTTTTTTGAAGAATTTTAAGAGGACACATAAGAGAAGGAGGAATGACATGGGGTAGTGACAGTGACTCTGAACTTCATAGCATTGCTATTTATTATTTTTGTTTTAGAAATTAGATAATGAAAGTGTTTACTTAGGCATATAAACTAACTACGAAACTCCAACTTTGTTATTTCAGCATCTTCTAATGAATAAAGCAGTGCATTTTAGCTTTCCCCATTTCCTCTTTACGATGATGATTTTTTTTTTTTTTTTTTTTTATGGCGACCAAACAATTAACAGCTACCTATGTACCTTTTTAGAAAAGGATCAGGTCATCACGTAGTTCAATTTTATTTACCCTAATTTTTGCCTAGGCCACCCTTTTGGGTTTTCAACCTAGCAGGTTCTCTCACGCTCAATTTTTTCTCTCCTTTTGCGTAGGTTGCCCTTTCATGTTTTCAACCGACCATTTTTTTTTTTTTTTGCTCCCTAATTTTTGCCTAGACTGCCCTTTTGGGTTTTCAGCCTAGCGGGGGTTTTTTTTTTTTTAGACATGGTATTTCTTTAATTGGTCCATATTGATGGGTTCTGCGAATAGATTTCCACCTAAATCCACAAGCTTTACTCCTCCGCCAGAAAATATCTCTTTGATTAAAAACGATCCTGACCAATTGGCCTTAAATTTTCCTTTTTCCCTTGGATCCGTCATTGGGTTTTTGATTTCTTTTAGTACCATATCCCCTATTCTTAGTTCTCTTGGTTTGACCTTTTTATTAAAGGCTCTCATGGCTCTTCTTTGATATCCTTGGGTATGATACATTGCCCTAAGCCTTTTTTCTTCCAACATGCACAATTGGTTGTATCGGCTTTCTAACCACTCAACTTCTGGTATTTTCCCCTCCATGACAACTCTTAGTGATTGGACTTTCAACTCTATAGGCAAGATTGCTTTCATGCCATAAACCAAAGAGTAAGGGGTTGCCCCTGTAGATGTGCGGATGGATGTACGGTATCCCCACAATGCGTAGGGTAACCTCGAATGCTAATCCCTATAATTTTGGGCACTTTTCTTCAATATCTTCCCTATGGTCTTGTTGGTGGCTTCAACTGCCCCGTTTGTTTGAGGTTGATAGGGTGAAAACTTATGATGCTTGATGTTACATTCCCAAAACAACTTAGCCACTGCATCTTGAAAATGTGATCCATTATCAAAAATAACCTCAAACGGTACCCCATACCTGTAAATGGTGTTATTCTGAATAAATTGCGAAACCTTCTTGGAGTTAAATACTTTATAAGATGCGGCTTTTACCCATTCGGTGAAATAGCCAACAGCTACCAAAATATACTCATGACCATTGCTTGCTCTTGGGTGGATTTTTCCAATGATATCAATGCCCCAAGTCGAAAAAGGCCAAGGAGATGCGAGGCAATGTAAAAAGACCGGTGGCATATGCTTGAGATCTCCATGTATTTGGCATTTATGGCATTTCCTTACGTGGGCTACACAATCGGCTTCCGTGGTAGTCCAATAATACCTGAGTCGAAGGATCTTTCTAGACAGCATGTGAGCATTCATGTGTGGCCCATAACTTGACTCATGTACTTCTTCAATAATGCGTTGGGCTTCCTTCTGGGTTACGCATAATAAATGGATCCCTTTATAAGACCTCTTGTATAATTTTTCACCGCACAAAATGTAGCTCATGGCCATTCGACGAATAGTCACCCTTTCATTCTTATCTGTGGTATCAAGGAAAGTTCCATGTTTAAGGAATTGGAAGATATCAGCATACCACTCCTCATCCTTTTCAATTTCACTTTCAATGAACAACAATAAGATGGCGCATCCCTTTGCTCAATGATCAAGGGTTGAACAGGGGTGTCATGAAGGATGTCAATCATAGAGCCTAATGTGGCTAGTGCATCAGCAAACTGGTTTTGAGTTCGAGGGATGTAGTGATACTAGATCTTTTTGAACTTCTTGGCTAGGTCTTGAAAGTAGTCAAAGTATGGCAGCAACTTCTCTTCGTTAATCTTCCACTTGTTTTGTATTTGCCGAATTATCAAAGCTGAATCCCCATAGACATCAAGTTCTTCTATACCCATGCTGATGACTGTCTCTAATCCTAGAAGGCAAGCTTCATACTCAGCAACATTATTAGTCATTGAAAAGTTTAGCTTAAATGATATTGGCATATGAGCTTCCTTTGGTGAAATAAGGAGTACTCCCACACCACTCCTATTGCGATTAGCAGCCCCGTCAAAATACAATCTCCACCTAGTTGGTTCCAACATCAAAACGTTCCCATCTAGAAACTTATCTTGAACTTCCTTTGCCTGTGTAGGTGGGCAATTAGTCAAGTGATCAGTTATGGCCCGACCCTTAATTGACTTCTAAGTCACGTACTTTATGTCAAACTCAGATAGTAAAATAACCCATTTGGCAGTTTTCCCATCTTGAACTGGTTTTTCCATTAAGAACTTGAGTGGATCCATGCGGGCTATTAAGAAAACTTGGAAAGACAACATGTAGTGCCTGAGCTTTTGGACAGCCCAGACCAAGGCAACACAAGTCTTTTCTAACACTGAGTACTTCTCTTCATATCCGGTCATCTTCTTACTGATGTATTAGATGGCATTTTCCTTGCATGATTCTTCCAAATACTGGGCAAGCAAAGCTCCCATTGCAGTATCTGTGGTACTTAGATAAAGCAACAATGGCTTTTCTTGCATGGGTGGTACCAATATTAAGGGTTTCAACAGGTATTCTTTAATCTTGTCGAAGGCCACTTGACATTGTTCATCTCATTTTATTGGTATATCTTTCTTATGCAACTTAATATGGGTTCACAAATCATGGGTAGTTGGGCAATGAATCAGCTAATATACTGAATCCTTCCTAAAAATCCTCAGATCTCTTTCTCAGTTTTGGGTGGTTTCATTTCCATGATAGCTTTGATCTTGTCTGGATCAACTTCAATTCCCCATTGACTTACTATAAATCCCAACAATTTGCCAGAGGTTACTCCAAAGGTACACTTCTTCGGGTTCAATCTCAACTTATAATGCTTAATGCGCTCAAAGAATTTCCTTAGGGCAGGTGTGTGTCCCTCTCAGTCTTTTACTTTAACAATCATGTCATCAACATATACGTCCACCTCCTTGTGAATCATGTCATGCAATAAGGTTGTGGCGGCACGTTGATAGGTGGCACCCGCATTCTTAATACCAAAAGGCATGACCTTGTAGCAATAATCCCCCAAGGTGTGATAAATGAGGTCTTCTCCATATCTTCCAGTGCCATTTTGATTTGATTATACCCTGAAAAACCATCCTTGAAGGACAACAGTGCATGACCGGTTGTATTGTCAACCAACACGTCTATGTGGGGCAATGGAAAATCATCCTTAGGGCTAGCCTTATTAAGGTCCCGAAAATCTACACACATTCTAACCTTTCCATCTTTTTTGGGTACTGGGACAAAATTTGCCAACCACTCAGGGTAGTTTACTACTTTCAAGAACCCTGCATTGTATTGCTTTTCTACTTCTTCCTTGGTCTTAAGTGTCCATTCGAGCTTCATCCTTCTCAACTCTTGCTTCACTGGTTTCATGGTTGGGTTGGTAGGAATATGGTGCTACATAATGTCCATATCTATTCCTGGCATATATTTATAAGACCACGCAAAACTTCTTGAAATTCTTTGAGGAGTGAAATTAATTCATCCTTTTTTTTAGGAGTTAGGGTACTACCAATTTGCATTGCTTTAGGTTCATTATCATATCCTAAGTTAACTAGTTGAATTTCTTCTTTTAGTTCATTGCTTTTATCAAGCATTTCATTATCAATTTCAGCAATAAAAACATTCAAAGCAAGCAAGCAGAATCAAAGATCATCTTATTAGAATTGAAAATGGTGGTGACAGACTTGGTAAACTTATCAGAAATTGAAACTGACTCAGTAGGAGTGGTAACAAACTTAATTGGGACAGACATAGTTTTTTTGACAGACACTGATGACTTGGTTGTGACTTGGTGACCTCCAGAAGGATAGTATTCTTCCCAGCTCCAGTTCTTAAGGACAGATGTTGCCTCAGTGATTGGTGGAACTTCCTTGTTGGTCTTCTCCTTTTGCAGCATGTAGATACCATCATCGGCCTCAGAATCTTCACTAGATACCTTAATGATGGACATATTGCTCTCAGAATCATCACTAGATATATCAATATAGTTCTGATCATCATCTTGCTCGCCCATATTTCCTACCTCACAGGGGAGGCTTTCCATATAAGTTCTAAGATTTTTTAGAAGTCCTCTTGGCACGTCATTAGAGTCAGTGAGACTAGCGCCCCAGTCATCCCATAAGTCAAAATTTCTTCTTGCTAAAAGGGGAGGAAGTTGAACAACTGGCTCTTCTTCTTCTTGGTCTTCCAATGATCTAACATCTTCTTCCATGACAACACCCTAACTTTCATCAGAGGCATATCCTTCAGATAGTTCATCCAAAGGCTCTTCAATGGTCCAATTTTCCAAGTTGGAAGTGATTGGAAAGATGGATGGCAACTCATCTTCTTTGTCCTTCTTCATGTTAAGTACATTTTCTCCTAACAAAGTCTTCATAGCTTGAGGATCCATATGGTAGACCCAATCTTCTCTCTTGTCTTGCAACACAATCACTTCCTCCCCATCTTCAATCTTACAATCAGTAAAGACCCCAAATCCAGGCATCTTCTTCATAGTCTTAAAATCATACCAAGGCTCAAGAAATACGTAGTACAAGTGGGTGCATCCTTCTTTGACAAATTTTCCATTAAGGGTAGGGGTATAAGGTTTCATGGATATGGGATCAAAAGACAAACCTTAGGCTTTGGCTTTAGCTCTGGTAGTCTTCTTTGAATCATTTTCAAGGAGTTCATCATTAGTGGGCTTGTACCCTAATCTGAATGGGGGAGTAGCAATAGAGAAATGTGGGAATACATGGACACCTTTACTGTGTCTCCCTAGGCCCATCCTAGGGAAGTACTTCATTTTTCTCATCATGGCTATCACTTGGACATTGCTATAGGGGTCAAAATCCATAGGGAAACATTCCCTAGTTTCTTCTTTGATCCAGGAGATGGTGGGGAGTTCCTCTAGTTCAAATCCCGACAAGAAAAGTTCACTTTTTTCATCCTGAATGCCATGGATAGGCCTAGTGTTGTCTTGACTATCCCCAAATATAGTGATTACAGAATCTTTGTAAGGGAAGCGAACCTTTTGATAGAGTGAGGAACGTATAGCTCCTGTGGAATGAATCCAAGGGCGGCTCAGTAACAATTTGAAGCACGTAAAGATGTTCATAACTTGGAACTCTACCTTTTGAATTGTTACATTTCCTAACACTTCTCTCCTTGTGTTGTCATAAGCCCTAACATATTGGCAAGAGGGTACAAAGTCTTCAATACTAAGGCCCAAACAACTTGCAGTTCGTAATGGACACACATTTAGCACACTTCCATCATTAATAAGTACCATTGGAACTCTCTTGCCATTTGTGTCCACGGTGATGTGAAGAGAATCATTGTGATTTCACCCTTTACTAGACAAATCTTTTTCAGAATAAGAAATGGATGGCTCCTTCCTTATTGCTCCATAGTGTTGAGGGCTTGAGGGGTTAAGTTGGTAGGGACTTGGATTTGGTTGAGAAGGTTGATTAGAGTTTGGCAATGATGGTATGAGGCCACAAGTAAGCCCCAAAGGGATATGTCGGCTTGGGTTTTTTGGAGTTGTTTCAAGACAATGTCATCTTCGGGTTGAAGTTGGGTATTTTTCAATTGTTGGTTTAAAGCTTCAAGTGGGTTATTTGCTTCAAGGTGGAATGGGTTAAAGTGTTTCCTTCCTCGGGTGATATGGGTTATCTCATTTTGGTGGTCCAAGGATAATGGTGTAGGAGTTGGTTCTCTTATGGGTTCATTGATGGGCTCTTCTTCCCAAATATTGATCTTGGGCTCCATGGAGGGTGACACATTTTCCATAATTTCCTCTCAAGTTATCATTACGCATATGGGGATATTGCTAATCAAGGTAGATGGGTCCCCCTTTTCTTCTTCTTCAAAAAGGCAATTGATTCTTGGGCTTTGGTTTATAGCATGGTTGGGTAGTGGATTGTTAATGACATTGGGTCTAGGTGGAGGGGCTATGATCTTTTGGTCAAATAAATTTTGGATAGCATGCCTAAGAGAAAAACAATCATCAGTGTGGTGGCCAGGAGTTTGGTGATAGGAACATCTTTTGTTAACATCGAGTCCTCGTGGTAAGGGATTGGGCATAGGTTTTGGGTCTAGTGGGTGTAGAAGGCCCCTTGCTTGGAGCTTCTTTAAGACCTTGCTTAAGGGCATGTGCAACTTATGAAATTGTCTTTAGGGTTGGGCCTTTGGAATTGGAGTAGGTGCAATCAATTGGTATAATGTGGTTGATTGATGGTGGAGACTTCTGGGATCTTTGAGCTTGCTGGGCCAAATGTTTTCTTGGGCCTCATTATTTCTTCCCCTTTGATTGTACCATTGGTCATAGCATCTTCTATTTGGGATCTTGCAGCAACCAAGGCCTTGAAACTAGGGAAATACTGGGCAAATAGATATTTGTGATATGCTAGGAGTAAATTCTTCACCACCATTCCTAGTTGTTCTTCCTCATTGGGCTTACTTGTCATCTGAGCCGCCTTTGCCCTCCATCTAGTAATGAAGGCTGAAAAAGACTCCTTGAGCTCTTGCTTAGTGGTTTCTATATCTCGCCTAGTAATGTCCACTTTAGTATTGTATTTATATTGCCTATGGAACTCATTGCCAATGTCCTCCCAAGTACAAGTCTTTGAGTCTTCAAGGCTTAGGAACCATCGAAGTGCAACCCTAGTAAGCGTGTTTTGGAACATTTGGGCCAAAAGTTCTTCAGTAGCTCCCAAGGGTTGGAAGGCCCTTGTGTACATCTTCAAATGGGCTTTTAGGCAACCTGTTGCATCAAACTTATCCAAGGTTGGCATCTTAAACTTCGGAGGAACCCTTGCATTTGGAAAAAGGGATAGAGAGTGCAAGTCCATCGCATCTTCCCTTCGAGACTTCTTTATTAATTGCTCCATTTAGTCTATCCTTTCCATCATCTTTTTCTCACCCACAGTCAATGATCGGTTTTGGGCTTCACTTTCATTGGTTTTAAAAATCGATGTATTGGGACCTTTCTCTTGGAGTTTTTGACATAAAGTATTGAAATCCTCATGAAGTTAGACTTGACTTGCCACCAAGGTGTTGAGTAATTTATGGAAGTTGGTCATGGGCTCATTGGAAGTGTTTTCATCGACCATGGTTAGAAAAGATGGGCTTAGGGTAATTAGGGTATTTGTGGATGATTGAGTGCTTGGGCTTGTGTTTGGGTTTGTGTTTGGGCTTGTGTTTATGCTTGTGTTTAGCTAGCGTTTGGGCTTGTGTTTAGGCTAGTGTTTGAGGTTGGACTTGTGTTTAGGCTAGTGTTTGGGCTTGTGTCTAGGCTTGGGCTTGAGCTTGTATTTCCTTTTCCCAATTGGCTTGAGCTTTAATATGATCTTAGACTGTCAAGGCTTGGACTTCTCTCAGAACTCCCTTCAAAGATCATGGGCCTATATCTTCTTCTCAATCTCCCTTTGCTGTTTCTAGACCAAGTCCTCTCCTGCATGGGTTTTAGACTTTGAACTTAGAGACATTTCCCTCCACTTTTATTCATTTTTATTTTTGAGCTCAAATTCTTCATACAAGGTTCATAGAATCATGATAGGCCTAAGCCTTGGACTTGAGCTTCCCATG
This sequence comes from Lithocarpus polystachyus, assembly GCA_033629205.1. NCBI lineage: Eukaryota > Viridiplantae > Streptophyta > Magnoliopsida > Fagales > Fagaceae > Lithocarpus > Lithocarpus polystachyus. The sequence continues at coordinate 42,954,193 of CM066163.1, forward strand.
GTTCAAATAACAGCCAAACACGTGTGTAATGTAACGCAATTTACATGGATCGACCTAAAGGTAGGTTCAATGGGTCATTACAACATAGGAAGTAGAAAGGTTAAAGGTCCCCACAAGTTAGGACAACTTATGACGCCAGGAGCGCCGCGTTGGTCTGAATGGTACAGTTTGTCCCTATGAACCACCATGGCATAACCATGATGATCCTTGTCACGGTGGGTGGTAGGTTCACCACTACGTATGTGAGTCTCAGGAAGACCACATTCCATGACTAATACTACCAGGCTTCCGAGCTAGCACACAAATAAAACAAATTTCATTCAAGCAAATGATGTATGACATGCAATATAATAACATATTAGACATATTATATACAAAAAACAATAAACAAACAACGATATGGTTGGCTACCATAACCTAATTGAAGTCTAGCCCTTAATATCCCTAGTGGAGTCACCACTGTGAGAAATCGCGTCTCCGGCCGTTTTTAGGGTGTGTTCGGTTAAACCTACGTGAATGGGTGGAGTCGTGTTATTACCTCTCAAAATGGAGATTCGACTAGCTATATTTTTACCTTTAGATTAAGGGTTTTACAATGGAGTCGCCACTTATTTAATTATTGGAATAAATAAGAAAACCAAAATTGAAAGTTCCTTATTTTATTAATTTGCAATTGAATTTACATTAATCAAAGGAAAATTACATGACTTTGGTCCTAGATACAATCTAAGATAAAATACATAACTTTATTTCCTAGTTGCAATCTAGAAATTGAAAATTACAAGGATAAGTATTTGATCTACTAACCATTGATCTAAGTTCGAAGGCTATGTTACAAGGTGGGAAGGCGTTAGGCACCCACATTGCCCGGTGAAACTGGTCTTCTAGACTATGGTGGCCAACATTCATATCACATCATCCAATATGTTATCAATCAATTTGCATGTTGAATTTAATGTGTGTGCATGTGATAAAAACTAATTCAATTTATTAAACATTACATTTGGATTGAAAAATAAATTCTATTGAATGTGTGTGAATGGTGATATTCTAGATTCATTAATTTGAAAAAAAAATTATTAAATAAACATGTTTTTCATATTTTTGATGTGGATATAAGATTAAAACTAGTGTAATGCATAAACATGTGATGAACAACCAAGAACATATGAAGAACATAAAAGAACAATTAAGAGCATTCAAACATATTCAAGGGAATTTAAAAGATTACTATCATGCTTTAATCTTAAACTTTCATCATGGCAACATACAAAAACAATTAGGAAAAATGATTATACCTTCATGTAAGATCCATATGGTGGAGGAGAAGACTCTTGATGGAGGTCTTAAGGATGGAAGAAAAGAAGAGCTAGGAGAGGGAGAGTGAGTCTCACTCAATACCTTGAGTCTCAGAAAGATCAAGATATGATAAGATTACTCAACTTCACTAGAACTCAAGAGAGGAGAAAAGAGGAGGTTTTTGTGTGTCTTGGAATGGAGGAAATGGGGGGTTTATACAGTAGTAGTTGAGGAAATATGAATGAAAGGCTATTTAATGAGGGTTGACAAAGAATCATGAATCTAGACTTCATTTTAACTTTTGGGAAAATTTGGTGCATTAAATGGAGAGATTAGCGGGAGTGAGGAGCAAGCCAAAATTCAGTTTTCCCGTAGCTGCTGTAACAGCCTGTAAAGCCAATTTTGAAAAATTATATCTGACTCAATTCTGATTGGAATTGTCTCATTCTTGTACTCAAATTGAAGCTCTGGATGTCTAGTTTCTGGGAAAATTAACCTCATTCATAGATTCAAAATATTCTGAGAGATATCGATGAAATGGTGAGCAGAGGTCATTTGTTAGAAAATGGTTTCAGCACAATTAACATTAATATGTCTCAAATTAGCTCCCAATTAACATTAAATGGCTCCAATCACTCCCATTTCAGACTTAATTGGTTCCAAAATTACTCTAATTAAAAGATAATTGCACAAATTACTTATTGAATAATTAATGTTTAACTATCTAATTAATTAGGTGTGTACAACCTTACCATAAAATGTAGTCCTAACCAATCAAATTATGACACATCATTAATCTCAAATTGATTATAATTATAACCAATTGGAATCAATCATTCATAATCACATATAGTCAGACTCAATTTGTGATAGTGCATTTTGGCCATTAAAACTTGATTTGTTGATAACTTTCAATCTGATTGTCAGATTAGGGCTTATGACCAGTTGATTTGATCGTTACAACATCAAAATCGTTTTGGTGAAGTGAGATTAAGGTTATAGTGACCAGAATTAAGATGCATATTTTTTAGGCAAAATTACCCTTTTACCCTTCCTGTGAGGTTAAATGGTGGTTGTAAAATGGGGTGTTAACAGCTTGATTGCTTTACTTGGAACTATATAACTATGCAAATATTGTTGCCAATGGTTCCATTATTTGCAAATTATCAAGTTTGGTAGCCGTACATGAACTCCTGTTTTATGACAACCTTTTTTCTTGATTTTTTTTTCTCTTTGCAAAAACAACTTAAGAATATTAAAACTTAAGTTATCACATTTAGTAACTGTAAAACACATCAGTGATATGAAAAATAGAAAGATTTAAATTCTTTAAAAGCATTTTTAGTAGACTGTAATATAAAACATTTTTTTCTCAATATTTTATGTAACTTTTCACATAAGATCAATATTGTTGGCATCCTTTAAATATGATACATAATATTTTTGAGAATAAGAAAAAGAAGCAGAAACGATGCTAACACATAATATAAGCATTTTTAGTAGACTGTAATATAAAACATTTTTTTCTCAATATTTTATGTAACTTTTCACATAAGATCAATATTGTTGGCATCCTTTAAATAAGATACATAGTATTTTTGAGAATAAGAAAAAGAAGTAGAAATGACGCTAACACATAATATAACATATTAAGTTTGTGTGATTTTAATTTGTGGCAAAAAATTAATATATCTATGATAAATTTTTTTTATCTAAATGATATATAGTAGTTCATATTTTTTTAGTCTTGATTCAAAAAATTCGTTCTCAATAGCTTTATAAGACTACAAATTGCTCAATCTATAGGCCTAAACACATTCAAAGAGTATTATCTAAATTATAGTTTATATGACCCTTTATCACACAAATATTTTGATTCTCCTAATGTATGGTAAAGGAAGGCAAGTGTATGTCTAGTTATTTTCTTAATTTGTGCTGCATAAGTATGGAGGATGTGACCGAATTTAAATATTGGATAAAATAAGATAAGAATAAAAAAGGGCAAAAATAAAATATATAACAATAAACATCAAATTATCCAAGTCAGGCCCTTTTGGATAATACCATTGTAAGTTTTTTTAAGACCTTCTCCCCTCTCCTCGTGTGTGTGTTTTAAAAATATTTAGTATTCTTAAAAAAAAATTATCCAAGTCATTCTATATAATATAATAAAATTATATTATTATATACTATATGTATAATGCAGTATGATAATTGTAGGGGCTAGAGGCCCAAATACATATATTGGGCCTTAGGTCTGTTCGAGGAGATTTAAATGTTCGAGAATAGGTCAATAGTTTAGAAGAAGCAGATAGTAGGCTTCACTACCAATTTTTGACTATGAAAAATTAAGAGGTAGTCCGAGGAGGAATAGATCCTCGGCTTAGTAAGGCAAAAGTCAGGGTGTATATTTTGCTATTTAGGATGAGGTACCAGAAGGTCCTACTGCTAAGGGCGTATCTTACAAGCATATGGCACAACTAGGAACTATATAATATTTAAAGGAAAAGTTACTACCATCGCATTGAATGCCTTGCAACTAACACCCTGGCTGCATTAATGGAGAAGTGATGTCTGAACAGTGACTTTTCAGCCTTACAGCTATTATCTAAGAGCTTTAAGAAGGTACTGATGGGACAAGTATCAACACCAACCATCTGGCCTGCACGTGGGAGAGAAAGAGAAAAGAAGAAGAGAGTATAAAAGGTGGGAAAGGCAATGAGAGAGGGGAAGGGAAAATCAATAAGGAAACACTGTAGCCATTAAGAACGAAACGTGTAATCACATTTGGAACAATATATATAAGAACTAATTTCCTCGGACATTTGCCGAGGACAATTTTCTAAAGTTAAACTTATTTATTCTCTTTTACTTATCATCTGAACCCATCCTGTTCATTGTCCAACACATTCCAACTCAGTTTTCTTAACTTACTCTCTATAAATTTATTGCTTTGAGCATTTTGAGCTGGTCCATTCATTGTTTGGGCTAAGGGTTCAAATTTGTGCCCTTACAATAATATTTAATAAAAAAAGAGAATAGAAAAGATACAAACTTAAAACACAAAACTAAATCGCATCAACCCAAAATAGAATTCTAATTAACACAAAAATTTATCAATCTAAGTATGGATGCAATAAAAAAATGAAAAGCAAATTGAGAGAGAGAGAGAGAGTGAGAGAGAGAGAGAGAGAGAGAGAGAGAGAGAATCTTTGTTTTGTGAGGAAAAACTATATATAGAATGGAAGAGATAATGAAAAATTTATAGTAAGAGAGTGTGAATAAGAAGAGACAAAAATAAAGGGAGATAAAAGAGAAAATGAAGAATGATATTAATGTAAAGGGTAGTAGGGAGATAAAAAGATAAGAGAGGGAGAAATATTGGGGAAGTAGTGGGAAGATGAAAAAGTAAGAGAAAGAGAAAGGTTGAAGAAGTATAAATATTAAAAAAATAAATGTTAAAAATAATTTTAAGAAAATTGAAAAGAAAAAAGATATTTAAAATAAAAATAATAGTTAAAAGATATTTCAATTTTTAAATAATGAAATTTTTAAGTCACCTTATTAAATGAGAAAATGTTTTAAAAATATTTAGGAAAAATTAGAAGCTAAAAAAGATAATGATGTGGTTACTTAGGTGACTCTACCAAAATATAGTAATAATAAATATTACGCTTCAATTTTTAGATACACATAAATGTAACGGGGAGAAGCATCTCTTTTTAATAATTATTTTGAATTATGAACCTTTAGAATGAGTTAAGAAATATGTATAAGAGGATGTAGAGTAAGCTTGACCTGGGTAAGTCATTCCTCTGTACAAGTTGAGGAATATATTTGACACGTCATGTACCTTTTTATCACAAGTGGTTAAGTTGAACGATAGAAGTCATTCTTTCTGACTATCCCCATTAACTTAAGAGATGATAATACACAGAAACTGACACTAAGAATTAAGCTCAGTCAATGGCTTCCAGCCCGATTAAGACCTACTCAATTCCCATTGTCTTTTTTTTGCGAATTCATTTGTCTAAAATGTCTCAATTGAAAATAAGTTTCAAGTTTTTAACAATATTAGTTGAATGACAAACAGGAACCATCCTGACCGTCTCTTTGGCATCATTCCATTAACACATCCAACTAGTAATGTGTGTAGTGTAGATCAGTCACCGTTCATCTGTGAACAAAAATTTCACAGGCGCGATGCACTTGAACAAACACCTCTCTTAGATCACCGTCACCGTCACCATCACCAAGTAACATGGTTACAAGTGTGCGGTGTACCTGACCGTCTCTTTGGCATCATTCCATTAACACATCCAACTAGTAATGTGTGTAGTGTAGATCAGTCACCGTTCATATGTGAACATAAATTTCACAGGCGCGATGCACTCGAACAAACACCTCTCTTAGATCACCATCACCGTCACCGTCACCAAGTAACATGGTTCCAAGTGTGCGGTGTACCTGACCGTCTCTTTGGAATCATTCCATTAACACATCCAACTAGTAAGAGCATCCACAGCAGACGTTATAAAAAAAATGCTATTTTGCCACATTAAAAGTCTATTTTATTATTTTATCACATCATTTTACAACATCTTATTTATCAGATGTTTTATCATTCAATTCTATACATTAAAATAATATTTACTACACATTAAAATAATATATTTTCTCTATATATGCAACATGTGAAGAGAGAGGAGAGAGAAAAGAGAATAAAGAAGTGATAAAAAAATTATGCAACATGCTACAGTACCGTCACAAAAATGTGACCATACTGTAGCATGTTGCATAATTTTTGACATTTGTAATATCTGATAAATCTCTGTTTTTATGTTTAGTGTGCCAAATGTGCCAAATATTTAGCATTTGGCACGTCTGATAAGGATGCTCTAATGTGTGCAGTGTAGATCAGTTACCGTTCATATGTGAACATAAATTTCACAGGCGCGATGCACTTGATCAAACACTTCTCTTAGATCACCATCACCGTCACCGTCACCATCACCAAGTAACATGGTTACAAATGTGCGGTGTACATGCAGTAAAGTAGTTTTTGAGCAAATTGCAACACCATCACCGTCACCATCACCAAGTAACATGGTTACAAGTGTGCGGTGCACATGCAGTAAAGTAGTTTTTGAGCAAATTGCCAGTATCTATAAATAGAAGTAATAAACAATATAATGTTCCATTTTTGTTAAGTACTAGGAGTCCGAGTCACCCACAATGGAAATGGATTCCCTGCACCCAAAACTATCATAAAACACTGCAACAGAGCAATGAATAGTACACAGTAGGACTCATATGACACGTGCAGGCCAAATCGGTGGTTGCTGTATGGATTGGATGGTACATAGTTTGAGTTGCATGGAATCCAAAATACAATAGCGGGGCTCGTGATTTATCAATTTTTCCAAAATGGACTTTTTATTTCTTAAAAGGATAAGAAGGTAGAGTGTCTCGCTCACATAAACAGTCTCTCAGAGTCTGTCTCTCTTTTTCTTCGAGTCAGTGATCTATAAGTGAGTGTGTGAGAGAGAGAAAAAGAAAGAGGAGCAAATAACTATAGCAACTTCGCAATGGCTGTTTCGCAATTCTCAGCAGCAACTTCGACCGGACGATCAGAGGCATTACTAACTCCGTCTGGATTACTCGGTGGTGGTTTGGGTTCTAGAGGCAGCAAATCCAAGGTGTTGTTGATGAGGACATGGATTTCACGGCCTGTCACTGTCAGGCGGTCTTTCTCTGTCAACAACGTCTCCAGCGACCCCAAGCAAAAACTGAAGGATCCGATCACTCAAGGTCTCTTTTCTCTCATCTTCAGCTTTCATTTATTAATACTTTTATGCTTTTCAGTTTCAGATCCTTTTTTATTCGGTTGTGTTTCAGTATTTAGTATTATTTTTAAGCTAGAGAGAGAGAGAGAGAGAGAGAGTGTGTGTGTGTGTGTGTGTGAAGGAAAGGAATAAAAGTGGGGTACACACACTTTAATCATACAACAATGCTAGTAAAGACAGTAAATTTCACAACTTGTTGATGTGTCAAATTGTAATGAGTGCAACATCATTTTCACTAGGATCATCACTGACATCGACATCACTTTTAGTGTGCACTATCGCAACTTGACATGTTAGCAGCTGTGAAATTTGCAGAATCTTTAGACTTATTATTAAGATTGCAGAATCTTTAGACTTATTTTTAAGAGTAATGCTACATGAGCTGAGTTGATGATTTTTTATTCATTCTTATCTTGACCCACCATTGACATCAATTTATTACCTATCATTGATATCTTGCCACCTCGGTAATTATGAAATATTTTTTGAAATTGTTGTGACTCTAGACTCTAGTTACTGTAATTTTAATCATGCATTTGATTTTGATTCAACTCGAGGTGGAAAGCTGTCTTTTGCTTGGCAATAAAAGTGGTGTTGGTGGGCTCACGTGAAAGTGATTGTCCACAAAATACAATACCACCTCAACAAATTTGTGAACAAAAAGTGCGTCCCTATAGACGTAGTCATTATTAGGTACTCGTGGAGCAATGCTACCTTTTCCATCACATGAATGATGGGTCCCGTGGATTATAGATGAGAACCACTTTTATGTGATAGGAAAAAGGAGGAGTATGCTATGGCGTAACTAATAATATCTAGTGATGGTGGTTATATTTTGTTTATGAACAGAGACACGCATTCCATACAAGTTTACAAGGTCAGGTGGATAAGTAAATAGCTGCAGAGTAGTGCTCCTACCTCTCACATAATGGTGGGTCCTGTGATGTAAAGGGTTTTCAGGTAGGACCCACTTTTGTGTGAGAGGAAGGAGCATGCTTTTGTTGACCTAATAATTTATCATGATGTTGCTTAATTTACTATGATGTAAATGATGGCAGCAACCTTGCTTACTTGTATAAGGCATTTCTCTCATGAAAGTATCTGTGAATTTTGTTTCCTGTACGAAGCTATGTTTGGTATGTCATGTATGGTCATTTACATTTTACCTTGTTAGCATTAAGAAAGGATTGGGACTCACCAGTTGTTGGGTTAGTACCTCAAATCTATAGAAAAATAAAAAGTAAAAAATCGTGCTATTTGATGATCTCAATTATCTCGTTACGGTCAAACTCATTTGATGTGTCTATTTCAATTGAGGATGTTTGGGAAATGGAGTTTATAGGTTAAATGAGTGAAAAATCAACTAATTAAGTTGAATCATTGTTATGTTGAGCTAATAAATGGTGCACATTAATTGGTGCGTTCGGATCCTTTTTTGATGCTGACATGGAAATACGTGATTGGTTGTTGGAAATGTGACATACCTCATGTGTGTGGTGTCCGCTGGAGAGAGAGAGAGAGAGAGAGAGAGAGAGAGAGAGATTTGGAAGGAGATTCCTCTATGGTTTTCATATATTATATTATAGTAGTTTTGGCATTCTACAGCATAATTAATGGTTGGCATTTGTATTTTGGTTTAGAGGCTTCGACTGCTCACAGTTCATTCACACCAGATGCTGCATCCATTGCCTCAAGTATCAAATACCATGCAGAGTTCACACCATTATTTTCTCCCGAGCGGTTTGAGCTTCCGAAGGCTTTCTTTGCAACTGCACAAAGTGTTCGTGATGCTCTCATTATAAATTGGAATGCAACATATGATTATTATGAAAAATTGAATGTAAAGCAGGCATATTATTTGTCGATGGAATTTCTACAGGTTTGTTATGTGTCTTCTGCATTGATTCCCTCAATTTATTATTCATTTTTATCATTTTTTTTCCCCTAACATTTTATTTTTGCAGGGTAGAGCACTGTTAAATGCAATTGGTAATTTAGAGCTCACTGGTGCTTATGCAGAGGCTTTGAGAAACCTAGGACACAAATTAGAACATGTGGCTATCCAGGTCGGGTGCTTTTTTATGGAATTTCCTTTCACTTTAAAATACTTTGCTATGGATTGTTCATTGTCAATTCTGCACAAGTTAAATTCTGTGTTTTTCCATGGTGTTTTTTGTTGTCTTTTGTTTTCTGTTTTAAATCTGATTCTAACCAACTTATTTGTCAGTCAGGGTCAGGAAAAGCCAATATATGCAACAAAATTAAATGGTATTTGAAAGTTACAGTGAATCACAGCCTTAATTAAATGAAGTAAAACAATAAAGCGAGTCACTAAAATTTCTATGCAGGTACTCTAATGTATATGGAAACCAGGACTATATATCAACTATCATTTTACATGATTAAAATTAATGGGGGCTAACAAAGTCTTTGTAGACAAGCTTAAGATCACAAAGTGTAAATATAATGATAACTTCTGGGATTAAACCTCTAATTTCATCGCCTGGAAGTGTGACTTCAGCAAAAGAAATTTCATATTAGTTTAGATGTTTGTTTAAGTTTGATTTCACCAATTCTTGTTAATCAATATCCGACTGAATCCAACCAAAGAGAATCTGAAATTTTAGCAACAGGCTCCTTAATCCTGGATTCCCAGTATTAGAAAACAGATGATGATTATAACAAAAGAACAATACTATTTTCTATAAAACTTACAGGTGTAGTTGTTTAAAATAGGAATATAGTTTTGGTGACGATTTTTAAAATTGTTTACCTTATCAATTAGAAAGTTCATGGATAGTTTTTAATGAAAGTGATTTTGATTCTAAGCCTTGTTCCTGTCCTACAAGATTTTCTTGCATTTGCAAAGCATTTCCTAATTGCTTTGAAGACTCTACCACCTACCATAGCTACTAATCTTGAATATTACCTTGTCTGTCATTATTTATCTAAAAGCATTTTCATGAAAACCAGTGAATCTTTGTGTTTGTGTCATGTCAGCTAATTTTCTTTGGTTGACTTATTGTAGGAGCCTGATGCTGCACTTGGTAATGGGGGTCTTGGGCGGCTTGCCTCCTGTTTTCTGGACTCTTTGGCAACATTAAATTACCCAGCCTGGGGTTATGGACTAAGATACAAGTATGGTTTATTTAAGCAGCGAATTACAAAAGATGGGCAGGAGGAAGTTGCTGAAGATTGGCTTGAGGTATATTGATTACCCTTTCTTTTCTTCCCCTTCCAAGTGCTTAATTTAGCACATTGGCATTATGTCTTACTGGCTCATTATTTTATTGTGGTTTCTCCTTGTAGATGGGCAACCCTTGGGAAATTGTGAGAAATGATGTCTCATATCCTATCAAATTCTATGGCAAGGTTGCTTCTGGATCAGATGGAAAAAGACACTGGATTGGGGGAGAAGATATAAAGGCTGTTGCTTGTGATGTTCCCATTCCAGGATATAAAACTAAAACCACTATCAATCTGCGACTTTGGTCAACCAAAGCTCTGTCAGAAGATTTTGACTTATCTGCTTTTAATGCTGGGGATCACACCAAAGCATATGAGGCCCTAGCAAATGCTGAGAAGGTCTGGTTGGATAGTTATCATTGCATAACATTTTCCTTGATTTTTTGACTACTATAAGTTCACGTCTCTTACATTTTAACATAAAAAATAGTTTGGGGCCATACATGTGCTGGAGATTCTGAAATTTGGGTGATAGCATTTGCAGTGGAAAATGTTAGGTTTTATCTTATTACCAACCTGATACCCAGCATCCCTATGCTGTCTCTTTTCAAATTGTGGGTGACTTGACCACCAGTAATGCCTATTTTTGGATGCTTTCTTTAATTTGTTTAATTTTTTGTTTACTACCATGTTAAGTGATGGTTGTATAAAGATGTTCTGTGTAATGATATTTTTCAATATTAGATTTGTTATATACTCTACCCTGGGGATGAATCAATGGAGGGCAAAGTCCTTCGCTTGAAGCAACAATACACTTTATGTTCAGCTTCTCTCCAAGACATCATTGCACGTTTTGAGAGAAGATCTGGAGCAAATGTAAGATGGGAAGAGTTTCCTGAGAAGGTTGCAGTACAGATGAATGATACACACCCAACTCTCTGCATCCCAGAGCTGATGAGAATTTTGATAGATTTGAAGGGTTTAAGCTGGAAGGAGGCCTGGAATATCACTCAAAGGTACATTCCATGACTGTTCTACATGCACACAATTTGCTATGTTGATTGTGCACTGTACCAGTGGTGGTAATTAGAGGAATTATATACTAGTAAATATTTTTATGGTAATGAAGTGAATGAGGGATACCAGATCATAATTAGTGGAAAATTTCCCAATGGGTAGTTTTGGGGATTGCTTCACTTTTTATTTTATTTTTTTAAAATAAAAAAATTGCGATAGCTGAAAACTAATGCAGATCAGAATTAGATAAGAATAGACTTTTTTTTTCCTAATCTATGTGCATGCTGTAGAAGCATGTCTACGTGCACACACATGCACTCCTAGATTCCAGTTGGTTGTCTTAACCCATGTTTCCATCCCAATTAAAAAAAAAAAAAAAAAGTCTACGAGATTCTTTGAATGTTTTCTAACTCTCTATTTAGTTTTTGATGCATGACTGAATATCTTTGCTTAATACAGTTTCAAATTTAGTAACTTCTGTTTCTCACATTCTGCAACCTGTTTTCTAGAACTGTAGCCTATACAAATCATACTGTTCTTCCTGAGGCATTGGAGAAATGGAGTTTAGAACTTATGCAGAAACTGCTTCCTCGACATGTTGAGATTATAGAAATGATTGATGAGGAGGTAATGCTGGAATATATACATAATCAAAACCTTTTTTACCTTTGGAACTTATTTATGTTTTTCCTAATTCCTACCATTCCATATTTTCCAGCTTATTCACACCATAGTATCAGAGTATGGTACAGCAGATTATGAATTCTTGGAGAAAAAATTGAAGGAGATGAGAATATTAGAAAATGTTGATTTGCCTTCAGCCTTTGCAGATTTAGCAGATTTATTTGTTAAACTTAAACCCAAGGAAAGCCCTGTTGTTTTTCCCAGTGAGGAAGTTGAAAATTCGGAAGACGCAGTTGAACCTATTGATGAAGAAGATGGATCTGAAAAGAAAGTCACTCAGGAAACAAAAATGGAGTTGCCAGAACCAGTACCAGAACCCCCAAAGAGGGTTCATATGGCTAATCTCTGTGTAGTGGGTGGTCATGCAGTAAATGGTGTTGCTGAGATACATAGTGAAATAGTAAAGGATGAAGTATTTAATGCATTTTTTAAGGTACATATATCAATAGCTTCTTTCCCCCTCTTTCTTTGATCACAATGCAATACAGTTGAATGATTCTAGAAAAAAAGTGCGGTTATTTTTAGCCAATGTCTACAATGTTGTGAAACATGCTCATGTCATTGATCTCTACCCTGAAATTTTTGCAGTTGTGGCCTGAGAAATTTCAAAATAAAACAAATGGGGTGACACCAAGAAGGTGGATCCACTTCTGCAATCCAGAATTAAGTAAAATTGTAACTGACTGGATTGGCTCAGAAGACTGGGTCTTGAATATTGAAAAACTGGCAGAGTTACGAAAGGTAATCCACCATAACCAAATTTCTTGCTTGTAGATATGTCTCATCAATGGATCATAAGTCCTGACAGCACTTGGGCCAACTGGCCTTGCTATGTCTATGTCTTTCCTAATCTTAATTTAGCTCAACTAGGCCCTATGTCTTTTCTTATCTGCCAAATTTCTTGCTTGTAGATATGTCTCATCAATGGATCATAAGTCCTGACAGCACTTGGGCCAACTGGCCTTGCTATGTCTATGTCTTTCCTAATCTTAATTTAGCTCAACTAGGCCCTATGTCTTTTCTTATCTGCCTTGGTAAATGTTGGTTGTAAGACTTTTAAGTCTCTATAATCTAACATTTCATGCTTTTGGAGTAAAGTCATCTTCTTTGTTTATTCGTGGGAACTCTCCAGAATATATGCCCTGGATTTTAAATTTCCAACCACATTCTCTATATATTTTGTTATATATGAATGCATAAATAATAAGTGTATGGTTAATTGTTTTCATCTTGCTGCTCCCATGGTACCTAGTTCCTACTAATCTGAGTACTGTTACCATCATAGTTTACAGATAATGAAGATCTCCAAACCCAGTGGAGGGCAGCAAAAAGGAACAATAAGTTGAAAGTTGTATCATTCCTCAAAGAGAGAACAGGATATTCTGTCAGCCCTGATGCAATGTTTGATATCCAGGTTATTCGCTTGCCCTTGAATTCTTCTCTTTCTCAGATTGTGATAAAATTGTGGGAATAAAAAAGATCAGACTAGATGAAAGTAAGAAAATTCAGGAAATGAGTGTAAGTTATGTAAACTTCCATAGGCCGACTGTAGATGAAATCTCAAGAAAATTAATGATGAGATATATAAGAGATTATATCTTAATGCTGCAACCAATGCTTTAGCTCAAGGTTCATGTTGTTAACTTTTTTTTCATGGACCGTATTAAAGTCTTGCAATTTTTTTTTTCCTTTTTTGGCTAATTTAATGCCTTGCAAAATAATGTGTGCTTATGAAGGCTTGAAGTTAACCTAAGACTTGCTAACTTCTAAGTCAGCTTGGTGCACGGTCACTAGTTTGTTACTACCACCAAATTTCCTTCCCCAAGTTTCTTAATTCAGTGTCTTTTCTTTTGTTTTTTTAATAACTAAAAAATTCATTTAAAAGGGAAGTAACAAACACAGGCTGCTACCTAAGTACACAGGAAGTATATAATATAAGGAGAAGGCAGAAATCTTTTTTTTCTTCACCCATCCTAGAGGTCACTTTTTATCGATGAACCATAAAATGCATTTTATTATTCTTAGGTGAAGCGCATCCATGAATACAAGAGACAACTCTTGAATATCTTGGGGATTGTTTACCGCTACAAGGAGATGAAAGAAATGAGTGTAGCAGAAAGGAAATCAAAGTTTGTTCCACGAGTTTGTATATTTGGGGGTAAAGCATTTTCTACATATGTGCAAGCCAAGAGAATTGTGAAATTTATCACCGATGTTGGAGCTACAGTCAACCATGATCCTGAAATAGGTGATTTACTGAAGGTATGGGAGGTTTGATGCTAAATCTTGTTAAAGTATTTTGTGAACAGTCTTCATACATTGGATTTCTGTCAAAACGTTAGCTGTAACAATTCATGCTTAAGAACTTGGTAGACTCTTAATTACCACAATTCTTACATCATGTAGTTATCATTGTTTAACTGGTAAGTTCGCTTGCTTTTTTGGCATTGATCAATATATAGAAATTTCCTACCTTAGCTTCCTTGGTGCTTTGGTGTCTGGGTAATCAGTTATCGTATTAACGGGATACAAGTGAGTTGCTGCAATGCCATGTTATAAAAAGGTATTTAAAGAAAAAGAGACCTGAGGGTTTAGAATAAGTTAAAGATGTAACAACATGTGCTGGAATGAGAGCATGGGGAAATATACTGTTCTAGGATTTTCAGTTTCAAATAATTGATGCTTTCCTGAAAGTACTAAAATTTAATGTTAAGATGTTGAACATTGTTTTCTTCAAAAAATATCTTCTCTGCAATCTTTGATTAATTACATTTCATTCTTGAAATGAGAAAATTTTCACAAGACTGATTATTAGGTCAGCTAGAGAATCCATCTTTCTTCTTTCTTCCCTTGTTGGGTGGAAAGGATAGTACTTTGGCTAGTACTAAGGTATCCTTTTTTAATCATTGGTGGACCATAACGAATAAAACAAGGATTCTTTTGATGCTTGAGAGGTGAGGTACTAAGTGTGGTCAGGTTGAACCCTACCTGCAACTACATATATGCACATTATCGAATTTTATTGATTTAATTGGATGCTTAGGAAAAACTTACTTTTTTGAAATTTTTGTTAATTTCTCCCTAATTACAATGTCAGAGTTGCTGTGTCACTAACCCAAATACTATTTTTTGTTTATATTAGGTTGTTTTTGTCCCTGATTACAATGTCAGTGTTGCTGAGTTGCTTATTCCTGCAAGTGATCTATCACAGCATATAAGGTACTTCACTTTTCATTCTTAATATGATTATGTAGCTTTGTCTCTTGGTTGTGTAATTTTACTTTTGCTGCACATGGTATATGATGGAATAGAATGGGGAGTTGGTCTCAAACTTTTTTCCATTTTGTGTTTGAAGCAGTTCATTAATGTTATTAATTTTGAGTTAGGCTGGCCAGAATATGGCCTGTTTTTAGTAGCCTATGCTTTATTTAGCATAGTCGAATCTCTCTAAAATTTGGGGCCTGAAATTGATTTTGGGATGAGCCTAGAGCTAAGTTATCAGCACTGTACTGACCTGGCAGTTGAACCGGCTGAAGTATGAACTCACTGTTTTTTCAGTTTAATATTTTTATTTAACCAGATATACAATAAATCTGGTTGTAGAACTGGATGTTAGCAACATGCTTTTGTGTTTGGTTTGTTTTGTTTTGTTTTTATTTTTTATTTTTTTTGTTTGCTTGTTTATTTGTTTGTTTATTATTATTATTATTATTATTATTAAGAATGTTGTCAATTAAACCAGTTGTTGAACTGGATTGAACTGATCACATTGAAAATTATAACTTGTCTGGGATAGAGCAAAGGACTCCTCTATAGTCTGCTCTACCTGAAGTGGGCGAATTGGATGTAGTAATTTTCGTGGTGATTTGAACTTGAACCTCATGATTGAATTAGATGAGGCAGTATCTCTAAGGCATAAGAGCTTCCTTAGTAAGATATGATATCTTTTTATTCTGACCTGGCAGTTGAACCGGCTGAAGTATGATCTCACTGTTTTTTCAGTTTAATATTTTTATTTAACCAGATATACAATAAATCTGGTTGTAGAACTGGATTTTAGCAACATGCCTTTGTGTTTTGTTTGTTTGTTTGTTGTGTTTTGTTTTTATTTTTTATTTTTTTTGTTTGTTTGTTTATTTGTGTGTTTATTATTATTATTAATAAGAATATTGTCAATTAAACCAATTGCTGAACTGGATTGAACTGATCACATTGAAAATTATAACTTGTCTGGCATAGAGCAAAGGACTCCTCTATAGTCTGCTCTACCTGAAGTGGGCAAATTGGATGTAGTAATTTTCGTGGTGATTTGAACTTGAACCTCATGATTGAATTAGATGAGGCAGTATCTCTAAGTCATAAGAGCTTCCTTAGTAATATATGATATCTTTTTATTGAGATGGGTTCAAGTTACACCTAGTGTAACTTCATAAGAATTACACTTTTTTAGACCTTATCAAATTATTAATTTCTATCTACCTTCACAAATCCCGGAATTCTTCACCTTCTCTCTCTAAACTCACTGCCTCCTTCTTCTCCACTGTAAAAATAGGAACTGGGTTTTACTTGTTACATTTGATTGAACTGACCTTGAATTGCTTTAAGAGATTCTGAACAAAATGTTTCGCCTTTTTCATGGCTTTATCTGGTTCCCAGAACTAGTTTATGAAAGAAGACTTTTCTTTTTTGAGTTATATGGAATTATGTTTTCCAGTGGAATTGATTTCATGGATTATGAGAATTTGTAGAAATTGTTGTCCTGCGTGAAAGAAGGTGGAGGTAAAACAACAGTTTTTTTTTTTTCCGGGTTTTCCAATGATAGTGAATTATATATAGTTTTCTGAGTTCTATGTATTGTATTGTATGGGAACAGGAATGATTATTTGAAAAAAAAAATCCCCATGACATGATAGAAATAGATATGGAAAATTTGGGTTTTATCTTCTCTTTGTAGTCAATCTTAGCATCTCAAAGACATTTCTCCACAGGTTCTATATACTTTCTGAATGGATTCCACCCTCAAGCGTCACCAACTTCCTGGGCCAAATTTAACCATTTAATTTGGATTGCTTTAACACCCCATAGGTCCAAAAAATGGTTTCTAAAAGGCCATAAAATTACAATTTGGGGAGAATACTGACATATTAGAATTTTTATGTGCTTAATTCTGACCCAACCTTTAAAATCTCTTGATCAAAGTTGTCCAAATACAATGTTGAAAGACTAGCATGTATACAGTTCTTATTAAAGGAAGAAAAAAAGAAAAAAAAAGAGGACGTTACCATCAAAATCATAGATATAATATGGACAAAAAAAGGGTATCACAATGAACTTTCTATTTTATGCAACACCCACTATGGCTTATGTTTCTTCTGTGATCATCGTCTGCAAATAACATTGGTTTGTTTAGAAAGTGTACAGAACCTGTGGAGAAGAAGATGAATATTGATATGCCCAAGAATTAGGTAATGTGGGAAATAATAACTATTTATTGCTGGCATGTGTTTTCGACCATTATATCTAATGGTAATTTATGGGCTAAAAAATGTGCAATTCTTGTGAAGTTAAGTTACATCAGGTGTAACTTGAACTCATCTGCTTTTTATTTGTTAATTTTTGCATATACTAATAATTATTGATACTTTGTAATAGAGATTTGTTATATTTAAAAAATTAGTGGCTCAATTGGTGATGCAAAGGTTGAACTGGTTGTACTGAAAACTGACCCTTTCTCGGGTTGATGCTCGATGCAGTTATGATAACTATTGCTTAAGGTGGTCCTGGCATTTGTTGAAACTGGGTTTTGATTGAAGTGCAATGTGCAATGAAGCTATCTATACTTTTTCTTTATCAATGTTGTATGTTATGTTTGAAAGGTATAGATGAAATGTAGGAAGCACGGGTAATGAGTACTAAGGGTTTGGGTTTCTAAGATTTTGTGAAATGTTTATTCAAGGTATTCGTCAGATTGATTCCAGTTCTATGCTACTGATGCAGAATATAGTTCCTTCTTCCGTCAAAACCTAATATGTTCAGCCCTTCAGTAGTAACAGCAAAACAAAGCCAATGAATAGGAGGCCTGTGGGTTTATTTCTAGAAGTATTGCTTAGTACTGTTTGGAAGTTCCAGTTGCAACAATGCCAATTCTGTACAATTAGAATACAGCCTTAGAATATGTACTGTAACATCTACAATATTTCTTTGTAGTTGCTGGAAATAATCATTTGATAGGCCTTTTTTTCAGAACCAGAAGTATATGTGGTACAGATTCTCAAGTACCTTGTTTGTTATTAGTTTTCATATATTTCCGTTGTAAAGTGACTTCTATAAAAGCGTAGTGAGCATGTTTGTGCGTGTGTATGAAAGCAAAGAACAAATTTTCAAAGTCTTTATGTATTAGTTAGCTGTGTTAGATAAAGATCTCAGAAAACTGACTCTTCTCTTTTTTCTCTTTCCTCTGCGTAGTACTGCTGGGATGGAAGCCAGTGGAACTAGCAACATGAAGTTTGCAATGAATGGATGCATTCTGATTGGGACCTTGGATGGGGCGAATGTTGAAATAAGACAAGAGGTTGGAGTTGAGAACTTTTTCCTCTTTGGTGCCAAAGCTCATGAGATTGCTGGTCTCAGGAAACAAAGAGCTGAGGGGAAGGTATTCCCTATAATTACAACTAAATCATTACTTTTGTTGTTTTGGTACTGAACCTGTCATATTGTTTCTACCACATAATAATGATTGCTAGGCTGGTGGGTTAGTTGGTGAAAATTTCACTACTTCTGATTTTAAAAAGAAATGAAGTATGGAAATGAGAAAAAAAGAATTGCTACTTCAGCTGTTCCTGTCTTGGTCATCCTCATTGATATTTGACCTTGCTGAACTGTTGATACAGTTTGTTCCGGACCCACGTTTTGAGGAAGTCAAGGAATTTGTCCGAAGTGGTGTTTTCGGATCTTACGATTATGATGAGCTGATTGGGTCTTTGGAAGGAAATGAAGGTTTTGGCTGCGCTGATTATTTCCTTGTTGGCAAGGACTTCCCCAGTTACATAGAATGCCAAGAGAAGGTTGACGAGACATATCAAGATCAAAAGGTGAGTTATATTTGCAGTTATATGTGCATGCCTATGTGGTGTGGTGCAGAAATCTATGTCAGCACTATTCATGTAGGTCATTTTTCATTCACAGTGGGCTCATTTGGATATGTATTAGCTTCCATCTTTGGTATTAAATGACTTTTTTGAATGTCACAATGCTTGTGTGACTCATCTATCAAGCATATTCAACTAAAATTGTTTTATATGTACAATTGTGGAATATTCACAGAAAATTATTGCAAATATTTGGTGGTCGTTCATGTCGCTTTTGGTAATATAAGAAATGCAACAGGCATTTGTGTATAACCTGAAGGCATTTATTATTATTACTATTATTATTATTTTCATTCTAATTTGGTTTATTTTATTTGTGCCTAATATCTGTGAATGGTGTTGATTCAGAGGTGGACAAGAATGTCAATCTTGAATACGGCGGGTTCATACAAGTTCAGCAGTGATAGAACAATCCATGAATATGCCAAGGACATATGGAACATTGAACCTGTAAAATTGCTGTAGAAGTGATATGTTTATACCATGGTAGAGATGGTCTTCGCACAGTGATGATGGAGTAAGGTGTAATTCAAATAAATGTATTATGTAATAAAACATACAAAGTATTTGGTTTTACTTTTGTGCATAAAAGTGGTTCTTGTTTACATTGCAACTTTGCCATTGTTCAGCAATATGTTAAATAACTTGATCCTCATGGACATGCTGTGAATTTCTTGTATAAAGGTACAAACTTCAAAGTCTACCAACTAAGAGGGAATGGAGTTTAAACACAAAAGGCACATCACAAATATCACTCAATAGTCATGATTAAAAAAAAAAAAAGCCAATCTTAATGCTAACATAAAAAATAAAAAAATCATACGAAGTCCTGATAACAAGACAATAATACAACAATAATACAAGTCCTAATGTATCAGTAGAATTTTTAATTTTATGAATCAGTAGAATTTTGTTAAATGCAGAAAACATGAACATGAGCAAGGAGCATACAAGGCCCTGCAACCAACAAAACTGGAGCTGCTGTTACTCTGCAGAGCTAAACAACAGAACAACCTCCTTGGAACATCTGTGCATCATTTCCATCTTGAACCATCCTAACATAGAATGAGCTAACCCAATTACAACACTATGCCTACTGCTACCCTGCAGAATTGTACGTCATAATAAATATGTCCCAGGTACAACCATGCACCATTTACAACACAACAGAGAAAAAAAAATTTGCCATTTACAACACAACATTCGATTGATTGAGGACTGACTCACAGCTCTTGCATATAGTCTCCACTCTGCTTCTGATATCCTTCTTAATAAGAATCATTATCTGTTCTTCAGAGTAGACCCTCCCTGCATGTAGATCCGGCTGAGAATCAACTCTTGTATCTTCAGTCCCCATGGATTCCCAACTAGCAGCTCTTGCTTTCTCACTTCCATTTTTGACCGTCCCACCTGCTTTCAACCACTCGCCATATTGTCGATCAAAGCATTGTTTTGGAGAACCTGATGGGCAGTGTTTTTCGTCATGCCCAAGCTTTCCACAGTTACAGCAAAAAATGGGAAGCCTTTCGTACCGAAAAGTAACCCATCACCTCTCACCTTCTCCGTTTGCCACATACCCTCCTTTTCGGATGGGTTTATCTCATGAACTTGGCCTGGCCTGATCTGTTTGCATTGATCGCTTGTCTACTTCGATTACCTTGCCTCTGATATCATGTCCAATTTCTTCTGACATGAGCTTAAAAGGCAGTCCCCATAACTGTACCCAAAATGGAGAATGGGTGAAGGTAATATTGTTTTCCGCCATCGGCATAGCAGGGGAAGTTCCATGGACCACTTCTTTCAACCCACTCCCCAGCTGATAATTAGAGCTAAATTTAAACTGCAAGACGTTATTTCCAACTTCCACAATCCTTAGATCGATCAAATCCCATTTTCCATGCAGATCTTAGCATGTTTTTAAAGGCCCTTTGATTCTTGCTTCGATCATTAAGGAGACGCCCAAATAAGCTTAAAGAGAATTCTTCGTTTATTTCTGATTTACTGACTTTAGTGATGACGATATCTTCCTCTTCTTCCTTTGTAAGCTTCATTCTGTGTAGGCTGTCCTGTCCACCACTTCTTGTTCCATCTGTAAACCCAATTACTTTACTACCAAGCCAAAAAAATGATTATGATAGGAAAGGATATTGCCTATGGAAAAAGTGGACTTCTCAAAGTCATTGTTCTGGGTTCAAATCCATAATCTTACTCTTAGTTGGTTGACTCCTGAAGTTGCTATGGAAATTGGTGAATCTTTGGAGGATGTTAAAAAATCTGTTGACATCTCAAACATGGTTGGTGGGAATTTTATGAGAATTCGAGTGCTTATTGATATAAACAATCTATTGACATCTCAGACCTGGCAGGATAATTTCTTTGGGAATCAATGATGACAGATTTATCTCCTTCAAGTATGAAAGGCTTCCCAATCTATGTTACTGGTGTGGAATAGTTTCTCATGATAATGAAGAATGTTCTCTCCGGCTGAGTAGTAAGGGATCTTTGAAAATTGAATTATCAACAATTTGGTCAGTGGATTCGAGCTGCATAAATTAATTCATCTAGTGCATGAAGGGATAGTGCATGAAGGGATTGTTTCAGTGTGGCCGGTGTCTGCGAGTGTTGCAGGGTCAGGAACTAGTGCCGCCGCTGATTCTAAGAAGATCATGGAACTGTCTCGGGAGGGAGTTGGTTCACAGAGGGAAAAGTTGGAGATTTCAAAGGAAAGGTTTCAACATGTTAATCCGATTTTGGTGCAACCTAAAACTAGGAAGAGGCTTTCACGGATATTGGGAACAAACTGCCAGATATTGCTAATGCTATAAATGTGGATTACATGTCATCCAATTTATTAAGTGGCAAGGAGCGTGTTAAAGGTAATAGTGGGAATTTGACTGCATCAAGGACTATTGGGTCACATGGAAAAGAGATATCAAGTGTTAAGGGGGCTTTACAAGATATTGGGGATAAGGTTGATCCCAAGTGTAAGTCTTCTTCCGAATCACTATCTATTCAGGTTCCTTACGATGCAAAGGATTGTGACACACACTCTAAAAACATTAATGCCGTGCTGGAGCAAAGGGGGAAAGAGTTGCATCCTAACACGGAAAAGGCTGTTGTGGCAAGCTTTGAATCGAGGTGGGTTGGATCGTGCATTGGCTACATGTGATTGGATGGGTAAGTTTCCTGCAACAAAACTTTATCATCTATCCTCTTCAGTTTCTGGTCACTGCCCGGTGGCTTTGCATTTTGTTAGAAGACAAAAGAAACGGAGATATCATAGACCATTTAAATTTGAGTCAATGTGGTTGAAATATGAAAAATGTGAAGAGGTTGTTCAAAAAGCTTGGGATGTGGTATTAATGAGAGGTTCGGTCTTCCCTTTAACATCATGCTTGGAATCATGCCATGATAGTCTAGATGAGTCGAATAAAAATGACTTTGGGCATGTGGGGCAGCAGATTGCACGCTTGCAGAAAGCTCTAGAATGGTTAGGTTACAGCCCACTTCTCCTTCAATTATTGCTGAAATGCAGAAAACAAGAGTGGAGTTGAATTGTTGGTTGGAAAAGGATGATGCCATGTGGTTACAGAGATCTAGAATCAATTGGTTTCAAGAGGGAGATAGAAATACCAGGTTTTTTTCACTCAAAAGGTTCTGCTAGATTTCAAAATAATTTTATAGAGGGCATGGAGGATTCAGGAGGTATTTGGCAGGAGGATATTGGCATTATAGAGGGTATAATTGTTGATTATTATTTTGGCTTATTTACATCTTCAAACCCAACGGATTTTATGGAATTAATTGATGCCGTGGAGCCAAAAGTTTCAAGTGCTATGAACCAAATGCTTCTTAGGGACTTCCAAGAATCCAAAGTGAAGACAACTTTAAAGCAGATGTACCCACTGAAAGCTCCTGGTCTAGATGGTATGCTTCCTCTCTTCTTTCAACATTTTTGGCTTTAATTGGAAATGTTGTTACAAAAATAGTACTTGATTTTCTTAATTTTGGAATTGTACCTCCAAACTTTAATGAAACTCATATTGTTTTAATTCCTAAAATTAAAGAGCCAAAAAAAGTTACTGATTATCGCCCCATTAGTTGTGTAATGTTGTTTATAAGCTAGCCTCAAAGGCGATTGCAAATAGATTGAAGAAGATTTTTCCTTCTATTAACAGTGACACTCAAAGCGCCTTTGTGCATGGAAGATTGATTACTGACAATGTTTTGGTGACTTTTGAAACTATACATCATATCAATAAGAAAAAAGGGAGGAAAAAAGGGGGAGATGACACTTAAATTGATATGAGTAAAGCCTATGATGGGGTATAGTGGGGCTGCCATGATAAAATTATGGAGAAATTGGGGTTTGAGAGTAGGTGGAGAAGCTTATTGTTGACATGTATCTCTACAGTTACTTACTTTATTCGGATTAATGGGAAACCACATGGGCATATAGTCCCTTCAAGGGGATTACGTCCCAGGGATCCCTTATCCCCATATCTTTTTCTATTATGTGCTGAGGCTCTTTCTGCTTTGATTAAGAAAGGGGTATGTGATGGTAAGATAGAGGGTATTTCTGTTTGTAGGGGCAGACCCAAATTGTCTTATTTATTTTTTGCAGATAATAGCCTCATTTTTTGTAGAGCATCTTTGGAAGAATGTGACTCCTTACAAAGAATTCTACAGGTTTATGAGAGAGCTTTGGGCAAACAATTAAATAGAGCTAAGACTTCTCTTTTCTTTAGCTCTAATACTGATCAATCAGTTCAGGAGGAAATTAAATGAAGATTTGGTGCTCAAGTCATTAGGCAACATTAGAAATATCTTGGTCTCCCTTCGTTGGTAGGAAGAAAAAAGTGAAATATTTTCAATGACATTAAGAAAAAACTTGCAAAGAAGCTAGCTAGATGGAAGGAAAAATTGCTTTCTAAGGCGGGTAAGGAAATTTTGATTAAGGCGGTGGCACAGGCAATTCCAACTTATACTATGAGTTGTTTCAAACTCCTTGATACCCTCTGTGAGGAATTGACGAGTATGATTCATAATTTTTGGTGGGGTCAAATTCAGAATGAAAGGAAAATGACTTGGATGAGTTGGGATAAACTTTGCATGCCTAAGGTATGTGGGGGTATGGGTTTTAAGCAGCTAAAACCTTTCAATTTGGCTTTGTTAGCTAAGCAAGGTTGGAGATTACAAATGGGACAAAATTCTCTTGTTTATCATGTCTTTAAAACAAAATATTTCCCTGACTGTAATTTTGTGCAAGCTTCACTTGGCAATAATCCGTCACATGTGTGGAGAAGTCTTATGGTAGCCCAAAAGATTGTGCAGTAAGGTCTGAGATGGCAAATAGGTAATGGCTTAAATGTGCAGGTGTGGAAGGATAAATGGTTGCCAAGTTCATCTACCTATAAAGTTGTTTCTCCAAGGCTGGATTCCTTAGTGGATCTGAGAGTTTCTGATCTTATTGATTCAGATAATAGGTGCTGGAAGGTTGATTTATTGCAGCAATTGTTCTTGCCGTTTGAAGTGGGGGAAATCAGAAGCATTCCACTTAGTAATACTCTTCCCCCTGATAAACTAATCTGGACAGGGACCTCAAATGGACTGTTTACTGTTCGGAGTGCATATAAAATTGCTATGGACCTCTCTTGTAGTTCTGTTAGTGCATCTTCTTCAGATGACAACAAGCTGCTTTGCTTTTGGAAGACATTGCGGCGGTTACCTGCTCCTCATAAAGTAAGACATTTTTTATGGCATGCTTGTCGTGATATTCTTCCAATAAAAGCGAATTTAAGGCGATGAAAGGTAATATTAGAAGATCTTTGTGAGGAATGTATGCTAAAATCCAAAACTTCAGGCCATTTATTTTGGCCATGTCCGAGAGCTAAAAGAATTTGGGGCTGTTCAAGGATTTTTAAACCAGATTGTGAAGGTCAGTTCAATAGTTTCATGGAGTTAATACGGAAAATGATAATGACTAATCATTGTGATGAAAGTGTCATGGCTTTGGTGGGGATGATTGCTTGGAGGTTGTGGGGTAATCGAAATGAAATTCATAATGGAGAAAAGGGGCTTGGTGAGTTGGAGCTGCTTAGTGATGCTTAATTGTGGCTGCTGGAATATTAGGAAGCTATTGCTTATGCACCAACGCAAACTGAATCCTTGGTACAACAACGTTGGTGGCCTCCCTCAAGTCAATTGTATAAAGTGAATGTGGATGGTGTTGTTTTTAAAGCTCAAAGAGAATCTGGAGTAGGAGTGATAATTCGTGATGCTAATGGTCTGGTTGTGGCTGCATTGAGCAAGAAATTACATGCTCCTTTAGGTCCTTTGGAGGTGGAAGCCAAAGCATTTGAAAGAGAAATGCATAAATTATATGGTTCTTGCTATATCCACTAAAATGCTTAATTTGGAATGCCCCTATTGAGCTTGTAGTTGTAAACTTTGTTGATGTTGAAATGAATCCAGCTGTCACCATAGGAACTCAATTTTGCTTGGGAGTTGTTGATGATCGTAGAGGAGGCTTCTTTTGTTAAGATTCCAATCTTCTAAATAATTTAGCAAAATGTGTTGGATCGAAAGCATTGGGAAATATAGAATCCTTGGGTTTACATTATCAAATAATTGAAACTAAACATATAATGTAAGATGTTGAACATATTTTTCAAATAATTGATTAAATTAAACTTCGTTCTTTAAATGAGAGAGTTTTCACAAGACTGTTTATTAGATCAGCCAGAGAATCCAACTTTCTGCTTATATCCCTTTGGTGGGTTGAAAGG
The DNA here is from genome assembly GCA_033629205.1 of Lithocarpus polystachyus. Taxonomy (NCBI): domain Eukaryota; kingdom Viridiplantae; phylum Streptophyta; class Magnoliopsida; order Fagales; family Fagaceae; genus Lithocarpus; species Lithocarpus polystachyus. The sequence continues at coordinate 42,980,161 of CM066163.1, forward strand.
ATAGTACTTTTGCTAGTACTGAGCTATCCTTATGTAATCATTGGCGGATTATAATGCAATACAACAAGGTGTATTTTGATGCTTGAGAGGTGAAGTGACTTGTCTTCAACACCGTGTAGTCAGGTTGGACCCTACATGCCACTACATATCAGTACATCTCTATCATTTCAATCTATAAATCAATCTACAATCACATTATTGACTTTAATTGATTTAGTTGGATTTTTTTTTTTTTTGGGTAAAAGCTTAGAATTCTTTCTTGAATTTTTTGTGTATGTGTCCTTCTTTACAATGTCAGAGTAGTTGTGTCACTAACCCAATACTATTAAATTGTTTGCTTATATTATGTTGTTTTGGTCCCTGATTACAATGTTAGTCAGTTAGTGTTGCTGAATTGCGTATTCCTTCAAGTGAAATACAGTGTGTGTGTGTGTGTGTGTGTATATATATACATACTGTATTTCACTTTTCATTCTGGGTTATATAGTTTTACTGTTTCTGCATATGGTAAATGATATATGGAACCAGGAGTCAATCTCGAACCTTTTCCATTTCTTGTTTGAGGCGGATCGTTAATGTGATTCATTTTCAGTTAGGCAGATGGCCTATTTACATTTACACGACCTTGACTATCAACTACAGACTGGTTGAATTGAAATCATTTAAGTTAAGTGGCCTATGCTTTATTCAGCATAGTTGAATACCTCTCAATTTTAAGGATGAGCCTAAAGCAACATTATCAGAATTGTACTGAGCTGGTGGTTGAGTATGAAGTGATTTTTTTTCAGTTTGATTTATTCATTTTAAACAGATATGCAATAAAACTGGGGTTCAAAACTACAAGTGATAGCCTAATGGTAATGGCATCTTTTTGTGTTGCCTCATGTCTGTGGTTTGAATCCCACCTTCTGCTCCCCTGTTATCTACCTATCTCAAAAATAGAAAAATGAAAAAAAGATATACAATATAACTGGTTGTGGAATTGAATTGAAGTGAGGTTTTGTTTTGTTTTTTTTTTTTTTTTTTAAAGAATGCTATCAATAAGAACCAGTTGTTGAATTGGATTGAACTAAGCACCTTGAAATTATAACTTTTCTGGGAAAAGAAAAAGGCAGATAGAGCAAAAGCCTCCCCTCCTCTTTTTGTCCACTCTACCTGAAGTGGACAAATTGCATGTAGCGATTATCATGGTGATTTGAACTTGGAACCTCAAGTTTGGATGAGACTAATGGTTACTTATATTAATATTACATTAATTATGTGTTAGATATTTTTTATATTAAAAAAAAGCAGCGGTGTGATTGTTAAAACTGGTTGTTGTGAAAGCTGATTTCTTCTCTGGTTGATGCTCGGTATGGTTATGAATGGCTTAACCACCACTTTTCCATCTTTTGTCTCAAAAACCCTTCTCAAACCCCTTTAGGAAGCTTGATATCAACATAATTTGCTTGTTAAATCCTTCACCCAATTAGGAAAACTTGAAAGAAGCCAAAAACTCCCTTTTGGTATGTGTGGGTTAGTTATACCTGGATAACTGACCTATTATCATTGTTAATTTTAAAATGGATTTATTATTTTTAGCTGAAGTGAATCTAAGAACACAAGAGGGAGCTCTTGAATATCTTGGGAAATGTTTACTGCTCCAAGAAGATGAAAGAAATGAGAGAAGCTGAAAGGATATCGAAGTTTATTCCACAAGTTTGTATATTTAGGGCAAAGCATTTGCTACATTTGTGGAAGCCAACGGAATTGTGAAATTTTTCACTGATACTGGAGCTACAGTAAGCCATGATCCTTATATAGGTGGTTTGATGCTAAATCTTGTTAATGAATTTTGTGAAAAGTCCTCATACATTGGATTTTTGTTTAAGAGTTGCTGTAACAATTACATGATTAAGAAAATGGAAGACTCTAATCATCACGTCTCACTTCACATGGTTATTGTTGTTTAATTGGTTAGTTCTTGCGTTTCTTGGCATTGATCAAATATATTAGAATTTCCTACCTTAGCAAAGCTTTTTGGTGCTTTGGCGTCTGGTATCAGTTATGGACTTATGGTTTTGATGGGCCTTGATACAAGTGAGTCACTGCTATGCCTTGATGTAAAAAAAGTTTGAAAAAATAAAGAAACTAGAAAGGTTTGAATAAGTTAAAGATGTAACAACAAATGCTGGAATGATAGTATGGGCAAATATACAGTTTTAGGACTTTCATTATTAAATAATTGATGCTTTGCTGAAAGTACTTATATTTGACAGGAAGATGTTGAACGTTGTGTATTCAATCTGCAATACAACGAGGTTTCTTTTGATTCTTGAGAGGTGAGGTGACTTGTCTACAACACTGTGTAGTCAGGTTGGACCCAACCTACAGCTACATATTTGTACATCTCTATCGTATTCAATCTAGAAATCAATTTATGGTCACATTATTTACTTTAGTTTATTTAATTGGATTTTTTTGGAAAAACTTAAAATTTATTCTTGAAATTTTTGTTTATTTGTCCCTGTTACAATCTCAGAGATGTGTCACTAACCCAAAGACTGCACTATTGTTTGTTTATTTTAGGTTGTTTTCATCCCTGAATACAATGCAATTGTTGCTGGATTGTGTATTCTTGAAAGTGAGTTATCTCAGTATATAAGATATTTCATTTTCATTCTTAATATGGTTATTTTGCAGTCTCTTGGTTGTGTAGTTTTACTTTTGCTGCATATGGTAAATGAAGGGATGGCAGGATTCAGTTTCAAAGTTTTTTTATTACGTGTTTGAAGAAGATCATTAGTGTATTAAATTTGAGTCAGGCTAGCCTGATTATGTGCTGTTTGTCTAAAATTTGAGTTAGGCTAGCCTATACTTTATTTAGCATAGTTACAAATTGAGTTTTTAATGATTCATTTATATTAGACTCTTCATATGTTGCACTGTACAAAAAATATTTATATTGGTTCATTTCTACTGCTTCTTGCCCATTAAGAGAGAATGTCTAAAAACAGAAATATCCTTCGTCAAATGCAATTTGACAAGTCTGAGAGCTCCTTTGGAACTTCATTAATTCCTTGCGAATCTGAAGCTGCACCTTTGAGTTCAAACTTCATATTTGCTAGCTTTACTGGCTCATCCCAGCAATAGTAGAGAGGTAGGAGGAAAAAGAGAAGGTGGTCAGTTTTCAGCTCTAACAGTCTAGAGCATTAGCATTGGGGAATGCTAATGCCAAATCTAAGGCATATTTAACATTTTAAGCCTCAAAATGCACTCCATTGGGGAATTCTAAACAGCAGTATTGCAAATTTTTTTGCAATACTGCTACAGTGCAATTCTATCTTTAGAATTGCACTGTAGCAAGTATTGTAAAAAAAAAATATATATTTTATTATCTCTCTTCTCTCCCTTCTCTCATTTCCGGCTCATTTCCTCTGGGCATTCTCTCTCTGCCAATTCTCTCATCTCTGACCCATCTCCATCTCTCCATCTCCGAAGCTTCATCTCCGGCTCCAAAGCTTCATCTCCGGCTCCGAAGCTTCACCTCCATCTCCATCTCCATCTCCGAAGCTTCATCTCCATCTCCATCTGCTCTCTCATCTCTGAAGGCTGATGGCGGCGATCGAGTGTGGTGGTGTGGGTTTGGGTTCGGCGCGCGCGGATTGGTTGATCGGTGCGGTGGTGTGGTGGTTGATCGGTGCGGTGGTGTGGTGGTTGATCCGTGCGGATTGGTTGATCGGTGCGGTGGGGCGTGGTGGTTGATCGGTGCGGATTGGTTGGTTTGGTGATTGATGAAGGTGGAGCCTGTGGAGGTGAGGGTTGCCGTGCGGATTGGTTGCCTGGGTTTTGTGGTGATCTTTTTTTTTTTTTTGGTGTTGATGGTGGTGTATTGCTCCGGTGATGGTCGGAGAGGGACCAGAGGATGGTGCTGATGGTGGCCATGTGGTGATCGTGGTTGCCTGGGTTTTGTTTTGGTTTTTTTTTTTTTTTTTTTTTTTTTTTTTTTTTTTTGGTGTTGATGGTGGTGTATTGCTCCGGTGATGGTCGGAGAGGGACCAGAGGATGGTGTTGATGGTGGCCATGTGGTGATCGTGGTTGCTGTAAAATTGTGGTTGATCAGAGAGATGAGAAAGAAATAATAAAGAAAGATTAAAAAATAATATTTTAATAAAAATAGAATTTTGGGATGTTGGAGGTATGGTAAAATGGTATTGTATAATGATAAAGTAGTTGTTCAGACACACTCATTGCACATAAAGTAGTCACTATTCGATGGAAAAGTTATGGAAAATGATAACAAAGTTATTTTGTGTGTGGATGTGTGTGTGTATCAAACAAAAATTCTTATGGTTCTGAAGCAAAAAGTATATTACAAAACTGTTTCCAACTACCACCAAAAAAGGTATATTGTAAATGTTACAGCACATATTCTAATGTTGTATTCCAATTGTACTGAATTGACATTGTTAGACCTGGAACTGTCGAACAGTACCAAGCAACACTTCCAGGAACGAACCCACATTCCTCCAACTCATTGGTTTTAATTTTCTGTTACTACAAGTTCTGGACATAATAGATTTTGTGGGAACTGAGAAGAAAGAACCCGACCTATATTCCACATCAGTATTATAGAAACCCAAACCCTAAGTTAAAACCAATTACCCAATCCTCCTTCCATTTAATCTAAACTTTTCAAGCATTACTTATATTGGTAAAGAAACAGTGTAGATAAATTCATTAAACATTAATCAAACCCCAGCTTCAACTAATGTGAAGACCACCTTGAGTCATAACCATACCAAGCTTTAACCCAATGAGAAAGGATCAGCTTTCAGTACAAGTTTTAGTGTGAGATCACCAATTGAACCACTATTTTTTTAATATAACAAATATCAAGAATATAATATCCATAATACATGATATAGGTAAAACTTATTAAGGATAAAAACATAACATAACTTACTAAAGAAGCTATTGAGCTAAAGCTGTGGTTAAAGTATCTAGATATGATTTCTTCTTATTTGTCAACCACGCCTATCTTGTTTGTAATTTTCCTGAGATTTCATCTAGAGGTGGCCTCCGGAAATTAACATAACCTATATTTCCTGAATATTTCTTACTTTCATTTGATGCTTAACATTTTTATTCCTTCAATTTGGTCACATTCTGAGAAAGATAAGAATTCAAAGGTAAGCAAAACAACTGGATATCAAACATTTCATCAGGGATGACAGGATACCTCATTTTCTCTTTGAGGAATGATACAACTTTCATCTTAATTCTTATTGTTCCTTTTTGCTGCCCTCTACTGGGTTTGGAGATTTTTATTATCTGCAAACTATTGATGGTCACATTACTCAAAATAGTATGTACCATGTGAGCAGCAAAATGAAATCGATTAACCATATAGAGCAAAACATATAGCGATTATGTTTTTGCCACCAAATAGCTCAAACTGAAAACAACTAAAGAAGTATAGATTGAAATCTCAACAAAAGAAGCCCCCTCTAGCACTATCAACAACTCTCATTTAAAAAAAAAAAAAAATTTTGAGTACCCACCATGACAGCTGGACTTACTTAACATCAACAAAGTTTAGAACTATAACCTGAATGGGGCCTGTGGAGAAATTAAACCAAGCTTAATAACTTAGCTAAGAACACAATTAATTTAGATTATGGGCTTGTAACAATCCACAATGGGAGGTTTGAACAAGAATCCAGAATTTATCTCATTCTCACGCAAGTATGTTCTAAAAGAAAACTCTTATTCATATCATCCTCCTTTTGTTACAATTTTCTACTCTTAATCTTTCAGACTTAGTATTTTCTGTGTGTCTACCTTTTATTCTCTCTCTTCCTTTATATGAGTCATCTCCTTTTTTATGTTTTTGTCATTGTCTACCTAGATAACTTCTGGTCTTATCGGGCTCTTCTTTCTTGGTTTTTCATCATAAACGGAGCTTTCTAAGACTTTTTCTTACTGTTCAAGTGTCCACCTGGATAACTTATGATCTTATCGGGCTCTCCTTTTTTGGTTATTCATCATGGATGGAGACTTCTGTGGTCTTTTTTACTTTCAAGCTTGTCCCTCTGCATTAAATGCAGTGATGCCAAGCAGGTGACCTTCATTTAATGCGGGGGTTGTTGTGGAAGTATTTGGATAACTTATATATATATATATTTTTTTTGCCACGTGGATATTAATTTAGTATTAATTTATTCTGTCGTTTGCCACGTCTGCTTTCTCCGTTTATGATGTAACGTTAGGGACCAAAACATGCAGCATTTTTTAGGATAGGGACTAAAAGCGGTAAAAATAAAATGTAGGAACTAAAATGAAAATCGCCTGAAAATGTAGGGACTAAAATGTGATTTCTGCCTTAAATATAATTTCATTCTCTCTAACTCTAATTCCTCCCAATTTTAAAGGGAATGAAAATATGAAGTTTTAAGGTAATAGAGAGGAGTGAGTATTTTTTCTTACTTATTTATTCTATTTCATATAAAAACTTTCAAATAAGAGAATGATGCTTCTATTTTCTCCATTAAAAACTCCGAAAACAAGAGAATGGATGAACTATTCCAAAATAATTCATTTCATTCTTTTTCATTTAACATTTAGGAACCAGATTTAACCTTTCAACTTTATTATTCCGTTAACATTTACATCTTTGGTCAAAGTGTTTTTTTTTTTTTTTTTTTTGATAGGCGGTCAAAGTGTTAATTGCACTTCTAAATCCAAAAAATAACAGGAACCCTCTCCGACCAGCCCCACGCCAGGATTTGATTTTTAGACTAAGCAAAAACAACACAGCATTTTCTGTGTCTAAGTGGTCCTAAGTAGTTTAGCAATCTACAGGATAGCCTATCCTGTAGATTGCAAAACCAAATTCTAAGTACTTTAGCAGTCTACACGATAGGAACGTAGTACATATCTTTTTTTGTTTTTTTTTTTTTTTTTTCAGTACCTTTCCTCCTGCTTCTCGAATTATGGTTGAAAGATGAATGAACAATTTCTGTATTAAAGTGTGCTCTACTCAACAGCAACGGGGCCAATGGGACAGATCTCCCTTCCCATCCCATTGTTGCATGCATCAAACCCAGGGGTTGGGATTCTTGGGAACCCCCCTTGCCTTTCACAGGGGACAGTGCTATTCGACAAACTCGATCATTGGCGATAAGCTCTACTCCTAAATTATTATAACTAGTTACAAACTTGCGCGCAAGTGATAAATTTTTAAATAAAATACTATTTTACTTTCTAAACATTTTAAAGAGTTTTTTTAAAAAAAATGGTCTCATCATATTTTTCATAATTTTGTTCGTAATATATTTTTTTTTACCATTATCATATATTTATTGGTTGATGATTTGTATAAAATAGACATTAAATAAGAGGTAGAACTATTCAATAATTTTTTTAAATCATGGTGTATGAAGATTATGATTTTATATTGTATATATATACATACATATATATATATATATATATATATAATTTTCCTAGTTAGAATTTGATTAGTTTTAAGTTACTATTTTGTATTATTATATTTAATTGTTGATTTTATTGCACTATAAAATTTTTAATGTCCTCTATATAGTCATTTTTATTTTATTTCTTACTCCTCTTTACCACCTTTTTATTTTCCAAATAATAGTTATTAATTTACATTTAATTTCATTTCTTTTTTTCTTCCTTCATTTATTTTTTATTATTTTATATGTTCCCTTGCTAGTTGTAAATTTTATGGTTATCAATAAGAAATAGATATCATGGATGGCTTAAATAGTTATAAATGTAATTATGTTAGTGGTATGTCAAAGGGTTTTTTTTTTTTTTTTTCCTTATGAATTTTCAAGGAAATATAAAAGACTTTTCTCTAGTTTGGTCTCAATCAATTAAGATATATATAATATATTAACAGAAGTAATAATAAGCCTTAAATTTTTTTAATGTATGAAGTGGTTAGGTTAGTAGTATGTCAAAGGTTTTATAAAAAAATTTTAAAAATAATTCAAAAAAAAAAAATGTAAAAGGCCTTTTTTTGAAAAAAGAAATTGTGACTTTTTGAATTGTACAAATATGATTATTTTTACCACTTAGTTTATAGATTTCATTATTAAGTTATAAACATCTAAATCAAAGTAGATGAATATATAAATGCAAAAGTATATGTAAAGTTACAACTGCACAAGATAAATATGTATAGATATATATATATATATATATTTTATTCATGAATCATTATTTTATTGTTTACTTATAAATATCTAAATTAAAATTTTATTTTGGAAAAAAAATCTAAATTAAAATAGATGAATGTGTAAAACATTTTTAGTAGATTGTAATATAAATTTTTTTTCCTCAATATTTTTATGTAACTCTTCCTATAAGATCAATATTATTGGCATCCTTTAAAGATGATACATAATACTTCTGAGAAGAAGAAGAAGATGAAAAAACAGAAACTATGCTAACAAACAATATAAAATTATTAAGTTTGCGTGATTTAAATGTGGCAAAAAAAATATTAATGTATCTATGATAAAAGCTTTTATCTAAATGATATATAACAGTTCATATGAGCCTAGTCACATTCAAAGGGTGCTATCTAAATTATAAATTATATTACCATTTTTCACATAAATATATTGATTCCCTCAATGTATGGAAAAGGAAGGTAGGTTTGTGTCTAGTCATTTTTTTGATTTGTGCTGCATAATTTAACAGTATAGATAATGTGATTTGATTTAAATGTTGAATAAAATAAGATGAGAGGAAAAAAAAAGTAAAAATAAACTATATAGCAAGAAACATCAAATCATCCAAGTCATTCTATGTAATATAATAACATTATATTATTATATACTATATGCATAATGCAATAAGATAATATTTAATAAAAGAAAATATAAAAAAATAACAATTTAAAACACAAAAATAAATTACATCAACCCAAAGTAGAATTCTAATTAATATAAAAATTCATCAACCTAAGAATTGATGCAATGAAAAAAAAATCAAACAAAAAATGAAAAAATTGAGAGAGAGAGAGAGAGAGAGAGAGAGAGAAAGAGAAGTAACATTTTTTGTGTGAGAAAACTATGCATAGAATGAAAAGGAAAATATCAAATTTATAGTAAGATATTGTAAATAAGAAGGGTCAAAATAAAGAAAGACAAAAAGGTAGAAAAAGAATGATATTAAGGTAGAAAGTAGTGGGGAGATGAAAAGGTAAAAGGGAAGGAGAGTTTTGAAAATTTAATAATAAAAATAATAGTTAAAAGATATTTTAATTTTTAAATAATGAAGTTTTTAAGTCACCTTAAATGAGAAAATGTTTAAATATATATATATAACAAAAATTGGAAACAAAAAATAATGACGTAACTGCTGATATGGCTTAATGTGTGCATAACAACATTAAATGCTACACTTCAGCTTTTAGTAATATATAGATTCTACACATTACTGATCAGGAAACTCTCCATCCCATCAGCAAAGAAAATGCAATTGCCATTATCAGAACTGAAGCCTGGCAAAACCAAATTCTAAAGGAAGCATTTCGATCAAATGAATAATTGAAGCATCCATTCCATTTCTGAATATTACCATTGCCAAAATAGGTGGAAAGATAACTCCAATACCTGGAATTCTTATGAGTTCTTCAATCTTTAATTGGTCACCAAATCCTTTTTTACCATAAGAATACTTCATCTCCCTTTTGAGTTGGATCTATTAATCTGAGTCCCCAAATTGAAACGCCTTCCCTGGTAATAAAATCCCAGACACTACTGAATTAGGTTGAGTAGCAATCTCTCCACTGTTTAACCAGCATTGTTCATTTGTTTGGTCAAGTAAATGAAAGCCCTCCCTCAGAGCTAAACCACCATCACCTTTGTTACAAGGTAATTTGCTCTAAACAATAGGCTTGTTCCTACTCAGAACCAAATCCTAGTTTTTTGAGCATTGAGAATTTGAGATAAGTCTGCTTGAGCTATTGGAATTTTGTAAACGGACTGGGTTCGCACAGATAAGACACCACCAAGTTTAAGTAGAGCAAACTTCACAAACTCTGGCAGCAAAGAATAGATTGTCCATACAAGACAGAAGATACAAGATATTGGCCAATTTCTTGAAATTATGTGACAGACCATCGTATTATAAAAGCAAATGCATGTAGATATATCTTTCTTTTCACCATTTCTAATTGTTCTAGGAAGCCTCCATCTAAAGGGATCTATGATTATGTTTAGCGTGCGTTTGACTCAAACTTAAAAAATCAGCTTATTTTACTCTTCAGCTTATTTTTGCTACTATTCATGAGTCCTGTTGCACTTTTTGATACTATTTATGAGTCTCATTGTACTATTTCAATTAACTTTTACCTTTATCTACAGTACTTTCAGCAAAAAATTTTCAGTTTTAACAAAATAAGCAGATTCCAAGCACTCTTAATCTTTTCTTTACAGAAATTTAAACTCTCAACATTTGCTCTACAGTGGCTGTAAACTAGGCCGTTTCCTTGACTGCATAGTTTCACTACATAAAATTTGTGTGATGCTACAAATCTAAGAAGAATACAAACTAATTTCCTGTGATGATGCCAAAAAAAAACTCTCAAATATGTGTAACACAATGTTACAACAGAAATATTGAGCTGGTGTAACAATGATTCAGGATTCAGCTACAGAAACTCGAACAATTCCATACTATAGATTGGGAAACCGACCAGAGCCAGATCCTTTCCTTCGTCGACGTCGCTTCTGTCGAATTCGCCAGAAGCTCAACAATAACAGAAGACCTAACAAGCAACAGCAAAGCAATTAAAAATGACAAAAACATGAAAATATCAAAATTCGGAAATCATGTCAATAATGATCACTGACCAGTAACAGCAACTACTGCAGGAACAAGCCAATGACTAGCAACTAGCACAGGCATGTCAAGCTGCAAGAAGGAAAATGAGTTAATCATGTGTATGTAAATAAACAGAACTAATTAGAAAGATAAAAGAGCATCTGACCAATGCATTTGTTTCTTACCTCGCTCTTATTTTTCCCAGACGGCTTGAGTCGCCTCAAATTGGAATTGCCAACTGTAGAATTTAAACCTCTCCCCAAATCAAAGACTGGAAAACCAGGCAATCTTCTGTTTCTTCCTCTAACCTGTAAGTTGTAGCCCTTTGTCCCCGAGATTTCATATCTGGAGTCACTCTTACAGACCAATTCCTTTCCCACAACAGCAGAATATGTTGAGAAATTTACATCAGTTCTGCGAGAAGGTAATTGGTGGTCTTCTACATAGAGGGCAGCATCTTTTTTAACCGAATCAGCAAAAAGCACCGAATCTCTGATGTTCCCACTAGTGTAGTCTAATATTTTTCTCAGAAGCCAATAACAATTAGTAACCATATGACTGCTGTCCAAACAATTGGAGTCTCCATATACTGCAATTCGACCTTCACCAACATCTAGAAGGCCAAGAATGGGAGAGTCCGCCTGCCATTGATAGACACGTGTTAGTAATGCATATAACATATATATATATATATATATATATGTATATTCACAAAAATATAAATTGATGCCTGTATGATGGAGAAATTTCATGGACTTTGAAATGATCAAATCAAATATTGGCTCAAATTCAGCTGAACTTAATTTTAAATTTATTTTATATCTCAAAGTCAGCTGAACTAAATTTTTAAATTTATTTTATATCTGACCCTACATTTTAAGAAACCAAACAGCAAAATTTCTTATTGTACATGTGTGCGTGAGAGAGAGAATCTTTTGGAGCATAACACTCCATCCATTCAAGTCAAAACATGTGGCAGAATAATATATGTCAATACATTTCGGTAAAACAAATTTTAAAAAGAAAAATAAAAGGGAGGGGGAGGATCATACAGCATTTCTTCATTTTAATGGCACTAGCCTTTGTACTCCATATTGGAGTGTTTTCTGTTAATTCATCATTATTATTGTCCCACTGTTTTCTGAACTATTGCATTAAGACTGAAACACTGCATTAATAAAATGGTTCGACAGCTAGTGACTTGAAGAAATATAAGCTTTAAAACTTCGATTCAAGTTTCTACCACCAACATCTTTCCACTCTTTTCGATCAATGAGAGTGGAGATGAAAATAGAAGCTGCTTGCATGCTCACCTTGGTCATGCCAGAAGTCAACAATACATTTTGAGTGGCCCCACTCTCCGAGCTATCCAGGAAAGGAAAGCTGTGCACAAAACCCCCTGCAGGAAACCTCGCAATATCTGTTCCAGATGCATATCGACTTTGCTCACCGTCAATAGAAAAATCACCATTCAGAATCTTATCTCCAAAAGCAATCCCGAATGGAGCCAAAAGATCATTCAATGCTGGAACATTTGCACCTCCAGTAACTGGAGTCCACCAGCTGCGTGTGTTATCATCAAAAAATCTCATTTTAACCATTGTGTCCACATTATACCACTCAGCAAACACAGCCAGCCCCAACCCAGTATTAATGACATCATCCCTCAGTTTTTCAATCTCCTCCTCAAAGTACTCATCTTCAAGGTCTACCATCAGAAGTGTTCCATATTGGCTAGCATCAAAGCATGTAAGAGGAGAACCAAGAGTTTCAACATGGTATCCCGCATCTCGTAACATGTTGAACATAATGTGAAAATTTGTATGCAGGTGATCTCCATGCCAGTCGAGAATGTCATTACGAACATCTAGAGAGTCTCTTGGTATGTAACCAGGAGGATACTTGATACTGTGGAACTGATCCCATAAAATTCGTTTGGATCTCGGTGGTGTTGGAACCACTTTCAACTTTAAATGAAGCACACATGTACTGATTCGAGGGCTCTTCTCTCCTTGAGGTGGACTGTAAACCTGAAGAGTGACATTGCCTTCAATCTCTCCAGAAAACTGGGAACCTTCCTCCTTAATTTGCATGTGAAGTGCTAGATAACCAGTCCAAGGCCAGATGACCTCCGAATATGTAAAGTGAATGCTTAAAAGATTCCCTTCATCATTGGAAGGATGCCACATTGGGGGGCTTTCGACATAGCCAATTACACCCATCCCATTAAGAATAGTGGCATTAAAGATGACAGGCATGGCACCTGCATAGAGTGGTTGACGACAAAAAGGCCAGGAGTACGGGCAATCTGTATAATCCAGAACACCAGGAAAGATGCTTGCCCGCGGTTGGTAGTTCTTAAGGATTTCAAATGATTCTAACCTGACACAAGTTAAGAACTAGAACTTACAACAAGAAGACAAGATATATTGATACTTCCGTACACACACACATATATAAGAAACGAAAAGAACATATATAAATGATAACACATGCACAGCAACAACTACTAGCCAAGAAACAAATCTGCACATAAAACAAAGGGTCCAGCTACCTAGGAAAACTTACAGATCAACTCTGCCTGCACCCTGTTCATACATATTGGGACCTGATAGCTTCGCAGCTCCCTCAACCAATGCTTGTTTCATGCTGGCTGGATTTAAAATGTCTTGCCGACTGCTTTCAGGGATGACACTAACAAGCAAGCATACAACACCAGCAACCACAGGACTTGCCACACTAGTGCCTGATAAACTCTTACAACCAGTACTGATCTTGGATCCCATAATCTCCCGTCCATATGCGACAACATCTGGCTTCACACGACCATAACTGTAAAGGCAAAAGTTACACAGTTAAAGCTTTGCACACTCATCAACATAAACAAAGCAAGCACATACAGCAATGAACCAGACTGAAGTTCCAAATATGAAATTGCAAGTCTTGTTAAGAGAAGCAAAAAGGACAAGGGACAAGTTATGGCAAGAACAGTCAGTATCAGCTTAAAAAATAAAAAATAAAAAAAGGGCGGGGGGGGGGGGGGGGGGCGGGGCGGTGTGGCTGGCACAAGGAATATTTTCTATGAGTAAGCAAGGACCGAACCAGTTAACAAGCAGGAATCTAAGTAAGATGTGTTACATAACCAAGAAACCTGACGAAAAGAATGAAAAAATATTTGATTAAAAGAGGTCATGAGTGGGTGAAAATGCAACTCTCCATTTTAGAGAGTATCATTAATTTTAAATCTAAGAAACACAGACATGTCAAAAGGCCCAGCATGTCTGTGTCAGACACAGACACGAATGGGACATGCCTGCCCATGTGTCCATGGAGTGTTTGGCAAAAATAATTTAATTGGACAAGGCTGGGACATGGGTGCGACAAGGTCCAAACATGGCATTGAACAAAATTGAATAAGAAAAAGGATTTTTGACATCCTAGCAAGATCTGAGCCATCAATAGCCTTTGGGGTTGTAAACAATTGATATTTCTCTATTTTTGTCACTCTAGAATGATCACCTCTCTCTCTATCTCTCTCTCTCTCTCTCTCTCTCTCTCTCTCTTGATTTTATCATCTGTTGATTGGTCACTCTTGCACTCAATCTCAACTCCGGCAACACTCATTGGCATGCCCTTTGCTCACCAACACTGATCACCAAGAATGGCAATCCCTTCCCTCATCAATCTCTCATTCTCATATATTTATTCTTCCTTTTTCCTTTGAGTTCCTGATGGTTCTCAAACTCTCTTGGATTTTTTTTTTCTCATTTTTACTCTCTTTTTTTCTTTTATTTACTTATGGTTTTATTTACTAAATGACAAACTGCATATAGTGTTAAGCACTTTAATGTTTTTAGTAATATTTTATTATGTAATTTAGTTACATTTATTTTGATTATTATTACTAAGTATTGGGGTTTAAGTGAAAGCTCAGGGATAATGGCATGCCCTGCTAAATCACAAATTGCAAATAGTGTTAAGCACTTAAATGTTTTTAGTAATACTTTATTATATAACTTAGTTACATTTGTTTTAATTATTATTACTAAGTATTGGGTTTAAGTGAAAGTATGCACCATGTTTGTGGTTCAAACTATACCTCCCCCACTCCCACTATCTACCTATCAAAAAAATAAAAAATTACTACCAAGTATTATCACTCCGGTATTACAATAGTAGAGCACATAAATAAACACTTAGTTTTTATGTTTATTTTAGTTAATTTATACTCTTAGTTTATCCTCTAAACATCATTTTATGGGTGTGAACGTAACTTTTGTTATCTATGATTGGTTTTAAATTAATTTTAGAAATATTTTCAAATGTTTTAATAGCTATTACTTATTTTAAAAAGCTAAAATAAACATAAAATATACCTAAAAATTTATAAAATATACATAAATATATAATATTTATTTATTTATTTATTTATTAATTACCCTACCCCTGATGTCTCACATCCTAGTTTTTCAAAATTTGCCGTGTCACCTCATGTTTGTGTTCATGACTGTGCTTTCTTAGTTTATAAGTTTCTATCATGTCCGCTCCATAAGCTATCATACAATATAATATGGACCCACTCACTAATACGGAACCCCTATATGGATGGTGTTGGAGGATGATGGGACAGCACAAAAACTAGAAGTTCTTTTAAAATGAAGAGGGGATCCTCACACACTAAAATTGGTTTTTCACTTTCTCTTAACTGGGTAAGATTTAAAATAAGTTACCTGAGCTACAAAAGCCTAAATCCTTCAATAAAGTTTAGGTCCAATAGATGTACAACTTTACACCAAAAGATAATAAAATATTAAATATTAAATCAGAAAGCAATTTAGAGGAAGATAGTACCAGCACAGCTTTCACAAATTTAACTTTTGCTTGCATAATTGGCAGGATGTCCTTTGCATGCAATGTCAAGTCACTCTAAAATCCAGACAGGTAGAAGGGAGGAAAGGGGAGGAAACCAAAATGATTCCTGGACACGGGATGGCTAACAGTAAGATAATCAGTAAAAGATTAAAGAGGCAACCTAATCTATATGTATGTCCAGTATATGAGCAGCTAAGCTGCAACCACATAGGTTTATAGGCTTGGTTCAGGAGCAAGTCTATTGTCAGATACATGCAACAACCAGGGGCGGAGGGAAGGGGGGCCGAGGGGGGGCACCTGCTCCCCCTGAACTTTCAATTTTTTTTACCAAGAATGTGAAATACCTTGTTTGCCCCCCCTACACAAAAGACAAAAAAAAAAAAATCTCTGAACACAAAAACAATTCACGTTACCTTTCCAGTTTTTCTAGCAGTAGTAGACTTCTACTTCTAGTATAATTCTATATATAAAACCGTGGGTCCCACTTGGTAATGATTTTTAAAAAAATAACAACTTTGCTACACCAACCCGGAATATAAATCAATACTAGCATAAAACTCTGAAAAAAAGGGTATATATAATGCAAACAAAGCACGCCTCCCATAAAAAAGAAAAAATTTCTTTTCATACCAGTCTCTTTCTTTGGGTCTCAGAGTTTCTGTGGAGTTTTTAAAAGCATTTAGTGGATAAATGATTGCTTAGTCACATATATTGAGAGAGATATATTCAAGACTATTGAGTGTGAAGAAATCATGCAGCAGTTTCAAAATATAAAAAATTGTCAAGAGCAATTAAGTAAAATAAACTAAGTGTGGAAAAATAAATTAGAGTTTATATTTTATGTTAGATTCTGTATGATAATTACATTATCATATAGTTGTTTATTTATTTTGTTATTAATATTGATTAATTTTTTTAGATTAATTTTTACTTCCAATCTTGTTTTTTAATCTTGCCCCCCCTGACCTAAATTCCTAGCTCCGCCACTGGCAACAACCCCAGTCATTATACATAAAAGACTAGATTGTCTAATCCAGTCTGTATACATCACAGACTTGATTGTGTAAGTTTACATTATATCTTCCTCCATATCTAGATGTAGAAGAAATACTACGTTCAACCATGTAGACCCAATATAAATTTAGCCCATAGGCCATGGATGCCAAATACTTTTATTATTGCTAAACAGGACAGAACACACACACATAAAGAAAGGGGAAAATAAAAAAGAGCAGCGACGTTTATTTTAACCACCCAACAAAAAAGAAATAATATTCCAGACACATTTAAGTTCTAAGAAATGATTATTATACAGTACCCATGAGGAATCTCCCAAGTACTCATGCCACGTGAGGAAAATGAGGCTATGTGGTCACTGTAGTCAATGCCACCAACACCAATGACATCACTTTGGTCTGCTGGATTGTTTAAAGTGCCATAAAGTGGTCCATCATTTCCAATTGCCGAGACCATAATTATGTTATTTGCTGTTATTTCCCAAACCTAGAGAACAAAGCAACACATAGCCATGTGAAAGGAAAATTGAGTGGTTCCAGCATTTTGATGGAAGCAAGTGAATTAGCAGGAATTACATTGGCACAGAACAAGGCATGTAAAAAATAACAAGTTTTTTTTTTATAGGTGATGAAGATGATATGATTCTGAAGTTCTTCGACAGTCGGGAAAATTATGAATTCCATATTACCTCAAACAGATTAAATAAACCATGCAGAAAATAGGCAGAACCAATTAATAAAATATTTTCCATCACCTTACAAAACAAAGTAATATATTCCCCCCCCCCCCCCACCACCACCCCTTTTTTTCCTCCTGAAACCTATTATGTCTATTAAGTCATACAAATTCAATAAGCCAATGATGTCTTACCTTCTCCACAAAAGGGAGATCCAAGTAATCAGGTCCACCTATGCTCAAATTTAGTACATCCATATTGGTTGCAATAGCATAGTTGAACGCATCAAGGAACCATGATGTGTATGATACCTGCAATAGGCTGAATAAAAGTTTCTCATAGTCTTGCCAAATTTTCTTGAATAAATCAAATGTCAGACCAAAAAATATATAGTTGAAAATAGAGCCCAATATACATATAAAAGATTTCTCAATTTTGTAAGCATTTCAAAATCCAATGGATGAACTACAAAGCAGAATGTGCATGATAAATGTCCATCTTGAAACCAAATATAGAGGATAGAAAGTGAAATGTAAATGCAGCTTCAAGTCACAACAGTGTAGATGGAACACTAAATATAAGAGCACAAAGCAGTAACACATGTCCAATTTGCATTACCTGTGCATCAGTAAACACGCGAAAAGCATAAATCTCTGTATCTGGAGCAAAACCGAGACACTCTGCATCTCCACCAGCAATAACCCCAGCAACAAATGTCCCATGTCCAAGATTGTCATTTAGCGTATCCTCATTGGTCCAATTTGTTCGCTCCTAAATACAACCTCAAAATTTAGTAATCAACTCCGCTAAAGCCTCATTAAGAAGAAGTACATTTAAAGTTTCTAGCAAATAAAAAAAAAATGAAAATTATGAAAGACTAGATATGGAAATGCAGAAACACAAGAATACTCCCAACACATTCATCCAACTGGCAATACCTTGATATTACGAAAATGTGGGTGATTAGCTCGAATGCCAGTGTCAAATATGGCCATTTTAACCTTAGCACCAGTATACCCTTTTGACCAAAGGGCATCCGCTCCAAACAAGGAAGTGACTTGAGATCTCTACAACAATAAAATGGGTCTCAGAACACATAAAAAAAAAATTCAAAATTTGACTAGAACATATATCTTTGTTCCACATTAGAATTTAGAAGCTCATGCATCCACACAAATATTCGCCACAACATATAAACTTCTACGAAGTTGATTGGTGTCGCTTTGGAAATACAATATCGATTGCACATATCAGAACCATATAAACTATCAGAAGAATAGAACGAATGCTCCATATCAAATTTCAGACTCTTCATATCCTACAACCAAAATGTCGTTTTAAAAATAAATAAAATTTTTCAAATTTTATTTCCTTCCCTTTCCCTCAATTTTCCCACGAACCAAACAGAAACCAAAAAACGAGGATAGGACAAGAATACCTGCATAAAAAGCTGGCGTCCCATCTAATCGAAGAATTGCTAATCGGGGAATGATAGTCGCCCTCGCTAAACGACATCGCTGTGAAAATTCTCCCTGGTCGCTTCTTCCCGTCCGCGAAAGCCCCAACTCTAGACCTAGACTTCGTCTTCTTCGCAAGCAAATCCCTCCTCCTGTAGCTAAAATCCGCATTCACATCCTTCACCAGCCCCAACCTCTGAATCTCCCCGATCACACTTTCTCTCGCGGACTCCTGGATCGAGACCAAGCCGAAATCGGTGGGGTACTTGGCGGCCGGGTTGTTCCGGTCGATCCATTTCCAGCGGTCGGATCGGATCTTGGATTCGAGATAAGCCCTGTGCTCCTCCGCGGGCTTGTATTGGAGGAACCGAACGATGTAATTGTTTCGAATCGGAGGGGATGAAATTGAATCGGATTGTGAGGAATTTAGGGTTAGGGTTTGAGATAGGAAAATGGAGGGTTTGAAATGGAGGAGAGAGAGAGAGATTGAGATGAAGAGGAAGAGGAAAGAGAGTGAGCAGGTAGAGGAAGAAATTGGGTGAGCGATCATGGCGGAGAAAGTGTGATGGATTCATTCATTGATTTATTTTTGGCGGGAAACAATAATCCCACATCGAAGATTTTTAGGGTAATGTGGCATGCAATGGAATGGGAATCCAAAAACTGGTTGGTTAACTTTTTATAGAAACAGAAACAGAAACAAGACCCTACTATTTTTTGCGCGAAGCTCTGGATAACGGGAAAGAAAACGTTGACTCAAAGAGCTTAGGATGAGACTCGAGAGACAGACATTATAGAGATAGAGAGGAGAAGTTTCGAGTGTGCCGAGGACGTGGTTGAACGGCGTTAAATACGTTACGTTACGTTATGTTATGCTTACGACGGAACCTGGAGGTACTGCTTATTAGCATTCAAGTGAGTGTGTTGTGAGCCAGGCATTGTATCTTAATTGACATCTCCGTTCTTGGAGAACCAGGGGTAAAAAAAAAAAATTTTGGACTTTGAGTAAGCAGCTTATTATAATTATCTTTAAAAAAAAATTATAATTCACATATTATAATTATCTCTCAAAAAGAAAAAGTGAGTGTTTTGAGATGTTTTTTTTTTTCATTTATTATAATTTTCAGAACAATTTCGTTAGATAGCATGCTCATGAAACATATCTGCAAATTAGTATTTCAAGACTAAAATCTCCTGTCAAAGGCTCGAGTTCCATTAAAAAAAAAAAATCTTAATCTGAGCCAAAAACAAACCCAATCTCAGCCAATGGCCGACAAACGCTACTTGCCGCCAAGATCGAATCCCTCAAAAAAGGTTCACCACCACGGGTTTGTGTTTTGATTTAGGTATAAAGAAATGGGCATTTTTTTTATTTTTGGGTTTAAGTGTTTGAGAAATGGATTTGGATGCTTAAGAAAATGGAAGAAGAGATCTGGAGAAATTAGTTTGCAATACCTATTAACTAACGAAATTGTTAGTAATTTTATGTTAAATGGCAAAAAAACCTGAGTGTCAAGATTGGATGGCGTTTAAATTAGAATCACAATTTTTATCACAACTTTTGACGTAACTTATTCACATGGCAAGTTATTAGTAGTGGAATTGTGGACTCACTACTTTTACTCCAACACTCACGACTTGCCACGTGAACAAGTTGTAGTAAAACTAAAAAGTTGTGGTCCTAGTATTTTCCTTTTAACAATTAACACTTTAAATTTCAAATAGTGTATAAAACACTATGAACGTTTAGACCCCCAAATTACAAATTATCAATTCAAGCTTTAAAACAACCGATTAAATAGTGTATAAAACACTATAAACGTTTAGACCCCCAAATTACAAATTATCAATTCAAGCTTTAAAACAAACGATTAATGTGCGAAAAATGAACTAAAGCCTAAAACAGAATTGATAAAACATCTTAGTCAAATAAAATCACATCCATTACAGAAATTAAATGACAAAGATAAAGGGAAGAAAGGTGCAAACACAAGGATTACACAAGACGTGTTATCGAAGAGGAAACCGAAGACCCTCGGCGAAAAACCTCTCCGCCACCCTCCAAGCGATCAAAATGATCCACTAAAGAATGTAGTTAGGATACAAGGACAGCAATAGACCCTCCAAGCCTAATCTACCCAGGTACCTAAGCCCTTCAAGCTTCTTGCTCCAACGAGGTTACGCCGAACCTATTTCTTCTTTAGCTTCCCGGATCCCGCTACTAGTCCATAGCATCTACCAATATAAATTGCCTCCTTCCTAACTGCTTCCCAAAATACCAAAGAGCCTTCTCACAGATGTGGGTATGGTGAGAAAAAGTTTTGGCTAAAGTACCTCTCAAGGATCTACAATGGAGAGGAAGAGAGTAGAGGAATTTGAAGAGTCACAAGGTTAAGATTGTGGATGAATCAATCTTGTTTTTCTCTAGGGTTTCTCTCTCAATATTCTCTCTGGAAGCTCTCTACATTTCGTAGGTATAAGGGGTATATATACTGGTGGGTGTTTGGAATGCGAAGAGACAGATTTTTCACAACAAAGTAGGCTGGCGGCTTATCCTCGCTGCTTGACTGAGTCGCGAGTTCAAGTCGCGAAGAAACTGAAAGGCCAGACTGGAAATTTCGTCTTGTAGTGCGACAGCTGGCACGACGGTTCATATTCTAGCAGCTTCCAATCGCGAGCCACCCGCGATATCTAGTCGCGAGTTCTCCTCTGCACGCTTCTCTCGTGTGCAACATCTGGCAGGCTTGCCAGTCGCGAGATACCAGCGAGGTCCAGTCGCGAGTCTCTGTTTTGCAGCATAGTCTTGAGCAAATCTTCATACTCTCTCACACACTACCCTTACATGATTCCCACCTAAATACAGGATTTCTAAATGCTGAAAATACAAGCAAATTGGCACGGAATAAAGCCAACACAATGATTGATAAAATTCAACCTTACAACACTATTTAAAAACTAGTGATGCTTAAATTTTGGAGAAATAATATGCACACAACACTTTTACAATAAATAATAAGTAGCGGGTTGTTATTGAATGTCACTAATGGATAACAAAGTAATTTTGGAGGTAAGTTCGAATTAGAATTAGTAACAACTTGCTAACTAGAATTTGTAGTGAAAGCATTATGAAAATGTTGTGTAGGTAGTCACTTGTCTAAATTTTGTAATGTTAAAGAAATTTGTTCACTTTTAAGTATAAAATAACCCATTTAAATTTTCGTTTTATTTATGAGTTCGAATTTAGTGAGGACGGAGTATAAAATTCGTAATTTACATCATCCATTAAAGATTACCACATAAGCATTTTTGCTTGAAGCTCAATAGATTTTACCACACCTAATAACACCACATCAACATTTTGTGTCCGCTTATAATGATTGTTCTTTATTATCAGATTAAGACACTTCTTTATCATTAAACCAAGACATCAATTGGTTTTTGGTACATTCTATCACATCTAATAACACCACATCAACCTTTTACTTTTTTTTTTTAGAGAGAGAGAGAGAGAGAGAGTTTCACATCAACCTTTTGTGTCCGTTTCTAATGATTGTTCTTTATTATCAGATCAAGACACTTCTTTATCATTAAACTAAGACACCAATTGGTTTTTTGTACATTCTATCACATCTAATAACACCACATCAACCTTTTACTTTTTTTTTTGAGAGAGAGAGAGAGAGAGTTTCAACTTACAGCACTCGCTTCTAATGATTGCTCTTTATCATTAAATCACATCAACTTTTTATGCTTTTTTAGGGAACCACATCAACATTTTAATTTTTTTTTAGAGAGAGAATTTCAACCTATGTCACTTCGAATGATTGCTCTTTATCGTCAGACCAAGATGCCAATTGATTGAACCTCAAATCTTTTATTCGACTGCAAAAGACTTTACTTGTTGAGCTAACATCCCTACGACATTAACTCTTAACTCTTTAAAGGCCAAGAGCAATACAAGATGAAGGATTAGATCTTCAAAATAGATCAAAAGAGCAATATTTCGGCATTAACTCTTTAAGGCTCCATTTGGTTGGAGTTAAAATGGAAGGGATAGAATTGGAAGAGAAAATGTTGTTTTCTCTTGTTTGGGTTAGGAGAGAAAACATGAAGGAAGAATATAAAGTGGAAGAAAATCACTCCGAGCCCACAAATTTTTATCCTTCCAATTTGGAAGGAAAATTGAGGAGAGAAAAGGAGAAAACATGCTTCAATAATTACTCATTTATCACTCAAAGTTGTTATCCAAGTCGTTTCCTCAAAAAGAAAAAGAAAAATTGCTATCCAAGTCAAGTAAGTTATGATTACTTGATTAGCTTTTGGGGAGAGGGCATCCTATACTATATGTGCAGTCCTAGATCAATTGGTAGAGGATGAAACCCAGTCAACGTGTTTTGGTTTTTTTTTTTTAATTTTTTATTTATGAAACCCAGTCGGTGTATTTTCTTTTTTAATTTATGTTTGGGTTTTTTTATGAGAAATAATCTGTGTAATTAAAAAAGTTATATACTTATAAATGTACTTAATATATTTGTGGGAAATATAAAAAAATATAAAGTTTTAATAGTTTTTTTACTTTATATAATAAGGGCATAAGAGTGAATTACATTTTCCATTCTTTTATTTTTCTTCTCAAAAAAACAAATGAGTTTTTCATGTCTCAACTTTTTCATCTCTCTAGCCAAATACTTATGAAAGAAAACTAAATTTCTTCTATCCTCTTATTTTTCTATTCTCCATTTTTTCCCCTCCAACCAAACGGACCCTATGCCACCAAGCTTACAAGATGCTAGGACTATGTTACACGCACTCTTGAGAAATAATGGGAGGCCAAAGTGGTGATAGCATTGTAAAGTTATTTTCCTGGATGAGAGTCTCTTGAGAGAGCTCAATTACTCTTATTCAGTACTAATCCCTAAGGTACAAGATGCTTAGAATTCAATTTAGATCGATAAACAAGTGTAACATGAGATACACAAGGGTGGAACTTGTAATTCATGTTTTTTTTGGATTCACAATTCCAAAAGCAATCCAATCTACAAAATTATCTAACATGTAAAAGTTTTTTAGTTGTTACATAGATGTGTGTGTTTGTGTGTGTGTGTATATATATATATTTAATACTTAGCATCCTCAAATTAAAGTTGGCATTCAAAGTATGTCAATTTATAGATTTACTTCTCCAAATGTCAGACATGGAAAAATTTAAGGGAAAACTAGAATGGATTTATGGAATTATAGACAAAAATAGTGAATATAGTTTATCAATTGGTTAAATAAATTAAAGGAAAAAAAAAAACACAAAGCATAATTCAAATAAATAAATAATGAAAAAAGAGGAAGAATTTTGTACCTATCAATATTTTAAAGCCATTTCGAGTAGATTCAAACGAAGAAATAAAAACTCTGAGAAATTTGAGTGGCTGAAAAGAAAGTGAAACGTTTAAAAATATTTGGGAAGATTATGAATGAAACACTTGAAGGAAGCTGAGCTAAAATTACTAGCCAATAAAACTTGTGGTTCATTGTTGGGACGTAGGAGGGGGAGAAGCTTAGAAAAGGTGTTTTGGGAGAGAAAGAGAGAGAGATACAAACAGATGGGGAAGGGGTAGGGTAGGGGGGGGGGGGGGGGGCGCAAATTTTTTTTTTTGGGGGATTAGCTCATGGAAATAATAAAGAGATGATGAGGCCTAATTTTTACCTATAAAGTAAAGGAGAAATTTTTTATTATTATTATGAGAGACGGAGCCATGGCATGTTAAAAAAATAGAGTACATACCTCTATACTCTATAGGATTATATATTTGCTTGTTCCACGTTGTAAACCATACCTCTATAACTTCAACGGTTTGTTGCTCATGGTGATGCTTGCTATTAGAGCAAGTCACACAATATCCACGGCCTAAAAACCAAGGGATAAAATCTAAAACTATAGATAATGGTGGAGAGGAAGAGATGTTCTTTCCACAAGTTACACAAATGAGAGAGATTACACCCTTTTGTAGGCTGAGACCATTATTTCATAAAATGGTTGATCCAATGTAAGCGTTGTCCATGCCAAAAAGAAGCATCACAAATAACATTGCCTCAACTTATGAAATCATATATTATCTTAAAGGGAAAAAAAATGAAGAAAACAATGGTGGGTATGCAAGATCAACTTTAAACAAAAGCCTATAATAAGGTAGAATGGAGCCTTATGCTGGTGATTCTTAGAGTTTTTGGTTCCAAAGGAAAATTTGTCGGCTAGATTAAACAATATATAACAAAAATCTAGTTTACTTTGCTAGTGAATGGAGAAAATTTTGCAAGCTATACTCTGTATAGATGACTAAGGCAAGGTGACCCACTATCATTGCCCATGTGTTCATTTTATATAGTGAAGTTTATCCCCACTTAATAACAAATAGGTTAGGACATAGGGTTCCTCAAACTTTGCATATGCTATGTGTAGTGGGTCTAGCACACGTAACAAGCTTTTAATAAGCTTGTTGTTCAAGTCTAAGATATGAAGACTCCTATTTCAACTTTTTTTTAAAGAGAAAAAAAGCAGCGGTGCACATGACTTATTGCTTTTATAGAGTTCGTGTGTGATTAGGGGAAGTAATAGGCAGCTAGGTTAATATATATAAACAAGGTTAATGTGGTTTTTGGGTGCGCCGCATATAAAGAGCAAGTAGTGTAAAAGAGAGAGAGAGAGAGAGAGAGAGAGAGAGAAGAACATGTGGTCATGTGAGAGCCACAGTGAAAATAAGAAAAATAAACTCACAGGTAAGTTCAGTGAGAGAAAATATTGTGTGTGAGAGAGTAAAGAAGATAATGGGATTTTCTTTAACCATGACATATAAATGTGAGAATTAAGTTGGGTACTACAACCACAGGTAGTTGTTGTATTCAAAGTGAGACTGAAGAATTTAGGTGACTTTATATTATTCCTAGAGAGAGATATAATTGTTAGGATATGTGCCCTTAAATCCTATTGTATGATGCTATGTATAATATTATGTATGACATTATTAGAGAAATGATGTATGACTTAATATTATGTTTAATAAAGTTGTTTTATTCTTATCTAAAATAATGGTAACATGAATATTCGGACATTATCAAATAGTCCATGAGATGCATAGTATGTGATTTATGTGATTTAGTCACAGAAGATATAGATCACAAGTTCTTTGTAAACTCAGACTTTTGGTTCGTAATCGGTGATGAAATTGAGCATTTCATCTGCGAAGACTATAACATATTAACTACGATGATTTGTCTTGATCATGGAAGTGGTGACTTCTAGTTAATATGTTGATATGTTTTAAGAGTTAAGACATATTGAACTGGACCGCTGTGAGATTTATTATTCTCCTAACGACTGTCAATTGAATAATAAATCTCACGACTTGTATTCACATGAACTCTTAATCCTGAGAGAATAATGAACCTAATCATGAAATGTAGGTTGCTTTCATATATCAGGAGTGAGATCTAAAGTAACGATCAAAACCTCAGTATGTTGGGCAGCCACATTTAGTGTTAATGGAACATATATTCTCAAGATGGAATTCATAGTCTCTTAACGGAGATATAAAATATTCCCTTAAGATAAGTTTAATTGGTACAGTTATTCAGAGAGTTAGGTCTAACCACTTTAGTAAGACTAAAGTATATATTTATGAAATTGGATTTCATAAATATATGATGAATAACTCAAAAGGATTAAACCGGGTACTCAAGGATTAAGATGTAGTAATTTACAAAGTGGCAGTCTATATTCATAACTTTGTATTACTACGAATATTTTATGAAGGGGTTGCATGTATAATAAAGTCTTGGGATATAATTTATTAATGAGGCTTAGAGTGCAATTATATTTATATAGTGGTATTAAATATAATTAATGGTAACTTTGGACTTGTCAAGAGTTGACAGAAAAGCCTAAGGCCCATTGGAGCTAGTGTCTTATTTGTTCCCTTTTGGTCCCATTCCAAGCCACACACTAAAGCCCAATTGGGAAGGCCCAAAAGGCTAGCCCAATTAGATAATCAGTTATGTGGAGAGAAACATACAGAATTTTATATAGAATAAAATAGTTTGTATGTTTAATAAAAATAAGAAATATAAAAAAAAAAATTCTCTCTAAAAACATAGAACTGATTGAGAGACCACACATCTTGGGCATCGAGTGGAATTGGAGTGAAGATTGAAAGTGTTCCCGAGTACTTCTTCATTCGGTTTTGAATTTCACCGCATCAAGGTACACTCTCTTGTTCTTATATTCTGAAACCTATATAGTGCATGTTATCAATTGCGAATGAAGTAGATCCGTTTATTTTCCGCTGCATATGTTTTGTATGCGATACAAACATGATGATTTCCCAACATTGGTATCAGAGCGGTCTTCATTTCGAATCTGTATAACATGTTTTGTTCGTTTTGGAATTCGAAATAATAGTTTCAAGTTGATAGAGGATTATTCATTTAATTTTCTGCATGGTTGTTGAAACTATGATTTGATAAAAACTGATATTGATGTTATGATGTTGTTTAAATATGAATTTAAGAATGTTAAATTGATCTTTAAGGCTATAGCATCAATAGATTTCAGTTTTGATATCAATTTCTGTCTGTCATTTCCGTATGATGGTTGTTTGTTCATGCAAAACGGTTGAAAACTGCCTTAGAACAAATTCTAGAAAATCGAGTTTCACGAGTTTCGATCGATCGAAATTTACTTTCGATCGATCGAGTGAAACAGAGACTAATCCTTTTGAATCGATTAATTTTCGATTGCTAGTCGATCGATCGAATTTTATTTTCGATCGATCGAGAGGCGATCGAGTATCAATCGAATCAGACAGAAGGTTTAAGTCGAATTGTTTAATTTTTTCGATCGATCGAGGGGCACATTCGATCGATCGAAAGAAAGAAAATCTGAATTTTTTCTAAGTGTTTTCAAACTTAAATTTTGTGTTTTTGTTATTTTTTCTTACGTCTTTTTCGTAAGAAAAAGTGCAAGGTTGTGTATAATTAGTTTATGCATGTTTAAAGATAAAAACATTTATTTTAAAACATCTAGTGGGAGAGAGATTCAAGGGTTGGATCTCACGGCCTCCATTGTCGGTTTATAGTAGTGTGATTAATCACCTCGCCTTGGCGTATATGCCTTGCTCCCTATGGAGGGTGTTTAATTCATGGTACTACAGGTTAAACTTCTTAATGATAGATGAAGTGTGTATTTACATTGAGAGCGACCACGCTACCGTGGAGTTACTTGGTGACTCACATTGATTCTAGACAATGGTGTACACTAGACTAAGTATGATGTTAACCTCCCTACGGAGCTATGTCATTATCACTTAGAGGCTAAAGAATAAGCGGCACATTATTTTTGTTTGGTAAGAGTTACCATGATAGCATTAATAATGAGGATAATCCTCGCTCAATTATAGTGATTGGTATGACCTCGCTACCGGGGAATATTAATTGCGGGATTGGGTTGTCGTTGCATATATTATATTATGATTTTATTAAGGTTCCATATTATATGTTTATATGCTAAATTGATAATGTCCAGTTTACTTATTATATTCATGTTTATTATTTCAGATTTGAACATGGCATCATTTAGCCCACTTGTTAGCATTCTTAATCAAAACAAACTGACTGGATCCAATTATGTTGACTGGAAAAGAAACTTGGACATAGTTCTCACAGCTGAAGAGCACAAATATGTGTTTACTCAACCATGTCCTAGCTTTCCTTCATTAGATGCTCCTCCTGAGGAAAAACAACGATATGATCGTTGGCAGAAATCTAATGAAATGGCCAAGTGCTACATCCTAGCGTCCATCTCAAATGTTCTACAGCATCAAATGCAGGATGTAGAACTAGCTTCGGATATTATGCAAAGTCTGAAGGAGATGTTTGGTGAGCAAGGCCGTTCTGCAAGGCAAGAAACCATGAGGCAAATTTATAATACCAAAATGGCTGAAGGTAGTTCAGCAAGAGAACATTGTCTTACAATGATCTCTAATCTGAATACATTAGAAGTTTTGGGTGCCGACATTGATGGAGAATCCCAAGTGGATATGATACTCCAGTCACTACCGGAGTCATTCAAGGAATTCAGACTTAACTATAATATGAACAAAAAGATTTATTCTTTGTCTGAATTATAGAATGAGTTGGTAGCGGCGGAAGGCATCCTTGGTACTTCTAATGTTCAAGCCTATGTGGGTGAAGCTTCTACTTCTCAGCCTAAGTCGAAAGGCAAGGGTAAGAAGAAGAAGAAGAATGACTTCACTAAACAAGAGGGTAAACAAATTGTCTTAGGGGTTGCCGACAAAGGAAAGAAGCTGAAAGGAAAATGTTTTCATTGTGGTGAGAAAGGACATTGGAAGAGGAATTGTCCAAAGTTCAAGGCTGCCAATAAGGGTATGAAAATTTCATTCCTTCTTGAAATATGTTTGGTACAAAATCCCACGGATTCCTGGTGTGTGGATTCAGGTTGTACTAATCATATCTACAATTCTTTGCAGGGGTTCCAGGAGACCAGAAAACTTAAAGAAGGAGAATTGTTTCTGACCTTGGCTGATGGGAGTAGGATTCCAGTTGTAGCTATTGGAGTGTTTAATTTGTGTTTTGAATCAAGAGTTTTAATATTGGAAGACTGTTTATTTGTACCTAATGTTCGTAGGAATTTAATTTCTGCAACTTATTTAGGTAAAAATGGATATTGTGTTATCCTGAAAGACAATGTTGTAATAAAGAAGGATAAAACAGTTATCTGTTCTGGCAATATTATGGATGGTCTTTATATTTTAACTCCTGATAAGCATGAATTATATAATTCTGAATTAGATAATAACTCTCATATAAAATCATTAAAGAGAAAGTTTCCTTCTACTAATGATGCATATCTTTGGCACTTGCGTTTGGGTCATATTAATCCAAACAGAATTCAAAGACTGATCAAAGATGGTCTCTTAGAGCCATTGGACTTTGATGAATTTCCAGTTTGTGAATCTTGTTTGGAAGGAAAAATGACCAAACGACCTTTTAATGCAAAAAGTAGAAGAGCCCAAGAGTTGCTAGAATTAGTTCATACGGATGTTTGTGGTCCTATGTCAACCCAAGCAAAAGGAGGTTAAGAGTACTTCATCACTTTCACCGATGATTACTCTAGATTTGGTTATGTGTACCTAATGAGACGGAAGTCCGAAACTTTTGAAAAATTCAAAGAGTTTAGGGCTGAAGTTGAGAATCAATTGGGTAAACACATAAAGGCCATTCGATTTAATCGTGGTGGCGAATACCTTCTTGGGGATTTCAAGGATTACTTGACTCAAAATGAGATTGTATCCCAATTGACTGCACCTGGAACTCCCCAACAAAATGGTGTAGCAGAAAGAAGGAATAGGACTCTTTTAGAAATGGTTAGGTCCATGATGAGTTACTCAACTTTACCTATTTCTTTTTGGGGTTATGCCTTAGATACAGCAATACATCTTTTGAATTTAGTTCCATCAAAATCTGTTCCCAAAACACCCATGGAATTGTGGAGTGGGCGTAAGCCTAGTATGAAATATCTCCACATTTGGGGTTGTCCAGCACATGTGTTAAAAGGGAAGTCTGATAAGTTGGAACCAAAATCAGAAGTATGTTTGCTTGTGGGTTATCTAAAAGAAACTAGGGGTTATTTATTCTATAGTCATAAAGATAACAAAGTTTTTGTTAGTACAAATGCTAAATTCTTGGAATATGACTATATGAATAATTTTACTCCTAGAAGTAGAGTTGTCTTGGCTGAAATGAATGAACCTGTAATTGAACAACTAATGGTTGAAACTAGGGATGATGTGGCTATATTGGATACACCACAAGATACTACTCATGAGATGTCTAGTACACAGTTGCCTCGTCGTAGTGGGAGGAATGTTAGGCCACCTATAAGATTCATAGGTCTTGGAGAGACTTATGAGGCTATCTCAGAGGAGGCCGAAACTGATCCTTACACTTATGAAGAAGCAATGAATGATATAGATGCACATCATTGGGTTCAAACTATGAAATCAGAATTAGATTCCATGTATTCCAATCAAGTTTGGGATCTTGTAAAGGCGCCTAACGGCATTAAACCTGTTGGTTGCAAATGGGTTTACAAGAGGAAGAGAGGGATAGATGGAAAGGTTGAAACCTTTAAAGCAAGGCTAGTGGCAAAAGGGTATACTAAAAAAGAAGGTATTGATTATGAGGAAACCTTTTCACCAGTAACAATGCTCAAATCTATCAGAATTCTCTTATCCATTGCTGCTCATTATGATTATGAAATTTGGCAAATGGATGTCAAGACTGCATTTCTTAATGGCAATCTTGAAGAGGAAATCTATATGAAGCAACTAGAAGGTTTCATAGCAAAGAACCAAGAGCATATGGTATGCAAGTTGAATAGGTCCATTTATGGACTTAAGCAAGCATCTAGGTCATGGAACATCAGATTTGATCAGGCAATCAAATCATTTGGTTTTGAACAAAATCTTGATGAACCATGTGTGTACAAAAGACATCAAGACAAAGTAGTAATGTTCCTAGTGCTTTATGTTGATGATATTCTACTCATTGGAAATTATGTAGGTGTAATGTCATCAGTAAAGGTTTGGTTGTCAAGCCAATTTGATATGAAGGACTTGGGTGAGGCTAACTTTATTCTAGGGATCAAGCTTTGGCGAGATCGTAAGAATAAGATGTTAGGCTTATCACAAGCTGGATATATAGATAAGGTTCTAGAACGGTTTAGCATGCAAAACTCCAAGAAATGATTACTTCCTTTCAGACATGGAGTTCCTCTGTCTGATGACCAAAGGCCTAAGACTCAAGAGGAAGTAGATATGATGAGACAAGTTCCTTATGCCTCTGCAGTAGGAAGTCTCATGTATGCCATGCTTTGTACTAGACCGGATATCTGTTTTTCAGTTGGCATGGTCAGCCGATATCAATCAAATCCAGGACCACAACATTGGCAAGCTGTAAAGCATATTCTCAAGTATCTACGGAGAACGAGAGATTATATGCTTGTTTACCGTTGTGAGGATTTGATTCCCATTGGCTATACAGATTCAGACTTTCAATCAGATCTAGATTTCAGAAAGTCCACGTCAGGATGTGTATTCACCTTGGGAGGTGGAGCCATAAGTTGGAGGAGTGTTAAGCAATCTTGTATTGCGGACTCTACCATGGAAGCTGAATATGTTGCTGCTTGTGAGGCGGCAAAGGAAGCTGTCTGGCTCAAGAAATTCCTTTCTGATCTTGGTGTAGTGAGAATGGAGCAAGTTCCTATCACATTATTTTGTGACAATAGTGGAGCGGTTGCACAATCCAAAGATCCAAGGAATCACAAGAAAGGAAAGCACATTGAAAGGAAGTATCACATCATTCGAGACATTGTTGCTCGTGGAGATGTGGTGGTGGCAAAGATTGAAAGTGCAAATAATCTAGCAGATCCCTTTACCAAAGCCTTGCCTCAAAGGACCTTCGAGTCACATTTGGAGGGAATGGGAGTTAGATTAGTGCACAATAGTCTTTAGGGCAAGTGGGAGATTGTTAGGATATGTGCCCTTAAATCCTATTGTATGATGCTATGTATAATATTATGTATGACATTATTAGAGAAATGATGTATGACTTAATATTATGTTTAATAAAGTTGTTTTATTCTTATATAAAATAATGGTAACATGAATATTCGGACATTATCAAATAGTCCATGAGATGCATAGTATGTGATTTATGTGATTTAGTCACAGAAGATATAGATCACAGGTTCTTTGTAAACTCAGAATTTTGGTTCGTAGTCGGTGATGAAATTGGGCATTTCATCTGCGAAGACTATAACATATTAACTACGATGATTTGTCTTGATCATGGAAGTGGTGACTTCTAGTTAATATGTTGATATGTTTTAAGAGTTAAGACATATTGAACTGGACCGCTGTGAGATTTATTATTCTCCTAACGACTGTCAATTGAATAATAAATCTCACGACTTGTATTCACATGAACTCTTAATCCTGAGAGAATAATGGACCTGATCATGAAATGTAGGTTGCTTTGATATATCAGGAGTGAGATCTAAAGTAACGGTCAAAACCTCAGTATGTTGGGCAGCCACATTTAGTGTTAATGGAACATATATTCTCAAGATGGAATTCATAGTCTCTTAACAGAGATATAAAATATGCCCTTGAGATAAGTTTAATGGGTACAGTTATTCAGAGAGTTAGGCCTAACCACTTTAGTAAGACTAAAGTATATATTTATGAAATTTGATTTCATAAATATATGATGAATAACTCAAAAGGATTAAACCGGGTACTCAAGGATTAAGATGTAGTAATTTACAAAGTGGCAGTCTATATTCATGACTTTGTATTATTACGAATATTTTATGAAGGGGTTGCATGTATAATAAAGTCTTGGGATATAATTTATTAATGAGGCCTAGAGTGCAATTATATTTATATAGTGGTATTAAATATAATTAATGGTAACTTTGGACTTGTCAAGAGTTGACAGAAAAGCCCAAGGCCCATTGGAGCTAGTGTCTTATTTGTTCTCTTTTGGTTCCACTCCAAGCCACACACTAAAGCCCAATTGGGAAGGCCCAAAAGGCTAGCCCAATTAGATAATCAGTTATGTGGAGAGAAACATACAGAATTTTATATAGAATAAAATAGTTTGTATGTTTAATAAAAATAAGAAATATAAAAAAAAAAATTCTCTCTAAAAACATAGAACTGATTGAGAGACCACACATCTTGGGCATCGAGTGGAATTGGAGTGAAGATTGAAAGTGTTACCGAGTACTTCTTCATTCGGTTTTGAATTTCACCTCATCAAGGTACACTCTCTTGTTCTTATATTCTGAAACCTACATAGTGCATGTTATCAATTGCGAATGAAGTAGATCCGTTTATTTTCCGCTGCGTATGTTTTGTATGCGATACAAACATGATGATTTCCCAACTTCATGGAAATAGGCAAATTGCCAAACAACGTAAATCTTGTGTCGTGTTATTTCATTTGTATGTTATTTTTGCTCTATTTTTTTCGTCTCTTGCATATCTAGGAATTAGGTTAATTCATAACACATCGATGTGCTACTAATCTTCAGAGTAAAAATTATGGAAGTGAAAAATGTGATGGAATGTTTGAACCTATATTGCTCTTGGTCTAAAAAGATAATAAACATAAGCAAATTTGGGTGTTTTGCATCCTATAGAGTCCATATCCAATTTCTCAACTACAAAATAATTTGTCTTTGGCTTAAACAACTACCAATATATTCCATATAGGTAACATTTTGCTTACTAGCAATATAAAGAGATTTTAACCATTTGAAGGAAAATAGCGACTAATGGATGGAGATTCAAATCCCTTTCATGGGACAAGGCATCTTAGCAAAATTGGTGGCTTAAAGAAGTTCTCACATACGCAATGTCAATATTCATAATACCAAGAATGCTATGCAAGGAAATGGACTTTTTGTTAAAATGATTATGATAGAATACTAAACATGAATAGGGAAACTTCCTAGCCTTGAAGTATTGGAATGCCTTATGTAAACCAATGAAAGAAAGGGGAGTTAGGGTTTCTAGAGTTTCAAGATTTCAACAACAACATGCTTTCTAAGAAGGTCTGGTCATTTCTCACCAACAAGGAAAGCACTGGTGTACAAAAATGTTGAAAGCAATACAGGGTACCAAATGAATGGTTATTGGGCAACATATTTGCAAAAGGATCCTGACCTAATACAGCATTATTTCCACTAAGCCTATCTTTGTTAAAGGGGCTTGCATACAAATGGGAAGTGAGGTCAATGTGGATATGTGGGGGGGCCCGGGGGAGGGGGGGGGGGGGGGGGGAATCGTTGGATACTAGAAGTCAAAAACTTCAAAGTTACACCAAGATCAAGAACATAAGGCCGTAGGGATTAGGTGGTGGCTAAGCTAATAGAAGGAAATAGGGATAGGTGGAATATTCCTTTGCTACAACAAATGTTTGGTGATGCTACATGGGAAGTAACAAGAAAAATTCTAATTACTTGAAGACCATATGAAGATAAAATGGACGTGGATAGCAATTAAAAGTGGGGAAAGCACTGTAACGTTAAATCTTAGATGTGCTCTAGCCATAAACCAACATATTGAGAGTAAAAATTTATGGGAAAAAACCTATGGAATTTAAGAATCCACAAAAGATTAAAAATGCAAGCATTGAGGATTGTGGTGGAGGTACTGGCCCTAAACTTGAATTTACAAGACAAAGAAATCTTGCATGTTAATAGATGCCAATTTTGTGATGAAGAAGTGGAAAACATCACCCATCTATTTTAAAACTCTAAGGCCTCTAGGATCATATGACTTGGAAGTTATGAATATAAGGAATTAGGGATGACAACAGAATAGAATGGCATAGGTGTTCCCTGCCCTGCCTTGTAGGATAGTTTCTCTCCCTTACCCTACATGTTAGGGCAAGCTTCCTTGTCTTGTCCCTGTCCCATGGGTCTAGTGAGGCCTCACCCTAGGATGTATGACAAAAATCTCACTCCATCCCTACCCCGCTACCTTTACATGGTGGGTTAGGACGAGGCGAAGCAAAATTGTCATCTCTAAAGTATATACAATGAATTTTTAAGGTTGAGGAATGAATTATGTTACCTTTCTATAATTATGCATGGTACCAAATGAATGGTTATTGGGCAAGTCTTGGCTACAAATTAGGGCTTAAGTTTTATGGGCTCGCCGGATTTTTTTTGGTCTTTTTAGTCTAAAATGTCATTTTTTTAGCTTGTATACATTACTAGATTAAGCATTTTTCTTGTAACTTATTTTAAATTGAACTTTTAATCGAAGCTTGTCATTACACTATTTTTAAATCTCTTAGGCCTTCCGGCTATATCAATCCTATTATACATTTTCCAACGTATTAAAAAAAAACCATACAAGATGGCTTGGTAAACCTAGAAAAAATAGCAAAATAAAAAACACATATTAAACTTGGCCTAAGCATTAAGCCTTTTTTTTTTTTTTTGACAGAGTTTCAACTTATAGCGTCCACTCCTAATGATAGCTCTTTATCATTAGACACCAATCAGTTTTTGGTGTAGGCGGAGATTGAACCTCAAATCTCTTATACAACTATCAGAGACTTTACCAGTTGAGTTAACTGGAACCCACTACCTTAGTAATAAGCTAGTAGCTTAAAAAGTAACAATAAAATAAAAACAAACAACAAATATTTCCACACAAACACAAAAACAAGTAACAAATATTTCCAAAACAGCCTAAGTAGTAAGCCAATAGCTTAAACAGGCTTCACACAAGAAAACTCATAGGTATAAGTCAATTACCACTTATTAAACTTGCCAACATATTTCTAGCATACAAATATTTCACCACCACATAGCATGAGCAACAATATAGTATTTTCACACACACACACACACACACACACACACACACACACACACACACACACACACACACACTTAGTAAGCCACAGAGGCAGAGAAGACAGTTATTGTAAGTCTGTAAGGCAGTAAACCACGAAAGTAGTAAGTTAGTTACAATGTATTTGGTAATATATATAATTAGTTACAATTATGAAATACCACACGTATTTCCATTTTTTTTTCCAAATCATTGAATGACAACTACTCAATAGTTACTGAGTCTATAACTTATAGAAAAAAAAAAAAAAAAAAAACTTTTAGACTAAGTTTTCTTTTCTATTAGCATATAGAGTTGATGCGTTGTTGGAAAAACAATACATATCCAAAAAGCTTCCAAAAGGCTGCCTCTTATACAAAATGAATGAATTTCCTTCTACAATACAAGAGGTAAAAGGATATTTAATTAATAATATATTATTACAAGCACAAGACCATTGGTAAGGGCTGTAAGTCAATAAGAGTAAGGACAGTAACTTACAAAGTGAATGATCAATCATTAATACTAATTGTGGTACTTTTGCTTGAGCTAAAACTCTTGTCTGAGTTGGAACTTTTTGTTACATTTGCTGTTACTTGTTGATTTATAACTAGAAAAGAAAAAGAAATGAATGCAATAGATTAAATATTTTTTGAATATATGAAACATTTAATAAGACTAAATAGACAAGAAGATTTAGAATTTAAACAAATTACCTAAGTAATGAAATTCCTCCTCTAATACCTCTACCTCATCCATTAATTGGTGATGAGAAATTAAGACCAAGACTTGAAGCCAATTTTGAACACATGTAAATTTTTGAACCATGAAAGGAGAGAGTGAAATCCAAAATGGATCAATTATGCACCCTCCAGTGTTGAATGCCG
Organism: Lithocarpus polystachyus; assembly: GCA_033629205.1. Classification (NCBI taxonomy): domain Eukaryota; kingdom Viridiplantae; phylum Streptophyta; class Magnoliopsida; order Fagales; family Fagaceae; genus Lithocarpus; species Lithocarpus polystachyus. The sequence continues at coordinate 43,017,398 of CM066163.1, forward strand.
ACTCAGATGCAATAGTGGAAATTGGTACATCTAGCACATCTTTATCTACTTAGGACAAAACTCGATACCTATTTGAATTGTCCTTCCATCACCCCAATTTCTTAAAATTTACATCATTTCTACCATCACAATTTTCAGCCAAATATTTTCAACCACATTGCTATACCCTACATATTGCTCAACCTCTAAAAAATGCTCATACCGAGAGTAAACCTTCACATATGGATCACTTGCATCACCTTCTATTTGTGTCCTTTCACTCCTACTTGATACTTACACATTTTGGTGAATGAATAGAAGAGTAAAAATTGTACAACTTAATCAAGAGATTCCTCACCTTATCAACCATTTCTTTCCCCACTTCATTTCCATAAATTTATAAAAAAGAAAATGTCAATTTCTTTTGTGGATCAAGAATCACAACCACATATAAAAATGATTAGTTTTATCCCATTTTCCCCAATACATCTCAAATTTATTTTGCTGTGGCTGTGTTTTTCAAGAGGAGGTTTTAGGGGGTTAAATGATCAATATTCTCTTAAACAACAAAGATCTCATTAAAGAAGTTATTTGAAGTAACATACAAAGAACCGGAGAACTTTTTTGTTACGTTGTAAAAAAACCTCAAGAAAGTAATAGATGTCCTACAATTTTGGAAATCACTCCCATTTGAAGATCACAAACCACCATTATCTTCCTACTTCCTAACGTATGTCAAATAACTATCATCTTTAAAGCCCATTTGAATAAACACTTTCTCAAATTCTTTAGCAGTTTCTAATATGAGATAGACCGAGTTCCGCTGAGTAGGAACATCTACACAAAGAAGACATTTAGAGACTCTATACCTAATACCTCCATAAACTCCTAAAAGTTTGAAAACTATTTGGTAAGTGAAAGCTGAAATAGTGTGAAAACACTATAGCTTGTTTAAACCCTCAATTCTTAATTACAGTTTGATTAATTTTAATCTAAACACACTTGATGCGGAATATACGTGATTAGCAAATTAATTAATTGAAGCACTCAGCAATTGCATGGATGAACAAATAAGTGCAATGCTAAAATAGAAAGGGCAGTGGGTAAAAGAATAACAAACCCAAGATAACATGGCAATGTGTTATCGAAGAGGAAACTGAAGAACTCGGCTAAAAACCTTTCCGTGACCCTCCAAGTCGAAATGATCCACTAGTGAATAAGTTGGAGTACAAGGATACCAAAAAGACCCTCTAAGTCTAATCTACTCAAAATACTTGAGCCCTCCAAGTTCTAGCTATTAATCGACTTTTCGGAGTCGTCTTCACTAGTTATTTGAATCCCGCAATACCGCCCATTTGCACCGCCAAGCCTCACCGGCTTCTTTTGGCAAATGCTTAATGCTTCCCAAGTTCCAAAACACTCTTTACACTCTGAATATGTGTGGGTTGTGTTTAGGTATAAATTTCCTCTCAAGTTATAACAATAGGAGAAGGGAGGAGAAGAGACTACAAGGATTTCTCTCTTGAGAATGAGTAACTCTCTCTAACACAGTGGATGTGTTGTAGAAACCTTTCTAGGGCTTTCTTCTGAATAGCATTCCTACAATTTTGTGGGTAATGAATGTGTATATATAGTATGGGTGAAGGGTATAAGAGTCACACTTAAAATTATTCAGGCAGAGAGTTTTGCGGGTCACTCGCGGGTAAGCCAAGTCGCGAAGTGACTCGCGAAATATAGTCTGGCACTTGACTCTTTAGCTTCCAGCATGTGCTATTCATGTGACCGCGGGTCGTCCACTCGCAAGTTAGTCGCGAGCAAGTCGCGAACTTCATTGTCTTGAGCAATCTTCACCAACTTAATACTAAACCTGTTACAAATAAATCCTACAAAATACAAGAAAATAATTAAGCAATTATAACAGTTTTTGTCATGGAATAAAATCAACATAAATGTTATGTGAAAAACCATAACTTAACAGTGAGGACTTCACACACCTTAGCAACAAATGTATCAATTTATTTTAAACCCTCCCCCACAATAAGATTTAGGATATGGGTACAATTCCTTACGTGTAAGAACTCATGTTCTAAAATAGTCTCACTCCAATCTTTAGTTATTGTCAAAGTCACTATGCCATCAATACTCCACTCACGCAACAATATCTCAATCTTTTTACTTATAGTCTCCCCCTCATGTTCTTCAACTTGACAAAAATTCAAAATTCTCTTATGTAACATCCTAGTATCATCAATAAAATGACATGTGAGACACATAATTCAAATTTTGGATAGAAGTCAATGTGTCCATAGTAAGACACATCTTATGGCTATTCAAGTATTTCATTAGCTTCTCTCTCTCACTGTTATAAATGCTACTTACATCTCTTGCCACAGTTTGACAATATGAGATATCCTTAATACGGAGCTTAGGTTGTAAGGTAATCAAATATGTCTTAAACCAATACAATTCAACACACCTAAACAACAACTCATCAATTATAATCATCTCAACAAGTTGTAGACACCTCATTTTGTACCATTTATGACTCGAGCTCTCATTCTCCAATGACGACATTACTCTAAGGCCCAAGGTTGATTTAGGACCCAATCTCTTGAAATCTTGACTTGAGGAATTATTTATGGAAGAATAAAACTTATTTTTGGAAAAGAAAGACTATCGAAAACCCTAAGTGTGCATACGCATGCACGCGTATGCGCACGCGCACTTGAAGCATGCGTACGCATACTTAGGGTATGCATGCGCATACCCTGAGTATGCACACGTATCTAGAATTCCAGAACCTATGAAAAGAAAGCTTTTTAGACATAAATTCATGTAGAGCAAATCCTAAATTGTCTAAGAGCCGCCACATACTCTTATTTTACCACTATAAAAAGCCATAAAATGCACATTTTCAAAGGAGGACAAAACATACAAGATTCACTAGAAAATAGTAAATCAAAGAGAGAGTTTTTCACACAAAAACATCTTCAAGTCAAGTTTTACTTGGTTGTGACCTATCTTGGTCTTGGTCTTTGAGTTCTAAAGCTTACTAACGTTTTGGTTTTGTTGTTGATTAGATTGACTGAGGGAAACGATCAAATCAAGCTCTAGAGAGTTTTTGTGTTGAGGTAAATGTTAAACTTTGGCTCTTCACTTTCTTTGATTTTTTTGTGTGTTTGTATGTTTTTTTGCTTTGATATATCTGTGTTAACTTAGGCTTATGTTATGTTCGTATTAGAAGCATGATAGGTTGCTAGATTTCTTGTTTTGATTTGCTTTTTGTTTTGGTTGCTGGGTTTGAGTTTTCGGGTATGTATGCGAAGCATGCTTCATGCATGTGTACACATACTTGAAGTGTGCGTATGCATACAACTACGCACACCCCATGTATGCGCACGCACATTCGTGCCCAAAAACCCAAATTCTGTTTCTTTGCCTTGTACCGGTTTTCTTTCGAATGTTTAGGTTCTGTTTAATTTGTTTTTCACATGTTTGAGTCCTGTGTTAGTGTTTTTGTTAAGTACATATTTTATGTAATTGGTTAATCCTTTGACAAAATGCACTTTACTTGTAATTAGGTAGATCTAGGATATGCTTAATACTTCAAAGAACAAGAGTTCAAGTCTAGTATTTAAGCCATACAAATCTGTCCAAGAAATAAGTGAAGAAGTGTTGATTTATTTAAGCTTAATAGTTGCTCGACAGATAGCTATCTATCGATGCTCAACAGATACTATCTATCAAGGTATCTATCGAGAATTACGAAATTCAGATTTCTAGATCTGATTTGTGGCCCATGCTTATGTATTTGTGTAGGGCTTATTTTCTCACAACCCTAGACATATATAAAACTTATTTTAAATGCCGTCATATAAGAGAATATAAGGAGAACATATGTAAAAGGTGATCGATGCCTTATTCTTTCTAAAAGAAGCTATTGCGTCTTTTGCGCCTTAGAGTTTTGTAACCAAGTGCTTCTTGATCTTCATCGTCTAGATGAAGTGATGAACATTGCAGCCAACATCTTTTTCAAGTTGGCGAGTTAGTCATGTACTGGAAGCCATGCATCTTTGGTTAGTCACGTACTGAGATTCGTGCAAAAAGGGTGGCGTTCATATATTGAAGAGTTCAGAGGTTCTGAAGCGGTAGAAGGTTTCTGCTGTAAGTTCATCTACGAGGATTGTAGAGTCTAGAGACAAAGGTTTTGTATTAGATTTGAAACTTCTCTTTACTATAGTGGATTGCCTTTTGGGAAGGTTTCCCTCCAGGTTTTTTACTATGAAACTAATTTGTTTTATTGGTTTTTCTAGGTCATCATATATTGTCTTATTTATTTTTTCTGCTGCATGATTTTGACATGATATTGATGTTTGTTTGTTTTAACAAGTTTTATTCATAATAAATCTAATTAACAACTTAAATTTAAAACTTGTTAATTCTATCAACTGTGGTCTAAATTTCCCAACAGTTTTAACATGTTTTGTCTTGTTTATAGCTTAGAAGTATGGTTAGGGTTTCTGTCCTTGTTGAATATCATGAACATGCATTGATGCATAGGTGCTGTGGTGTAGTGAGGTAAGTCATGCATAAATCATAGGAACATGCATTTGAGTGTTTGAATATAAGTTGTATAAATATTTGTTAATATGTTTGATTGAATGCCTTGATGCTATGCTTGAACGGTTAGATGTGCTTGATTAATCTACCTTGTTGATGCTTGCTACCCTTAGTGAGATATACTTGTGCCTTGTTAGATGAATGCTAGGTTGGAGATGATATGTCATGTTGATTGCTTCAGATGCATGTTAGTGTGTGTGTGTGTGTGTGTAAGTTTAGAATAACATATTAGAGGACTCTTTGATGGGATTAGGATGTGGAACACAATGAGTGGAGGCCGATCCATGGGTCGGGTGGGGTTGGGTGCTTAACACCTTTCCATTCTCATACCTAAACTCTAGACATGTGCTCTAGTAAAGATCAGTCATTCCACAAAGACACTATATATATGATTCTTAGACCTAATCTAGGTAGCGATTCCATTTACACATTTCTGCCATGATCTACCCTAGGTCAAAGTGTACTTCCCATGAGGAGATTCCACTCGTCGCGCGAATGATTGTGCCCACATAAGTACCTTTCTAGAAGGCTCAACAGTAAAGGTTGTTGATACAAGTTGAAACCATTTTTCTCCATCCATTTTGGGTATAAAAGCTAAGTTTTTTTTTTTTGTAATTAAGTCATGCATAAATCATATGAACATGCATTTGAGTGCTTGAATATGAGTTGTACAAATATTTGTTAATATGTTTGATTGAATGCCTTGATGCTATGATTGAATGCTTAGATGTGCTTAATTAATCTACCTTGTTGATGCTTGCTGCCCTTGGTGATATATACTTGTGCCTTGATAGATGAATGCTAGGTTGAAGATGATATGTCATGTTGATTGCTTTAGATGCATGTTAGTGTGTGTGTGTGTGTGTGTGTGTGTGTGTGTGTGTGTGTGTGTGTGAGTTTAGAATAACATATTAGAGGACTCTTTGATGGGATTAGGATGTGGAACACAATGAGTGGAGGCTGACTCACGGGTCGGGAGGGGTTAGGTGCTTAACACATTTCCATTCCTATACCTAAACTCTAGACACGTGCTCTAGTAAAGATCAGTCATTCCACAAGGGCACTATATATATGATTCCTAGACCTAATCTAAGTAACGACTCCATTTACACCTTCTGCCATGATCTACTCTAGGCCAAGGTGTACTTCTCATGAGGAGATCCCACTTGTTGCGCGGATGCTTGTGCCCACACAAGTGCCTTTCTAGAAGGCTCAACAGTAAGGGTGCGTTCGTTTGGAAGGAAAATAGGGAGGATGGAAAATAAAAGTAGGAAAATAGGGTGGAAAATGCTGTTTTCCACTATTCGTTTGGGGAAGGAAAATAGGAAGGAGAGAAAACCCGAGAGAAAGTTTTCTCTCCGGGTCCACATTTTTTTCCCTTTTAAATCGGAAGGAAAATCTGGAGAGAAAAGTTCTATAATAGTACTTTTACAAAAATGCCCTCTTCTCACCTATTTTTTTTCAACGTTCTCTTTCTTTCTTTTTCTTTTTTTTTCAACGTTACTGAGAACGTTGTTGTTTTTTTATTTTTTTTATTTTCTTTTCAACATTATTGAACGTTTTTTTGTTTTGTTTTTTTTTTCTTTTCTTTTCAACTTTACTGAATGTGAACGTTGTTTTTTTTTTTTTTTTTTTTTTTCAACGTTACTGAATGTGAACATTGTTTTTCTTTTATTTTCTTTTCAACATTACTGAACGTGAACATTTTTTTTTCAACGTTACTAAATGTTGTTGTTTTTTTTTTTTCAACGTGACCTGATCTAATTTTTACATTATTATAATATAAATTTATATATATAATGTGATAAATTTTATATTATTTAATAATTACAAATAAATCTACATATTATGTAAAAAGGGTATAATAGTCAATTTATATAAATTACATTTTCCATCCTTCCCTTTTTCTCTCCAACTAAACAAAAGAATTTTCCACCCTCCCACTTTTCCACCCCTCCAACCGAACACATAAGAGGGAGAACTAAATATTTTCCATCCTTCCACTTTTCCATCCTCCCACAATTTTCCATCCTCCCACTTTTCCACTCCTTTAACCGAACAGACCCTAAAGGTTGTTGATACAAGTTGAAACCATTTTTCTCCATCCATTTTGGGTTCAAAAGCTAAGTTTTTTTTGCCCTTTACTTAGATATCTATTAGGGTTCTTAGGACAAGGTGGCACATAAGCTAAAAATTTCTAGTACCATACCTTTACTATCAATGTCCTACTTATGCAAAGCAAAAAAAAAAAAAAAAAAAAAAAAAAAAAAAAAAAAAAAAAAAATGCAAATACAAACAGTATGAAACTTGAAATTTTATTAAACAATAACATAAAAAACAAGGATGCTCAAATTCTATTAAATAATAGACGCAACAACAACCATAACAATAGAAAAAACATCAAACAACAACATTAACTCCATCAAAATATAAAATAAAAAAATTCCCAAATTTAAACACTAAATACTAAAAAAAACATAAATCATACCTTAGAGGAACCGTGAGTGTTAGAGATTCAAGTTTGAAGACATAAAACCCTACTTGAACATTTTAAGTAATAGCATCTAAGATGTAATATATAAATTTTGGAATTTAATATGTATAGATATCTAACCGGCATTACCTTGCACTACGAGTCGCCAAGAGGCCTCTGGGTTAGGCGAGTCGAGCAGGTCGATTCTTCTGGATCAGTGGACACTCCTAGTCATTGAGTCAATAAAATTGGATTTTAAATTTTTTTTTTTTTAGAGAGAGAGAGAGAGAGAGAGAGAGAGAGAGAGATATATATATATATATATATATATTTTTTTTCATTTACGCGACAATTTTAAATTGAAAAAAGAAAATAAAGAAATGATAGTAAGAGTAAAACGATGGCGTTTGAACAGGGACGATCTCCATCTTGAGCAGTACAACCACGGCCACAGAGCGCGCACACAGGCAATGGCGCGAGGGCTAACCAGAGCCACCACCTCCACCTTCCTACCCACTTCATTCCTCAAAATAACACCACCAATATGGAAAAACCCATCTGTGTCCCTCTCTGTTCCTTGGACTCAGTTCCTCTGCAAGTGCTCTCTTGCCCACCACCATCACCATCACCAACACCAACACCCTATCGACATGTCAAAGTACAAGGAAGCTTTCTCAATGCAAATGGCCATGGCTGGCCTTAAACCCCACCACCGAATCGGTCTGTTTCTTTCACTTTTCTTTTCTGTTTTGTTTATGAAAAAAAATATAGGAATAGAGGGAGAAACAAAAAGTCGAAAATTTTATATAGTTGTCACTAACTAGGAGGATAGAAAACAAACTAACCCACTTATCTGAATTGTGCCATATACAACTATGTCGCTTTGGTTTGTTATTAACTTATAGTTTTATTTCTTCTCACTTATTTTTAACTTTTGGGGTTGGTGGTGTATATATCAAGGTTTTGTTTTGTTCAATCTATGAGCTGGGTTTTGATTGTGTAGCTGTTTAAATTGAGTTGTTATGTCAAAAGATTAGAAGGGGTTTGTTTCTTTTACGAAATTAGTTGCTGAAGAAGTAACTTTTTGAGAATTAGAAGAAAACAAATGAAATTTATAATCTTGATTTGGTGTATTATTATATTAATAACAAAAAAGAAATAAAAAATCCCAATTGACTGAGGAAAATGTTGAATGAGTGATGTTTGTTTGATTGGTGATTAGCTTTGGGAGTCTCTGGAGGTCCTGATAGTATGGCACTTTGCGTTTTAACTGCTGGTTGGAAAACGAATGGCATTAATGCTGGAGAGAGTGGTGATTTCGTTGATGGGCTTTTGGCAATAGTTGTCGATCACGGGCTGCGTTCTGAAAGCAAAGATGAAGCAAACATTGTTTGTAATCGGGTTTCCCAAATGGGTATACAACTTTGCATTGACATCCTTTTGGCTATCTCTCTATCTACTCCTCTTTTGGTTTGATGATGTGTATAGAGATTAGAGGTTGATCGTGGCTAATATGAATTTTGTGTAGGAATCAGATGTGAGATTGCCCATTGTGATTGGTCAGATGGTAGGCCGAAACAAGGTCACTTGCAAGAAGCAGCTCGGGAAATGAGGTATTTGTTTATCTATCTTCTTGCTTTCTTTTTTTCAGAATTAGTAAAGCATCTAAATTCTAAAACTGGGATAAAAAAAAAATACTGGGATTGTAAACTCTGGATTTTATTGTAATTTTTTATTTGAATTAAAAAGGTTCAAAATCATGGTTTAATTTCATAAAGAGCAGTTGCTTGATTTGCAAATTTTGATGTTGGACTGAATTTCAGGTATCAGGCTTTTCAGAAAGTTTGTGCCCAACATCAGATTGGTGTTTTGCTCATTGCGCATCATGCCGATGACCAGGTTTGACCAACAAAAGTCTAGTTCTCTGTCTGCATTTCTGCTTATGCATGTCTCTGTATGTGAACACATGCACATGTGCATGTGCATGACTGTCTACATGTTCAAGTTAGTGGGTTCTTAGAAGTTCTCTCAACCCACCTGCAGCCGTAGGCAGTTTTGTTTTCTTGAATGTAGAAGTTCCTGATTTGTAAAGTCTAAATTGAAAGGAGTGATATTTTTAATGTTCTAGTGTATTGTACTCTGTCCTCATCTTAGTGATACTGATTTCCACTTTGAAGGCTTGTTGATTTCAACTTCAAAGGCTTGTTACAAATGCTAGACATATAGTGATTGCTGAGACACAATGCAGGCTGAGTTATTCATTCTTAGACTATCTCGCAATAGTGGTGTGATTGGACTTGCTGGCATGCCTTTCATTTCTCAAGTTTCCTCTACACATACATATTCTTTGGGGGGAGTCTCAAATAATCATGGTGTACTTCTTGTTCGACCACTCATGAATTTTTCTAAACAAGACATGTATAAGGTTAGTACTGTACATGACATACATTATCAGTTAATCTGCATTTTTCTTGAGTTCAGCGCATAAATTTTGTTCAGTTGTCATTTATTTAACTTTTGCAGATATGTCTTGGGGGTAATCAGGATTGGGTGGAAGACCCAACAAATAAAAGTCTTCTATTTGCTCGTAATAGGATTCGAATGTCATTAAGGGATGTCTCATCAAGTGAGTTGACAGAAATTATAGCTTTTATGGTGTAGTTTAAATCATTAAATTGTCTGCTATGATATGGTGGAAAGTTTGTTTGCTATTTTTCTTTTAACTTCTAGCTGGAAAAAACTTAAAAAACAGTGTATGTGCTTTGGATTATTTACTCAATCCATTGTGGTGCCATATGTAATGTATCCCTAGTTAGGGGGTGCTAGCATGAGTTTTCTTAGTTGCACACAGGCTTGACATGTTCAAATTACTTGTCCCTTGCTTTTCAGGTATCTTTAAGTCTGAGCTACAAGCAGTTATCTCGGCCTGTCGAAGAACACGCTCATTTATTGATCAAGTTTGTTGTAAATTGATAAACCAAGCAATAGTTGTTAAAGATGTAAGCAGTTTTTTGACTGTCTTCACTTTTAGATATCAGAATTTTTTTTTATACATTTGACTTTAGTAGATCGTAAAAAATTATTTATATCTTTAATCCTAGTCATTAGATAACTCCCTGTCTTGACCATTTTAGCTTTTGTTTTTGTTTTTGTTTTGCTTGGGGGGGCGGCGGCGGTGGTATTTCTTCCTGCAGCAGGGGTATGCTATTATTGATTTGGAGATTCTTAGTCCATCAAAAGTTGAGGACATATGCCTGTCAAAGTTTCTTTCCTTGGTTTTGCAGGTAATTTAATTCTTAGCATGTAGATTGTCATTGTCTGACATCCTCTCTCTCTCTCTCTCTGAGAGCTCTTCTGATTTGAGTTACATAGGTTGATGCTCATGTTAATACTGTGTTGATTTGAATCTTTCAGTTCATCTCACAAAGGTATAGGCCAGTTAGAGGTAGTACTTCAAAATTGCTGTTGGACTATATTCGTACTTTTCCCTGCAAGGTACATCTACTTTCTCATGTATGGTTCCTTTTTCTCTATGAAATTAGCCACTGGTCTGTGCCCCAAATCATAGAAAGTTTCATGACTTCATCAGCATGCAAATAAAAAAAAGTGCTAGGCAGTATGATTGATAACCTTCTCAAGCTTACTTGTATATTACATTGCATTGAAATTTCAACATGGTCAGTTTATCTCTCTCTCTCTCTCTCTCATGATATTACACTTAGTATAACTCTAAATCATTTTCTGGACATTGACAAACTCCTCTAAATTTCCACATATACAGTTGAACATTTTACTGAAAGTGAAAATCTTCACCTTCTTTTTTTGTTTTGTTTTTGTTTTGTTTTTTAGCCCTTATTTGGGAAGGTTTTTGTTTTCATTGAGCTGATCATTTCAAATTGTAGATTGTAATGAAAAAGTTGATGAGGAAACATTATTACATTATGTTTTCATCACCAATGTCACCTATAAATGAAAAATAAGATTTCATTGATCTATCTTTGTATCTAAGTAAAGAATAGAAAAACCAACAAGATCTTTGGCCTTTCTTTTCTTGTATCACCTTTGATTGATTTATTCCTGGTGTTTGCTTTAATGCTTTCAATAAACTAGGAGACTCATTTATAAACCTTAGCATCAGGGTGATCAAGAAGCAAAACTGCTTTCTTAATTACTGTTGTTACTTGTTAGAGCGTTCATTTCCAGCTCAATAAAACTTTACCAAAAATCTTTACTTTTTCCATTAATTAACACACTATTCACATACATTTGCATCAGTCTATTTTTTCTTTCTCCATTCCATTTGAACATTATTTATTGATGGCAAAGAAAGCCCATCCCAAAGAGCCAAATCACAGCCAGCAAAGAAAACCCAATATCGTGTAGCTTCGTGGGGTAATGATTTTGTGAGCAATTCGGTGGCCAAGAAAGTTGATGGCCATTCGAGATCTTTGTTGGTGGGGATTTTATTGGCTACATGGTGTTGGGTTTTGGGTTGATTTGTGCATATGTATTTGGCTGCCAGCAATGAGTTTATACGGGTAGTGTGGATTTGTGAGTGGCTTGGTCAATTGTTTGCTTTGGGCTGGTTTTTGTAATCTGCCTTGTGCATATGTTTTTGGGCTGTTTTGGTTAGTAAGTTGTGAGTGGATTAGTTGGCTCATACAAGTACTCTTACCAGTACAGTATAGCAGCTCAATTTCCACGTTGTAGAAGGAATAAGGCTATTGATTTTTTGACATAAATAAACAAAACTGGGTCTACGCCATTGGGGTCTATGCTTTTCCATGACTGTGAAGTTGTAGACTGGCAATTCAGCTTTTGTATAAGCCAATGATCTGTATCAAAAATAATTTTTCAATCTTTTTTGATTCATAAATCTGTTTTACCTCTCTTGCAGAACTCCCTTACAGCAGCTGGTTGTTACCTTTGTCCAGCTCCGGGGTCTAAAGGCACCAAAACCTTGGTTTGCTGTTCCGTTAATTGTCCTCTGCCTTCAAAAATGGAACCATTCCATGCATGCACTTTTGGAGAACAAGAACACCATATTCCAAGTGAGTTAGAGCAAATTATAGTGGATGCAAGGTCATATTCAGATCAGCTGGTTCTAGATGAATCAGATGTGCATTTTCTGAATGTTACATCAGAATCAGTTCTAACTGAAGCCAAAAGACTTGGTATACTCAGTGAGTCAACATATAGGAATATTCTCTTATTGCAGAGGGAAGAAACCAAACGCTTCAAGTCTAAGACTCAGACAGAACTCTCATCTAATTTAGAGTCAAAGCATGGCTTTCAATCTGTCAATATGTCACGGAGTGAACCACTTCAACCTGGGCATGCATGTTACTTCATGAGCAGATTCTTCATCACATGGAAATTGAATGAGGAAATTGGTAGCAGTGCATTTTCAGAGGAAGCCAATTGTGACTTGAATTTGGGACTGGAAAATTGGCAGTGTCATTGCAGGTCTTGTGTGGTTGGTCATGACATGGTAGCTGAGGTTCGACACATGATTGAATCTGACTGGCTGTATCTTGCGAAGTTTTCAAAATGCCTGAGTAATTCAGGGAAATTTCAACAGCAAAGAGATCTCTTAGATTATAGAGCAGATGAAATACCAGAGAAGATAAATCAATGCTTAGATTATGCAAGGTTATCAGCACAAAGAGCTCATCTGTCATTAAAATCTATCCCTGCTGCTGCAAGAGGAGGCCTACCTGTCCTAGTCAATCATAAAGGACTATTAATAAGCGTCCCAGTAAGTCAATCCTTTTCAATTTTTAAAAGACAAATCTAGCCACTAATTAAGTTCCTTATGATCTTCCCAGACCAAAAATCACCAACTTTCACATCTTACTTACATAGCACTTGAGATAATGCTCAACTGAGCACACCACAACACAAAAAACACATGGATGGTTTGAAAATGTCGGTAAAACTCTTGGTGTTGAGAGACTTCTCCATACCTCAAACGTATATTCAAATCCTAACAAGACTGCTTCTAACTTTATTTTAATTCACTGAAGTTTTGCTTTTAGTCAGCAGTTTATGGTTTATCCTTTGAGACCTGACAACCCTTTATTATTATTTTTTTCCCTTTCAGAGCATTGGTTTCAAGCATTGCCCTTGCTTGGTTGTATCTGCAGAATTCAAGCCAAGAGTACCACTTGGGGGAGGTCATAGTTCATTTATATAGTCTCTGTAGCTTAAGTTAGTAGCTTTAAGTATCATATACACCATGGAGGCCAGCACTTTATTTTTTATTTTTTTAAGGTTAGGATTTGAATCTCCTCTCCCCTACTTGTTGTAACAATTGAATTATAAATTAATAACAGTTGGTCTAGTGTCAAACCTCAAGCTGCATGATTACATTGTTGACATGTCATGGCCTATATCTTCATTCCTTCGTAGATCTTGATTCTTTACCGTTGGTGCCAAACCATGCTGGATGGAGAAAATCTTGCCATAATTATTTACTATTTATTAACCTCATAGGAGAGAGATAGGGAATGTTTGGTAACTGTTTTTTGCCATTATTTTCTGTTTTCAAAAATAATTTCCTATTTTAGTGATTAAAAAACTTGTTTGGCAACTCAAAATGAGCAAAAAAACAAAAACTGTTCTTAAAACTCAATTTGTGAAGGAAACTGAAAATATGTATAAGGCTGTTTTTAGTTTCTAATTTTCAAAAGTCAATGAAAACACGCATTTAATTTAATGAATATATTTCATTTAGTGAATTAGTATTAAAGTTCAAATCCTAGTAACAACATATTTTAGCATTTTCTATTTTTTTCTTCAAAAAATTATCTTTTTAATTTCAACTAACCAAACATATTTTGATTTCAAAAATACAAGAAAATTGTTTTTTCTTTATATTCTCAAAAACAAGTTTTTAAAAATAGAAAATAAAAACTAATACCAAACATAACCTAAGTTTTTAAGCACTTAATCTCAGATGAGTAATAGAAGCACTGGAAGTGGCAACCTGTTTTTATGGCATTTATTTATTTTGCAAATCAAGTAAGCAGCATCAAGATTTTATTAGCATTGGCACCAAGTAGACTATGTAATGGATCATGTTTTTTTTGGTTGCTGATTGAGCAAAGTTGGACTTGGACCAGGAGGGGCTCAGCTAAGCTGCCCTCTGGGAGCAAACTTTACTAAACGATCAGAAGGTTTCACCTAATGATATTATAATGTTGTGTTAGGACCAAGAATGAAAAAATCTCAAAATTTTAGAATTAATTTATTTGGATGAGTACAGCTAAAAACAAAAGTTCCATAATAATAATCATGATTTAGTGATGATCGTGATGTGATATAATGGAATTGGTGCTAGTGGTGGTAGAGTTATTTGGCAGCAATGGGTGATCGTGATGACAGTAACAGTAGTGGCAATGCTGGTGGCAAGAATGTCAAAATTGGAATTTTACATAGGTTCGTGAGAGGTAGACGGGATCGTGAATTGTAGGATTGAATATTGGATCGTAAGATCTTAGTATCTTACATTATTTGAGAGAAAAATAAAAAATACACATTAGCATATTAAATAATCACATAAATTATACTTATTCATAAAAAACCAAAACTTTGCATCCATTTGATGAAATTACAATACATCACAACATCCATTTGTAAAGCATAATTTAAAGAGGCCAAAAATCTCAAAATGTGATATTCTATTAGGATATTACTTTTATTTGGGTCTAATTGACACTCTATCTCTCTACATTAGAATAGCAAAACTTGGTCTATTGAGATGTTATTTTCATTTGAGTCCATCTAAGCCTTCTGTCAAGTTAAAGAAGATTACAAGAAATCAAGATTGTTTGGAATCGTCAGAATCGTATGATCTTACTGATCCTGAACAATTACAAAGATCCTTGAAAGATTTGGATTGTTTTGGGTAGGTGGGATCGTAAAATCGTAGGATTCAAATTAAGATTTTGACAATCATGGTTGGCGGTTTTCTTTTCCTCCGCTTACAACTAGTGAATGAAGGGAGATTTGAACACATATTCTCTTCCATGAAAGAATTGGGTAATATAATACCATTAAGCTACAAGGATATTGATCAATGCTAATAATTGATAGTTTTAGAAGTAGTGAAGTAAATTATGATGGAGGAAATTGGTGAAAAGGAAGGCTGTTTTAGAAAGCTAAGTTGCTTAGTGAAAAGGAAGAATGAACTAACTCTTCAAGAGATACACTCTTGGAATAATAAGTCATAAGTAGAAATTTCTTGGATTCAAATTCAACTATTTACAAGGAGGGAAGCCTTGCTTATTTATAGTTACATAAGCAAGCTGTTAAATTAGATACAAGAATCTACCATGTGGCTGCCATGTGATTGGTCAAAGTCTAACAAACTTTTCTAACTAACTGATGGGCTATTGCACTTATCACAACAATCTTATCAACTAACTAACTTTCTGTTACAAGAAAAAAGAATTACTTATCATACAACATAAGCACTAGTAAACAATTACCTTTTAAAAATGAAGAGATATTGATATTGATACTAGTAGTAAAGATGAGTGGTAATGAAAATTACCAAGGCTAGAATTTGAACTTGGATTTTAAAGATTGGAAATAATAGGTTTAAAATTCCACCAAATATTTTAATCAACTTTCTGGTGTTACTAAACAAGGAAAATCGATATTAGGAGGTTTCAAAATAGAAATTTGAGTAAACTTCTACCTTAAATTCTCCATCCAAACTTAGCATAACGCATTAATCGATGAGGTTCTTTAAGTAAAAGGGGAAAATTATTAGGTACTCTCGGAGTATCATAAATGCGTAGTCCTCCCTTTCACGTGAATGGTGGGTCTCATTATGAATTTAATTAGTGGCACTCACCATTTATGTGAGATAAAGGAGTACACATTTATGATACTCCAAGAGTATACAATAATTTCCCAGTAAAAGGTTGCATTCTGAACTAAACAAGGTGTGTTACATGTGGTGCCAAAAAAAAATTGGTCAAAAATAGGTAAAGGTGAAAATAGTTGGGACAGGAAAAAAAAATTTAAGTAGAACAAGAAAATAAATATTGAGTATGATGCAAGGGTATCTACAAATAAGTAAGTTAAAATAACTTATAGACTAAATTTGACTAAAACACCAACAAAAACTGATGCAAATTCTCTAGGGCGATGATTGAAAAATAAAAAACAAAAAAAATCCAAACATCATGGGTTCATTTTTTGTGCCTTTTAAAAAAGAGAAGTATTATTTTCGTAACATTTTTATGATATTGTCATAACATGATTTGGTTTTCTAGTTATTAATAGTTGTAATTTGAATTTACCACTGAAATTATTTTTTTTTGCTTAGCAGCAATAGTCATTAACAACTTCTTGTTTGTCACTAGGGGTGGTAATTTGTGTTCGTGTGTCAGGTTTGTATTTTGTCAACTCATAAGTATTTTCACTATATGAGTCGACACTAATCTGCCATATTTATTAAACTAGTCAAAATTTCTCAACTCTAGTATGCCATGTTTATTAAATGGGTTTGTGTATCGACTCGTTTATTAAATTTTATCAAAGTGAAAAAAGAAATTTAGTATAATTTCGATTGATCTAATTTATAATAAAAAAAATTAATATAAAATTCAAAACTAATAAAGCAATTGCATCACAAATAAACATTTAAAACTAATGCATATCTCAATATCACAAATAATAAAATCACAAAATTTTAAAGAAAATAAACTACAATAGCTAATATCAGATCACAACAATAGATTTAAGAAAAATATATGAAGAAAAAGGTAAAAGTAAAGCACGATGATGATGATGCAATAGTGGCAAAGAGTTTAAAGATGAAAGTAAAAGACAAGGTCGTCTAGAGTCTTGAGTGATAGAGATAAGTGAAGGATTAGGGCAATGATATCTTGGTACCACAGTGAAAGAAGGGTGATGGTGGCTAAGAAAAAAAAAATTGTAAGATTGAGGTTTGAGAGTGAGAGGTGGCCATGAGACTTGAGAGAATGCAACTAGGAAAGAAAATAAGTTTATATACCCTTATATACCCAAGGTTTTAAAGAGTATATTGATAAAATGTCATTTTGTTAAATGAGTCAAATGCATCAAACGGGTTTCATGAATTGGACACAAACCCGATACGATTATTAAACAGATAAGTCATGTTAACACAAATGTGACACAAACCCATTAAAACCAAAATGACATTTAGATAAACAAGTCAAATGCATCAAACAGGTTTTATGAGTTAGACACAAACCCAATACATTTATTAAATAGATAAGTTGTGTTAACACAAATGTAACACAAACCCATTAAAATCTCAGCATATAACATGCTAACTTCACATAGGTTGTGTCGGGTTTACGAGTCCGTGTGGATTTTGCCACTCCTATGTGTTAGACTATCACTTAGATTTATGAAGAAAGTGTTGTCATCCATTTACCTTAAAAAAAGGGGGGGGGGGGTAAATTCCACAAACATACCCCGGCGTATGGCGTAATACCAATCAAGTCCAAAGGATTTAAAAATTGACCACTTCAGTCCTTAAACCCAAACGGCTTAAAACGCCGTTACCTATTTTTAATTCTATTCCAAAACTCTCCTTTTTCTCTCATTTGTCTCCTTCAATCTCTTTCCTTTTTTTCTCTAACTCTCAAAGCTTTCCCAGTAAACAAAAAAACAAGAAGAAGAAGAAGAAATTGTAGAACACGTTCCTAGTAAACAAACAAGAGAAAAAAAAAAAAAAACCTTGAATGGAACCAACAATCAAAACAAATTTTCATTTAATAAGAGTAAAACACAACAAATCAGTTCATTTGAATATTTAAATCCAAGTCAAAGAACCTGCAGTCAAGAACCATACCGAAAAACAACATCAACACAAAATCAAATCCAAAACCAAACCCAACAAATCAAAACCCCCAAAAAAATCTTCTTAAATTCAAAACAATGTCAAACCCCAGCATAGAATCAAAATCTAATCTTAGCTTCAAATCTAAAACCAAACCCAACAAATCAAAACCCCAAAAAAAAAATCTTCTCAAATTCACAAAAATGTCAAACCCTAGCATAAGCAATTCACTCTTTTGATTCACGATCTCATCCACTTGCATGCAATTGCAACTCTCTAGCCTCTGCTTTCAGTGAGTGATCCGTCGAGTGTGAAGGTTGGAAATGTCTAGATCAAGGCTTGGTCGAGACCGTGGCAGTGTGTGCGTTCTGTGATTGTGACTATGGAGGATGAATCAACATGGGAAATTCTAGAGGCGACAGCCACACGCCTCCGCTAATCCAAACCAAAAAACCCACAAAATATTCAAACTAAAACCCACAAAATTCCGAAGCCAATCCACAAAAAAACCCAAATCTCCCAACATAGATCTAACCAAAACTCACAAACCATCGCAACTCCACCACTGCAGCGCACCACGAAGACAAAAAGAGATTAGAAAAAGGGACGAGGAAGCTATATGGAGAGAAGAAAAAGGAGCTATGGGACAAAGATGAGAGAGACTGAAGGAGACAGATGAGAGTTTTGGAATAGAATTAAAAATAGGTAACGGTGTGATAAGCTGTTTGGGTTTAAGGACTAAAGTGGTCAGTTTTTAAATCCTTTGGGCTTGATCGGTATTATACCAAATTTCAGAGAATGTTTGTGAAATTTACTAAAAAAAAAAAAAAAAACTCAGCAAATACCGTCTACTCTCAGTCGGCATGCGGGACCTACTCTCCACAAACCGATCCATCGGACGCCACGTGGAAACGAGGACGAATTAAAAGAAAAGGCAATGCAGCTTCCTTCGTTCTCCCCTTCACTCCAACACTAACACAACACGCCTAAGAAAACCAATCTCATTCTCTCTCTCTCTCTCTCTCTCTCTCTCTAACACCTAAAATTTACAGTTCCAAACCCTAATCGATCAATTCGATCCCTCTCTCTTCATTTTCCAACCTCCATTTCACAGGTCCGTACATCTTGATAATTCATATACTCTTTAAAAAAAAAAAAAAAAAAAAAACTCATTATTATTAATGTTTTCAACGATAGTTCCAATTATACCAGTTTGGGACTTAGGGTTTGTTCCATCCAATTAAACCGTTTTGTCTTTTACAAGATCGGTTAATCAGTTTATCACTTGGATCGAATTTATTTATTTGAATCTTGCAGAAGATCGAGGAAGGTTTAATCGTTGAGAATCAACCATGTTGAACCGGCTTTTTGGAAAACCTAAACAGGAAACCAATGCTCTCTCCACGTTAGATAAATTAAACGAGGTATGATTATCAATGAACACCCGAGTTTTTTTTTTTTTTTTTTTTTACTGTTTAATTATTTATATGTATTTTGTTAATTTGGTAATTTTGATCTATGCGATTTCTATTTTGGAATTTGGATTATGGTTTGTTGTCGTAAAGGTAGGTTTTTATCAATTTTTGAGAATAGTTTAGGGATAGGGATATAGAGAAACATGATTTTGTTTAGTTTAATTACAGTTTTGTTATGCTTTAATTGAAGATATCGAATTTCTTTGTTTTGATGAAAATGTGTTAAAGTATATGAATTTTAAAGAGCAAAGATGATAAAGTTGAAGTTGATTATTCATTTTTTTGCAAGAAGATAAACATAGCAACAGTTATAAGGATTGTTCCCTTTGTGATTTTATTGAAAACTCTGGAAAAATGTTGTAATCTATTCTCAAAGCAAAAGCTGTGTTTACATTGACAATATGCTATTATCTATTCTCAAAATCCTAAGCTCAATTACCTGTATAAACTAAAACTAAAACTAAATTACAAAATGTTTGCTTCTTTGTGTTTGGTGGGGTCTAATTGGTCCCTGAACTTCTGATTGTGGCAATTATATATATATATATAGAGAGAGAGAGAGAGAGAGAGAGAGAGAGAGAGAGAGAGAGAGAGACCCAAGCGGCTATTAGGGTCAGTGTACTTGTAATTGCTGTTTATTGTAGGAAAAGTGACTCAGAGGCTAGATACAGTCACGGGGACAAAAGCCTAGCAAAAAACAAATCACATTTCAACTTAGGTTTTTTTTGGAGTGGTTTCTGGTTTTTATTTTTAGTCCTATACTGTTGTACTTGGTTTTCTCTTGTTTTAAGATAATTTTACCTACCCCAAGAATTTACAATTTTCAGTGCTCAAAAAGTAGCTAATTGTCACTGTTGTGGGGAGGAAATAAAAAGATTAAAGAACAAAATAAAATTCGTTAGTCTTCATCCACTCCTACAGAATTCTGCTAAACCCTTATACTCTTACTCCTAGGTTGTCCAATTGAAGTTTTTGAAATATTCTGTTTTATAGATAGTGCGGATACCTTCAGGTGGTGCATTATTACTTTAATCTCTAGATCAGTTTGCTAATTGACACTTTTTTTTATTTGTTGTTACTATTTATTTGTTTACTCATTTATTTTTAATAACATTGATTGTTAATTTTCTTCAACTTTTTACTCCCTGAATTGTATAGACACTTGAAATGCTAGAGAAAAAGGAGAATGTACTTTTAAAAAAGGCAGCTGCAGAGGTTGAAAAGGCAAAGGAATTCACCAGAGCTAAGAACAAAAGGGGTATGGTAGATGGACTGATAGTGTTCCAATAAAAGTTTAGGAAGTTGCACATGTATGCTTTTTTTTTTTTTTTTTTTTTAAAGTATAATTAGCTAATAATCAACTTGCTTGATGGTTTAAAAGAATCACTGTTGCATTACTACCTTGCCATGTAAGACTATGCAGTTCTGTAGTATAGGGGAATTTAGTTGAGAATATTAGCTGTATAAAGATCAAGTTTCTGTCACATCCAATTTTTGTGGAACTTTACATTGGGTCACTATTAAAGTTTACTATCACTTTTTTGCTATATGAATTTGTAAATGTAACGCGGTCATTCTATCCCTTATGTAAGTTTTACAGTTATTGTAGTTTCTTTAATTTTGGAATCTTGATACCAAAAGCCTCTTGATATTTTCCAAGTTAGATTACTGCTAACAAGGGATATGGTTGGACTATATTATTTTGGACTTCGAACCACAATATGTTTCCTAGCATTATTCTCATAATAATAATAATAATAGTAATTGGTTGAATGCTAACTTGTGCTGCAGCGGCTATACAATGTTTGAAGAGGAAGAGGCTATATGAACAGCAAATAGAGCAGCTTGGGAATTTCCAATTGCGAATCCATGATCAGGTATGCCTGTTTATTTTATATCTTTATACTTTCTTTTTTCTTTTTTTTTTTTAAGGTGTCTGTTTTCTGTTTTGTTGCTGCATGGAATGATTTTAATATCTTAAGTTTATTGTATATCAATGTTGCAGATGATATTGTTAGAAGGTGCAAAAGCAACTACTGAAACTGTAGATGCATTGAGAACTGGAGCTGCTGCGATGAAGGCAATGCAGAAAGCAACGTATGTAGTTCGTTGGAGTCTATCTTACATTGGTCTATTGAATTCTTTCGTAATTATATATTTTCCTGAATACAAGTATAAACTGTTATGTTTCTGAAAATTTGTTTTTACATTTTTAGACAGCTTCCTTAACCCTGGTAATGCTTGGAATTCATGACCTGATATGCAATTTGGATTTTAGCTTAGAAGCTGACTTCATAAATTATGTCCTATACCTCAATGGAAGACTGTTTTCCCTTAAAATACTTAAATTAAACGTTCTTAAATGAGTTTATTGGGAACACTGTTTCTAGTTAATCCAATAGGGTTGACTCTTTGATAATGCAATACTTTTTTGGGTTTTTTTTTTTTTTTTGGCGGGGGGTGGTGGTGGGGGTGGGTAGGGGAAGAGGAGAGATGCAGGACAACCTCGGCTTCCCACCTAGATTAGTCTCATCTAAACCTTAAGCTTCACCGCCTAATGTTGTTTGGAATCACCACCAAACACAATGCAATTAGTCTAATTACAAAATAAACTATCTGGCTCTTTATTTAGAGCTTCCAGGAATTGTAAGAGATAAAGATAAACTTCCCTAAAACGAATCCTAATTGAACTCAAATACTAATCCAAATATAAACTAATCCTTATCTAAGAACATGAAATTTAATCCCTATCAACTCAAACTAAACAAATAAAAACGTTAAAATTTGAAATTATCCAATGAAAATCCAAAATAAAATATTGAAATAGTTTCTAGTGATGCTCCTGCATTAGGGAGGAAGATTGAACATTGGATGTCTCTATTGGAAACACTAAAAGGTGTCAGTTGAGCTATTCCAATGGTCACTTGATTGGGAGACGCAACCCCTAAATAGAATCATAAATCTTATTAATATATTTTAAGACTACAATCTTTGAATTCATTTATCTACTTTAATACTTATATGTACTGCTTACAAATAGTTGTTGTGGTAATAGAATTAGTGCTTTGTTTGACATACTTACAATCACCTTCTCATGTAACAGGAATATTGATGATGTGGACAAGACCATGGATGAGATCAATGAGCAGACTGAGAACATGAAACAGATTCAGGAAGCATTGTCAACTCCGATTGGTGCATCAGCCGATTTTGATGAGGTTGTTGCTCTCTCGATGCTTTCTCAATTTCTCTTGGTCCTAATTGGTCCACCATCCCCCACCCCCCCCCCCCCCCCCCCCCCCCCAACACACACACACACACACACACACCGAAAGAAAAGAAGTCATGTTCTTCTGTCTTTGCATTACAATTATTTGAGCCTTAATTATTCTATGCTGGAAAGTTTAAAAGTTTGTCTTTGCAGGATGAATTGGAAGCTGAACTCGAAGAACTGGAAGGTGCCGAGCTGGAAGAAGAACTTCTTAAGCCTGCAACTACTGCTCCTGCAGCTCCAGTGCAGGTCCCAGCGGGCCCTCAACGAAACCGTCCTACTCCAAAGCCTACAGCTGAGGATGATGAACTGGCTGCACTACAGGCTGAGATGGCACTATAAGCAGGTCCTTTTTACTCTGTTATGAATCTTATGATGTGATCTATCCATTAGACGAGTGCACCTTACGAATTTTGTTGTATTACTATTTAATTATCTATCCATTTCACCTATGCTTTTAAAGCAGTATAAGTAGTTCCATAGTGCATGTAATATTGCAGTTGATTGATGTTTGGGTTTGTATAAATCTACTCTGAAATTATAAGCCAAGGGTCAATTTTTTTATTTTATTTTTCTAAGTCTAATAATTTAGGGCCATTTTTTAAAACAATTTAAACAAGTCTACACAGTGCAGTTCAGTCATTATATTCTATTGGCATCTAATTATAATTTTGTTTTGTCAGAATTTTGCAGATATTGTTTGGGTGTAATGATGGGAGGCTATGTAAAGAATTGGCCTGATTGCTTATGGAGATTTCTGCCCTTTCATGCATTCTGATATCTGTGTCGGATGATTGGTAAACAGACAATGTACATAAAGGTGGCGTCAAAATTAAACGAAGTCACCACTCAAACTTGTAATCTGCTCTTTGATGCTCCAAAACTAGTCTGTCTTTTTTAAGCTGTCACATTTAATTTATTTATTAAATGTTCGGGTGATATTCGATAACTTAATGATTCTCTCAGTATATCCTAGTTAATCTTAAATCATCGTGGAGCTATATACCATGAAATGAAGCAAAAGTACTGTCCTGTTGCTATCAGCGACTCAGCATTGGGCATATTAATATTATGCTTTTAGAAGGGGGCATGGTGTCTAGTTCTGGTTAATAAAAGAAAAGTGGTAGCTTTGGTTAGGAACAAAACAATTTTCTGCAGGGGTGAGCTCAAACTGTTAAAGTTTGTGCTTGTGCATGCCAATTTTATGCTCTAAGGCTGTAAAATTGATTTAACGTACGTTGAGGGTCTGGTATTCCTTCCATATGAATTTGGCATGGAAGTATTCTCAAGAATTTTACAACTCTAAGTCTAAGAAACTGAAGAGCTCTATACTAGAAAGTATAGACATTTCATTTAGGGTGTTTTACTCATCTTGTACTCTCTGTATGATGTTATAATTTTTCAGAAATTGCATTTATTTTCATGTTGTGCACGTATCATACTTGTGTCTGTTATTCTTGTTATCTGTAAAACAAAAATTTGTCAATTACAACGTATTGCCAAGTCGTATCCGTACCCACCTAATCATCAATATCCTCTTAATGAGTTTAAAAGCTAATCTTCTGTGTGCTAGTTATCTCTTTAAAGTGTAGATTTCCTCGTCGGAGTTTAGAATGATTAGAAATACCAAATTCTACATCTTTTCGAAATTTTAAAGGTCATATGCCAGTAGGCTGAAGTGGTATTTTTGGTGCTCCCCTAATTCTTGTCAGGTTAAAATTTCAGGACTGCATGCCCTTGTAGGAGATCACGAACACAATCTGTTCTTGAACTTCTATGTGTCCTTTGCAAGAACATCCAGTTTGTTTTATTAAGCACCTAAGCGTTTTTGTCTAATGTCTTGATTCTCCTTAAGAAAGTAATGAAAGCTGTATATTATAAATAAAATAGCTTCATGTGGTCGTGGCTTCTAGAGCTAATAAAGCAACTTGGAAGGCTGTTTGTTGCCAAAAAGAAACGGGTTTGGGCTTTGAAGAAGGTGAATTTGTGGAATGAGAATTATTATTTCTTGAAGTTTATTTGAATTCTCTTTACCCATGCTGGGTCTCTTTGGGTTGCCAGGGTAAAACCAATCTATTTTTTACCCCTCCTTTTTGATACAAAGGGGTTGGTGCCCTAGCCTTTGGGCCATACTATTTCACTCCATACATTCTAGCCTTTGGGCCATACTATTTCACTCTACACCTAAAAGCCGAAGTTGATGGTATACTAAAATTCTTCTGGATTGCTCCTAGTGTAGGAAATAGATATTAAAGAGTTGAATAAGCCTCATATTAAATTACAGGTTGGGGATTGTACGAATATCTTCTTTCGGGCACGAGTCGCACGACCATTGGCATCCATATGGTTCTTTATACTAAAAAATTTTACGTCATGTGCTCTATAATGTTGCCAACTCTGTTAAGTGTTAATGCTAAATTAGTGAGTGTGATCCTTGACAAGGCCTAGTCCTAGATTATCTGATGATGTCATTATAATCCAATATTAATTTGGTCTTTTTTTATTATTATTTGATATTAATTTGGTCTTTAATCTTAGTATTCCTCTTATGACTAAAGTACATTTTTGCCCTAACAATCCATGTTTGATTTCGTTTTCAATTGGATCTATTATAGATTTCTCTTTGTGATGTGACTGCTAAATGATCTTCACATTAAACTATTTCATAAAATACTAGCTTATAAACGTTGTGAAATTTAGAAATTTTATTGTTGTAGGCAGAAAAACATATTTTGGGTTAAATTACTACTGGAAATGAATTGCAGGGCCATTACAAAAATTGAAATAAAACATGAACAGCTAAAATGAAAATTTTGAAGTGTAAAGGACTGAAATGAAAACAACCCCAAATTTTATGGATCAAAAGTGTACTCTAGCCTTCTTTTATTCTTGAATTTCAAAAAATTTTAATTTATACTTTTGCACCTCTAATACTAAAATTTTGGTTTTGTCCTTGCTAGTTGGGCTCCTATGGGGAAGAGGGCAAGGAACTGTTGTCATTTGTTCTTATTAGAAATTGTCTCAAATTCCTATTTAGATTTGTGTTCATTATTAGGTTTTCTTGAGATGGAAGAAAATGTTTTTCCTTAGCTTGGAAGAAAATGAACTTTGTTGGAAAAATACATGTTTGTATTGCATAAAAACATACGTAGCGGAAAATTAACGGGTCTACTTTATTTGCAATTGATAGCATGTACTATGTAAGTTTCAGAATTTAAGAATAAGATAGCGTACTTTGGTGTGGTGAATTTCAAAAATTCAAAGATCAGAAGTTCTTGAGAGCACTTTTAATTTTCACTCCAATTCCACTTGTGCCTAAGAAGTGCGGTCTCTCAATCAGTTTCCAAGGAGAGAATAAGAGAATGTTCAACACTCATATACAAACCATTTCATGTTCTTATGTAATCTTAATCAAAACTTTATGAAAAGCTCTTAAGAAATTTTGTATGTTTCTCTTCTTATAGATAACTGATTATCTAATTGGGCTAGCCTTTTAGGCCATTCCAGTTGGGCTCTAGTATGTGGCTTGGAGTGGGACCAAAAGAGAACAAATAAGACTCTAGCTCCAATGAGCCTTGAGCTTTTCTGTCAACTCTTAACAAGTCCAAAGTTACCATTAATTATATTTAATACTACTATATGAATATAATTGCATTCTAGGCTTTATTATTAAATTATATCCCAAGATTTTATTATACATGCAACCCCTTCATTAAAATATTCGTAGTAATACAAAGTCATGAATATAGACTGCCACTTTGAAGATTACTATATCTTAATATTTGAGTACCCAGTTTAATCCTTTATGTTATTCATCATATATTTATGAAATTCAATTCCATAAATATATACTTTAGTAACTCCTTATTAAAGTGGTTGGGCCTAACACTCTAAATAACCAAACCCTTTAAACTTATCTCAAGGGAATATTTTATATCTCCGTTAAGAGATTATGAATTCCATCTTGAAAATATATGTTCCATCAACACTAAATGCGGCTGCCCAACATACTGAGGTTTTGATTGTGACTTATAAATCTCACTCTTGATATATCAAAATAACCTACACCTCATGATCAAATCCATTATTCTCTTAGGATTTAGAGTTGATGTAAATAGAAGTTGTGAGATTTATTATTCATTTGACAGTCGTTAGGAGAATAATAAATCTAACAGCGGTCTAGTTCAATATGTCTTAACTCTTAAAACATATCAACTAGAAGTCTTCACTTCCATGATCAAGACAAATTATCTTAGTTGATATGTTATAGTTTTCATAGATGAAATGCCCAATTTCATCACCGACTACGTATTAAAATTCTGAGTTTACAAAGAACTTGTGATTTATATCTTCTGTGACTTTTCACAGAAATCACATACTATACATCTCATGGACTAAGATAATGTCCCATTAGTTCATTTATAGATAGTTTCATATAATTAAACAATTTAATTATTTATGACATGCCAATAAATTAGATTTTAGGGTATAAACCCCAACAAACTTTTCTTGGCATGAAAGGAAAGTTTCTTATTGAAGTATTAATTGTGTGTTTTTAAACTTGTCCATTAATGAATTGAAAGCTCATAAATAGACATTTTGCAATGTTGGCTTTTGCCCATGGATCCTCCTACATGGAGAGAGAAGAAATACTCTTACAAGAACATGGAGTGGGTCTTTTTTTAAAATTAGTTTGAGCATTTGAGTGTTTGTTTATTTCTATGTGAGAATTATTTGGTGAATTGCCCCCGATTGCAGCTTTGGGATTGTGAAATTGTGAGTGTGAGGTTTATATGTTAGTTTGCATTAAGAGATTTAATTTATGTTTTTGAGTATGAGTTGTTTGTGTAAGCATGTGAGTTTATGAATTTGACTCGTGAGACTTGATTGCATGTGGTTATAATCTAATATTTTGAATATTGATAGTAAATTTTGGTTGACAGTACCATAGATGTAGGCTTAAAATTAGCCAAAATCATATATTATTCTGTGTGTAATTTTCCGCAAGAGGACTAAGTTTAGAGGGAGAGGCATCACCCAAGCCGTGTCCAAGTACAAACAAAATGACCGGTGCTCTAGTACAGATTGTCAATCTCGGGGCAAAATGGGTAAATACCCTTAATTTTAAAACTACATGGCAAAATGTCCTTCTTTTGAAACTATCTAGCAAAATGCCCCTCTTTTAAAACTCAATTTTTAGGAAAATTGAGTTCTACATGGCACTAAATTTTCTTATACTCGAGTTCCATGTGTTTTGTGCCATGGTGGAGGTCGTTGACCTGTCATTTCGATTAAATAAGTCCATGTAGAACTTGATTTTAGTAAAATTGAGTTCTATACTTAAAAAAAAAAAAAAAATGGAACTCGATTTCTATAGTATTGAGTTCTTTGGGAAAAAAAAGTAGGTAAACTCGATTTTCGTGAAATTGAGTTCTATATAAAGTTCCTAGCAACTCATTGCCGGGTTGGCCTACCCGTGAGCCAAAAGCCAATCCCTTTAGAATAAAAGTGCTCCTCACATGCAGTCTGGTGGCTTGATTCAATCGCCATACAGTTGCCAGAGGCATTGTGTTGAGAAAAACTTCAATTGTCTTGAGACTAACCTTTTTACAATAAATCTCAAAAAATACAAGGAAATAAATTTATGGAACTCGGCTAAATGTTCCTTGGAACTCTTAACTTGTGCCATCTACAATGCACCTCTGACTCACACATTTTCTTGTATAGCATTGACCACGATGGTTTATCTATGTTGTTCTATGCTGGTGCTATATGTACTTAGTTGTCTAGGTTTGTCGACCATGATGTGTCTGACACTCCTAAGACTCTTGTATGAGTATATTGGAATATTAACGAAAGGGATAATTACAATAAACTCACCTGTGGTATGGCTTGTTTTCACTTTGCCTACCTGTGTTTCAATCATTTACACTTTGTCCACCTGAACTTCAATCCGTTACCCATCCGTTGCCCATCTCTCCGTTTGCCGTTAGAAAAACACATTTTTAGGCAAAAACAAATATAACAAGAATAAAAAAGTTAGAGTTTTTCATTGCTCATGAACTTCAAAGAGAACAAATTGGAGGAACAAACAACAAACCTAGATTCAGTCCTAAAGAAAAAAAAAAAAAATTCAAACCCAGATTAATTGAAATTCCCTTAAACATTCCCTAACCCATAACAAACACAACCCCAACTACACAAAAATCAATCCAAACCAAACAAATCAACTCATAAAAATCAACCAAAGAATTAACCCAAACCAAATAATCAACTCACAAATTTCGATTTGCGAACATGTCGAAGCACGTCCACCCACCGTGCACCAGCAACCACCGCACTCACTTGGGAAACCACCACACCCATCGCAAAAATCAACTCAAAAATAATCATAAACCCAGTAACCATCTCACAAATCAAACTAAACCCATCACTCATCGACAAAGCAAACAAATATCAACACAAACCCACAAAAATCAACCTTCAAACACCCAGATTTGCCACTGCCAATTCAGACATCCACTACCACCAGATCGCGACCAAAACTTAGTACCACCACCACCTATTGATGTTGATCAGTGCATATGGGAGAGAGAGAGAGACAGAGTTAGGTGCGAATAGAGAGTGATTCAGCGGGGAGAGGAAAAAGAGAAGAGAGAATAAAAAATAAATTTAGTAGTAGTAGCGAGCAATCTGTCTCGATTTGGGGATAGTCCAAGTATCCTAGGTTGGCAGCATCAAAGAAATCGAACAGAGCTCAGATTTTGAGATCCCTCTCGTCCTTGGTCTCCTGCAATGCCAGAAGCACGTGATCCATGGAAATGGGTCCACCTTTCTTCTTCTTGCTCTTGCTGTTGGGGTTGGGGTTGGAGTTGGGATTCAGATTAAGAAGTCGTTGGTTTTGGTTTTGGTTTTGAGTGTCAGTTCTTGTGGGTCTGTGTTTGTGTTGCTAGGTGTGGTGGGTTTGGGTTTTGAAGAGGGGTTTGCTTTGGTTTTGGTTTGAGATTTGAGAGAGAACTAAGGTGAAGCTGAGTATGATTTTTGTGAATGACTGAAAGTGTCTAAAAGGATTTTTGTGAAATTAGAGTAGAGCACTTTCAAGTGTAGGATTTTTGTAAATGTTTTTTGGATTTGTGCGAATATGATAATTTTATTTGGATTGATTGGCTCAAGACTGTTCATACCAAGAGGAAGTGTATTCTTGGACCCAAGCTACAAAACCCCCTCTTTGATTTTGTTTGTTTGGGTTTTTTCTGTTATTTTTTGTTTTTAGAGGAGAGAGATATAAAAGTGAAGATAAAATACATTTTTACCCCTGATTTTAACAGAGGTGGGTAACGGATGAGTAACTGATTGAAGTTCAGGTGGGTAAAGTGTAAATGATTGAAACACAGGTAGGCAAAGTGAAAACGGGCCATACCACATGTGGGTTTACTGTAATTATCCCTTAACGAAATCTTTCTTCTTTCCAACCCATGTCACACCTTTGTGGTTAGTGTATGTTTGTAGTTGTTGCTCTATTGAAATTTCTGATGATGCACATGTCGAACTAGATCCAAACTTTTTTCTTGCAGAATGATGTGATTTTAAGGTGTTGCAACTCATAACTTGTTCAACCTAAGATGCCAGTGGGGTTACAAATAAACCATTCAAAATTTTGGGCATTATGACCTCAGCTCATGGTCTAAGCATTATAACATTTATGAGTCATCAAACTGAAAGTGATTGTGTGGTCATGTTAATATAGGCTAGTAAAACAACAGATGAACACAACTCCCCTTTTTCACAAGGTTACAGTGACAGTTTACATTGTGTGTAGTATTTATAACATGTGATTGAGTTATCATGTCCATCAATGACAACAAAATTTAATGGACTTAGGATGTGGTCATTTCATGTCACTTTGAGTCAGTTATCACATCACATTTGCCGCATACTTTAGCAGAAACCCATCTTTCATTGACATGGAGCTAGGTGTTTACATTTTTTACCACATGTCAATGTCAGCATTTAATTTAACGCATTTACTATTACATTAATTTATGTTTGTATTCTTTGTGTACCACTTTATGCAGCTTTACATTATTTACCAACTATTGATGTACGTCATCAATTTCACTTGAGATGTTATTGTAGCCAGAGTGAATGGATTATTCAATGGGGAAATTGTAATAAACCCACCTATGGTTTAGCCGATTTTAACAAAGCCTACCATTGGTTTAAAAAGTGTCACTTAACTCACCTGAGGTGTCCTCCGTTAGACAGCCATAACCAACCTCTCCATTCTTTGTTAAAAAAAAAAAAAACACCTTTTAAGGCAAAAACATAAAAGAAAATGGATCTAACAACCTTTTAAGAATAATTGTT
The DNA here is from genome assembly GCA_033629205.1 of Lithocarpus polystachyus. Lineage (NCBI taxonomy): Eukaryota > Viridiplantae > Streptophyta > Magnoliopsida > Fagales > Fagaceae > Lithocarpus > Lithocarpus polystachyus. The sequence continues at coordinate 43,048,429 of CM066163.1, forward strand.
TTATCATCATTGTGAACTTCAAGATCCATCATCTGAAATTATTACTACAATCCACAATAATATCCCAAAGTTTCAACATCAATGCACAATTGAATATGTATGTATTCACATATTAATAGATTGATAACAAAGTCCCATAAATTATTAAGCTCATTTTCATTCGAATATCACGACCTATAAAGTTCGGCAAATGTAGTCACATATATGGATCATCATCAAATCCCAAAAGCAAATAAAAGAGAGAGAGAAAAAGAAGAAGATAAAGAACAACAACACCAAGAAAATTAGAAAACATAAGAATTCAAGGCTGCCACATTTTAAGATCTAACATCATAGAAGATGCCATGGTTCCAACAGAATTCCCATATCATAGTATCAAATCACAGTACAAAAATTCCAATAAGGCCACCATTTAAAAATTAAAATTCGCCCAAATTATCCAATTCAATCACTTTTGAGCTCACACTCAAATCTAGTCTAATTCAGATTCAAAATTGGATGACCCTGTAAACACAAAATTTCTCAATTGCAGAAAATCAAACAATTGAAAAGAAATATGTTTTGCAAATATAAATTATATTTGTATTGATGAATAATGAGTACAATCTCTATTTCAATTCTTTTACAAAAGAATACCCTCTGATCTTGTCTTCTTTGAACTTGATTCGAACAAGAGATCTTCTTGACTTTGGTTGGAAGATGGATTGAACGATCTTCACAACATATCTCTAGATTTGAGCTTGTTAGAGATTTATTTTTCTTCAAGTCTTCGAATATGAAGGCTTTTAGGTTGAAGTTCTTCGGGGCTTTAAAGGCTTGATCTGTTGAGCTTTAAAGATTTGGGTTTGTTGAGGTTTATGGAGGCTTTTTAGCTTAATTACAATAGAACTTCAAAGAACTCGAACAAGAGATCTCCTTGACTTTGGTTGGAAGATGGATTGAACGGTCTTCATAACGAATCTCTAGCCTTGAGCTTGTTAGAGATTTGTTGTCCTCCAAGTTCTTCAAGCCCTTTGAATGTTCTTCAAGTTCTTCAAAGATTCTTGAGACAGAATTTCTCCAAAGCTTGGGCCTCTTGAAAACTTGGTCTTGAAAACGAGAGGGGATGTCCTCTATTTATAGTGATTTTAGAGGATAAGCACCACTTTGAATTGATATACTTGAAAGTATGTAGTAGACTTTTGATTGGCCCAAATTCTTCTTAGATATAATTATCTCTATATATCTATTTTGATAAAGATCATATTTTGATAAAGATAATAATCAACAAAGATAAATAATTATCTCTATTTAATTTATTTTAATAAAGATAATTATCTATCAATTTT